>CM072886.1:33612579-34212579 GCA_037013685.1 Acridotheres tristis
GGCTGCGGCGGCGGCTCGGCGCTGCGCGGCTCCGGCACTTTGCGATGGGCTGGTGGCAGCGGCGGCCGGACAGCAGCGGGGGCCGACGCGGGGCTCGCAGCTAAGGGGCGAGGAGGAGGAGGAACCATGGCCGCATCCAGTAACTCCAGTTTGTCCGGCTCGTCGGTTTCCTCCGGTAAGTTTCTCCAGCGAGCGCCGCATTTCTCCCCTCCCTCCATTTTAGCAGGGAGCTACCTGTCTGCAGGGCGCCTCGCCGTCCCGCTCGCCCCGACCGCGGCAGGCGCTCCCCGAGCCCCGGGCAGGCGCTCCCCCGGGACGGCGATGCCCGTGCCCGGGGCCGGCTGTCCCTCAGGCGGCACCGAAGGGGGAAGCCGGGACGGGGGAAGCGCGGCGGGGCCCGGTTCGCCTGCCGTGCCTTTGTGTGGGGTGAGGGAGAGGGGAGCCCCGCGTCCGGCTCCCTCGCCGGGAGAGCAGCATCCCTCCTGGCTCGGGAAGGGGCGCTCCCTGCGCGTTACCGGGAGCTCCCGCCGCAGGGCTCGGGGTGAGGAGGGCATTCAAAGACCAGCGCGCATCCTCTGCCGTGGTCCCCGCGCTACGGGACCGGCTCCCTATCGCGCCCCGGCGCGTCGTGGTGCTCTGGGGCGGGCGGGGGTTGCCGGGCGTGCCACTTGGTGGGTGTTGTGGCACACCTCGCGTTTTCAGTACTTCTACAGGACTAGGAACAATTAAATTCCCGATCCAGATTACGCATGCTGCAGGTGACGGACTGCCCCAGGGTTTCGGCCGCGGGTGTGCGGAGCTTGTGCCTGCTCTGGGTTTTGGGGGTGCTGGGTGGCAGGCGGTGCGGCGCAGTGCGGAGCTCTGCCCCGCTCACGGTGGGGGGCTGGCTGCGCTGCAGACCCGCAGGAAGGCAGAAAAGTTACGGTGCCTTTTTAACCGAGGCAACCCGAAATTGGAAGCAGTGATCCAAGCGTATCACTGCCTGCTGTTTAGCTCACGAGCAGTTACTGTAATATTTAAGAAACTGGCTGAGAGTAAGGTAACATCCTGGCATTTCAGTGGGCTGAAGGAGTAAATAGAAGCATGAACAACTTAGGGGTTCAAGGGACTTGCGACTCAGTGTTTTATTTGAGGTGCCAGACTGAGATTTTTAAGAGCATTTCTTAAACATAGCAATATGTGCTGTGAACATCAGACAAGCTCCTCTGACTATCAGTACAACTCTAGCAAAATATAAATAAATGTAAAGGCCAATGAGCAACTATGTTTTTTTTTAAGACAATATATGTAACTTACACAACATATTCTATGCCACTGTGCCAATGCTCAACACTTACAAACAGATTCAAAGAAGGAACTAGATCCTAAAAACACTTTTTAAAACAGTTTTAACAAAAAACCACAAGCATTGTGAGCCCTTGTTGCCTTAACTTGAAAGTACCTGAAAAAAGTAGGCACTAGAAATTCTGCCTTGTGTTCACATTCACGATGCAAGAGTTGCAAGACCAGAATGAAAATAAGCATGAATCCAGCCAACTTTATGGCTTATTAGTGAAGGTACTCATTTGGGCAATGTGGTTTTATTTTACACATCATTTGTATATTTTTACATCTAAGTTATGTGATAAAACCAGAAAAAACTTTAAAAGCCCAGACTGGAACCTGTTACTCTCTTCTTTGGTGCTTTAACCATTAAGCTGCAGAAGCACTTCCCCAGCTTGGAGAACGTGTGTAGCTCGCTTGCTCCATCAATCTCATGATCTTTCCTTCCATACTGCTCCAGTGTCTGTGGAAAGATACTGAACTCATACCTCTGAATCCCCTCTGGTTTTACTAAATCTGGGCTTCAGGATCTGTCTGTGAATTGAGAGAGGTGCATCCCCTGCAGTGTTGGCTCAAATGCTGGAAATGCAAGGAAGAGTGGGAGTTCAGGTACATCCTTGGAATGAGCAGTTGATGTCATCCAGCTCCAGGTGGCTTCCTGCTCACCAGGTAAATCTAGTGCCAAAACTAACATCCAGCCGAGGAACTGAGATCTAGAGTTTTGATATACTTCATTAAAAGATGTACATCAGGAGTTGACACTTGACACTTGACAGTACCCTGCTTTGTATGAAGCCCTTAGCTATGGCCTACAACAGTTTGTGGTTTATCTTTTGTTTTGTATTTTTGCAAGCATGAGCACAGCTGAGCCTTGGCCCGTGCCTGGGGCTCTTAGGTGCCACAGCAGGACAACTAATAAATACTGTCAAATACTCTATAAAGCAATTGAGTGCCCTTGACTTTCATAACTTATGACCTTGGAATGGTTTTTGGTGTTGTTCCAGTTTATTCAATCTATATTTTTCTATGCGTATACTAACCAGCAGTTAAATTTGCTGCAACATGATAGAGTTGCCAATATTAGCAGACACACCATATCTCACTATGTGCAGCTGTATTCTGGCTGGCTGTGGTTTAAGTTCTCAGAACTCAGCAAGTCTTACAGCATTTTGTTTACATCGTCTAAGCAAACAGGCATGCCTTAAAATTTAATTTGGTAGAATTTATATGTATGCTTAATATGCCAATATGAAGATTTCTAAGTCGTATAATTAATTATTTCTATTCCACAGAAGAGGGGAAGTTATACTTCCACAGTACATTCTACTAATAGAAAAAGGAAGTAAAGTGTGAGGTTGATAGCAGAATACCACACTGCAGAGCTCAGCTCTACCACTACTTACGAATGCTGCCAAAGCTCGAGAATGTGTTACTAAAAGTGACCATTTGTCATGTGGCATTTCTGTTTCAATTCCTGCCAATTCGTATCAATGAGAAAGTTAAACAGTTCAAGTATATTTATTGTGAGGAAGCAACCCAAGAATTTTATGGTGTAGATAGTCTTCTTGCCCACTTATATTTCTATAAATGTACAAATGGGATTTCTAGTCTTCACTATTACTGCCTAAAACTTTACCCTTTTTTATTATTCCTTTCCAAAATCTACGCATTTTTTTATTTTTTCATTCTTTTTTCAAGTTAAGCTGCTCTGACCACCAGCTGTTGTGCTTGAAGTGGCTGGGGGAGAAATAAGAGAAGAAGGGGGCATGGTAATCAATTGCATTAGGTATTCTTCTTTGGACCTTGGATAAATCTGCACATGGTATAAAAAGTTGAAATTATAATTACTTCCACTGGGAATTCCACTTTACTTTCCTGTAATCTCTTTTTTAACATATACCCAGGTGATCTATTAGCTGTATTCATTGCAAACCCCTAAATTTTGCTCTTCTCCCTAGATGAAGTGCTGATTTAACTGCAAGCAGCATCTTTTCTTTCTCTCCTATCCTCTGAAGAAAACTGTGCATGTTTTTATACTCTCCTTCATGCTGCAGTCTCCTTAAAATAGACATTCCCTTGCCAGCGCCCATCTTAGTATTGACCTTTATTCTCACTCATTAAAATCTTTCTTTTTAAAACTTTTTTGCTTTTACTGAAACTTCTTGGCTTTTTCCTGGCAAGCAATCCACCTCTTCCACTTTGTCACTAGCTGCCTCCAGTTTCCTCCACCCAGTAGCCAAATACTGATTATACAGATCTGATGAACTTGAGACTCGACTTTCTGGAATGTAAATAGAAGCTTGAGTGAAGAGACCTTTGTGTCTGTGCCTGCTTTACTTCTCAAAGAAGCAACAAATGCAGGGTGTTTTCCACCTAGGCTCAGTGCAGTGGTGTTTCTAGGCACTGTACTTCTTTGTGCAGTTGTGCCATCCAAAGTTAGTACAAAGTGGCTATAAATGCCAGCTGGCTTTTAAATTCTGCTTGAGATACCCTCCCTGTGGCAAGTGATGGGTTAGATAGCTTGGGCTGTCTGTCAGGTAAGGGTCCACACCGAAGGTAAATGCAAATACCAGCCCGATAAACGATAATGTGTGATCAGGCTGCCTCTGACAGCAGGACTCAGGCTGTGCCAAAACCTTTGCATGAGCCTGAGCCTGTGCTGTAAGAGTGGTAACACTGCAAGAATTTGGGTGAGAACCCAAGGCAAATATGTAAATATACGTGCCAGTGTACCTACGCAGCCTTTTGTTTCTTCTCTGAGCTCCAAAGACAAGTTTGCAGGTGTTCGGCTGAAGGGATAGCTTGGCACCTTTCTTGTTCCTGTCTGAATTGGTGCTTCTTTGTGTGCTGTAAGCATTTTGAGTAATACCTGTCAGTAGAGCAGGTGGTAGAGTTAAAACACAGAGGCAAGCTTTCTGCTACAGGCCGAGAACGGCTTTGTGTTTTGTCAGGGCATTTTTTATTTTTCAGCTAGGTCCACTGCTCTAATGAAAGATAGCTGCTTGTCCCTCAACCCCCTCTTTTTGCAAACTCAGAGACTGTATAGAGGACTGTTACAAAATAAAGTCACTGATTATTGATGTTATTTTTTAATTGAAAATCAAACATTTTTTTTCTGTCTCAAAGTTCAGAGAAAAAGGCCTTTAAGTATAATTTAAGGAGTGATCCTTATTTAATTAATAATTAAGTTTATGGTTCATAAACTATTACTTGCATTAAAATTTAAAGGCAGCGAATTGTTGGATTTTTTTTTAAATAAATAGGCATGTGTTGTTTAAAGAAAGCACAGTTATCAACTATGAGTTTTTACACACTCTCTACATTCTGAGAAGGATTAAAAAGTGCTTATCAAGGGAAGAAGAAAAATCTTTGATGGTTCCAGTAACTTAACAAGGTCAAAATAAAATATTAAAGGCTCATGACTCTCTGGGGGTCATGAAGGTGCTGTGATGTGAAATGGGCAGATATAGTATAAAATGAGAGTCAACATGGACCGATTTTAATTAAGATGCAAGTAAGTGGGAAGAAATGAAATTACTATTGTACAGAGATTCAGAGAGATCCTAATTGGGAAAAAGATTAGTAAATGAAAATAGATGTTTATTCTTAATTATTTGATAGAAATAGTGTTGTGAAACTGGCACATGAAAGCTATTGAAATCATGCTGTCATTATGCTGATAAGGTGGTGCTTTTGATTTTTAAAAGGGCAATAAGGGTGGTTTTTTTTTTTTATTTCTGTTCTTCATACCAAGCTTCTGCTGGCCAGGGTGTTCTTCCTCTAAATTAAAGCTGAAGTCTTTTGTATCTGATGATTACAAAGAACTCACCATTCTTATTAAAAATAATAAAAATTCAAAGGGGAAAAATGCCACAGTACTCCACTCTGATGTAGTGATTGATTCAACAGTTAGTTACTGAACATGTAGGCTGTGATTATTTGAGAATATAATAGCCTGGAAACTGGTACAATGCATGTCTGCTTCACAATTTAGCTTATAAGCACTTATACTCTGTAAAGCAAAAGTCTTGTTCTTCTTAAGGATCTGCTTGTCTTACAGACATATGTGGAGGATCAGGTGAACAGACTTTCATGCTGTCATGCTGATGACCTTTTTGGATATCCGTTCTGTTGGAGTTCTTGCCTCCTGTTTGATGGTTCTAAGGAAGCTTACATATGCCAAATGCTGAGTGATTGTAGGCAGGAATATTTTTACATTGGTGAGTGTTATAATGATGCCTCTAGTACCCCCATATCCATAATGTTTTACATATCTGAAATCATAATAATTCGGCTACTGTGATACATAGGTAAGTCTTAAACCTGGGGTTTTAGACAAAAAAAAATCATTTTTCAAAGTTGATTTGTTTATATACATACCTTTGGCTAAAGGGCAGTACTGGCTGGATTGGCCTCACTTACAACATTGAATGCTGGCAGAAGCTGTTACCATGCTGGGGAGCCAGTCTGTTGTCACTTGTTCTCTTCTACCAAAGGAAGAGATACTGAGGAGATTAAATATTTGGAGAACTCTGTGTTAGGGAATGGCACATTAATATTGCATGAAAAATCTTTTGTTGCAGGGAAATGTAGCAGGATTTATACAAGAAGCTATAAATCTGTAATTCTATATATATCACATTTTTTACAGGTGTAGTCACAGTTTGTCTAAGAATTAATACAGTATCTGGTGTAAAGGTATAGTTTTAACTGCTATGAATAATGACCCATTCTTGCTGTCTTTTTCTGACCTTTGATTATGAGAATGTAAATTTGAATGTTGCATTTAGAGGTGGTTATTACCAACTATGAATCATGCAGAATTCAGCAATAATTGTTTCATCACCCTTTTTTACTCAGCAATAGTCCACATCCCAGGGCTGGAGGGTGAGTGTATCCCTGCAGAAGGAAACCAATGTTGCAATAGCACTCTCATAACATTAACACAGTGCAAAGTTTGCCAGTGAAACTTGACAGTGCAGGCTGTTGTATTTAGTAAGGTAAGGCGAGGTTAAAGGGTTTTTAAAATTCAGAAGACTACACAAGTATCACATGCCTTGCTTCTGGTATTATTGATCAAGGTCATCACGAAAGAATCAGTAAATAAGACATCTGTTCTGAGGATATCTTTATCAGGCAGTCCAATTCCACAGAGGAAAGGTGGTTCCAGTGTGGTGCTATTACTGCACCACAGTGCAGAAAGTACAAGGTGGACACTTTCTTATCATCCATAAATGACGTGCTGTGACCTGTGTGTCAAATCACATTTCTCAGTTTCTTCTTACAAGGTTGTCATGTAGCTATTCCTCTCCTTCCTTCTCATCTTCTTGCTGGCTGCTTAAACACCACTTGTAGCTTTTAGATAAAGTGGTGTGTTTGTGGTGTTACACTTTTTATTTCATCACGGAACAAAAATGGATGTTAGAAGAGATGGAGACCTCAGTTTGTAAATGCAGCTCAGTTGTTGAGCAGATGCTTAATTGCAAAAAATTTGGCTTATCTTGACAGATCAATTGGTTCAATGTTTGGCTTCATGTCTGGCAAGGAAAAAAATGACAAGTATGCATCACGTACAGGTATATGGGGCACAGCCATTGCAAAGGCAAGCAGAAGTTCCCTGGAGAAGTAGCTCTCCTCCAGCAGTGTGCTGTGTGCCAGAGGACGTGTGCTGTGGTCAAAAGCAAAAGAAGCCTAAGAGCTCTCTCAGCATTAAGTTTGCCATCAAAAGTCATGGATACCTGCTGTCATATTTTTCTGCTGTGTGAACCTGCACTGGTTCCATCTTAATTCCCCAATAAACTAAGTCAGATTGCCCCAAAGGAAAGAGGACAGGATGGGGGGGATCATGAGACACCCAGACACTCAATTTCATGAGAGACACATAAAATTCTCAATTTTCAGCTTCTCCAAGGCATTGATATGGTTGCTGTTAGAGCCAGTTGAGTGGCGATTTTTGTGTAACTGAACCTTACCTCTCTGTACATGTAGCACTGTAATATTTTGGCACATTCCACAGTGCTGTGGCTGCACAGACAGTGCCAGCCTTTGTATGTCCCATTTTTAAGCAGTTACAGTGTGTGTAAGCATGTATAACTTAACAGCAAACCGTATCCTCCAGGCGCTGAGGGTTAGGCACTTCCTAGAACAGAGACTTACATTAACTGTGAACCTCTTAGGAAAATTAGAGATGCTGGTGGCTGACCTGGGCTGTTAGCACATTTAGATAACTTTGCAGGAGAAAAGATCCATCTACTGCTGTTAGGCACAATGATACCAGCTCTGCCTGGAGTCCCTGAGCTGTATGTAAGCTGGGAAGCTGGTGAAATATGTAGGCTATAAAGCTGCTGTATTCTTTAGCACTTCCTTATGTATCCACTGATAGTCACTGTGGGAGGTAATCTACTGATCTGACCTGTCATTGCCGTTCTTATCTGTCGGGCTGGTAGAGTTACTGCTGCTGAATCAGCACACCTTTACTTCTGGGTCCTGAGTTCTAAAGCCAAGGGCTCCTAAAAGAGAGGAAAAAATGGGGGTGAGTTTAAAATACGGAATGCTGACGTTATGATGTGCAGGTTAAAAACAAAACCAAAACCTGCACCTGTGTTACAAGGAGACCTGATAGGAAAATCTTACTAATCATGTGCTGTATTGAAAAGTATATAAATTTGTCTCAAGCTCCCTTTCTTCTTTTGATTGAAAGGCTTTTTCCCTCTTCTCCCTTGCCTTGTGAATGCATGAACCAGCTGGATTTATGATCCAGCTACAGCTGGATCACATTTCATTCTTTCTGATTCCAGTATTAAGGCTAGCAATTAATGAACTTTCAAGAGCTAGAACAGAATTTTTCATATAAGGTTCCTCAAAGCTCCAAGATTTAGGGCTTTACAAAAAACCTGAATGTTGCAATCAAATTTTTGTAATGCATGGAAGTGTAATAAAGCTAAATTAATTATTTGTAGAAGATTTGGTTTGTTAATGAAAAACCCTTTATGAAGACAAGGTGTTAAGTCCTGACCCTTCAAGCTGCTTGGTCCCTTCTGTTCCCACTTCATCGAGTTAGTAAATCAGCAGCTACTGGATGGGGTAGCTGCTTTTCTGAGTATTTTTATGCAGTTTCCATTAAAGTAGCATCTGCTGTTACGATGGGACAAATTATTATAAGCTATGTGGTAAAACTCCCCTCATCCAAGTACATAACTTATTTACGATTCAATTGATTTATATTATATAATATATATATATATAAAACATGTCAGTTCATTGGTGATGAATTTCCCAGGATTATGTACAAGACTTATATGTAATTTCTATAAATACCTGCTCCTTGAGGGAGCATGCCCTCCATAACTCCTGATCTTCTGCCAGGCAAACCAAGATGATGGACAGCTTTTAGCATCATGATGTGATAGCTCTCTATTTGTTTTATTTTGCAATCTGAAGCATGTAGTTAGAATGTTTCATGTTGACAAATATATTTACTGCAAAAATATTGAACCCTTTGATGTCTTAACAAAAAATGGATAGACAAATTTCAATTCTAAGCTTCCTCATGCTCCTTCATCTCTAATGTATTGGTGTATGTTGGAAATTATGCTTAAGTTTAGAGATAACTATAAATAATGAAATAGAGCTGACTGTCATGGATGAAATTTAAGGCTGGAAGATATATTAAGCCATGGAAATAGTGACTGGCAGGCGTGCTTTTTTCCCCTGTTCCATTATCACACTAGAAACAGCTTTAAGTCAGTAAGCCATTGAGAAATAAAGTTAGCTAGAGGATGCAGTTACATTGATGAGTATTCACAAAGTTATGTAGACAAAAATAATAGATGTTTTTATTTTGGTTGTACAGAAAGAAGAATCAGGATCCTGAACTCTCTTTAAAAAGCAGGTTACTGTATCAGCCCATGTTATTTACCAGGGTGGGAATGTATGTTTTTTTAATATAGAACTGCTTGTCATTTTGGTAGTAGATGAGTACACCTAAGCATGGGAGAGGGAAAGCTCGATACGAAATGTTGAATGGTGGGTTCAGGGCCTTACCTGGTGTTTCTGAGTGAGCACACAAACGGGTGAGCTCTAAGGCAGAACATCAGTCCCTGGCCACAAAAACTTAGGTTACAGCCCCTTTTCCTCCAACTGAACCAACAGGTGCCTGTCAAAGGAAGAATTGTCCTGTGCTGTGGTAGCATTTTAGGTACACATGTGATGCAATAGCATTTCTATGATATGTAGTTTCAGTTTTATGGAACTCTCCAAGAGCTGCATTTCCGTCCACAGGGTGCCTGGAGTGACCACTGTGGTGGCTTTCCCTAGAGCAGTTTGAGTGCTTTTTCCTGCATTTGAAGAAGTATTGTGAATACATGAGGTTTTCCAGGTGTGCTGTTGCTGGCCAGTGCTTTTACACACTGCTAAAAAGTTGCTTTATTTTCTTTCAGAATTGATGGATTAGTTCCTTCAATAAGCTGCAAGAAAGAAAACCCATGAAACTCTCCTCCCAAGTCCATTAAATTGCCTTATACCATTGATTTTAAAAATAAGCTTGAAGAAATGAAGTGTAAGTGCAAAACCAGAGTGAAGCATATTATTTTTAATGATTAATGTAACAGTAAATCTTTAAGAATGGCAACTTAAGAAATCAACACATAGTGTTTGATTTCCTCTAGCACACAAAATATGGCAAATGTGTACAGGTTATTTATGGGCTTGTTTGCACTTAAAACTATTTTGAAAAAAGGTTGTAAGAGCTATACTTAAAAAAAATATTTTCAGACATGGAAATATTATGGAATAGTTATTCTGGAACAGCTATTCCTGAATATTGTTCAGTTATATTATAGTGATGTAGATCATTGACTTAAAAGGTGTAGAAATACAGCATTAATTGTACTCATTTGTTGAGTAACACTAGGCTTCTAATCTTTCATTTTCCTTTCTGCTAGATATATTCTTGGAAGCTCATTATTCCCTTTTTTTCAGAGACAGAATGCGTTCTTGGCATCAGAAATTTAAAACTGAACCTGCCATTTTAAGGGTGTTTTTTTCTGCTTCTATTTAGTTTTGTGTTGTTTAGCCCAGGAGCTGATCATATGATGGTATAACTGTAAAAGGATGAAATGAAGATAAAGATGATTAATATCAGAGTAAAACCTTGCTAAACAAAACATGTCATTATTAGTTAGAAGTGTTCATAGGCATGTGAGAGGTGCAGTCAGTGCTGGAGGTCTACTTTGCTGAGTGTTGTTGAATAGGATATTATAATTACTACTGTATCATTTATGCTGACAATACATTTATATAGAAATCAGATGAAAAAGCCACCGAGAAGTTGGTAGCTGTATAAATATAGAAAAAACTCCTGTTGGGAGAGCATAAATCTTGTAACTTGAAAAATGATAGGAGTATGAGGATAGTGTGTGTAAACTACAGTCAAAATGGCACACTTTTGCTAATGACATGTATCAAAATGTGTGTATATGTTTGAGAAACTAAAAGGAATGAGAATGTTTAGGAAAACAGCAGGAATTTGCTCCCCACCCCCCAGGAGCCATTTCTCCTTTAATTCTGTTAACTGAGAAGAAGGAGGCACATTGTCTCTAAAGAGACTCTGCAGAGAACTTTGGCTCGTGGAAACCTTTTCTGTCTTGTTTGTTTTAGAACTTTTGATCTCTTTTGGTTTGATGAGTGTGTGTCATCACTTGGTATTACCATTTCTTCCTCTTGCTCAGATGTGACAGTAATAAATACATTCACTGAAAAGTGTAATTTAAAATTTATATTATTCACAGTTATTGGCAAGTACTGTAGCCTAAGTGATGAAAATGAGGGAGAGTCTGGTTCAGGTTGATTTTTAAAAAACGAATTTATTTGACTTATCAATATGCATAATAAGCTTATGAGAATAGACTTTTCCAAAATTAAGTAAGAAAAAATCCAATATAAAATGATTGTAAGTGTAATTGAGTAGTGTAATTTACTTTCACTTTACAGGAAAAGGCTTTCAGCTCCACCTCTTAAGCAGCTTTAGAAAATGGCACACTGACTCCTGGCAGTAGTGTATTGATTGAAAGCATCCAAAGCATCTAGAAAGCATAAGTGTACATAAATTTGTCTGAAAGGGATGCGTTTTATAGAAGGAAACTCCATCACTGTCTAGGGTTTGTAGGAAGTATATTAACTTCAAAAGTACTGGAAATACTATAATATATAATTAAAAACCTGGTTAACAGCAGGATTTCTTTAAAAACTCTTTTTTTCATCACCCTGTAAATACTTAACTAATCTTCACAGCACCTGTTTCACAACTGGGAAGAAATTAGGCAGAAAAATAGAACCACTCAACTACTATCATGAATAAAATTAAAGTCTAAATAGAATAAAAATGGAAGATTCATCAGGAAACATTCCTTTTTCATCAGTGAATGAATTGTGGTCCCTCCTTGGACCTCATTGGGAACTTTACCTCATATAAAGGATGTATTTTTCCCCCATTCATATAGTTTACCTTATTTTGGTTTTATTTAATAGTGTGTCTTAATTTGTCTTACACATTTTTGGTTCTTTTTATTAAATCAGTTTACAAAATGCTTTGTGTCAATAAAATTTAGATAGATTTCTTTTTGTTTGTTCCTCCTTTCTCATATGTACTGTCTTCCCCTAGATGTAAAGCTTTTCTATGCTTAGGCTTGGGATTAGGTAGGCTTAGGCTTAAACCAGTTAAGTAACTGCAAGAAATGTCAATGACATGACCAGTGTTATCCTGGATTTGTGTGCTAACAGTTACTTAGTCTGATGCTGACTTTCCGCATCCTTGATGATCACCCTGTTCCAGAGTAAACATTTCAGAACAGATTTATTCACTGCTACATACTTAAAGAAGTTGGTGCTGTTCATTTCTGGGGCTGTGGAGCACCATTTGGAATAGCAGCTGCTGAGGTAACGATTTGGACATGTCCCCTACCATCCTTGAAAGGAGAAACATCGTGGGCGCACAAAACCTTTCCAAAATATCAACGACATGCAAGCCTGAAAGCATTTGCATATTTTATTTTAACAGATTTTTTTTCCCACTATGAATATGTTTATCTTGCTTGCAGATACCAACTCTGTGTGATGTCAAGCAGGAATGAGTTCAGGACTTTTTGTATATCTAGGGCTCCCATAAGCTCAGAATCAAGGGCATTTTCTTTCTGATTACCTGCCAGGTTGTGACAAACTTAAAGAAATATGATCTTATGGGTAAGACTTAGTAGTCAGCTCAGTTTACTATATCCTGTGATTTATTGGAGCCTGCAGTCCATGTAATGGGAGATGCCAGCTCTCATCTGAGGGAACTCTAGGAAAGAATGAGAAACTCACCTTCAGGCCTGGACCAAATTTCTGAAATGCTGAGAAAAAAAGAGTTTTGTAGTGAGGTTATTACTTGAAACCAAACCAAATTTTAAGCCAGCCTGTCTTCATCCCACTGTTCCTCCAAAAAGCAGCCAGACCTCCACTCTTCTGCCTAGTAAACACACCAGTGTTTATAGTCTGTGATCCTAAGAGACCAAATCCTTGGGGACAATCAGCTGGGTCCCTCCATCAGAGAGTCTGCCTGTAAGTGTTCTATGAGAAGTTTAGTTCTAGTAGTTGACCTGTCAGAGCAGTGTTCAGTCCCTGGCAGTGCAAAAAGGGAATCAAACCAGGTCTGCTACTAAATGTCTGAATCTGTAGTGCTACTGTGTGTTTATATTGTCAGGGGTATATTCTGTAGTGCTGCTGCGGGATTTATATTGTCAGGAGTATATTTCCTTTGGACAGGCTTAGTAAGAGGAATACAAAAATCTGCCTTACAGTGGTGCAAATATGACGAGACTATCTCCAACCCTTTGCAGAACTTTGTCAAAATGTCTTGCACATGTGGGTCCTTGCTCTCCTTACTTTTGGAAATAGTAGAATAAATGTATGAGAAGGTAGGTGAGCCAAAGAACTATGAAGAGGGAGAATTTAAATGCCTGTAAGATGACTTTTTCTCCGTTCTCTTTTCCCTGTTCTGAGTCCCTTTGCAGGATATTAGGCTGTGCTGTGCAGCTGGCTGTAGCACAGCAGCCAGAACAGCCACTGGAGCTTGTTTGTGTAGGAAGAGTGGCAGCAGTGGCCACAGGCTCAGCTACAGCCCTGTGTCCTCCTGCCACCTGCACCCACCAGCCAGTGCTGCAAAAAGATAGGAAAAATGCATGGAGTAAAGTCCTGCAGGCTATTCTGCTGGCATCCAGAAATCCAGATGGCATCCAAAAATCTCCTGGCTTGGGAGCTTCCTGAGGCAAAAAACTGGGCTCTGAAGTTTAATTTTTTTTTTATTATTATTATTATTTTTTTTTATTATTCTTGTATTGATGTCATGAATTTGGTAAGTTGTTATGTGGACCCATGTAAATTTTGAACATCCTGTGAGGAAGAGCTCCAGACTTTGAATGTGTTATGCAAAAAGATGCCTTTTTCAGTTGCTTTTGACCTCATATAGCTAATTTTATTTCACACACTGTACCACTTTTATTTGAATAAACAGGGAAAATCAATTTGTATACATGTGTGAAATCTGAAGCAGCATAAAACCCTTTATCATTATGCCCCAGTCAACTCTTTACTCTTTTCCAGCCTGAAAAGTCAGAGGGTACTTGACCAATCCTTGTCTGGAATAGCCTACTTGTCTGGTCATCCACATTTATTACTCTTTTCCTGTTCTCGGGTAATCTTATAAAAATGGACCTGAAATTAAAACAGTCATCATACGATGGATGCATTTTATATTTATTCCACTGAAGTTAGGATGTGTTCTCAGTTCCTTAGTATTTGCTTTCTCTTTTCATTTGTGATATTTTAATGCTTTTATGAGAGTTGTGTTGGCTTGCCTAATATAACATATTACCATGTGTCTGCCAGTACTGTTCTTTTCAATAGTTTCTATCAATTTGAGACTACCTGGGGATTTTTTTGGCTTTCTCTTGGGGCCCTTTATAAAATAGTCATGGCGTAAGCCATTTTGCAGCCCTTTGATTCTGAGGCAGTTTTAAAAGAGGCAGTTACTCAGTGCTGTTTCATCCATGCATCCTTAAGTATGCTTTCATAGTATCTTCTGATCTGTGCAAATTGTTATTGTTCATATGTTCATTCTGTAGTCTTTTCCACTGAAATCTCCACTTAAAATGGATGATCCAAGTAGTACCTCATAAAGAAATGTTCTGAAACCTCAGCTTCTCTTGGTTCTGGGTTCTCTGTATGCAGAGCTCAAAATACTTATTTTCTGCTCTAAGTGCTGCTTTTATCTGCTGATTATCTATTGCCAGACTGACAAGTCTTGCATTCAGATGTGAAAAAGGGGCTGTGGTTTGTTCTCCCGTCTTCTCATAGTCATTTCGCAAGCTGTCTTTTGACTTACCCAATTGTGGTTTAAGTTTGCTTTTGTTTTGGGTTGATTTTTTTTTTAACTTATTTAGCCAACAATAGGTCATGAGTCTTCCTACTAGCTTTCAGAAGGACGTTTGCTTGCTTCTTACAGCCTCTCATACCCTGTTGTTCAGCTACACTGATTTGCTTTACCACTTTCCCAAGTATTTTTGTGCTGTGTGGCATGTATTTGCACTCAACCTCCAGCGTGGTATCCCTGTTTACCATATTACCTGGGAAGGTTTAATTCTCTTAGCTTCCCCATTTAGCTAGTTTCCTTTTTTGGAAGATTTAAATTTAATGTATCCTCCAGGGTGACTTAGAAATCAGATTTTGAAGATTTTATCAGTCCTGTCAAAATTTCTTGGTATGTGTATCAACACTACTTAGAGTTACAAACCCATTAAAAAGTCCAGACTGTAAGAACTGAGTATGACTGTGTAAGCACATGTCTGTTCATCATAGATAGGGAGCAGATAATAATTCTTGACAAGAGGAATTCTAAGTGTAGAATCTAGGCAGTCAGAGCTGGGTTTTGTTTGTTTTTATCAGGCTCTAGACCAGCAGAAACTGTCTCTTCAGATGTGATGCTGCCGGCTCCAGCACCTGTGGCTGCCTGAGGGTCAGCCAAGCTGCTTTATACCCTGAGTCTGGGAAGGGAGATCTCAGTTTTGAGCTACTGCGGTTTGGAATTTGGATGGAGATGGTTTAGCAAGACTGCTTGTACAATTAGACATAAACTCTTTGGAACTAAAGTGGGAAAACTTCATTCCAGGAAGAATCTGGAGCTGTCTCCTAAAACTGCATGTCTTTGTCACATCTGACTGTGATAAATTCATCTGAGGAGTGAGTAAGCGTTGGTGGAGAGCCTTTATAAGTGTAGACTGATGTGGTCCACACAAGTTTAGTAAGGTTCTGACACTTAGCTGTGGTATTGTTTTTGATGAAAAAGCTTTTTAGAGGGTTAGAAGCGTAAGGGTAATTGGATTGCATCATAAGACATCACTGACACTGTTGCTCGAAGGGAAGAGAAACTGAGAGATATTAGTGGTTTGAAAATATTTTAAAAGAAGGTGGTAAAAGAATTTCACAAAATACGAAACAGTGAGCAGACATTCTTCTTTAAACCAGAATGAGGCAGTTTGTTTAAATTTAATGGTAGACTACAGATACTTTTACATGTACTCAGAAGCTGTCACATTACCCAGCCATTAATCTTGATATGACCTGTTCCAGACAAGAAGTGCTTGCTCTGTGAACTTTTTTCTTTAAACTTCAAACGTGACCTCTTTTTATGATAATATAATTTTTTCCATGCTGACTTTCGGAACCTTCCTCCGTGTGTTTGAAATTTACAACATTGAGCTTTATCTGAAAGCAAATTTATTTTTAAACCTTTCAAGAGAATAGTTCAGCTGTGTGACTAATGTGCAGAGACCGGGCAGCCTGGAAATAACCTTCTCTGAGAAGCATCTCTTCTTGGCTGGTCACAGTACCTTTCAGTTTCCCCATGACACAAAGAGGTATAGGGTGTGTGGTTTCAGGTTGCTTATTTGTACTTTATTAATACTTCTTAAAATATGATTGTAAGGGGTAGGGCTCTGTGTTAATTAAGGAAAAGCTGACACTGAAATGTATGCCTGTGAATGGCTAGGGAGGTCTGTTCCAGAAGCAACAGAAATAACACCCTAGAGGCTTCCATGTGACTGGGATGATGCGTCCTCACCTCTCCCTTTCCTGAGGCATCTCCCCAGGGAATATGTTCCTCCTGAATGCATCTGCAATGCTCCGTGTAGCTCCCCTCCATCTTACTTAGCCCTTGCTCCCTATTTTCATCTTGATTATGGCAATCCTTTTTGCCTTGCTCAGAATGATCCCTAGCACTGGAGAAGAGGTGTGGAGCAGGGTCACAGTGTGAAGGTCCAGGAGGCAGCTGGAGCAGGCTGAACGTGGTGCCAGAGAGAGGTGGTGTCCCAGCCTGCTGCCTGCTCCTGGTCCCTGCTCTTCCTGCTGCCATGCCTTCGTGGTGCTGGCACTCCTCTTGTCCTTCTGTGAGCTGGCAGCCGGCACTGTTTGAGAAGCAGGGCTGACAGTGGAAAGCAGAAATCTCATTATGGTCTTTGCCTCGTTATGGTCTCCTCGCCTTAAATACGCTTTTTCTTTCTCTTCATACACTTTGCGTGGCACGTTGATGATTTCTAACAGCTTTGCTTGCAGAGGCTTTGCAAAATGCCCGGGTCTTTCCCTTCAGTTCCTCGTCTTGCCCCCCACCCTTCCTCCCCTCATTCAGAGCTGTAAAACCTTTTGGTGCCTGTATCATTCCTTTCATGTAACAAACAATATTAACCTTATCAATTGTACATGGATTTTGCTAATTCCTTAGTATCTGAGCCTTTTTTGGGCTTTAATAAAGTATCTTTGGATATTTTTTTAATTTCAGCACAGCTGACCATACTGGGAGCTTTCTAAGAAAAAAGCCCAAACCAACAATATTCTGTGTTAAAAACAAAGCAAAAATGGTGCTAAGCAGTGTCTACTACCAAGTTATGATAAACCATAAAATTCTAAACTTGAGAATCTAGGTGCACATTTTCATGGGTTACTGTCGACATCAATATTAAAATGTAATTATCAACCATATGATGTAATGTTACTTTGCAAAACATAAAATCACGCAGTTTGTGCTTAGAATATTACCCCATCTCTGAAGCACAGTGTATTTTACTAGGTGGGTGAGCTGGAACTCAAGAAAGCTATTTAAATGAAATGTGCTTATTAAACAGAGGTGGCAATGGTACTATAGCACCAAAGGATTTTAAAAAAAAGAAAAAAAAAAAAGAAAAGGAGGGAAAAGCGAACCCATGCATGAACATTTTAGAGTCCTCGTTTGCTGTCTGCATGAAAAGACTTGGGTTTTTGTTTTGTTTTGGGTTTTTTTTTCCTAAGGATGCAGTCTTTTTCTATAATTTTTCCCTGTTCCTTTGAAACAGTAGACTGGAAACGATGATTTTCTGTGACCTATTGTATTAACTTGGGCTACTGCCAAGGAAACTTTTCTGCCTGGAGAAATAGTGCCAATTTTCAGGTTCAATATTTCATATTACCTGGACGATAAAAATATTGTGAATTTCTGTGCTGACAATTTGTCTTTCCAATTCAATAAAGCTGTTACTAGAAACTGGTTAATTATTAATCATTGCAGCATTGCTTTATTTTTTTAACCCAAACTGTCTCTTGAGCAGCTTTAGATAAATAACATTTACTGGGGGTATGTTTTACCATGAGATTTTTTTCAACTGCAGCTTTTAAATGCTGAATGAATAACTTCTTTCATATATGAAATATTTTGCAACTGAGACTTAGATTACTGTAAGAGCAGAGAGATTATCAAACTGTGTCATTTTAGGAAACAGATTCCTCTAACTTGAACACATTCTGCAAACATTTTATTTTAACCTGTCAGTAACTTGATAAGTTTAAGTTTTCAGATGCATGATGGTCTTAAGTGACGTGATAGTAAAATAAGGAACATAAAATCTTTATTCACATGAAACTTTGGTCCCACTGAATCTTGAGAAACAACTCATTATAAATCAAAATGCTACGTAGGGAATTTCAGAGAAGACACAGATATTAGTTTAAACTCTGGAAAAGATAGTTGGAAAAACATGAAACTTTTGAATCTTTTCAGCAGGGAGTAAATGCCACTTACACTTATGTCGCTAAAATATCTTTGGTGGAGTAGAAATGCTTTGAAGAAGTAAAGTGGAATTGGCTCCATGGTTCAGAATATTAGATCCCTGCAAATGCTCAATAACAGATAATGAGGATATGTGAGAAATTCAACCAGGAGTGTAAAGAGAGGCTCATTCTTGCAATGAGCTCCATATGGCTACACATTTCTGCTCTGTAGAACATCACTTCTATCAGCAGGTCCCCGCTCAGTACATGGATCAGCCGTGTAGAGCTGATTGCATCATCAGAATGAAGTGACAGCATGTCTCAGTTGGTCAGCTAAAGGTTGTGTGATATTCTTGATCATGGGGATAAAGCCTGTGATTATTTTGTTTCCGTTAGCTGATTCAATTGTGTGTTTCATCCAGTTTTTCTTACCGTGTTTGTTTATTGTCTGGGATAACACATGCCTAGGCTTTGTTTGGAATGGAGCTGTTTAGTCCTAACAGTGATTTCTGGGGAATTTCTAGTGGACAGCTTGGGGAAGGAGAGTAAAATAAGGAATTTCTTAGCCCCCTTTATCTTGAGTGCTCTAAGCTACCCACTGCCATGACACCAGATCCCAGTTAGATGCTGTGTGACACCCCAGCTGTAATGATCCAGGCATTGTCCCTGCCTGCCTTCCCCTCACATGTGCTCATATTTTCCTCTCTATCCATCTTCCTGCAGCCCTCCCTGATTTCTTCCACCTCCTCCTAAATCTGTAAGCTACTTCTTAAAGTACCCTCTGTATTTTTGGGCTTGGTTGGCTGAAAGTCACCCTGTCCTTTTGTTAGTCTCTAGCTGTACATTCACTAACTCATCAGGAAATGTGTGCAACCCATCAGGGGTTGTCTATCTGTCTGTCTGTCTCCAGAATGACATCCACAGTGGGGTTCTGCCCTCTAACACCATCAGTAATGTTAAAGTGTTTGAGTTCTCCCTGTCTTTTGAGTCTCACAGCCACATGAACCTACAGGAACATCATGTCTTTAAAATTTTTCACTCCTCCATTAAATTCAAATTGGGCAATGAATTACAGTAAGTTTTGTTGCCCGTGGGAAAAACAGGGACTGTCATTTTGGAACTAAGTCGAAACTCAACTTTCTAAAAATGTGAGAGCTGACTTGCTGTGTTTCTATGAGTGCCTGAATGTGATCCTTTTTGGTCTGATTAGTTATGTACATCCAAAGAAAGGGTAAAATGTATTTGTTAGAGTTTGAAGTATGTCTGTGATTGAAACAATATCAGTATTAATAAACCTTTTGATTAATTAAAACACTGAGAATCTTCAGCTTCCTGTAATTTCAAGTTAGAATTTTTCCCTTTCATCTTGAAACTTACCTTAACAATAATAATTAATTATATTTTTAGACAGATCCAAATTAAAGTATCCATAATTCAAAATAACTTTCAGTTATATCTGTTTGAAAAGTGATTGGTTGTTAAATCCATTCATTCATTTCCACAAGAATGCCAATTTTGGGGCCAGGTGAGACACTACCAGCTTGTTTGATTGATGATGCCAATACCTTATGTTCATTGAAGACATTTAATCAGTCAGGGAATTAAGGCTCTTCACTGCCTCAAATACACGAGAAGAAGAATTTGGGGAATAAGTGCTGCCACAGCCCTGCAGCACAGGGCAAGGTCAACAGGCCAGCAGTAGAAGTTAGAAAGCATCTGCTGCTGCAAAGGAATTTGTAAGGGGGGGAGCTTAGCACTCAGAGTGAAGTCATTGCCTCTGCTGGTGTAAAATTAGTCATGAATTGAACAACCCACTGTGCTGGTTTATGTACTTTCTCTAAAAAGTGAAACTGCAGGCAACACATGGAGTCTGCACAGGACATCAGCCCAGTGCAAATCCAAAGGACAGCATTATCATCACCTTCAAACCCAAGGCACAGACTTGGCACTTCTCACTCCAGATGTTTCATGAGCAGCTGTGATTATCATCAAAGTCTATCACACAGAAGCTGCATTTTAAGATTGAAAATGCATGAGCTTAAACAGCAGAGGTAGAATCTGCCACATTTTTCTGTCTAGACATGCTTTTAGCTGCCGCATCTTGAAGTAACAGAACATAAATTTGTAAAAATTGAAATACAGCAGATAGCATCTTGATGTCAAGGTGGGAGGGGACTGCATAACCACTTGATCATGACAGGGACACATGAAAAGAGAACTCAGTGGCTTATGCTAATGTGTGAGCTGATGCCTTCTTCCCCCACAGCAGAACTGTGCTTTTATTTCTTGGTTGAATGATAAGTACTGTTACTGAAGTTCCTGGTTATTTTTTTACATACATTTCTAAGCTCTTTCTTAATTCTTTGCAAATGCGTTTGAAGAATGAAGAGTGATTTATAAAATATGAGCCTTTGACCATTTTAAGATCCACATTCAATAAAAATACCATTCAATTTCCAAGCTAAAAAGGATACAAAGGGATGATGGCTTCCCTGTACTATAAAATTTATTTACACTCCATTGCAGTGAATGCTGCAAGGCTGAGGTAGTTCTCAAGTTACTTAAGTTTTTCCTGCTTTCAAATGTTAAGAATAGCATATCTGACAAGCACAGGTTCAAACTGAGGTTCAAACTGGTAATAAGAATTACTTTCAGCCTTGAGGAGAACTTTTGTCATGAGCCAGGATTTCCACAACTTTTGGATGAGCCACTCTTGACACTTTAGCACTGGAGATGTTAGGGTCAAAGTGTGATTGGACAGCAGAGAGATCAATCCTTTTAAGGGAGGAAAGCTGTCTCTTTTCCCAAGGAACAGTACTAGGACAAGAGGAAACTTGGCCTCAATTTGCAGCAGGAGAGGTTTAGATTCTGTGTCAGGAAAAGTTTATTCACTGAAAGGGTAGTCAAGCCTTGGAACAGATTGTTCAAGGAAGTGGTGGAGTCACCAACCTTTGGAGATATTTAAACCTGTGCAGATGGAATTTGGGGTATGGTTTAGTTGTCACTTTGGCAGTGCTGGGTTCATGGTTGGGCTTTTGTCTCAGAGGTCTTTTTCTAAACACTTTGTAATTCCATGTCATATATTCCAGAGAGGTATTATTTATTTATTTTTTTAAAAATTGCACATGTTAGGATTTTTCCTTACTTCCCCCTCCCCCTAGTTTCTGTAAAGAACTCTGGAAGTTTTCACTAACAGCTTCTGTCTTCTTAGCTGACATATGGAGAAGCCATGATGTTGGCATGAAGTTATCTCCCAGTTACAGTGCCAGCAGTGTTATTGTGAAGCATTGTTTAGCATAGGAAACTGCTTTGCCTTTTGTCTGTAATTTCAGTTTTTCTGAATGTTTGTTTTTGGATTCATAATGTTAATATCGACAGCTTCTTTTGCATTTTGAAATGTCTAATAAAAAGGATAATGGTAGCAGGAAATATATTTTGTTGCTCTTGTATTTATTTTTTTCATTCCCTCTCCTTTAGATATCTTGAATGAGTTCTCTGGGGCAGATATTGAAGAATAGCTGTTTCAGGAGGAATTGCAACATAGAAATGCCAACTTTTTACATCTGAAAACCTTCTATTAGTGCTGACATTAAGATCCATCTCAGCTGTGTAACAGTGAAACGGGTGCTCCTCTGTTAACAGAGAAAGCAGAGCTGTCAGTTCAGGTCAAATCCTGACTCTTTGCTCACAGCAGCAATAGGCAAGTCAGGAAGAAGGGAGTGGGATTTCCACATCCTCATTTGTTTCCTGACCAGTGGACTGAGCAATTCTGATTTGTGAAGTAACTAGGAATAAAGGCTTCAAAATCCTTTTAAATAATAACAGCCAACTTTTTGATAGCAAATTGTAGATAAGAATCCTGACACTGTTGAAGTCAGCATTAAAAAAATCCCACTGGCTTGAGCAGGGCCAAGATTTCACGTGCAGGGTTGGAAGTATTGTCAGGACATTGATTGATTCTCTGTTGCCATGGGCAAGAGATAGGTAGGTGGGTAGGTATCATTGCCTTTGATTTGCAGGGCAAGATAGCAGGATGAAATAATTTCCCTTCCTTCACAGAGAGCCAGTTAGTGCTAGCACAGGAATTTGGGGTTCCTTGACCTCAGCAGTCAGTTCATGCCTGACGCCATCCTTTACAGGCACTTTTGCCTGATATCCCCATGTGTCATGTTGATACTCCATTCTTTGCCCTTGTTTTTACTTGCCCATCTTTTTACTCACCATTTTACTTACCGTGTACTTCTCTAGCATTTTTTTCCCCCGACTTAATTTGCAGTGGTTCTATTTCTGGCCATTAGATTTCCTCTCCTCCTTTTATGGTTATAACAGAGCACACTTGTAAATCATCCTTTGGACTGCATGCACTGGCTGCCTTCTTGCTGCAAAACACAAGCAACTCTACCCTTGTCACTATTATGTTCTGACATGTAGCAGATGTATTACCATTGTTCCAAAAGTACTATTTCCTTAGCATTTTTAAATGGCCTTCTTAATATTTTTAATTGGCCTTTTTGACATTACTGGCCTTCAGTCTCTTTTCATGAACTTAATAGATGCATTCTAAAATGTGTAAATATTTGTTGAAGTATTTGAAAGCAATCTGTACAAGGTTAATTTTTATATTACTTCCGGTTGCAGACTATTCAGTTGGGTGATGTGAAATTCATTTATCTGTCCCGGTTATGTATTGTATTCTACACAAAAACTTAGATTACATTCTTAACAAAGACATCATGTGAACAATGGTGGACATGCCTGCTGTATCCAATATCTTATGCTGTGCTTCTGGGAACAAATAATGTGCTATCTTTTAAAATTTCCTATTCATTTCCCCAGTCCATTCCTTGTTGTACTTGTTCTCAGTTTAATGCTGGCTTCTTTCCTCTATCAAATGAGATCTTTTCGAGTACCTTGGCATGTATTGTGATTTAATAGTCATTAACTGGGTTTTCTCTATGGACAAAGAAAGGCTGGCACAGACAGAACTCCCTGGGTCCCTCCCTCCTTTCTCTTCTCCCCTGGAGCCTTGAGCTCCAGGTTTTTAACAGCTGGGGTCTTATCTGTGTTCCCTGGCATTTGACATGAGGGTACATCACTTTGTAAAAGACAGTACTCATTTCTTTTAAGAGTTGCATTCAGTGGTTTTGTAACAGCATCATATGGCTTGGGCTAAGTGAGCTGAATCTGAGTTTGAACACAAATTTTCTGTGGTTGGTAGTCCTTACCATTTTGTTTTTCACTTCTACTGCACAGTCATGCTGAAATTTGCAAGTTTAATTCCTTATAAAAAAATGTTGAAATGTGGCAGCTTGGTAAGTGAATTGCCACTTGCTTTCTGCTAAGCATTATAATCAGTTTTGGCTCCAAACTGAAACCTTGTTCTCAAGTACTCCAACATTTTGATCTGGTAAAAATCCAAAATCCACAGAGTATTTGTCTCCTGGTTCTGGTTTAGAAAGCTTTGGGCTCTGCCAGGAAAAGTGATTTTTACCATATCTCAGTGTAAGAGGGAATGATGTCTTTGAAACAAAAAATCCTGTGAGATTTCTACTAATTTGATGTAGCTAATATTTGGAGTTACTGCCTTTCCTTGCAAGTTAGGTTGCTCTTGCTGCCAAAGCAGTTGCTTGATCCATGCCTAAACTCCGGTGTAAAAATCACCAAAGTCTGTGTCCAAACTAATGCTCCTCAGTGTATCTTTGCCTGTGTTATCACATTGCTATTCAACTATTTCCAAAGTGGAGGGGAGGGAAGGATAGAGGAGGAACCACCATCCATGAGCAGCTTCATTCATTATATGCTCAGTAATGCATTCTGTGACTATAGCAGGCTATTCATTTTAAATGGTATTATTGCTGTTCATAGAGGCATAGCTGAAATGCTGGCTTGAGCATTAGATCATGTATATTTAAATGCTAACAGTTGTAAAAAATGGTAAGTGCTTAATAGCTGTGTAATTTATTACTGAAATGACCACATGGATTGGTGCTGTTTTCTTGTGTGTTTGAAAAATCCATAGGTTGCTTCGACTCAAAAATAAGAATATACCTGAACATGCCTAGGGGAATGCCAGTCTTGTATTTTTTTAGAAATTTTGGAAATCCATCCAGATTGATAAAAATTCTAATATTCAGTGATTCTTCAGGTCCCTGAAATATTGACTGAAATGTAACAGAAGATGATAGCAGGGTTCATTCAAAAAATTTTGAGTATTCATTGACATCTAAGAGTGCTTGATTCTGTGAGTAATTACTGAAATACAACTGTACTTGCTTTTTATGGAGGAATTCAGTAATACTGAGAAACCATTTATATCAGTGCTCACTCTTCCTGCATTGTGCCTGCATTGTGAACAGGCCAGATGGTGCTTTGCTGCATGTGAGCACAGCAATAATTGCAGTTCTCGAAGTGAATGACTACATTTTGCAGCATGACACCAATTTTAGATGAAAATGAGGCCTGGTGTATTGACAGACACAAGCAGAGTGAAGCCATGGCCCACAGAGGGGGAGTGGACTTGCTTTCTGGCTATTCCCTCCTATTATTCTTTATGTACATTTAACAAATGTCTATGTAAAATAGGGCCATTTGAAGAGATGTTTGGGTGGGGTGAAGTTTCAGACATTACTCTTCTTCCCCAAGGCTGTATGTTTCAGGATCCTGACGAATTTCTTACGATATTATTTAAAGGTATTAAAGGTAATAGATGTTAGTATGTATTTTGAAAAGAAAGTTTTGGTTGTTAGAACTGGAGAATATTTTGCTGCCAATTACCTGTTATTACCTAGTTGAAAACATTTGTTTCACAACTATACCAACTTGTTTTCAATCTCCAAATAACTTGATCAACTTTAGTGTTAAGTGCATTTCTGCTCCCTTATTCTGTCCAAAGTCTCATCACTAATCTTCTGGTCTGCTCAGAAATTAGTAAGCACCCATCATTGCCTCCCTTTCCTGCTCTCCTCTTTTCCTGTTATCCCACTTCCCAGGATGCCTTTTCTCCTCTCTCCCTTCTGTTTGAAACCACAGTGCTCAGCTACCTGGATCCTCTTCCTCCTGTGTCCTCCTGAGGTCCCAGACTTGCATTTTTGGGTGGGAGGGAAGGAGATGTTGAAGGCAAATTGTCAGCTTCAGCGGGTCTTAATAGGAGAGAGTGATGGGGAATTGGGGAGGGGGGGTCAGGGGTGGGAGAAGGTTGCTAAGGATTAGGTTTCCATCTGCCAGTCTCTCATCTGTCCTTACCCTGGCCCTGAGCTGCCAGTGCTCCCCTCCTTTTCTGCTGTTGAAAAGAAGGAAGAAAGTATGGGCTTTTGTTTGTTTAAAAGCATAAAAGAAAGAGGGAATTAAGCTCATTAGTCCTTCCTTATTAGTCACCATTGAATGTAGAGAGTCAGCTTGAGTAAATGCAGCTTGCAAAATGATGTAAAACCATTCAATAGCAGCAGTTAAGGGGAAGCTGAAAGTTTTTTTTCCCGCAAATTTGAAAAATACTGAAAGAAGATGATTTTACATCAGAGTATAAAAATCAAAATCTGACATATTGTGTCACCAGTTGCTTCTTCCCTCTTACTGATTGTCAAAATAATCTGAATACTTACGAGGCAAGAATTTTCATTCATACTTGGGTTGGCTCTGAAGTACATACTACAGACTTGGATTGTTTACTGCTGTATGAATTCTAAGAGCAAATATGTTGTTTTAAATGAATGCTCTGAGGTAATGTTTATAAATACTTATATCTGAAATGCATTAAAATTCTCAAATAGTTGTATTTAGTAGGATATTGTTCTACTTGCAAGACAAGTTTCTGTTTTCCTGCTCTTGGCTTTATCTTTGATCGATGCTATGCTGGAAAATAGACCAAATTCTGTGTTATCTGCTCTGATAAGAACTGTTTTCTTGATTTTAATCATGGAAAGCCAATTCCTGTTGACAAGTTACTGGGTTTACCATAATTAGAAATTGGCTGGGTGCTGAGAGTGCTTAGTTAACTAAATCTTTATGATACAGAATGTCTAAACGCAGGATATAAGTAATTTTCTAGGAGATTTTTAATGTACTGAAAAGGCAGCATTCGACAGTGAAATAGCACAAATTTTCAGAAAAATGGGGAAAAAAACCAAACCAAACAAACCAAAAAAACCAAATAAAACCACACAACAACAACGAAAAATTCCCAGATAAGCTACTGATGCCTTTTACTGCTGCTACTGTGTTGAAGACTGCAGCAACTAGTAGCCACAGTACAAATTGAAGATATTTACAGGGGAAATTATCTTGGGGAAGCAGTAGTTAGTACATCCTTAGCACATTTACATGTTTGATGAACACAAGAGACATAGCAACCAGGGTGATGTATTACCAGGTGCTTAGTGCTTGCCCCCCTCTGCCCTCCGTGCCTGTGTGTGTGGGAATCCAATTTGCATCAAAAATACCCTTAGCTTGGCATGGCAGTGGCAGGTGGAGCTGGTGTCATGCAAGTAAGACATGTAGAAAAGGGAAATGGGCACTAACATTTCATAGACAGCATTACTGTTTTCCTCTTCCTTTTGAAGATTTCATACAAAGTAGTTGCTCCTGACATTCTTTGAAATTATGAACAAAGCTGTGGATCATTAGTATGTCTCCATGAAGTTTATTGTATTTTTACATTATTTGCTTGCTCTTGAAGGAACCAGTTTCAGTGAAGGCAGTTGCTCACAGGACTTTAAGACAATAAGAGAAACAGGCAATTGTTTACGGTACTTGTAACAACACCTACATTGATATGTCTCATTTTTAGTATCCTTTTATCTACATGTCTAAAATTAAATTAGGTCTCCATTACTAAAATTAGAAGAGTCATTGGATTAGAAGTGCTTTCTTTCTGATCCTTAACTGAATGCAAGGAGCTTCTTTTGATAAAACCATAATAGAATTAAATGCTCCACATATCATGTCCTGAAATCTTATGGATGGAGTATTAAGTTTATTATATCCACCAGACTAAAAACACCTTAAAAGGTGGGACAGAACTCTCTGAACAGGGAAATAAGGTTTATGTGAGTAAGAGAGATTAGTCATTCAGCCCCGGTGTTACTTTCTCACATACTGGATTTTGTTTAAGGTAGCTTTTTTACCTTCCATAAACAGAACTCCCGTTGTATTCAACACAAGTTTTACTTGTTTGAGGCAACATGCTTTTCATAATCTTCATTGGATTACACTGGTACTTAATACAAAGCTTGTGCATAAGTATTTTTACTAATTGGGATCATAGCATTCAGCTTCATTGGCATTTTAAGGACTTCAGGATTAAATCTACTTCTTGGCACTATTTACTCAATATATGTGTTTTGTATGATTAAGTATTTGTATGTTTCTAAAATGCTTTCTTTTCCACTTCAGAAATCATCCACAGCTGAACTCCAACCTGGTTCTTTTCTGCTGAAGTTTCTGGCTTAGAGGCATTGAGTGAATCTTCAGTAGGAATGGTGTAGAGGAAGAACAGTAATCCCAGAAGTATCTATGCCTTTAACAAGTCTGAGTGCAAGGATTGAACAGAAACATAAAAAAAAAAAGGATCCAAACTTCACATTTCTCAATGAGATACATCCTGTTAGCTGGCCAGCAATTATTGGAGTATTAAAAGCCACTACCATCTTGTCTACATGTCTACATTTTTCCATGATTTAAAAGTAGCAAGATCAAACACCTTCAGAGCAGTTTAGCAGAGCTGCTCCTTAGGAAGATGTGAATTCTTCAAGGTTTTTGGAGATTGTGGATTCATCCGGTGTGAAATGGACTCTAGACAAGGCCTTTTCTACCAAGAGGCCCTGGCAGATGACTCTGTATGATGGGTGATTGAAAAGTGACATTTTCTGAGCTCAAAATCTAATTTATGCCAGTCCCACACTCTGAGGTCATTGGGTCAGCTGGGATGGTGCAGCAGGATATAGGTGGGGAGGTATGTTCAAGAGGTGCCTGAGTTCTGTCCACTTTTTAGCAAGTAGAGTATTGCCATGGAGTGCTGTGTCTAATTTCAAAACTCTTCATCCAGTCTTGCCAAAGAGCAAGGGCTCCAGTTAAGAGGACTACATTTTTGTGGAGATAAGCTTATTATGTAGCTGTGTGTGCCAAATTTTGCATGTACCCTAACAATCAAAAATTCAAAGTAAAGAACATAAAAAGCTGTTCTGCTGATGCCATTTCAGTTGTTAAATGTTTGTTGGGGTGTGAAATTTACGTGTCTTTGAATTTATTTGTTAACTTGTCTTTGAGATATAGAAGCATAATCAGCATTTGGGCATAGGAAGGAAAGCTAGTGTTTAAATGTCTTTCCTATAATTGGGTCATTATCAATGAAGAAATTTTCCAATTGCACTGGGGTTATTTTAGCATGATGCAACGTGTTCTGTAATGTGAGCAAGTCTCTTTCATCTCTGGTGTCACTTTCATAAACAGAGCTGTAGAGGATTATCTTTGAAAGCTTCTAAGGCGATACTTTCAGTTTTCATGACCTTTTATTAGTGCCTGTTTAAGCTGAGATATCTTCTAACTGAGCAGTTCCTGAATTTACCTGCCTTGGCCTCTTTTTCTGCCTTCCAGCCTTGAAGCACAGATTCCAGATGCAAGTTTCACTGCTTTTCTGGAGTTGAGACATCCATTGAAACCTTTTTTCTGAGTGCTGGGATCCCACCTGGTCTTATGGACCCACATTCCAGCCTGACATTTTGTACAGTAGAGTTAAAGCCTGGCTGGCCTTGCTGTAAAGTGTTGTGACATGCTATTGTGTTTGTCACAATTGGTGACAAATATGAGATTTATCCAGCAGGAGAAGGTCCAGGCCTGCATGAAGAAGGCCATTTGTTGTCATTCAGAGAAACAACGGGCAGCTACTAGGGATAATGAGAATCTCCAAGGAAAGGTTCATTGGGAGGTGTTGCCTGTGAAATGGTGGAAGAAGAAGAAAGCAAGGAATGGGAGCTCTGAAATAAAAGCCTCATCTGCAGCAGGATAAATGAGCTATGGTCTGTAGATCTGGAGCAAGTGGGGCTCTGAAAGTCATGCTTCACAGTTTACATAAAGGATTTATTCAGAAGAGTTAGTAAGAACATATTTGTGGTGGAAAATGTGTTTAACATGAAAAGGAGGCAGACCTAAACATGGAGCAAGCAAGTGTAGTGCACGGGTTATGAGGTGCAGTCGTCAAATGAGTCTGTCTAATTCTAATTTTGCATTTGAGTTCAAGGAATAAGGTAGATTATCACTTAAATCTTAAGTAAATGGCTGCTTAGAGAAAGGGAGCTTGCTGCTATTGTTTCTTTTTAGGTTGGAAGGGGCTTGGAGTGGTAAGGGCCAGTCAAGTTCACAGAGGGGCAGGATGTAACTGGAAACATTTCCTTGTGCACAGTGAAGCACTGATCTGAAGAGGAAGTGTTTGAAGGGTGGATAAATGCCTGTGGGTATATTTAGCCAAAACTTCTATGACAAAGGGCAGCAGGGACTGGAAGGATTGCCAGGACCTTGGTGTGCAGCAGAGGTAGTGGACAAGCCTGGAACAGGCAGCACCCAACCTTCTGTCCAGGGTGGGTGCTGACAGCAGGGTCTGACCTCACAGAGCTTCTCTTAAGTGCCTGGTATCATTTCAACATCAGTACAAATTAACAGTTTAAAGAGTACTATTTTTTCACATGTATTTCCGTGAAGGCTGTGAAAACCTTTACCAAAACAGCATTTTACCTAATTTGCAAAATCTGTGAGATGTGTGAACAATGCGTCTGCTTTACTGTTTACTGGGGAAAACAAATATTTTGATGTTGTGATCAATTTTCTGAAGGAAAGGAGTGTTGAAACTGCAGGAGAAATTAAAAATCGAAATTCAGTTTTGTTAATTCAGGTGTGTAAATAGGTCATTCCAAGACAAAGGGATTGAAAAACTAAAATCTCTGTTTACAATTATAATGTTCTGTTTATTTTATGTAAAATATCTTTTTTAAAAAAACCTGACTTGGGCATTTTTTATTTGAGGGGGAAAAAGCCAAGTCTTATAAAATGCAGTGTTTTCTGGAATGCTTGGTTCAGCATATATAAAACTATGTTTTGAGAAATTTATTCCACTTAACTCCATTAAAAGAAACCTGAGCATCTGGCAGGGTAACAGTAAAGACTGGAGTGTGTTTCTCTTCAAAATGCAGCTGAAGGCAATCTTCCCCCAATAGTTCTGATGAGTATGTGATAGCTATGTCAGCTATTTCTACATTACTTGTTTTGACAGATTAACATTTTGATGGGAATTTTTCATGGAATTAATCTTTTTGTAAACATGTACTTAATAAATTAGAAGTTGACTAACAGGCAGTGATGACTAAATTATAATGTAGGAAATATTAATATGTCAAGAATTCATGTATCTTAAGAGTGATTTGAGTTTCTGGTCTGTTTGTCTATGTTGCTGTTAGCAGCAAGCCAGTCAAGACAACAAACAATCCATCCCCTCATTTTTGCAAGTTTCCAAAATAATGTCAAGTCAAAAACTGCACACTTTCATTTTCTAAAAGCAGTTTTGTTCTTCCATAGGAAAAAAAGATTGGGAAAAATCTCATTTAACGTTATTGATATATTACAATAGACAAACTGAAAAAAAAAGGTACATCCATCAGTACTTCTGCTATTTCTTGTACTTGGGTCTCCAGTCTTTTGTTATCTTTTAAGTATCACTTTCCATTTATCCTCCTAGAGAACCAAGAACATACATATGCTGAAGACAGTATTTGGCATATAAAAATTCATGTAGTGATTATAAACTTACGGAATTTTATGTCAGACAGGGCTTTTTTTCCTGTTAAAACCCATGGCTGGAAATGCAGAAAAGGTGATGCAATGTATATGCTAATTCCTGAACACCTGAAGATTACTGCTTTTTCCTCCTTGATTTGTCTTCTCAACTGATGAGTGATAAATCACTTTTAAGCCAGGGCACAGGGGACTATGGCATGGAAGAAAATGCAAGGATGACAGGCTTATTTACTGGCTTAGCACACAAAGGCGTTGGGCATGTTGCCATTACTCATCTTGAGTTTGGAGTTCAGTTCAAAGGGATGCTTGTCAGTGCATCTCCAGAAGGTTGCGTCATTTCCATAACCATGCTGGTGGTGACTGCACGCTCAGTAGAAGCTGTGAAGAAACTGGAACTTCCTCCTTGTTCTTGTTTTGACATGGGATATGTGGTTTATACAAACTAGGTTATAAGGCATTAAAATTAATGAATAATTGTCCATTGTTTTCTGGCTAGAAGAAAGTTGAAAGCACACTTTTCAAAACACCAAGCTTTGACCAGACTTTGTCTGCTACATTACCAAAGAGAGAGCATGCCCTGATTCATTGAGTGGATCACCCTTATCCAAATGGACTTTCTGGGGGCACAGCTGGTCAGAATATGCTGAGGAAATGAGGATGCTGAGGAAGCCGTTGCAGATGGCATAGGCCCTGTCACGTCTGCCCACTGACCTTCCTGCTCTCCTGTTAAAGAAAGGCAGTGTCTGCAAACCCATTGAACAATGGGTCCGAGTAATCCTCAACTGGGTGACATTTTCACAGAGGTTCTAGAAAAAATTCAGAAATGTATGTATAGGTATTGTCAGAGAGAAAAAACAAAACCCCAGAAAATGTATTTTATTCTGCACACCCCAGGAGAAAGTGTTCTACCTTCTTTTCTGTCCTACTAGCCAGAATGAGGTGTTCTGGTCATCCTGCAGAATTTAACATCCATTAAATCTCCTTTTAAAGTGCTAGTGGTAAGTGGCAGGATGTGGTGATGCCATCAGAAAACTTTTAGTACATGCTCTTTCAGAAATAAAACACAACTTCAGTTTCTCAGAAGAAACATTCCTTGTCGAAGAAGGAATAGATGGAGGAGGAAAAGATCCTGATGAAATTCTTGCTGTGTTTTTTCTAAAAGACATTTTAAAAGGTCTGATTCAGCTGCTTCTTAGTGGCCATAATACTTACCTGAAGTTTATCTGTGAGGCCCTAGGTACTGACATGAGTTAGAGCTGAGCAAGCCTGTATATGCACCTTACTTGACCCGTGTACCATAGATTATACTTTAACAGTTTTATTCTACTTGAAAAAAAAATCTGAAATGAAGTTAACTTTCTAATACTTTTTCAAATGTATGATGGGAACTCTGCTCTAGCTCTTTTTAGAGAAAACTCCATGTCTGTGAAGCTTTTCTTCCGAAGTATTTGAAAGTCAGATCAAATTCTGTCTTCTACTCTTTGTATTTAATGTTTTTATATATTCATTGTATCTCAGTTCATTTGTTTCAGCATCAACTTTTTACTGTTTACCACTGAGCCCACAAACATCTGTAACTTCCCTAACAAAATTAATTTCTTCTATTAATGAGAGACTTTTTTTCCCTGTAGAAACACAATCAAAAATTGATTATACCAAACCAAACAAAAATTTCCATGAGCATGAATCTGAGGAATTCCCAGTACAGACAATAGAAATTAAGTGCAGCTAGATCAATGTGACTCCTGTTCACAATTATTTATACAAGTAACAGGAACTAGGCTATGCTAATAAGCAAGCCAGCCTTTGAAGTACAAAGAGTATGCAAATGCATTAGCCAAAATTTGGAGTTTGGAATGCAATTAATTGAGCAGAAGAAACACTGAGGGTGCAGAAAACTTAATGAACTATGGCCCACTTTCCAGGTGGAATTCACTGGATTTTGTGAAGTTTTTCATCATGTTCCAGGTTTTTTTTCATTCTTCTGATTATAATTTCAGGTGATAAGTGATACTGTAAACTGTAGCAGTTCATGGATATCTGTTTTATATGTTAATGTTCATGCATTTTTCCTGCTGTTTATGCAGCTAAGGAACTTATGCATTTACCTTTGTATTACTTGGGTCTTAACAAACACAGCATTTTTGAGAATGCTCAAACATAGGTAATTTTGCTCCTTAATATCTCTTAGCATCTTTCCAGCAGCAGCGTTGAGTCAATATACTCACAAGCTCTAAGGGGAATTTAAGGGAAAAAGTTAGTCCAGACCTAGGGGTATGGAAAGGTGAAAGATGAATATACGAGTTTGAATATTAGGAAAATGAAAAAAATTACTTGTGAACGGATATAACTGTTAGTAGAAGAAAAAGCCAATAGAGAGAGTACAGAAAAGGGAGAAAATAGGTGGGCAAGAAGGGAAATTTTGAATGCTTGGATAGTAGCAGAAAGAGTAAATGAATTGAGAGAAGAAACTTATCATAGGTAGGAAGTTGGTGTGTTTTCAAAGCATACCAAGCCCATCCTGGATTTTTTGTGTGGAGGTCTTCAGCATCTTTCTTTACTTTTAAAATCTAAGAGTTCTTTAGCTGAAGGTTTTATGTGTCTCCTTGTGCCCTGTTCTGATTTTTTAGGGAATAGGCTGCAGGAGAGAGTTGCAGTGGCCCTGCTTTCATGCATAATGAAAGTTAATGAGTGAAGGTGAATACTCGGTAATTTGGGAGAGAGTTCATTGTTCACTGTCAGGAAGAGAAGAGGAGTAATTCTGGAAAAACAATATTTGTAATATGCAAATCCACTCATTGTATTGTTCACATGGGCAGCTGTTGGAGCACTAGGCTGTACACATGCAAAATCTTAAGGGTTGGGGATGAGGTAGCACTACCAGAGGGGTACCAGATTGAGTCAGAGCAGGTGCTTGGAAGCTGAATTCCCTCTTTGGATTTCTTTAGTGCATTGACCCATACAGCACTGGTAGAATTTAGTGATGGATTTTGAAGGTAGCACCTGACTGCAGTGAAGGGAATAACTGGGAAACTATGCCTTTCACACGTTAGTCATCTTTGTTTTGCAAGACTGTTGATAAAAAAAATGCGGGTGCTTTCGTTTATATTCTGAAGTTTCTTATAACACAGATGGAATTGAAAAAGAAAATTAAAAAAAATAGCATCTTTATCCAAGAGAAAAAAGCTACCTTGGCACTTCCTGTGATGTTTGCTTTTTTTTCTTTCTTAGTGAAAAAAGAAAGCTTTCAAATCAAATTTGAAAGCATGGATTATTAGAATGTGTGCCCCATGTATGTCTCCTACTTGTTTAGGAAGTTAATATAGTAGTAATAGTACAGTAATAATTGTCCAATGCAAATTACATTAAATTGGATTAAATTCTGAAGGGAAAATCCTCCATAATGAAAAGAATCTTCAGAAACATATTCAATTTACTGGAATTTAATTATCAGATGAAAATCTTTTCTGCATCCAGAGGAGCCAAGTGTTTGAAATTCATAATTTTTATGAAGACTTCAACAAGTATAGAAATTCTATAAAATTAGAAATCTCATGTAGCAGAAAAGCATGATTTTTTAGTGATATTGAGGACGCTCACAAAATATGTGAATCCAGGATAAATACCTTTGCTGTGGGTTTTGTTATTAAAAGTCTGCCTTGAATTCTCTGTAGTGGAACACTTCTGAAAGGCATTTCCTATCTCTGATTGTTGATTAGCACGGGTCACAGAAGTAGCTGGTGAAGCCCGACAGGAAATGATCATGTGCAGCCCCGCACGCTTTCACTCCCCTCTTAAAACTGTTCATATCCTGTTTTGTAAATAGATAATGATTAAATGTTTCACAGAGAACAGTGAAGTGTGGAAGGTGTGGTATTCTAGTTTTGTTTATAAATATTTTTACATGCATCTTGACTAGCCATGTTTATAGTCTGATGTTTTATTGCCATACTGCCCGTAATGTTCGAGCTGGGACTGGGAACCTCGTCCCACAAAGCACCGTTTACCACTTCAGAAAATCTTACTGGTCTATGTTCTGTGTTGTACAGAATACTTCTGTTGGCAGAAGTGATGGGCAAGCTTAAGGATGTTAGAACATCATTTTTAAAGATATGCTTTTCATGCAATTTCTGGTTCCCATTTGCCTTCTGCTCAGCAAAACCAGCTGGGCAAGAGCTGTACAGTGTGGCTTCAGAATCATAATTCTGCAGCTGAGGAAAGATATTATTTACCAAATGCTTCAGGCTTTTCAAAAATGAGACTGAAACCAAGGAATATTTTGAGATTTCTCCTCACATGCAAAAGCTGTGTTATTATTTCCCCATAGAAAATACGATTTTGTGTGTAAAGATACTGTTTAGAAATTGCTCCTGTGTTACCTGTATTCCAGGAGTGACTATGAGTGACAGTAGGAGGTTTGGGAGTGCAAGGAATATACATAAGAACCATTATGCACAGATCTTATTACAGACCAAGTACATAAAACGTTGAATCAGATCTCCACTGAGAGAAATCACTGAAGGTCTGTGGAAAGCTGCAGTCATCATTGGCATCCTCAGAATTAGAATGAGGTTAGCTAGCTGCTGGCTAAGGCAAGCTGTCTAGTTCACATGGATGGTATTTGGGTTTTGGACTTACCATTTCTTGGCAAATTGACTCTTGGGAAGAATGTTAGTCAGTCTTGATGTAACTAGGTAACTTCATGTATGAAAGAGTACAGTGGTTTCTGAGAACATTTTCCCAATCGCAAGTTTAAATACTGTTAGAGGACAGAAGTCCAAGAGAAGTTGTTAGGATTGTCCATCCAGAGCATTGGAGACACCAGGGCACTTCAGAAATCATTCCGTTAATGCAGCCTTCCCTCATATCATCTAGTTAAACCGACAGCCAGCATTGCTGACCTGTTGTTGAATGGATCAGCAATCCAGACAAGAGCTGGTGGGATTTGAAGAACAATTTTTGTCTTGTTCTAGGAGACAGCCCTAGAAATGTGAAGAAGTAGCCCTGTATGAACAAGGCTTGCACAAGGGAAGAAACAGAAAGTGCTTCCAGCTTTTTGAATGTAATTGATAGAGTGGTGGGTAACGCTGGGAAATGGCAGATGGTATAAAGCAGACAGAGTTTCAGAGACAAGGAGTGTTGCATTTCAGAAAGGTCCGTTCTGAAGATTGTCTTTAGACAGCCTGTTAGAACGGGATGTGTTAGACTCTATCTTCCCTTTAATGAAAGAAGCCTGAATGTTTTATACAGTAACATTGCATGGAAATGTAACATGGAAAGTGATTTTTATGTTACATGTATTTATTCCATAAGTTCAGACAAATGCCTTAAGGAATGAGCCTGGTATAATGAACTTCAATATTAACAAAATTTTCATCATGGAGAGGCTGTTAATGCAAGCTTAAAATGAAAATTTTGAACTTTTATTTTTTAATAATTTGGAGTTCGTTGCATATTTCGTACTGTACAAGTTGCTTAAAGTGTACTTCATATATACTGTTGTACTTAAAAATTGAGCAGAAAGAAATCAGTGGTTTCCCATCTCTAAGCAGAAGCCTCAGCTTAATCAAGCATTCCAGATTCGATAGCCTAACTCAGAATAGTTTGGCATGGCTTCATCCTGTGCTCAGGGGTGATGTACTGAGGGACCTGCTTACTATTTTTGGGTAGTATGAGAAGCCACAACAGTATAACTACCATGGGTCTCTTGCACAAGATGCCAAGTTCATGACAAATCCCCAAGTACTCCTAAGTAATTTTTTTTACTGGACATGAGAAATAGAAATAAATGCTTCATTTGTGGTTTAAAATTTAAAATCTGATTAATCTATATTATAATAATATGCTGAAACTAAGTCATTTTTATTCTGGTTTACCCCTTCATATGGTGTTAACTGGAGAGGTGGAGTTTTTGTTTCCCACCGTCTTTGCTATGCAGTCAGGACAACACTTTTAGTAATAGACTTCATTCCCATGTCCCAAATATCCCTTACTTTTAAGTTTCTAATTTTGTTCTAATGTCTATTATAAGGCAGCAAAACATGACTAGATGACTTTGTGAAATCAGATGTGTAAAGTGTTGTGAATTACTTTTACTGGAGCTATATATTATATATATATGCCTATATTTTTGCTTATGTTACACGTGAGAATTTTTAATAGGAGGTACGATTCCGAAAGCCATGGAGCGTATCAACAATGAAATAATTGTTTTAAGAGACACTGTAAGGCTGATAATCCCAAATTTTGCCTACATGTTTTTTGTTTACTTTATGGGCTTGATGCTAGTCTAGACCTGCCACTAATGCTGCTAGCTTCAAAGCTGCTTCAGTGCAAGAGGAGCCTCCCTCTGCCTTTTTTACCTCCGGCAGTGTGGTTGTTTGAAGCTGTTCTTTGTTTTCAGTCTGCACATCATGATGTTAGTCTGCATATAACACAGGCATTCAGGTTCTTTCAGCTCGGTGTAGCAATAAGATTTATGAGACTGTTGTTGGGGTTGTAGTCAAAATGTTCATTGATAGTGTAAAAGCGTGTTATTACCTTACCTGTGCCTTTCAAATCACCTCACTGCAAGACAGTGTCCCCAGTTATTCAAAATGACTGAAATACAAGGTTGGAGAGAATCAAAGCCAAACAGAGAATACATTTTGAAGACTGCAAGTGTACTTTGGGAGTGTGGAGCATCCCAGGTGAGGCAGTTGTCAAGCCTGCAGGGGCTCTGTTGCATGAGTATTCAGAATAACTAATCAATTGAACTTTTAGGGTCATGGGCATGCAACAGACAACCTCAGTGCTAAGCACTGAATAGATATGTGGAAGTTTTCACAAAAAGGAGATGAAAATGTGACAAAGGAGTGACTTCAGTAACAACTGACAATTATTCAATCCAAATTTTAGGTGAGCAGCTTGGTACTCCAAGAACACCTGGTTGAAAGTTTCTAAAGATGAAAAGTTAGGACCAGAATCTCTTAAAAACAGGGCCAATGCCCCAGCTAACCTCACATTTGCACTGCCAAATTCTTAGCATTTGAGAAGTATGAGCAGCTGGCATTGTGTCAATGCTGATAGGAACATAGAACTTGCAGAAAAACTCATTTTTAATACTTGATACCTAAACACAAGTATTTACATGTATTTTGCTTAGTAAACACTCATTCTTTATAACACGAGCCATTTGGTAAAAGATTTGCATGTTGTTTTTCCTTTTATTTGGTTCCAAAGTTTAAGACAGTCTTAAATGTCTTTTAGTATCTGATTCAGATGTGCTGTGCTCTCATAGGATGTTGGCTTTGTATCCGAGTGTGATAAGATCATTTGCTCTTAATAATCAGGTATAGGCTAGAGAGTATATAGAATACCATGTAAATTTATATGTATTTACCCTATCTTCATTGCCCAAACAAAAATGAATAAATAGTAGGAAAGGAACTGGCAATTTCTACCTGTGAGTAACATGGCTGGCAGGTTAATTGCAGGCTTAGGCATGAATATGCAAAGGCGGAGATGATTCACAATTGCAGGAATAAAAGGACAATGAATGGAGTTCTTGGCTAGATGTACAGTTATGCCTGGCACCAGAGAGGATGAATATAATACTTCCTCAATTGGGCAATCATCATGATCAAGAACAAGTTCTTCCATGAGCAGAATTGCAATGAAACCTGGTTTGCTGTGGGTTTGTAATGTTCACCTCCTCACCTTATGCTTCTCCCCAGCATCTGCAGCTGCAGTTTCTTTGATCTTCAGTGCTCCCTTGCCTCAAAGCAGTCCCCTGTACTCTCTCCCCTGTCGTATTTCCTCCTCCTCTCATGCTCCCTTGACTGCCAGATATGCAGTTACTCTTTGCTCTTAAATTTAACAAACCAAACTCTTAAATCCCTTCTGTGGCCTTCCCCACATTGGTAAATCACAATTTTTAACCCTTGTCTTTGAGAATGTGAGCCTTAACACATGTAAAACCCTTGTAGCCTTAAGACACTATTTAGATGGTATAGAAAATATTTGAGATATCTGAAGTCTAAAATTGTATTGGATTGTCAGAAGCTTTAAAAATCTCTAATCCTTAAGATGCAGAGAAGCCCTTGACTAACTCCTAGTTAACTCTTGCCAGCTTAGGAGTAAAGCAAAGATTTATTCTTTCCATCAGTCATGTACTTGTTGATGGGAAAAGAAGTTTTGCCACTTCTTTGATAACTTGTTTGCAATGCTACATAATTGATTAGATTTTTTTTTTTTAATATGCCTGTGTTTGCGATATAAGTGGTGCACTCTATGTGGTTTTGTGACCATAAGGATTTGCAAAATGCTCATTTGCAAGGTTACAGAATACTTGGATGAATCTGGACAGTCTTCCCACACAACACACTTCTAGCTGCAGTAAAACTTCACAGTTAATCCGTCGTGAAAGTTGTAGCACTGGCAGTTTTGCTGTTGTTTCAGTGCACCACAGTTGCATTTCTCTTTCTCCTTGGTTTTGCTTTATGTTCTGTGACAGTTGAGTCACTTGGTGAGTGCTGATGAGCTCTGCTTTTTTTTGTGGCTTTTCAAAATGCCTGAGTGATGAAAAGAGCTGGAATGAAACAGGATTGGCCCTACTTGTGCTTCCTTGCTGATTTTCTGCAGATTTTTTTCAATGTAATTTCAATGTGAAACAGATGATAGTGTGGTGATCCGAATAGCTTTGAAAAGTAATATGACATTTACCAGAAAGTACTTATGAGGAATAAAGACTGAATTGGGTTCGTGGCTCTTTGGGTTGTAGAGGAATGAAGCTTTGATCAATTATCTTGACGTACACAAAATTGCTGCTGATGTCTTTAGTGGATGTATGTAATGAGGACAAGGCAGTTGTGCAGAACTGTATGCTTATCTGAACCACCCCAAAAAACCTCTAAAGCAGTTCCTGCTTTAAAGTGTGATCTCTGATTGACTTTGTCAGAATGGGGCTACAGTGTCCCAGCAAACGGGTATTATTTTGAAGATTGATAGTGAAAACACAACTTGAGAGAAGCTTTTACAAAATGAGCTTATAAACTTTGGGAACATGTAAGTAGGGCAGAAACTATCAGGAATAGACTGGTGACTTCCAGTGTGTGCATGTCACTGGTACAGCTGGTTCCAGAGTACTGAGTCAGTCCTCATCTCCTTTGAAAGGAAGTTGTAAAAGGTAACAAACAAGAGGGACACCAGAGATAGGGTCTAAGTAATGAATGAGTCTTACACAATAAATGTAAAAAAGATATCAGGCTTATTTACTCATAAAGGAATTTGAGGGAGAACTAGATTATGGTGTACAAATTCCTCCATAGAGGAGATATGGAGTGCAAAAGGCTTTTTTAATTCAGTGGAAAATGAGTCATAGTCATAAACAGAAACAAGATAAAGTCAAAGTAGAAATAAGGTGCTCGATTAAATGTAAGAAATTATGAATGAGCGAGGAGATGGTGCAGTGTCTATACCTTGGTTTCTTCCAGTCAAAACTTAACACTTCTCAAAAAGATGCATTTCCACAAAATAGTATGAAAAATAAGGATGTCACATATAGGACATTATGTAGTCTCAGACCTGGTGTCCTAAAATGACCAGATCACTTTGACTGAAGAAGTAATGTTGCAACTTATCCACAAGAAGCTTTGTGGATTTATATGCAATTACAGTTCTGGTGCCAGTTCTACACACTGACATATTTGAGTGCTAAAGTAATGCAATGGTTAAGCTCATGATAATTAGTCACAAACTTGTGTTAGTCTTACATTTTATGTTTGTCTTTTAAAGCTCTTAACCACCTCACAACACTTTTATTTTCTAAAGCAGCATTACTAATGAATACACACAGGATGCTAAAAACGGTGGTACGCAGACAATGCTGAAAAGCCAAGAGAGGAAGGGTTAAAATACAGTTTCATTTGCAATTCACAATAATTATTTGCTTTTCTTAAATTAAATGAATGGCAGTGGCCATGTGGATGCGGAGCAAAGTGTGTGATGCTATTTTTCTAAAAGTTTATGGCTTTAGGATTATCTCAGGATTGGAGAAGGGAAAGCAGGAGGTAGATAGGCTTTTCTAAAGAGTTAGACAAAAATGTTTCAAATGGTATTTTAGGTATTTGGTATATAATAGTATTTGAACATTTTATTTTCAAATGTATACAAAAATAATACTGATTATTGTTAGAGCAACTGCAAGAACTTTTTAAAATGTCTGTCTTTATTCTGATTTCATTTTCTTCTGAAGGAGGCTTTCAGGAAAGATTATAAGAATTTGAGGTGTAACATTTACTGCACTAATTTTAGTAATGAGGAAAGTGCTTCGGTAGCAGTGGAGCACCCATAGTGATTTTAAAATAGAATTTATTTTTTTGTTATTGTTATGAGGGGTTTTCTTGCATTGCTATATGGCCTTTTGATTTCTTTAAAAGTAGCTGCAGGGAAAGGTCAATTGAGGGAGTACAGCTGATGCCTCCTGGGAGGGGGACATAGCTTGAAGTACAAAATACCTGATCATTAGCACCCTCCCCAGAAGGATCTGAGTGCTGTAATTAAATGCGCTGCTGTATTGTTGTATTCAGCTTTAGTTTTGGTAAGTGTTAAATACCCTCAATTTTAACCATACTCAGATCTGAAAATGGCCAGTTGCAAGAGCAATTCATGGTCTTACACGTTCTATACCTTGTCAGACTTTTAATGGTATCTACTCTGCGTCTTGATCTCTGCCCCCTGCACACTAAAAAGGACTAGAAGACTGTTATATTTAATAGGAAGGACATAGAAAGAAATGTTAGATGAGTCTGGAAGAAGAAAGCTGTCAGTAATGCATAGTATTTGATGCCAAATCAGGTGCAGTGCTCTAGTTTTTTATTTTCTGTATTTTTTTCTTGCTCCAAAGTTGTACTATGTTAAGTGAACCAGATTGTAATTTTTCTTTTTTCTGCCATCCTAGTCATTTAAAGTTAAGTTTGGGTCATAAATTAGAATGATCTTGCATTTCCTTCCCTATCATTAGTGGGGCTTTGAGTGCTGAATGGCTTTTTAGGAGAATTACGCATTTCCTTTTATTATTTTCCTTTTATTTTCCGCTCTGGCCTGTAGAATAAGTTGCAGGTGAAATAAGTGAATTTTATTTCATTGAAGCATTTCTCTTGGAAAATAAAATGAAAACTGTGCCACAAATCCAGCCCCAAGCATCCAGTCTGGGGAAAGGCCAACGTTTGATAATGACTTTATGGATTCTGATGGGTTGTGTGACAGTTCCAGTTTTTGGAGCCTTGTTTGTGAGGTTAGCCGACCTTCTGCAGGCCTGGAAATGGAGAGGAGAGGATCTTCAACAAATGAGTAGCACATGAGAGGAAAAAGTAAAACTTCATTATTGTCACTGTTCATTTGGTGAAAAAAGGTTCTGATATCAGACTTGGTATTGGTAATTGCCATTTACTATTATTCTTTTCCATTTTCTTTGTTGAAGCATGTGCCCACTAAAAAATGAGCAAATGTTCTTCATTAAGGGAACTCCTTAAACTCAGGATTTAGAAACTAAAACAGTGATTTCCTGTCTCTCTGTCAAAAGAAATCGTTTTAATTATTTACAATTCTGTTCCCATTTCCTACCTTTGTTTTAAATATGGTTGAAAGAATTCTTAGGTGAAATAAGCACAGATGAAGATAATTTTTAAGTAGAGCTAGAGAACCATCAACATCTAATTTATAAAATACAGATAGTGGGTCTGAGTTGGTGGAGGTATTTGGGGGTCTTCTTTACATTACATATATTCACTTTCTTCAGCGTTTTTTTACAGATCCCAATGTTAATAGGAAGTTTGATGCATAGCAACAGCAAAATATATAGCAAAATTTTATATTGTGGATTGGAAATTAATTTTCCAGTGGTGATTTCACATAAAGTAAAACTCTTGAGGGGCAAATTTTGCACTCCTGAAATCAGTTTGAAACTGATCCCATAAGGTCTTTTCTCTATCAGCATTCTCGTAATTCACATGGGGAGCAGCATTTCAGTTTCAGAGAATTGAAAGTGCAGCCTTGCTCCAAGCAACATAGATAAGGTCGTGCATATGCATATATGTGTTCTACATCTCCTTTATGCATGAACATGTTCAGGATCTCTTCATAACCTTGGATGATAAATCGTTGGCTTCATAAGCACACTTCCAAGAGGCTGAAAATTTTAGTTGAACAATATTTTTATCTAGTCTTTATCTTCTATCTTCTCTTTCAGCACGCAGTCACATAAGCAGATTCTATGCTGTAGAGGTAGAGATGAAAATCCTCTCTAAACTTCCCCCATTATGGACCACTTGTCAGAGTGTTCTGGAAAGGCTTCTTCCCCACGGCAGAAGTGGAGAGATGTAGCTCCCTTGGTGAGAGAAGGGAGTGAAAGAGGGGTTTATTCCATCCATCTTACACAGGACTCAAACACACCTGGAAGCTTTTCTTTAGACTGGTGCTTAAAGTAGCCTAAATTATTAGCTGTGACCTATGTGCACAACTCCTAGCTGGGTAGGTTGAGACAAAGCCCTAGCAATATTTTGATGTAGTCTTCGGGCAGTCTGAAGCCTGACAGAGGACCCAAACCAGTTTGGTAACCATCTTACCAGTAACTAGAGGGTTTGTGTCCAGGTGCCTCAATGCACAGCTGTATCTAAAGTGTGGTAGAAAGTAGATCAGATTAACCTGTTTTAAAGTATAAATGACATGCCAGTGTAACCCATCATTTCATTGGCAGATTCAGGCAAAAAGTAGTGTTGATTTTGTCATCTCTGGAAAGAATATACCAAACACAGCATCAGTGTGTTGTCTGTGATTTATTCTTTGTGACTTCTGACAGGGTTTCAGCCACTGTTTTATTTCTGCCAGTGTCACACCATCAGAAGCTATTAGCTAAAGTTTTGACAGTTCTTACCTCTTTATCCACTATCATGACACCATTTACTAGCTTTGCACTCTATATACTTACATACACTGGATCTTGACTAATCAGCTAATTGGATTGTGTTAATCAGCTTTTAAACTGCTTTTATTGGAGACCTTTGGTTGAGATGTTAGGGCAGTGTCAGCATGGTTGGAATTTCTCCTTGGATGTAGTGTAATAAATTTTAAACTCAAGATGTGATGAGTTTCACTGTTTGAGAAATATAGTGTATGTCAGTTAGTTGGACCTGCCTGTTTGGAAATGGGAAAAAAAAAGAAGAGGACAAGACATGAAACTTCTTGCAGCTGTTTGTAGAGCCACTGTGAGGAAGTAAGGAAGGTGTAGAGTTCCTGGCAGAATCTAAGAAGTACACAGCTACTTACACATCAGCTATTGCCAACTCTGAAACATGTTGCAGCTTTTTTCCAGCCCATCCTCGATTTCTTATCATGTGTGTAGCGCTGCAAGTAACTATTTTCTCAGATCTTCCCACAGATATGCTTATTTAAGATGTTTCCTGACCTTGTTCTATCCAAAACAAGATTGGTTCATTTATGCAGCCCGGAAAACATGTCTGTGTTTAACCCTACCTGATGCACTTTTGTGGGCTGAGGCGTCTCAGGTTGGAGTTGATGATCTTGGTGGATTTTTCTAACCTTAATGATTCTTTAATTCTACTGTCCCGCAGGTGGGCTGTGTGAGTGAGCTGGGCAACAATCATAAAAAGGTTGGAGGGAAGCAGCCTTTGAAAGTCTTGAATCAAAACTATTTCCAGCACTATCTCTGATGAACCTGTTTTTTGTCCAGCTTAGTCTTGAAAACCTCCAAGAATCATTGTTGCACCATCCCACTGAACAGCCTGTTCCACTGCTGCCTCGAATTTTGGTACTCATATTTGTCAAATCTGAAGCATCCAAGCTGGAGTTTGTAGATATTTACTACTTGTTGTATTTCTGCTGTTACCAAAGTGAATTTGGGTCTGTCAGCACTCCAGAAGCTCTTTAAACCATTGTAGGCTGCTATTAGATTGCCTCTTGACCTTCCCTTTGCCACACTAACAAAGCCCAGCTCCCTTAACCTTTCATTGTGGGTCACATGCCTTCTGTGTGATGTTTGTATTATTTGTGAAGAAGGCACACTGTTGGTTCCTATTTATTTGGAGTGCACCATGACCTCCAGGTCATTTCAGCATGGCTGCTGCACAAGCAGTCGATTTCCAGGCTTCAGTGATGTATGAATTTAGCCTGCTCAGAAACCAAACTGCACACTTGTAGTTGAACATGATGAAGTTTCTGTTGTCCCAGTCCTCAGTTTAAGGAGCATTTGGACCTCATTGGATTGTCAGCTGAATCTCTTAGGGAGAGATTGAGCTAAAAAGTAATTTGCGATTCTCTACAGTTGCTGAAGGGTCTGTTTTATCACTCAAATCACTGATGAAGATACTGAACAATATCAGCCTGCTACTGATACTGCTGTACTTTGCTGATTAGCAGAGGAGTTGTAAAGTCCCTTCAGGACTGTCAGTCCAACCCACCAGTTTCATTCCAACACACCTAGCAATCTGTTCTTCTAGCCCTTACTTACCTCCTCCACTCTCTGGTGAGTATGCGAGAGTCACAATATCAAAAAGTGTAATAAGCCAAGATATATTGTATCCACCTCTCTCTCCTCATCCCCAGAGCCAGTTATTTTTGTTCCAGAAAGCAGTCACCTCGATGAAGCATCGTTTGCCTGTGTTGAGTCTTCTTCATTGCCTTCTTCTTCTTCATGTGTCTGGAAGCAAACTCCGAGGAATATGTTTTGTTCCAGTACAAGGACTCAGATGAGGCTGACAGACCTGTTGTTGTCTTGGTCCTCCTTCTTGCTTTTCTTAAAATAGGTGTATCACTCTGGGGATTACTCTGATCGTGTGCATTTTCTCATATATAATGGCCAAACAATCACATCAGCCAATTCTTTTGGCACCCCCGAATGAGTCCCCTCTGGTCCTAGGTGTTTGAATAAATACATTGGATCTTGCTGATGAATCCCTAACCAGTGACTTGCAAACTGTCAGCTGCCCAAGCTTTCTAAAACTGTAGCAGTCCATGCAGGGGTCTGGAAGCAAGTTTTTCCATATTGTGATTCTGCTCCAATCATCTCTGGGCCTACATTTCCCCTGAACTTCCTTTTGCTGCTGGCACTGCTTGCAGAAGCCCTTCTTGTTTCCCTTTGCCTAGCTGGCCTAATCCAGCTGTAGCTGGCCTTTGACCTTCCTGGTGTTAACCCCTAGTGACCGTGTTTATCCTCCTTCTCTGGTGCCTTTTTAACCAGCAGAGCTGCTTGTTGGAGAGGATGTGTGCCTGCACCTTGGGTGTTCATTAAAGCACCGGGAAGCTGTGAGTGCACAGACGGTGTTCCCATCACTCTCCCTGCAGGGCAGAGGAGTGCCTGCTAAAGATACCATCTTAGTATTTACATCATTTCAGTCACTTGCTTTTGTACACATGTAACAGGTCATGAGAAACTATTACTTTCCATATCCCTGATGGCTATTTGCAGTATGACTAATTTATCTCAGCAGGCACTCTATTATAAATATGTATTATATTGGGATAGTGCTGTAAATGGCCATGTTGTTCAGAGGAATTGCTCTAGTTCAGCATAATACTTTTCCAGTTACACTGCAGTGCTACCATTTTTTAATTCAGTGCAGTTAAAGTGTCATAAAATTGAAATATAGGAAGTGAACCTGTCTATTTTTTACTTCAGAACCCACATAATGGTACAATCTTGATACAATCTGTATTTTAAACTTAAAGTAAAGCAATACATACATAAAACTTCGCCCATGTTTTTTCTGTATGGATACTGATGTATGCCACGGAATTGTTTATGTCCAAAGCACTTGAGAGTGAGTGGGTATGATGGAGCTCTGATGGTAACATGTGGGAAGAAATCCCCTTTAGTTTGGTTGTCTGGCTCTCACATTCTTTGGAAACTTGTCAGCTGAGACAGGGAGTTTGTCTTGCCTTAGTCTTGCCACCACCTTGTTCTCATGACTTTTACATCTCGATACTTTTAACTTTCTCTTACACATATTTAGTTTGAGTGAACATGTTTTCTAGTACATTTTATTGGTAACTACAATTTGTCAATAGGGTGGATAGATAAATAATGCTGTGAAAGCTTTTCAAGTCAAACTTTGAGTGGATGTGTTTTGTAATGCATTAATGGCAGCACAAATATCCACTATTTAATTAATTGTATTTCTTATTCAAGCTGAAATGGCTTATTCCTGGGCTCCTTTCGAGTATCAAAGTAACAAAAGAGCAGTTGACTTTGACCTTAATTAAGTTTACTCAATGAGACATCACTGTGCTAGGTCTGCTGCACAGTTGTGTTTCAGAATTATGTTTCTTTTAAGATGTCTCAAAGGTTACAAGAGACACTTCTCGAAAGATATTCAGTAACAGCTTGTTTGCAAGATGAAATTCCAAGTCAGTAGATGAATATTGAATAGAGTTGGAATTGGATATATAACAATAAATTTTATAAGTGGGTAAGGTAGAACATGTCCTTGTCCAGTTTGAACAGAAAAAAAAACGCTCTACTTGAAATCAGAAAAGACACTCGAACTGTACAGCTGTTTGAGATTTAGCTTTTGTCCCTGGATAATTCTGTCTGTCCCATCATACTTAGATAATTTTTTCGGAGGGAGTGGGGATTTTTTTTGTTTTTTGTTTGCTGGTAACTTTTGTCTCAGTACTTTGGTTACTTCCTGCACTTATCTGCTTCTTTGTGGAGTTAGGGAGTACTTTGTTATTCATGAGGAGCTAAATCAATCATCACTTTCTCATGTCATCTTGCATTGCATCAGCTTCCTTTTTCAGATGCAATGGATGGGTGTAACTCCTTATGGAGTTTAGCAGTGCTGTTTGCTGTCCTGCTTTTGGGTGGTGGTTGCTCAATATTAGCTTAAGCATTTAAACATTGTAGTTAATTTATGTTTGCCCATTCCGATGCAAGGCTTGGAGTTTAAGCACTGTTGAGGTAAATGGGCATTTTTACTGCAGAAATGTTGTACCATTATCCCTACGGTCATAACTGCGAAGATTTGCATTTTCAGTGGAAGTGGGTAAGGATTAAGAACACAAGCAGGAGAAAGGTGGGTTGTAGAGATATAACTGAGAACGCAATTTGTCCTGCCAGCATCCTATAATTGCTAATGGTGCCTTAGAAGAAACAAAAAAACTTGGGACTGTTTGCAAGATTGCCAATTAGTTTGTTTACTGGGGGGGTTCAATGGAATATTTTATAGAGTTTGATAGCTGACAGGTAGCAAAAAATACCTTATCATTTCAAGCATACTTTTCCGTCTGGAGCATTCAGATTTGAGTAGAACTGAAGTCCTATTGAAACAGAAAAACCGACATTTTCTTCAGTGCATTGTATGTTCTGCTCCATTCTGATTTAGTTCCCTGATGTCATAAGTGTCTGCTACCTAAGTTGTTACATTAATATTCATTGAGTATAAGTATTCATTCAGTATTGCACTGCTGGAGCCAATAAATTTTGGTTTAGTTTAAAATCAGAGATGATATTTTATACATTATGTTAGCATACAATTTTTATTAGCATATCAGACTGGGAAAGAGTGATGCATTGCAGTAAAAAGCCAAGTATTTCAAGTTAATTGCTGTTCTATTAAGTAGAACTGGTGGTTTCAGCTTAAAAGAGTGCAGAGAAATGTTTGGCTAATGAAAAGAGCGCTCAGAGTGATAGTAATTGTTTGAATAGTAGTGAAGCTGCTGGCTGAAAATACCTCAGCAGTCAGAACTGAAGGCAGTGGTGCTGAGATGGGACCAGTCCAGCACACAGAAGCACTTACGGGATGAGCCCAAAAGGCAGTGGTGCCCACCAAGGCTCATTATGGTACTCAAAATAAATAAAGAAATAAAGAGCTGCCAAGATAAGTATTCAGCAGCAGGTTTGTCTAACCTGACTTGCTCTTTTTGTCCAGAACAAGTTGTACAAGAGAGCCAAAACCACATTAAAGCACTTGGTTAGAGGGTAGCTGGTAGATGCATGTGTGATCCAGCAGATTCTTCTGCACTGTGCAGTGCTGGTGCATTGCCAGCCCAAACAAACAGGCAGCTCCTCTCACAGGGCCACAGTGAGGGCAGGGAATCAAGGCAGGTTGTTTTCTTAGCTGCTTTCCTTCTGTCCTGCTCACCTTCATGCTGTGCTTCGGGCAGGTGTGGAGCCATCACTTCTTGGAATGTTCCACCAGTCATTGGCTGCTCCTTGCCAGTTCCCCCCACTTTACATACAGAGCATGATACTCTGTGGTGGGAAATATCCCTTTGGCCAGTTTTGGACATCAGTGTGTTATCAATATCATTCTCGTCCTAAATCCAAAACAGCGCTGTACAAACTACTAAGGAGGAAAACTAACTCTACCCCAGCTCAAGCTCCTTCTTGATTTCCTTCCACACCCACACCCTCAGGTTCTGACTTCCTCTACCATGACAGGGTTGTAGATAAAACCAGAGTGGAGGAAGGGAATCCAGCTTTTGCTGACTGCTATGGAGATCTCTGTTCAGGAATGTTGCATGAAAGCTCCTGAGACACATTTTGATTCATAATACAGCAGCAGTTTCCTTCCCCATGCCCCTCTTCAATGATGCTCTCAACAGCTGCCATGAATTTCTGTGCACTGATTTGAGCACTGCAGCTCCACAGGGTTATTTTTGTCAGATTAGAAATATCCAATCTGCTGAACTTTGCATTGAAGATTGAATTTGTTTACTTTAGTCTCCCTCTCTTTCTGTTTCTCTGCTGTAGAGAGCTGCTTGTTTTTGAAATGTGTCCTGTTATTTGAGGCAGCAGATGTATATATGGCTCATTTTGTGATGATGTCTAAAGGCCAGATTTGAACAGGGATTCTGCTGCCGCACAAGACTTGGGGTAAGGTGGCTCCTTTCCCAAGAAAGTTCAGCGAGGAAGTTTTTCTCTCTGTTGCAGCAATGGAGCTTAACACAGGGAGCATTTGGAAAAGTTAGGAATTGAACTCAGTGCCTGAAGATTGATTACTGTCCTTTAATTGCAAACCATTCTTTATAATTCCTACATGCCAGGGTGTTCCCTCCTATTACATCCTTGAACTATGTCACTGGTTTGTCTTTTGTCTAGCTGGACCCATGAACCCTGAACAAAAGATTGGTAAAACCATAAAATTTATTTTGGATGAAGTGCAAAGCGGGAAGAAAACTTAGTGATTCATATATTATGAAAAATCCAGTGAAACTGTAAGGGACCAAAAGCATTGTAGTGAGCATGTGAGAGGGATGTAGTACACTGATCAGATGAGTGAAAATAAAGACCAAATAATAATAATTTCTCTACCCAGATATCGTAGAGAAATCAATGTCTATATGTGCTGGTAAATGTATATGAGCATATTCAGAAAAAAAAGCTGGACTTCAATAATCTTTTTTATCTACATTAGGATATAGTCATTGGATACAAATCCATTTCAGAATCTGATTGTACAGCACTGGTGTTTGGTTGGGTGTGCTGTCTTTTACTTTGATTATAGGTAAAGATTTCGCTTTCTGTTCTAAATTAAGTTTATCTTGCCAATATCTAAGGATGAAGGAATTGTACGTTAAATGGATTTGAATAAAAAGGTGTTTGATACCGTTTCTATTCTGGGATCCTGGTAGGTTTTTAGGTTAGCTTTTAAAGAAGTTTTTAATAATTGTTTGAGGGTTTTGCCACCAGGCTGGACACTTCTTTCAGTGGTTGCCATAATCTGTATTCATCCAGTGTGTAGTTCGATGAACAGACTTCTGTAGGTGCTTGTAATCTTTACTGCTTTAGGAGTGCATGCAAATTCCATCATAAGAGAATACTTCTGTAGACCTGGACATGCAAAGATCAAGTGCCCTTTCAGTGGCAAGAGTCCTGGACTGTAAGGGTAATGAGAGAGGCAGGCTCTGGTTAGCATTATATAGTGCATGAATAAAATTATTATAATTGGTAAAAGTAAGTAGAATATATTGCAGTCACTGGTACTGAGCTTACCAAAAGAACGTGAGAACCATCTGCAGTTTAACACCATGACCACTGGGATTTCTGAGCTCACAATGCTTCTATATAACTCTGGATAGCCCTTGGCTGAAATAAATCATCCTCACCCTACTGAAATCAATGGAGCAGTTGTAAGTTTTATAAATCAAAGTTTGGCAATCTCTGATATAAAATTTTTTATTGAGTTGAAACATCATGGAGGTCTCAGTTGCAGGCTGCATTCATTTTTTACCTCTTAGGAGATGTTTCTCCAGGACTAATTATGCTGCTTTATTCCCACCTAAATTCACTTTTTGATAAATTTTAAGCTAATACATATTTTGTGGCACTTTTTAAGTAAACTGTGCAAGGATTTTGTCCAGAAGGCAATAAATATGTAATAATTGAGATGCAGAATAAATAGTCCAGGAATATAGTGCACCAGTCTAGGATATGCAAAAAATAATACTTCTGTAGAACAACAGGAGCAGTCAGGTGTCAGCTTTGAAATCCTTGCTGGAACTGGTACAGAAAGACACTTGCACCTTGAAGGACATTGCAACTTAAAGTTGAAACTGTTTTAAGAGAAATCATAAGAGCTGCAAGGCCTTTCTTCAGAGATGGTATCAAACCATTTTGGCACCTAATCAGGCATTTCTCTCGTTCTTATAAAAACACTGAAGCATTTTCAAGTGATTGTTTTGAGAATAGCATTTGTACGAGGCTGTCCTGCTGTATTAAAATTGCCTGCAATGCATTTCTTGGGGACGTGTCATTTGCAGCTAATGATCATGAAGAACCACCTCATGTTAATAATCTTCCAGCACTTCTGTGCACGACCACTGGGTTGCCTGGTGGAAGCTCACATTTCACGTCTCCTCCTATCCAAGGGTTATGTCATCGTAAATTGCCTGCGGCACAGCTTGGCATTCTCCTGAATTTCGTACTCTAAAGGCACCAATCAGGGGCCTCGTGGACCTCATCAGATATACATGACTGCTCTCAAATCTGGCCTCCTCATTCCGCCAGGGACTGAGTCTTGGACCCTAATGAGTGAGAAGCTGGGAGGAAATGTGGTTCTTCTAGACAATAAATTAGGTTCAGAAAATAAGCGTTTATCAGTTGAGAATGTTTACCATTTGGGGACTCTGGACCACACTTTGCACAGCAGCAGTGTGAATAAATTGACTGGCACCAGATGAAATGATGCACTGAAATCAAACTGCTGAGCAATAGGCTGTGGGCATGTCTTTGAAAATACAATGAAGTCAGCTGCTGTTCTCTGTTGCACCTTAAGCAGGGAAGGATATGCCCAGGGTGAGCTGCAGTTTGCTTTGGAATAATTCACTCTTCAGTAGAGATAGGTTATTATAAACCTTGATCCAAAATAATTCTATTATTTATGTGGTGTGTCACTTCTATAAAAATGTAACATAAATGTATTGAGGTTGTTTTTCCTTGTGCTCTCCAAAGAAACTAAATCTCTGCCATTTTTCTTAACATTTTAAGCAAACCTCTCTCAAGTAATAATAAATCAATTTATCCTGTTATTGCTAGCGTATTTATGTGATGGTCTGTGCTGCTGAATTTATTTATTTTTGACAACATCTTCTGTTTTCTAGTAAACTTCATTACATTCAGACGAAACTACTCTCTTAATAATTAGGGGAGGATACTGTGACTGGTACTTATGGCTGACATGGATAGCACTCCTGTTACCCTATTCCTTTTGCATCTCTTTTCCTTTTATCTGTTGGATGCTTGCCACACACTATAATCACAAGCACTTTTAGGTCAGCAACTGCTGTGTTTTATTTTTAAACTCTACTTGTTAGCAGTTGGACATAACACCAAACCTGATTTTGGGTTCCAAATACTGCCATAATAGGAATATTTAATGATAATAAAATGCTTTGCTTCTCTTTCATTTAGAGTTTCACCTAATCTGACTAAGCAATCAGCAGTTAGTAGGCAGATCTAAATGAAATATTATTACTCTATAAAGCTGTTTAAATTTGAATGATCTTTTATTTAAGGTGCCTAAGCATTTTTGCAACATTTGCGCTGTTAAGCGAAGTATATGCTATAAAAGAAACATTTATTGCTTGCTTGTAAAAATAAAATACAATATTGGTAAGTTAGCTGGAAGCTTGTAGATATCCTAAAAAGATGACAAGGTAAGATAAGCAGTGGAGCTAAGCTGAAATTGCTCTGGAGGTCTTTCTGAATAGCTGCTGTCAGTTTTATGTTCTCCTAGCACAATAATGGGCACTCCCAGGAGGTGGGAGTCTCATGGGATAATTATTCTTCTGAGGTTTAAACTGTTTTTGCTGTGCCTTTTCCACAGATTGGTAAGACTGCCTTACAATTATTCTCCTCCTCTTTCACTGGATTTTTCTAATGTAGAAATTAATAGAGTTAAATTTGTATACATGCACTGTACTTGCATTACCTAGCCTATTAATGAATTTCAAGCAATATTGAATGCTATCAGATGGCAATAGTAAGTGGTCTGGTTAGCTTTTATCTGCAAATTGGATTTAAGTCTCACTGCCCTTGCCTCTTGAGATGTGTTTCTTTTTAATATTCAGGTCTATTTTCTGCTGTCATAAGCAGGCATATTTACTCTCTCAGATTGGTATACCTTTAACTATCTTTGAAAATAATAAGAACAAGAAGTAAAAGTTTAAAATAAATGCTTATTTACAGCAGCTGAATATTTTTGTAGCTCTCGGTGCACAAAGCTGACACAGTTGCTCACTATCTCCCTTATGAGCATCAAATAATGTTGATGAAATTAAGCAAAACCTCAGCTTCCTTTGGGGTGAGTTGTTGGGCAGCACACTCAGTCATTAGTTACAACTGATCTTGCCAATAAACTCACAGACAACCAGCAGCCTTATCCTCTGGGCTCTCCAGCAAATCTGTATTTTGGGAGGTTTTGCTGCTAAAATCATCTGACAAGCTCAGACAAGTTTTCCTGTATGATATAAGGAACATTCGGGAAAAGCAGGAAAAACTTTTTTGAAAAAGATGCACATGTATTGGCATATTTCCAAGATGAAATACCCATCCTAGCTCTGGTGATGTTGGACATGAGTGAATTAGCTCATCTTTTTAGCCAGCTTTCCTGTCTCCCAGGATGAGAGCAGAACTGCAGAGTGGTGGTTGCTACTAAAATGTGCAGTTTTTGCTTGGCAAAACCACTTCCCCTTAGCTTAAAAAAATGGCATCATTTTGCTTTGGACATTTGCCAGATCTTTCCAAAGGAAAGGCATGAATTTGTTTTGTTCTCTCCTCTGTGCTCCGGAGAAACATTAGTCAGTTTTGAGTCTCTGAGCGTGTAGACACACGTTTGTCCTTTGGGAGTAATGAAATGCTCGAACGTGAACCTTGCTTGGATGAAGATCAGTATGTTATCAGAAGAACAAAGCCTTCCTTGGTTTCATTACTGGGAAGCAATAATGATGGAAAACATCTTTTTTGTTTCCATTGATATTGATCTGCTAGAGTACTGGTACCTCCATATGAGGCCTGGGAGCTTGGGCACAAGGACAAAACAGCTTCTGTAATTCTGCCTTGCATTTGGCCAGGTTTCATCATCAAGGCTGTGGTTATGCTATGGCATTTAAAGAATTCTGGCTCTTTTGCTGTTTAAAGGGAAGACTGAGCTGGATCATATAGCTCAGCTGCTGATTTTGGCCCACAGGAAAAAAAAATGAGGATAAAAGTCTAAACTTTACCATTCAGGGTATAAATCACAGTAGAAAGTGTACTTGCTTAATGGTATTGTATTGAATAGTGTTTATTATTTAGCTGCTGGAAGCTTACAGCAAATACATTTACAAAACTTTTGATGACTATTGCTTCTTTTCCCTGAGCCTTTGCAATGAAATATATTAAATACGGTTGTGCCAAAACCATAACCTTATTCATAATTAATTGTCCTCACACAAAGTGTTTCGGGGGGTGAGTTAGAGGGTTTGTTCAAAATTGTGGCAATTTGGTATATCTTTAAAAATAACAGGATAGAAGAGGATATTTTTTTCCATACTGATTGATTTTATGATCAAAGATATGATGGATGTGCTTTTAAGCACTAGCTTTACCATCTTCTGAGTCTTTCTGTAAGACAAGTGGGGTAAGAAACAAATTTTATTTGTTATTTTTACAAGGGTGATGAACAATTCCAGAAAAGTTACTGAGAAAAATTGTGCTTTCTCCTTCCTTTGTGATTTATTTATGTAAAAATAGCCAGCCTATCTCCGATTACACAGAAGCAAAATCCATTTTTATATAGGAATTACTGATTCCCCTCTATTTGATTAACTTATAGCATGTAAAGAAATTTCATGTGTTCTAAGACACTTAAATACAGTATTCTTGTGCTGTCTGCATCTTTAAAATTTGCAAGGTAGGAAACTGGGGTATTATCCAGGCTGCAGTTGCATCTTCCTTTTATACATTGTGGGTGGCCAAATTCTGTCCTCTCACTCAGTGCTGCTGGAGACACTCATGCAGTTGTCCAATGAGCACCAGTTTGGAACTGTTTAATTTGACAATGAAAATGCTAGAGAGACATGAGGTTGGCCTCATCAGACACACCATTGGTCAAAGGTGAGTGCCTCAGTAATACCTTAATCCAAACTATTGACCTGAATCCAAACTATTATCTTAGAGGAGATAAACTGAAGATTCAGAGACCAACTTCACATAAAGTAATAATTCTGTTGGCCCTGAACGTAGTTGATACACTTACATAAACCTGCCCACCAAAGAATGTGATTAATAGCGTCACATTTTTCTAACAGAAGTAGTATATTGGTACAGTGTTGCTTCTTATCCTAGGAACCCCATTTATTCCAAGTTTTATCCAAGAACTGTGAGAATGATAAATATGCTTTGCAGGTGGGTTTTCCTGTTTTTCATGTTTTAATGTATAAGCATTATACAAATTGCTGCAAATACTGTAGCAATACTGCAGGACCTGTAAAGCGAGCCAAAGTAAAATCTAATTATTTGCTAAGCTTTTATTCTTCAGCAGATCATTATGCCTGCTCTGAATGACAGGATAGTTCTCACCTCTGATGTCCAAAGCTTGAAGGTGTGTTTAGGCCACAGAATTCATTAAGGTCCCTGGGATATGTGCAGCCCCTACACTGAATGCAACACATTTTGTGATTTTTGTAATGACTGAGACGAATTACTGGATTTCCATTTCATTCGGGTGTGCTGTTTCAGTCTTTAGAAATACTTATATCCAGAGAGGGGCAAGTGCAGGGCTACATGGAGCAGATGGGGATGATCTCTATCAGCTGATGAACAGCTCCACAGTCAACTGCAGGACTGGGGCACCCCACATCCTTGAACAGACAAGTCCTTGCTCAGAGAGATGATAAAATGACTCATGTCAAAAATAACAGAGTTACCAAAAGCAATGATTTGGATTTTGCTAAAGGTTAATAAGTTTTCAGGGAATGTGCTGGCTCCTTTGATGAGCCAGATAAATGAATATCATGTCAATGTATGAGTGAATTTCTGGAACTGGGAATGTGCTGGCAATACTTCAACATAAATGTTCTAATTTAAATACTTCATGGCGACCATTTTAATGCAATTTTTGGCATCATTGTAGTTATTTCTGTCACATGCTCTTTCCTACCATGCCTGAACTGCTTTGCTGAGTCTAGGGATCGTTGGCTGGAAGGTTGTTGGGGGCTAGTTTTAGGATGCAGTAAGTAAATGACTGGAAATGGATTTCCATATCCTGTACAGTGATAAAATTACTGCAGCAGAACTATGCTTAGATATGCCAGCTGATTATCTGGTTTTGATTTTCAGCCAGGAACTAACTGGTCATTAGTTAGAAGCTAAAGTATATCTGTGTAAGATAGGAGGTCTGCTAATGTGATGTGATTTAACTTATGTCATGTGTTTATTCCTAAAAATATGTCCAATCTCTCAGTTAGGCAGAGCTCTGATGGTCCCATTTTAATGCCTTGATGCCTCTGGTTTATAGGTTAAAAACATGAAAAGGTGAAAATAACTGTGTTAGATTTTAATTACACTGGCCTTAGTGTTAGAGAATGGTAACAATCATTTTGGTGTAATTTTTAGGGTTCAGATTAAATCTAATGGCAGCTAATAACTACAACAGATTTTTTGATAATGAAGGATGCAGATATTTTTGATGATTTTTCATTGTCTACCTTTCTAGTTCTTAGACACAAATGTTTATTAATCTGAATAAGGAAATTCTTCATTATTGCTCTGGGGAAAAAAAAAAACTTTTCAGAACACTTAGATTATGTAGGTTCTTAAATGCCATCCAAGGGCAATAGATTCAGTGTGATTCAGCATTAAAAAGGACCTACCTGTCTAAGATTAGGTAGTGTGATTACTCCTCTGCACTCTTAAATCTTGCATATTTCCCAGGAAATATTTAAAGCATTGGGAATATTTTTATCAGCTCACTTAGATCCCTATCAGCTTCCTGGATATGCAGTCTGGAAGAACTTGTTTAATTCTATTTTTTTGGGCCCTGAGAAAGACTAGATTCCTAAAGAGTTTGAAAACTACATCTGTACAGATACCCTTCACTTTTTCACTTCTCTTATTCCTATTGAGAGCTCCGATTATTCTTTCTCAATTTCCAACTTTAAAATTATATTTTCAATGCTTTTAATTATCTTTAAATCTATGCAGAATACAGAGGCAGATTTTTTAATTAGTGGGATATTGCTCCAATCTGATGGTCATAGCTGGCTGAACACCCCTCACCAGTTACAGAGCACGGCTCCTTATAATTTTGTTCTACAAATTTAGGTGTGGATTTAAAAAATTCAAACCTCCTGTGATCTGTTGAAGTACGTGCCTAATAACTCACTTACTTCAAACTCATATTTTATTTGATACTTGGTAACTCTTCTAAATTATTACATATATCTATTTGCATGATCTTTCACCTGCATTTTAGTAAAACAGACATGTGCATTAAACAAAAGCAACCAGGGACTGATCACCTGCCTTATCAGTGGACAGGTACAGTTTTGAAATCTGTAGCAGAAGCAGGAGAGAGCACAATTTGGAATGACTCTGATTTGTAGAACTGGCTAAATGAGCTACCTTCAGAGCAGGAGCTTCTAATAGCAAGTTTGTGGTAGGCAAAAGGAAAAGATACAAAATAGCTGTCAATTTATATTGTGGTTATTAAAAGCTTACAGTTTCAGTCTAATTGCTGTGTGAGAGAAAACTCCACCCCTTTTGTGAGCTTTTTCTGACATTTAAATTACACACTATTGCTGATTTTTAATATTTTTTTCAGGAGAGAACAGCTCAGTGGGAAGCTCCCATCATCTGAATTAATACACCAATTATAAACTGCGTTGCAAGTAAACAGTTTGATCATTTCTGTACCTTATGCTGAAAGCTAAAGTGCCTCATTAACACAAGAACTGAAGTCTCATTCCATATTTTAGCTGTCCATATACTTGTGATGAGAAAGTTCAGTGATAAAGCTGGCAACTGCTCAGTCTTCCATGGGCAAGTATTCGTTCTGAATGAAACATTAAACAGAGTTTTTGACATGCTGAAATATTTCAGCAGCTCTATTGGTTATTATTAACTGCAAGAGAGTTAATTTTGCTCTTCACAGTAGCAGTGACTTTTCAGGAGTTAGAGTGGGGGACTTATTTGACAGTATGATTATTTGCAACTTAAAAATTAAGAGTATTCTTTCTTAGTGTGGTTAGATGTGCCTGTAAGGGTAGTTACCGTATGTAATAGAAGTCATCACGATGTCCAAAGTGTATGCCAGATGGGTGCCATCAAACTTAGAAAAACATGCCAATTTAAAGTGGTTTGCAAAATGACTGCAAAGTGACATAGTTGTGTATGTGTCTGTATTAATTGTTGAGAGGGCAAAATAAATTAAACCAGCTTTCCCCAGGACAAGACTAGCCAGCAGGGGATCAGATAAGGAGAAAATGAGTTTCTGTAATTGGTATTTTTTTTATCACAGAGTGGAAACTAAGGAATGGATCTATGCTTTGTGTGTCAGAAAATAGCTGATGCCCCCTAAAGAAGCCCCCTTATTACTCTCTCACTTTAGTCTCCATCCACCAGTGTATGCCAAGAACCACCCACCTGGAGAACTGCTTGGCAGGAGAGGACCTGGGGGTTCTGGTGGACACCAAGTTCAAAATGAGCCAGCAGTGTATCCTTCCCTTGGAATGGCAGGTGGGTCCTGGGCTGCAATTAGGAGCAGCATTGCAGGCAGGTCAAAGGAGAGGTGATTCTCCCCCTCTGCCCTGTGCTGATGAGGCCACAGCTGGATTGCCCCGTGTCCAGTGCTGGGTTCCCCAGTGTGAGAGAGCTCTGGACATGCTGGAGAGATTCTTACAAAGGGCTGCAAAGGCCTTGCAGGGCTGGGGGATCTCTCCTGTCAGGAAAGGCCGAGCGAGCTGGGACTGTTCAGCCTGGAGAAGAGAAGGCTCAGGGGAATCTTACCAAAGTGCATCAATATCTGAAGGGAGGGTGCAAAGAGAACAGAGCCAGCTCTTTTCAGTGGTGCCCAGTGACATTAACAGTGGCAATGGGCACAAAAATGAATCACAGGAGGCTCTGTCACAGCATCACACCTCTTCTCTGTGAGGGTGCCCAAACACAGGCTGCCCAGTGGGGTTGTGGTGTTTCCATCCTTGGAGATACTCAGGAGCTGCCTGGATGTGGTTATAGGTGGCCATGCTTTAGAAGGGGGGTTGGATTACATAACCTCCATAGGTACCTTCCAAGCCCAACCATTCTATGGTTCTGTGATGGCCATCCACTTTATAGTTCAATCGAATTGAATTCAACTATATAAATCAAATAATAAAATTCCCTCTGTATCAAGAAAAATATTTTAAAAACCATGTTCATAGAGAGTGCAAACGCTGTTTATCTTTCACAGAAGCTCTTACTCAGCAGTTTTCTATATATAATTACATATATAAAAATAAGAAAAATGTATTTAATAATATATGCTAACTTAATGTTTTGGAAACAAAGCTATAAATAAGAACGTGTACGTGGTAAACCCGTGAAAAAACACTTTAAAGGAAATATACAAAGGACATTAAAATACTCATAATTATTAGTCTTGGTCCTAAAATAACAATAGAAGATTAAAAAAATTAGTAACTAGACTTGTTCATCCGGTGAATCATTTATCTGCACTCTGCCAGTAAACCAGTGGCTTCCAGATTGGCTTTTCCTCACACACAAGTGTCTTTCCTTGCACATGCAGGTCATAGTTTTAAAATTAGTTGTTACGGGAAAGGAAGTCCAAAATTCAGACAATGGTGGCAGAGAATCTAGGCTGAGGCAGTTCTTCTAAGAAGAACTGCAAAATATTTTTTATAATCTTTTAGCAAAGACAAAGGCAAAAAAGAAAAAAATCTTTGCTCTTTTTTCATAGAGACTGTAAGAAATCAGCAAATAATGGCAGTTCCCCTTTAGTAGCTGTCCCGCAGTTAGCCTGCTTAGCTCTTTACTGTCATGGGAATCACTAATACATTTTTGCATATCTAGAACTGAGCATGGCAAATAGCTACAGTATGGATATTTGTTACTGTTCTCCTTATGCTTAGAAATGTTACTTATAAGTCAGAAATGTTTGATTCATGTGGCATAATTTATGGGCTTTCCTGTAAAACAGTTTACACTTTTCAGTCTTGATAGTCAGAAGAATCACTTTGCACTTAATTTCTTTTGAGATCTGCTTTAGCCAAGTCAGTCCTGGTGCTGGTAGCACAAACCCACACGTGTTGGCATTACATCATCATTTTCACAAAGTACAAGGAAGAAGTAAAAAGCAATTCTGTCATTCCTATGTCTTTCACAACTACATCCAGGAAGGTGTCACTTTGGTACAGGGCCAGGCCCAGTGAAGAGCAAGGGTTGAAGTTCATTGATAACTTTACTTAGTATATACTTAATGTAAGATCATTTCTCAGAAATTGCTTAATAATAGCTCTGAGTAATGTATTAAACCTTTACTACTCACTACTGGCAGTAATACTGTATTCTGTCTTCATGTTTCTTTGAAAAAAATGGCAGAATCACAGAATAATTTTACACAGTTTTACTTTATATCTGTCTGCTTAAAACTTTACCAACTTTTCAGTCTTCTCTTTACTGTAGTCTTTCTACGATTACTCAGCTTTAAGTGCCCCATCAGCTTTAGGAAAGTATTTTTTCCTAAGATCCTTTTCCTCCTCTCTGCTCTGTGAAGAGTAAAGCAAATAAAGTGAAGAAATAACCTTTTTTTTCCTTACTCCCATTTTCCAGTTCCAAGTAACATTTTTAGTTTGACAATTTTCTCCAGTATCTTTTTTTTGTCAATTTTGTGTTATGAGAAACCTTCTCATAGCTGTAATATTCCTCAAGAGTCAGCATTCTGAATTCCTTTTGCTCTTCTGTTTAGCATACAACTTACTTCTAGTACTTTTTTAGGTTTAATAAATATTCGCTTTCTCAGCCAGTATGTTTCAAAGCTTTTAGTTAACAGTGTTGCCTGTAATATTATTTGTGGAAGACTCTCATGCTTTTTTTGCCAGTTCTAATCTTTGCAGTAAGCACTCCAAGCTTTTTTGGTTTTGCCAAGGTCATTTATGATACAGTTTTGAGAAGACTTAAAAGAATTTTAAAAATACCTTAACTGGACATTCTGTAATTCTTTTACAGTGAGTTTTTCTTATGCTGACATTCAGAAAAGCATGTCACAGATGACCTTGGGATATTTTGTTGGGTTTTTCAGAGCTGTTACTCATCTTGTGATCTGAGTTTCTCCTTTGACAACTGCTTTCAAGCTGACCTGGCACATTTTCTGAATCTAGACAAGAAGTCACTGTAGAAAATATGAACCCTTCAAGAAAAGAGCAGTAGGAAAGAACTTGTCTTATCACCTGAGAGTGCCCCAGTGAACCCTTTTCTCCACGCTGCCAGTCAGTTTTGATAGTCATTGTGATCAAAGTTCATATGAGAGATATCATTTCATGAGACATCAACGCAGGGCATTTTTCATTTGTGTCAAGTCTGATTGATTGATTAACTGATTGATTGATTTTTGCTAAGTGGCTCGAAACTGAGGTCTGTTGTCCTTGCTGAGACCATTACCATGTGCAGAACTGAAAGCACAAGCTGTGTGTGAGTTGAGGTGTCCTGTAGTGACTGAGCCAACCACCCAAACTTGTATTGGTAACTTCTGTGAGCCAGAACTGCTGTAAAGTTTAGTGACAGAGAGTGGAGTACAATTTAATGAGTAAAGCTGCTGTGTAATACAGAGGAATACAAAGTACTGAAGACCAGAAATTTCAAAAAGGCCAAATAGTAGTTATCAAATCTGCTCAGGCAGGATTTGCCTCTTTTGACCTCTGACTTAAGAATGGTTGAAGTCCAGTCTAATCTGGTCAACCAGGATGGGAATCCTAAGACTTTGCCATACAAGGATGAGAGTTGTCTAAACAGCAGCCCAGCAGCCTTCTGCCACAAAGGAAGTAAGAGGTTTCTATCTGGGTTCCATTAGATCTCTCCCTGATCCTCAACCATGACCCTTGTCTCCAAGCTGTATTTAAACTAGTTATTCTTTATTCCTACAAATGGGTGCCATCAAATGCATGATAGCTTGACAATAAACTCTATTAGTGCTGTCACTATGGCATTTTGTTCCCTGTGATTTAGGGACATGCTTTCAGCTGAAGGGATCACCGAGGATGTAGCAGTCCTCATAATGGTGAATGTGGAGCTGGTGGCACATGGCTTTCCTCCGAGTGTGCTGTCCTCTACAATTATTTCAGCTACTGAGGAATGGTTCTGTCCACGCTTTCCGGGGCTGACAGATTCATAACTGTGACAAACCAAATGCAATCATTGGCAGTTTTATATTGTGATTTAACTCCTGGATGATTCTCCATCTCGGCTGCAGTGTTTCCTTACCAGCAGTCTGTCTCCAGCTAATGAAGCACTTTACAGCCACTTGTACATCAGCTTTCACTGTTGAATTTACTGTGCACTTTTAAATTAATTTGGAAGACTAAAGCAACAACTGATACTCCTTGGTTTTTCTTTGTTTCTCCCTCTATTACTTTCTTATCTGAAGTCACAAGTATAGATAATAAGATATTTTGCATTTTCTCAGTGTTTCTTCTATTGGAAAAATGTAGTAAGTGAAGAAGAAAATTCAGAAATTCTCTTGCAGTAGCACAGAAGTAGTGGCAGAAGAATTTAATACACAACATTATGGTGTTACGGTAAACTATATGTGAAGCAATAGATGTATTATAATTTGAGAAGAGAACAAATCAATCCTTTTATGAATAAATTTCATTCGTCTCATGAATAGTCTCATATAATTTAAAATAAGTCTTCTGCATAATGAGCTTGCAACCCAATTACTCTTGAATTGCCACAGCACAGTAAAACTCTCTCAGTCTGGGAGTGTTTTGAACTTTGTCAAAGTTGTGAGGTGGATTCAGTTGAAACTGAAACCGAATGGGTTTCCCAATCGATATATCTACAAATTGTTGCAGGGTGCTATTCCAGGCAGTAACTGTGATTGTTGCTAGATTTATCCTCTTCTAAAACAATAGAGTTAAAAGTGGCAGATGGTAGTAGAGATTAACACTCTTAGTAAACAGACTTTTGCAGGGATATATTTAAAGTAGTTGTGTGAATGTAAATAGACAAGGAGCATGAGCTATGCAACTATAATGGAATTATATTAGCATAACTTAAGCAGAAGTTTAGTAAACAACAAACACCTTAATTAACCTGCACAGTTTTGGCAAGTTAATGACATACCCATGGTAAATGACTCTAAAGTTTTTGGCAGCATGGCAGTTCAGAGCCAAGCCAGCATCCAGTACTCCACCTTTTGTCGCTGGTGGTGCTCCTTCTGCTGCAGCTTGGCTTCTGCTGGGATTTTTATAGGTTACAGAAATTGGCTTTCTTGCAGAGAGCTGGAACCCTCTCCGTGGAGTGGTCACTAACAAGACACCAACTCTTTGTGCCCCTTTAGTCAATAATGTTACAATAGTGTAACCTGTTTGTAATGACAGTTTTTGCAGCTTTTTCTATCTTCTTCATATTGTTTTTGTGGATTCAGCTTCTGGAAAAAAGGCCAATTACATATGCTAGAGCATTCAAGAAGTGTAATTGACTCTCATTGAAACTGTCAGGTCTGTGCATCCGAGTCCAACCTAAGCTGTGCATCTTTTTAGCCCCGGCATGTGTTATTTGTTGATGCTCGTTTTCAAATCTTACTAGTGGGGTTAGAAACTACATTGAAAACCAGTAGTGATTTACCTGTTTATCATGCCAGGTAAAGCAAATAAATAATGTGGTTAGCAGCCAAGTTAATTATTTTAAAAATACTGGTGAGTATTGCAAATTGGTCAAAAATTAATTTCTTTTACAGTTGAATAATTTGGGAAACGCACATTGGATCCACAAGTGGTTGAAATTTGTATTCTTCTCTCACATAGCAAACTGTACTGTAAATAGGCTATCATCTCTCTTGGGAAAGAAATGTGAATTTTGCTGACAAGTAGAGGTCTCTCAGCAGAAAAATGCATGCTGACAGTTTGACCCAGTGGCCAAATGACTGACTTCTTTCTCCCTTTTTGTTTCTATTTTAGATGCTGAAGAATACCAGCCTCCAATATGGAAATCATACTGTGAGTATACAAGCAATTTGAATAATCTTAGTGCCTTATCAAGGTGCCAGTCACTGTTAGGTCTTTTCTCTTGTTTTGTTTGGAAAAAAGACATAAGTGTACTAGATGCTTCTACAAATTATTGTATGGGACAGCAGCAAAACCTGAACTTTTATGGATTTCCATGAAGCAAGGGCAGCAGGCTTATGTGTGCCAGATTCCCCCCATTGCATTACAAGTGTGCAGCTCCTGGGTTTCATGGTTTCTCTGCTGAGATTTTCAGGAAGGACTTGAGAGGTAGAGGTTAATGCTTTGTATATTTACTAAAGGTCAGGCTTGAGAATGCTTGTCTTTTTATATGGGTCACCAAATCACTTTAAGATAATAATATTTTTGATCCTTAGCAATAAAAGCTGATTTTTGAAGTGGTGGTTTAGAAGTTGGAGACAGCATTATCAGCTCTTTGAACCTTCCTGTCTGCCTTTAGAAAAATCATTTACATAGAGTGCAGTGCAGAAGTGCATATTTTATGCTCTTTTGCTTTGTTCCAAATGTATTTTCTAATAGAGTAGCACAGATCTAAGACAAAATATTGGCTTTTAAATCCCTTATTAAGGATGGCCTTTAAATTTGATCTTTTTATTTTAAATCCTTCCTGGAACTTTAATAAGAGTGTGGCTTTGGGTATAGAGAGCTGTTTTATTCTTTTTGTTTTCAGATACAGAACTATTCTAAGTAAAAGTCATCTCTTTTATTGTGGCAAATTCACTGCAGTGCCATTACCAAAATGCAACTACAAAAAGACAATGATCACAGTAGCTACATGCTTGTACATGTGTAATTTTAAAGACTAGAATAAACTTGTTGACTTCACTTACATGCACATTAAACTGTCTTGCTGACTTCAAAGACATCACCTTTGTTTTACCTGAGAATGACATTCTGCCCCAGAATGGACTGGGAATTTTTCAACCAAAATTTGAATATACCATTAAATTATAGAACTTGCTTCTCAGAACACTGTTTTCTAGATACTTTGTTGTTGTTGTTGTAATGTTCTGAACATGTAAGAGAAATCTCCTAAAAAGTAAGCAAGAGTGTTGAACCATTCCAGCATTCTTTGCTGAGTACTTGAAAAGAGGCAGACAATTGAGTGATTTTTTTTAAAAAAAGAGGAACCTGGCTTACTCAAAATCAATGAAAAAGCTCCCATTGACTCTGAGAAGACCAGCATTTCAAATGACAGATGCTTCCTTTTTGGCAGTAAGTTTTCATTAATAAGTCAGGAAATAAACACATACCTTTACTTACAGACAGATCACTGCGTGCAGTGAAAAAGTTTGTATCACTTTTATCTGATAGCTTACATTTAGTCCAAGGAAACATTTTTTTAATGGAAAAAAAGAAACCCAATGCCACCAGAATGGATGAACAGTCTATGAATATATAATTTCCAATTCTACTATATATAGGATGCCAGTATTGTGGTAATGACAAAATCATGGCCTCGGTGTCTAAACGCCATGGATGAATGACCTTGGAAAAAGTTGCACAGCTCCAAAATGCAGAAAATACTTTAAGCTTAGAAAGATTTACTGCTGAGACTGCTTAGCCACAGATACACATTTTTGGTAGGTAATGTATGCTTCTTTACTCAGAAGAATTCTGATCTGGTGAATTAATTATAGAGGTCATGTCCAGCAATAATGTTTGTCTATGATTCAATCTGCTGTCCTATCACATGACAGTTTTAACTTATGTATATATTTCATGCTTAGCACTTTGAGTTTACTGCCTATTTAACAATTATTTTCAGTGTATTTTACCTAATAACTTTTAAAGTTTTCTAACATACTAGTCAGATACTTTGCATAGAGTTTCGATTTCTTATTTTAAGTCCTGGATAAATTTAGGTGACTATATTGCCTTTTACTGACATCAAGATCAAGGCTTCAATCCTTCTAGCTTCTAAACAAAGGCAGATTTTCCTGTTTATGCAGACAAAGTATTCAAATAAACAGTGTTGCATGTGTCCATGGACAAATACTAATCAACGTGCAGCAGTTTTCAGAGCTCAAGCCTGTTTTGACATAGTGAATAAATTTGATTCAGCTGTATTTGGAAAACATGGACACTTCTAATGCAAAAGATCCTCACTTGCTTATGAGGAACTGTTGGAATTTCTCATAGATTTCACAGGTCACAAAGTTTTTCTGTTTTTTTCTGATAGCCCTGGGACACAGACAATAAAAGAAATGGCAAGAATAATTTTGTGTTAACAGGAAGGAACCTGGGAAAAAGTTTGTAAAGTTTCTAGCAGGCAGCAGCCTCTAGGCAGTGGGTTTGATTGCATTTTTACCTGAGAAGCAGATCAACAAATAACAGACTTCTTTTTGTAGTCTGCCATATGTTGGAAGTATTATAGAAAATGGTATTTTGCCGTTTTACCATCACTGGGGTAGTAAATAAAGATAGATAAGAATGACAGAATGTGGATTGGCAGGGCTTCTGGGGTGAGCTGATCTGGCTTCCCACTCAAAGCATGACTTTTGTTGGCTCTAGAGAAGAACAGCCATGGCTTTACATAACTGAGTCCTGAAAACCTGCAAGGGTGGAGCCTCTGCCACCTTTGTGAGTAACCTGCTCCAGTACTGCACTGTCCTCTTAGAGGAGAATCTGCTTTCCTTACCTTCTTCTTGGGAGGAGTAGGCAATTTGTTTGACTGAAAGAGCACAGCCATTGCTGGTTTCCAGCCTCAGCACATATGTGCTTGAATTGTGAAGAGATGTAAAACCACTCTTTTCCTCCTTTTAGCCCTGTTCAGATTGGCATGTGCTGAGTCAGTCATGTGTCAATGCCACTTCAATGTTTGTTTGCATTATTCAAGATCAATGTTGGTGGGAAGCAAAGTGGCAAGGCACAGAGCATCAGCTGATGCCATGCTTCAGCTCCTCACGAAGCTTCCCTGCCTTCTGTCCTTCGTCAAATAATAGGCACAGTGTCCGAGACTCATTTTTGTTAGAAATTAAGTCTTTGCTTCAGCCAAGCACTTAGGTTCCTAATTAAGCATGTGAGTAATCCTGCAGAAATAGGACAGCTCATATTGTTCAAGCTCAGCACATGGATAAAAAATGCCTGACTGAGATGAGGATGAGGAGGTAAAACTAAGGAACTTCTGAGACAGAAGGCAGAATGTTTTCTTGCTGCTTTAGAAAAGCAATGATAGGAATTTTTCCTCTCCGCTGGAGCATCACTGAACACTCATCATAGGTGAGTTAAAGGAGAAAGCTTGAGGTCCTGACACACTGCAGAATGGGGAAAGAAAATAAGAAATGGGTGGTAGCCCTTCTTCCCTGGCAGAAAAGGAGTAAGTGTTGATTTTTGTGTGTCACCCCTTTGTTGCTTAGGCAGATTGGATTTTGGAATTAGACAGTTCTTCCTAAAACATACTGCAGAATTTCCCTATTTCATCCCCTGAGACAAGACTCGTGCTCTAACAGGAACAAAAGAGAGAAAGATATATTTTAACCTGCTACTTTACATCTCAAAGAAATGTTCCTCAAGTAATTCAATAATAAATTTAAGTTTTGTTAACACTGTAAGTTCCAATGTGATTGTGATACTATGAATGCTGGCAAGCTATCTGAAGCTATATGGAACTGATAAGATTTTCAAGGGTCAAATAGAAGCTGCTGCATTTTTCTGTTGCAGTGCTGGATTTTTGCCTAATATTTAATGTGTATTATTACTGTGCATTTCATTTGCCTCTGATGCTGAACAAAAAACCACTCCCAGTCTGATGCAGCTCTCTGAGAGCAGTAACAATACATTTTCTTTTTGCATGCAATTGACTTTTTATAAGGTTAATTTTCTCAGGGCTAAAATAATAATGCATCATTATGTTCGAGTGTCATCTTTTCTATGATCACAGTGGGTTTGTCTGTAACCTGCCTGTCAGTTCTAAATGCTGGAATTGACTGGGTCAGATGTCAATCACTGCTTGCCACTGCATTAAATAAGTGTGTTTTTCTATTATTTCACTTAACCATGGTCTTATACATTGAATTATGTTTTAAGATTTTTAGAGATGGGAAAAATGAGGCAGAAAGGCAAGGATTGTTTGCTATTTGAGCAAGTAGGTGGGGGACGTGTGCCTTCTGAATCTCTGACCATCCCCTGGACTGTGCTGGGGTCTCAGCAATGTCAGCCTCCGTGTGAGTGCCCAGCACTTTGGAAAAAGTGTATAATGAGATCAGGCAGAGCTGCAGGATGTTCAGCACTTCTGAAAATGAGGTCACTTAATGAGGTGTCTGTGCTCATTGGAACTTAGCTGTAGGGCACATTTTTCTCAAGTCACCTTAGCCATAATACTTCACTGTATTCATAGCCCATTAGCAGGCTTTCTCATAGCAATCATTTGAAGCAGAAACAGCAGAGACCTTTCTAAAGGAAGATGCAGCTTTTGGTAGGGTCACACTGGCTTTGCTCCTTAATGCCTTAGTCTGTGAGACACTGCCTTCCTTGTTTTCCGCTTAACTGAATTTTCACTGTTGTTTCACCAATTTTCCACCCTTGATTTGCTGTGTGTCCTTACTGGGAATCCTTGGCAGCTGTGTGTCTGTCTGTCTGTCTGGCCCTCCTCTGCTGTTTGTCTCCCACTGAGCTGCTCGGTGTCCCTTACCACATTGCCACTGGTTGTTTTAGTCCTTTCTCTGCTCCCAATCTGTCTTCTCTCCCTCCATCTAATGGTTCTGTATCTCCCTCCAATTGTTCCACTGGCTTGTCTTTCTGCCAGTCTAATGACTATCAAATCAAAGCTAATATGGCCAAATCTGAACTTTTTGTCTTTCAGAGAAAGCCATTTCCAATTTGCAAACACATTCAATCTTGGTCATTCTTGGGCCATTTTCTCATCCAGTACATTTATCATATAATTTGTAATTATTTATTCGTATAGTAATGATCTTACTATATTTTCTTCTGATGTATTTCTAAATCAGATGTGTTTCTCAGTTTATATTATTACACAGATTAATTACCCGCCTCTCTCTGAGAATGACAGAACCTTTTCCACTCTATTCAAAATACAGTTGTTAAGATGATTTTTCTCCCTTGCACTCATGATGAATCCTTGCACTGGTTTATCCACTACATCCTATAAGCATCCAGTTTTTTTCATGTATGTATCTGCCCTTTCCTGTTAATCATTCCTTCCTTTGTTTTGTGAAATGCTGACTGTTGTCCCCACCATTGCTTCTTTGGTGTTATGAGCCTCAGAGATCCTTTTGGTCATGTCAGAGAGCTCTTTGCTTTTTTCATTTCTCAAAAATGTAGCACATCACAAGATAGGCTTCCTTTGTGTTCTTCAGACAAACTTGTTTTGCATCACTCTTATCAAAGCTGTCTTAGAAACAGCTCCACTAGCTTAATTTGCTGTGTGAGTCAATATTTAACAGATTTGATTATTGAAAAATAGAATTTTTATGAAGTATGATTTTCCAGTTAAAATTCAAATTAATTAATTTGAGAAATAGATAATTTACTTGAGAAGCAGTCATATTCTTGCCATGTTTTGAATCCTTAGATTTCCTTCTCTCCACTGGAAATGGGGGGAAGAAAAACCTTGTTATTTTCCTCTTGGATGTGTTTAGTGTTAAGCATCATTAACTTGCTCAATCAGTGGTTATGCTCATTTCAGACATTCAAAAGTTAATTCTAAAATCATGATATTGGGCTCCAGAATAATCAGAGGTTTAAAAAACAATCTGTGATTTTTGAACAAAATTTTCACACATTGTTGACACTTTATTCAGATACACAAGTGGTTTGATCACAAAAGAGTAGAAGTCTTTGAATCTTAGTCACATAATTACAAGAGATAAGAAAGACCATATTTATCATGGAGTTATCAAAATACTATCAAGTTATCAAGTTATCATAAATCTTGTGCAAAAGTAGCAGGAGATCTGACAGTGCTGAATGATGCAGAGTAAATCCTTAGTAGAAATTTAGAGCTAGGTCACATCCAGCATTAAAATTGGAAGGGAATATACGAAATTATGAATTGTCTTTCTGTGCCTCTCCAAGGAACCAAGGATGAAGGTTGGATTGGTTAAATAAGAGGTTATGGGTTTTTCTACTTTGACATGATCAGAAAGCAGGAGCCCCCAGAGCTTTCACGTCCCATCGAGTTTGTGTGACAAAGTTGGGTGCAAACTGAGGATTTCCCCACTTTCCAGATTTCGTTGCTTCTAGCTCCATTTAAAGAGAAGGTGCAGAAGGTGGGAAAAGGTGCTGAGGAGTAAAACCCACCTTTTCAATTCCCTTTCTGCAACAGGGCTTCTGTGCTTATCAAACCTAGGACATTTCTATTCGTCCCATAATCTACCACCTTTCAGGGCATAATTCTGAGCTTCACTAACATTGTGAATAAATGTGTCCTGGAAACTCAGTCTTCTAAAAAAATTCATGGACACAATGTGATCTTTCCAAAGACAAGAAGGTCAGTATACAGAAGGCCTTTCTCGAGGGAGGCAATCCAAACCTCTGGGATTTTTACTGGAGTTACAGAGAGACAGTCTGTCTGTGCTGGAATTGATTACTGTCATGCATGTCAGCTTCTTCTCACGACTCTGGAGTGGAAGGGAGGGAGAGGATCTCATTAAATACATGCAGTGAGGAGTCTGGGGGCCAGGCAGCAAGTACCCCTAGCCTCAGGTCTCTCTCTCCTGCAGCCCTCAGAAGATTTGCAAAATTGATCCAGGACCATTTGAATAGGGCATAATTGCTCTGAAAGGAATGTTTGCTTGCTCTTCAGTAATTGCCAGCATATCTTGAAATAAATTATGAGATTGTGATGAACCGATTCAAAGGTATTGAACTTTTTCTTGGCCTATCCAAAAAACTGATGGTGTTACTGGTAAACAATCTGGTTTTGGGTTGTTAGAGCATGGTATATGCAAAAGTGGGATTTTATCCTGAGGCAGACCTAGTAAGTCTTTCTGGCTAGTCGTCCCTGGTATAGAAATGTAAAAACCAGTAAAAAGAATAACACTTCTAACAGTTAAAGCACAGATCACTTGAGTTAGTTTGCCGGGTCAACAACCAATTTTCATATAAATTACTTAGACACGCTGAAATACCTCATTTTGCTGTCATCGTCTTTACATTTGCATTTTTCTTTTCAGCCCCTGGCTAAAAAGACTCATCTGAATGAAAGTTTGTGTATGTTGCCATCTTCTAATGATCTGTACATTTTTGTGTTTGACAGTGTATCAATTGCAACAAGAGGCGCCACGTCCCAAGAGAATCATCTGTCCTCGGGAGGTCAGTTCTTTTCCTCTACCTTGTTTTATCTGATGAATTGTCAGCAGCATATGATTACCAAAAAGTCTTTTGTACAGTCTGTAGGTGTTATTTGCTTTAACTTTTCTATGCCATTATTTTATGTAACCATTTCTCTTAAGGCTGATTAATTAAAGCTGGATAATATTTACTAATTAGGAATGGCAGCCTCATTCTACCACTAGCAGCACCTTCATTAGACAAATACTCCCTTTTCTGTGTACTACCCAAAATTTTGAGTTTCCTTGTCAAAATGCAAGTGTATTTTTCTTCCTTCATCTGCATAATAATGTCTGTGTGATATGTTTCAACATGATACACATAGCTTCAGTTTATTGAATGCTTCCTGCCAACCACTATGTTCAAGTTAAAATACTGAAATGATAGCCAGAGAACTCTGTTCTCTCACAGAGACTTTGAAGATTATAGAATATTTAGAAATCTGCAGGGCTGCAGGTTCAGCTGAGTCATCTTGTCCCCTTGTTTTCTTCTTCTGTATTTCTCCATTTCTGCTTGCTTTAGTATGTCAGTTCATCAACCTGCATGGCAGAATTGTAACAGAAAACATGTATATGTCTCTACTCAATCAAAAAAACTGTGATAGCTTTATCTCCTTTAATGTCAGAGACAAATTCTGTGCAAATAGACATGTAATACTAGCAGTAGAAATACTAAACACGTGAAGTGATTGCACAGGGTGTAAAAGATGATGTGCAGGAAGATAAAAACTGCAGCTCATTGGTGTGATATGCAGCTCTACTCCCAGACATCATCCTGAGCTCTGTCCTGCTTCCCACACTGTGTGCCCATGAAAGCAGAGTCCTAGCATCTCTCAAACATTTACATACTGTCTCAAAACACTTCTGTGTGAGGCAGGAGGTTTTGTAGCAAGGCACAGGTACTTGCTTGGGTTCGTGAAGAAAATCCATTGCAAAGCCAGGAATTAAGTATAGTTTACCTGAGTCCACCCAGAGCCTTAACTAAAAGAGCTCTGCATTTTTAGTTGCAGGGCAGGGAGGGCAGGCTCTCGGCCTCAGTCTGGAAGTTTTCAAGTCCTGTCAGTTTGGGATGATCCCAAGACATATACACGGGATGCTAAGAAGGACAAGTGAAATGCCAGAGTGGGTGAACCCTTGTGTCATCCTTTCTCCCTGTCAAAGACGAGGCTTGGGGAGAAGAAGAGTGTGCTAGCCCTCTGGGACTTCAGTGCACATGTGCTGACAGGTTTTATCAAGACCTTCCTCTCTGAAATCCTCATGCAAACCAAAGGACAGTTAGGTCTCTGTGGCTGGTATTCTTTAAAGGAGAGGAGTAAAACAGTAAAGTTTTTACTGAATTAATAGCACATAACAGATATAAAACGAATTATGTATAGTTAAAAATATAGAGTTCTTAAGGTAAAAACAATTAAGGTAAGCAATTCATTTTCTTCCAGCACGGCCTTAGAGTAGTTTCTTTCTTTTCTTGATATAATAGTTTTCCTATTTCATATTGAGACTACTTTGAGGAAGGACTTGTCTTTAGAAAACCTGATTATTAAGCACTGAATGCTTAGGAAATTGTGTCTACAATATGAACTCATGTTTGTGGGAATACAAGTTAATCTGTATAAATTGAATCTAAAATATATTATGGTAACTCAAATTTAAGCATTTTCTATTTTGCCTCCATGAGAGAAAATTTGAATCAAGGTAAAATAGTCAAAGTAATGTAGCAATTCTATTCTTGTTCTAGAAACAAGATTATTTACACAGGGGGAGTTAATGTGCAGCTGTGAACTCCTTAACAGTGTGCTGTACTTAACTTATTTCCGTGAACTCAAGGATATGTTATGTACAACTGAAATTACCCTTTTTACCTGATGTTTAAAGATCGTACTTATTTAATGCCTAATCAGGTCACTTCTAAAGATTTGCAGAAAGAATCTAAGATCATATTAATTAAATAAATACATACTTGACAAAGGAGGACATAACAAAATAAGCAGAAGATGCCTGTTTCACATATTCTGGGTTTGGTTCTAACTAATGAACCATTTTCAGTTGCTCGCTTCAGAGACTACAGAATCCTACTTTGAGTTGTTTGGATTTTTGTTCTACATTAGTTAAGCAGCTGAAAATGCAGAGACTCTATTTAGGGGATGGTATATAAAGCAGTATGAATTCCCACAAGTATGATCTTTGGTTCTTGTTACTTGGATTTCGAATCTTTATGTAGCTCAATTGTATGTGTTCACAGTCAGACTGCCAGAAACACAGATTCCCTGACCCAAGAGCCAAAAACCCACTATGACACTGCTGATATGCATTATTTTTGCATATAGTTGGGGAAGTGGGGCAGATGAGATGTCCTGATATCTAGAAGATGGCAACATACACAAATATGTGGTTCAGATTATCAGTCTGTATTATAAAGTAAAACTACACAGTGGTATTATAGAGTATCACAGATTATTTTAGAGAGGAAATTCAGGGCTGTTCCTATGGCACCTATTACCTTTATCATAGCCCTCAGTTTGTAAGGTGGTTGTTTTGTAGTTGTTTTTCTCAATTCTAGTTTGATTTCAGTGTCATCTGATGATTTTACAGACTTGCCTCACTAAAGATGGTGTTTTATTAATACTGAGTTTGCCAGTTACATAGAAAGATCTTAAAATCTAATTTTGTGTTGTTTGTGAAAATATATTAATTGGAAATACGATAGTTATTTAGTACACAACTAAATGATTTATTTCTCCAGTATCTATAGAGAAGGTGTCAGCAGGATGTGTGGCTTATGGAAAAGATTTGTCTCTCCATGTGCATATCATAGGAAGTGGACTTTGCTGAGGGTGTTTCCATGTGTAATTTAGAAGTCAAACTAATTCAAAAAAATCTAAAAATTGCAAATAATTTTAAATCCTTCATGTTTGTGAAGATGTCTTTCATAACTGGAAAATTCTACACTGTTTGCAAGGAAATTGAAGCATCTGCTGCAAACCAAATCTGTAACAGCAACACAGAAACAAGGATTGGAGGTTGTTTCTTTTTTTTCCACCATTTAGCATTTTCATCATTCCTCCATCTTTTTTATTGTCATCTTCTACATTCTCCACATTCATTTGCTCTTCCATTACTTTGTTACTCCACAGTCACAGGGGTTTTAGTCTTATATCTCTGCAGTTCTACCATCTAATTTGTGCAGATTTCTTGATAAACTATACTGTGGAGACAGAAATCACCTCTCCTGATATGTAAACCACCAGACTAAAAGCTGGGACTGTTAATAAAATATGAACATTTATATCTTTGTGTCTTTGAGCTTTGCTATCATGATTTGCCTTTTCTTCTTTTGGTTGAATAAATATCTTGTCAGCAAAAGCAGGGCATTCCTGCAGTGGGAATAATATTGAATGAACCATTCGGGCTTCAGGTAGCCAACATCTTTTAATTAATCACCACTGGCAGCAGACTAGTGTGAATATCCTACCTTCCCAATAACATTGGATTTCTGCCAATATCCTCATTTGTAACCATATTCCTTCCAGCAGTGTTTTAATGATTTAGCTTTTAAATAGAAAAATTCAGTTTAAAAGCACTGTTCAGATGGAGGAGTAGCTTTTAAATATTGAGTGATGTGGTGGTAGGCACCAAACAATCTGATCCATGTTGTGAGAAGTCATATTACATGGTGTCTTTTAGGGTTTATTCTACAGAAATGCTTACGAAAAAATTACATTCTCAGAAAATAACTCCAGCTTTCAACTTCTTTGTTTTATTCAAAAGGAACATGTCAAATGATCCCTAATTTCAGAAGTACTTCAGGAGTAGATTATTCAAAGTTAAAATACCATTATAAGAAATGGAGGCTTTAACAAAGTAAAAGAATTAAGGAAGGATGGTGACTTACTTTGGACTATTTTTTGGTTAAACAATAGGCACATTCAAAAATTTTTCGAAGAGGGAATGAGTCTTATTCATGTGTTCTTGGGTTATTTGTGTAGAAATATTCATACCTGTGAATGGTATTCCCATTCTGTTCCAAGAAGTCCTTAATTGCTGCTAGCAATTTTTGAGGCTGGTGAATTTGTCTGAGTTAGACCTTTCACATTCCTAACAGTGCCTTGGCCAAGCCAGTGTCAGCAACACTGAGAAACTTGTCTAAATTTCCCTAGTGTAAACAAAGCCTTAGAGCTCTAACTTATATTATTATGTAGAAAAATGTCAGTTAATTGCCTTCCTTGTCGTTCTGAATTCCAAATAGGTTGTGTCAGAAGTGATAGAGATTATTGTTTCTGCCTTTACAGCATGAAAATTATGGTTTCTTGACTAACAACAAATATGATTACAAAAGCGAGACTGTTCTCTGAAAAGAAAAAAAAAAAAAAGACTTTTCGCTTAAGTCATTGTAAGAGATTAAAATAATGATGGCATATTAGAGTGTACTGCTGAGAGTCTTTAACCATCCGGAGGGTCAGAAGCTGTTTTGACCCCCTGGGTATCCATTACCTAGATTTATCAAAACAAGTGTATAGATAGGGGCATTTCATAGAGCACAACTGTTGAAATGGTCACTAACAGGTCTCTAAAGCTGTTGCCATCTTGTGCATTAACAGCTGCAAATATACAGGATTATTTCACATCTACAAAACTCTACTGGTGCAAATTACTCTTTGCTCAGTTCTCCCCAAAGTTTATTCTGAAGCATAGGATTCAAGCTGAGAGCAATGCAATTAGGAGAGTATAATTTAAACAACTGCAATATTAAAAACACTGGCTACTTTTATCGCTCCTTCTTTCAGATACAACAATACTTTATATTTTTACATTAGGAAAACCTTGTGATTAAGCAAGCTTCAGCAAGATTGTTAAAATTCAGCCTTAGTAAGATATTTGAACAGTTTATCTGACTGGATAATAAGTATTTAATCCTTGCAATAAGTCTTCCATTAATTCCCTTATTCTGCTCGCTTAGTGACCTTTACAAGCAGAATATTTCCGCTTTGCCTCTGCCTCTATCTTTCTAAGAACATTTTCTATACTGTGGTAAAGTACTGGAGAGCTGTAATAGGGCCTTGAAATTGGCCATAAAATTGGTGGTAAATAATGGGAGTAAATGGGAATTTTCATGGCACTTGTTCAAATCACTCTACTGCAAAAAGTCAGACACTGCCATGAGGTGTCTTTTACTGTCAGTCCTGAGAGCTTATCTGAGATAATTCAGAATATTATATTATCTTTCCCTTAGAAAGAAACCTCAGAGCACACACAGTGACACACCAAGAGACCCCATTATCCAGCAATTAAGTGAAAATGAGCCGAATAGTGCTGAAAACTGTTTTCATTAATGAAAATGTTTGTAAATATAAGGCTTAATGGAGCCTATATTTTCAAATTCTTATAATATTGCTGATACTTTGTGTTTTTATAATCCTCTTTATGGTAGAAACAAAGAGGACACAGCAGTAGTCTGTGGCCAAATGAAGCTAAAGAGCAATTTTGAATAGACATTGACAAAAGGAGGAAAGTTCTTCAGCTGAAACCCATAGCAAGGAATTTTGGCTGCACTGGTGGTGGCTGAGAATAGTTAAAGGGCAAGAAGGGTGTTCACTTAAACTGGTGCAGAGGCCCTGTGGAATGTCAAAATATATTGTATCCAGCATCCCTCTAAACTGGCTACCTGCAGGTTTTTCTACATAAATTTAAATTGTGGGTTTAAAATTTTACAGAAAAATGTCATTTTACTGTAATATCTCCATAGTGAATTTTGCCCCACAGACTGCCTGTGGTTTGCAGCTGAAGGGAAAGAAAGAAGGGAGGCTGGAATATTGCCTGCCTAAAATTCTCTTGTATTCATCATATCAGAGAAATTTGCTGGTATTTTTTCCGAGGCATTTTAGTGACTGACAGAAATCTCATCTCTCCTAGAGTCCATGAGTCTTGCAGTCTCTCTCTGCTGCAATAGTCAGGTGGTGGAGCACTCAGACGAAGCCACATCATTCTCATTTTAACAGTCCGTTGACTATTGAACGGAGGAGAAATCTTCCTAATTATTCTGCAGGCATGATAGTAAATATTTCATTTAAGTAGTTACAGCTAAACAAAACTAGGAGAGATTTATCTGTTTCACTTGAATTTCCTCAGTTTTGATTTACTAATAGTCTACATTATGATTTGCAAATTGGACTAGTGTTCATCTTCATCAGAGGAATACAGTATGAGCCAGTCAGAGCATTTATTGATCACTGTGAAGTGGAAAAGCTAAAACTATATTTTGGAAGACATGATGGCAAGCTTTGACTTGTTTGATGAGCACAAACTGTAGGTAGCTGTCTCTATGGACTGATGAACATGCTAATTATCCCTCTGGGTTTGCTTGAAATCTTTGCAAAGTTTCACGCTCCCTTCCATCTCTCCTTGGAAGTGCGTGATGTGTGTCTGTGTTTGTGATTTTTGCTATTCTGCTAGATTTTTATTTCCTTTTATCCTTGTTACATATCACTCTTTTAAGCCGGTTCTTTTTATTTAGATATGGTGTTGAATATAAGAGGTTTTCAAGCCAAAATCAATTAAAGCCTCTTTCATATCTCGACCTAGATAAAGTTTATCAATAAGCCTACGGGTAGGTGAAAAACCTATGTGCCTGTACAGGTTTATATGCCTGTTCCAGTTCAGGCCAGTATTCCTTGTGCCTGTAGAAGGTGGTCTTGCTGCCTCTGCTCTCTGTGTCTGGTATCTTTTTTCAAGTTTCAAGATGAGGAACTGTCCTGGTTTAACCCCAGACAGCAGCCAAGCCCCACGCTGGCACTCAGTCACTGCCCCAGCAGTGGGACTGAGGGGAGAATCAGGATAATAAAATGTAGAAAGCTCATGGGTTCAGATAAAGACAGTTTAATAGGGAAAGCAGAAGCTGCACACACAAGCAAAGCAAAACAAGGAATTCACCACTTCCTATGGGTAGACAGGTGTTCAGTCATCCCCAGGAGAGCTGAGCCCCATCAGGTGTAACATTTACTTGGGAAGATAAACACCATCACTCCAAATGTTCCCCCCTACCTCCTTCTTCTCCCAGCTTTATGTAGTGAGCCTGATGGCACATGGTCTGGAATATCCCTTTGGTCAGTTGGGCTCAGCTCTCCCAGCTGTGTTTCCTCCCAGTTTCCCATGCACTCCAGCCCCTCGCCAGCATGGGAGTATGAAAAGCAGAAAAGGCCTTGGCTCTTTGTAAACCCTGATCAGCAGTAAAAAAAAAATCTCTTGTGTTATCAACTCTGTGTTCATCACAAATCCAAAACACGGCCTCATACCAGCCACTGTGAAGAAAATTAATTCTTACCCCAGTCAAAACCAGGAACTCAGAGTATTGAGCAACTGATGCATTTGTATTTCCTAATATGAATAAATATAGAAACTTTGCACGTTTCTCTGTCTTCCTTCCTATACTTTCTGTACATATAGCTAAAGACAAGAACGATCAGTCAGTTGCACACATCTTTTTGGAACTGTGGACTATTGTAGCATGTGTCATAGGAATGTTTTAGCACTTCTGAGTTGTTACAGAAGGATCCAGAGCACTGATGTGCCTTACTGCGTTTGTCTGCTGCTGCTGAGGATATTTTTCTTCCCATTTAAATGACTCAACAGATCATTCTTGAAAAAAAGGAGCATAGTTTAAATGTTGTATTCAAATTTTTCATCCTGCATTCACGGTAACATCGATATTCCTTTTACATTTAATGATGCCCTTACTGAGTGAATAGAAGCTGCATGACAAAATAGATGATTCCTGCTTTTGCTGTTGAAATTGTTTGAACCTGACCCCGTCTCCCCTGACTGTTTAGCAGCAGCCTTCTTGATGAAGATTTATTTCATTTTATTTTAGCTCATGTTCAGGGGACCAATATTTTCTTTACTGCATGAGAAAATATTTGGATTTTCTTTTCCTATTCAATCTTGATCTTTTGTTAGAGCTGAGTATATACAGAAATATCTTATAGTTTAGTAGCAATAGAGATGTTCATGTTCTGAGAGATTACTACTACCTTCTGGAGTTTATAGTGTTTTGTTTGGTGTATGGATTATTGGCTGCTAGTCACTTTGTTCAAGGTCATAGAAGGGAAACAAACCTGAGTTAAAAATACCCTCAGAAAGGATGGCTTAAAGAAGGTCTTTTGAAAGTTTGGTACAAGCAAGTAAGTAAACAAGTGAATTAAATTATTTGAATATAATTTGTCTTTAAAAATGGTAGAAATAACCTTGGCTGAGGGGAAATCAACCTGCAGTAAGTGCCACAGTAACAGTCACATCTGCAGAGGCTCCTGTGTTTCTCTGCTGTGTGTTATCCTTCTGCAAGAGTCATTATGCATTTCACCTTCTCTGTAGATTGCAGCGTGCCATCAGAGCAGAGTTGTGCAGCTTTGAACAGCAGTTAATAAAAGCATTCTTTGTGCTCTTCATTTTTGTCTTTTATTATTTTACATTCTTTCTAGTGGTGAAGAACACTCCTACCTTCTCCCTGGCACTGTAAATTTTTCCACAGAATTATTTTGTTAGAAGATACCAAACACAATTTGGCACTTCATTATGATGATGATGGATTTAAACTGGCTTCTGCTATTTAGTTAAGTGGTGACAAGTTTATCGCTTGCAGGCTTGGCTTTCACCTCCAGAGCAGTTCTCCTGGTGCCTTGCTGCTCGGTGCTGCCTTCTCTCCTTAGAGCCTCATAGAGGTGGGCAGAATATTACTGTTGTTCTATTTGTGATTTTTACAGCCTATTCAAGTCTGCTCCTTGCTTATCTCTATCTCCTGAGAGCAGTCCAGGCAGAGATGAGGAATGGGCTGGACTGTGCTATCTTGGGGCCAGAAGAAACTCAAGATGTTGTCATTCCTGTGTCAAGAAGATATGCTTGCATATCCATTTCTTAAAGCCTTGAAAAAGGCTACATGAGGATTTCTTGACTGTCTCTGTTTTGAATTATTTTTAACATTTTTCTAAGTTCTATCATCTCTTTTAGAAGTTTAAGCCTATTTCTTCTTGTCACATCTAGTCAATGCACAGACAACAAATTTATTTCCTCTGGAAAGCAGCCTTCTCTGTACCTATCTGCTACAGCCCCTCTCTATCTTCTGTTCTTTAGGCCAGTCTTTCTTCATGTCTTTTCACGGTTGCTAAATCCCTGCTCACTCCATTTATTGCTCCAGTCCTTCTTGAGACGTGGTGCTGAACGCAATGTAATACAGTCTTTATTCCACCTAGGGACTTTCTGAGTGGAATTTGCAAGGAGAGGATTATTCTAAGGTGTCTTGTCAGCTGCATTCTTGGGTTTGTACCTCTGTGTGGCGTTCTGGGTTTGGCAATTTTTGCTACAAACAGCATCCAGTGATTCAAGTTCGTTTATTGATCGGTAATGATGGCAGGATCCTTTTCTGCAGAGATCTGTCGAGTTGTTGGCCCTCTGGTGCTTTGAATGGATTTGACATCTTGCTCCCAGCTACTTTCTTGGAGGCACTGTAATTCCCTGCTGTCTCGTGGCTAAATGTGCATCCCTCAAGTGGCCATAATGCTGGCATCTCCGTGGCTCTGTGACTGACTGATAAAAGGAGATTGACACTTTAAACCATTCCTCTCACCTTTCTCTCTGGACAGCTTCTGGCACATGGGCAGTGCAGGTGGAATATGTCCTGGGGATTTGGGCATTGCTGGCTTCTTTCTGAGGAATGCCTTTGCTCCTCCCTCACCACACAATCAAAGTACAGGAACATACTCAGGAAGTTACACATGACATTGAGTGAAAATCTTAAGGGAGAAAACCATTTTTTGTTACGTAGGCGCACTGTAAGTTCCATAACTGGCCTGTCCTTGGCTGGGGACTAGAGATGTTGTGTTACTGCTATTCCTACTGACGAAATTAGCAACAGACTTTGTGTTGTGAAACATTTTGCAAAACCAAGAGTTGTTTCTCTTTGAAAACACTGGTACCAGAGAGCCTGATAAGGTAATAAAGGAAAGTTATTAAAACGCTGCACTTCTTCTTTCCCCCCCCTTCACTCCTGGAACCAGTCTTAAAGTTGCAGAATTTAATATTCAACACCAACAGAACAGACGATTTGGGGATATAGGCATCATACAGTCACCCCAAGACATTGGTAAAAGAAAAAAAAGACAAATATTTCCCCTCCAAAAGAATCCACTTTCAAATTGCTTAAGAACCAATGGTGTGAAAAAATTTGTCCTATTTGGAGAAACTTTTAGACATGCTAATGGATATAAGTAGAATTTTTCCTTTAAAAAATGTGGAGGCAAAAAAAAGGCTCTATAGGAGTAACAAAATACAGCATAGCTTTCCTTCATTCCATTTAATGGGTACTTGCAATTTCCCTTAATCCATTTTGGTTGTTGATTGTAGTATAAAGTTTGCAGTGGGCTTACGATAAATCTGCCAAGAGCTGAACAATGCAGACAATAAACTCCTTTTCTTTACAGTCTGTTTTTTACTGGGCTTGTCTTGAAAGCTTCTCTTCCAACCCTTCTATTTCTCTTTATGTCAAACTGAGCTGAAAAACATATTTATATCCAGTCAACCAGAATTACTGAAAAATAATTAGGATTGTTCCAAACAGAAAATATATCAGATTAAACTTCCTTTGGGAAAATGCCTCACTGCCTGTGCTGAGTAAACACACCAATGTTATTAACTCGTGGATCTTGTTTCTCTGTTCTTTCTGTATTTTGAAGAACTGAGAACCAGGTGCAGCTACCCACCTTATTGTTTCCCTTCCCCTTATATATTCTCATCATGGATATATATGAAGGTAGTGGCTGAAATGGATCCACAGTACACAATGTTATACTGTGCTGGCCCTTCTGACTTAGAGAATTGCTGTCCTAGGGGGATTTCTAAACTTTCATTCCAGCATTTCTAGATTTCAGCTCTGGCCACTAGATAAGGAAATATGTCTTGTGCAATGAAGCTGAAGAGAAATTAAATTTTTCTGAAATTAGGGCTATTCTATTTCTGTGGTAGTACTTGCGCAGAAAGAATTCTTCAGGGTATCTTGAAATCTTCAGTGCAGTGTGGCTCAGATGTCAGGGCTTGCAATGAAAATCTGTCACGTTAGGGGATGCTCACCTCCTGCCTGCATAATGCCCAGTAGTTTTGTGATGAGTTATCTTGCCCAGTGGTGTGGGAATTTAATACAATACTCTGTACATTAGTGGGAGTATGTCATGCTAGGGCTAAACCATCCTGGCCAGAAGAGGAGCCACAAATCCCAGTGCATTGAAATTCAGTAAACTTCAAAGTTATGTAAACATAATATATTGAATTAGCTCAGATAGCTAGTTCATTTTAAGAAGGCTTATTTCCTTCTTGGTGTTGACATCAAATCCAAATACAACCATGAGGGATATGCTGTAACATTGTAAAAAATTATGTAAAACTAGACAGTGAACAAGTAAGGGTTTTTTGGGTGGGGAGAGGCAATCAGGTTTGGCAGGCTGGGAGTCAAGGCTGGAGTATGCAGGGTCTCTCAAACATGAGCTTCCAAAGGCCTTTGTAGAGTTCCAGGAGAGCTGTGCAGGGTTTCATTTTTCTTTGAGCATGCATCAAGATTAGATGTCATTGAATGTTGCTGGCTTTGTAAGATTACTGGATTAGTAGTGATTTAGGTTGTTTTACCATACATCTTATTTCCTGATCAATGTGACATGAGTTTTAGACAATTTTGGCATTCACTGGTGTTTCACAATTTATACAACTGTAAATTTCATTAATGATTTTCAGCATATTCCTCATGGTTTCTGGAACAACAGCCAGAAATGCCTGCTCTGAAAGAACATTTTTGGTTTGAAATTGGCAATAATGCCTTTTTCTAAGCCAAAAAATTATCATCTCACATTTGAATTGAAAGCTGCTTTCAATACTTTTAGTGGAGAGGGAGAAACCATTTAATTTATCTTCTGTATGGGGGAAGTAAAAGCAAGCTGTGATGCTCCTCAAGGCAAAATATGTTTTCACTAGTGAAGAGCTGTAATTTGCCTTATGTAATTTTCCTCATTTTTGTGCTTTGTTTTTGTCTGTTGGCGTAAGAATCCATAAATGACTCAAGCCCTCTGATCTCCCCCCTTGCCCTGTGTCTAGGGAGTTGTGCATTAGAGCCAACTGGTTGCCTAGGAAAGGTGGCTCTCTTTTCAGCAAGGAAATTGGGAGGACTGTATTGAAAGCGATGAAAGTGTTCTTCATGGGCATTATCTATGCAAAAAGCCCTGAGTGTACGTGTCCTCAGAATAGGGCTGATTGTTCTGGGCTCCTACCACCAGGAGGATTTTCTGCTCTTTCTGCTGCTGAGAGTTCTTTTAGGTGGATCTGCTTGACTTTGTGTGTGCAAGCCCATTTATAACAGGAGAGGAAAAGCTAATCCCAACTGAATTTGAGTCACCTTTGCCTTCTGGAATATATAGAATTTCCCTTGAAGTTTTTACAGAGTCTGCAGTCGGCACAAAACAGACCTACTGGCTCCTTTGATATATTTTTAAGCCTCTACTTCATCAATTGTGCAGGCTTTTGGTTTATTTCCAAGTTCAGTCCAACATTCTGGTTTTGATGTAGAGACCCTGATGTTATTTTTGATCTTTTATCTTGCTTTAACTTTGTTTCCTTGTGTTTGTTCCTAGTGGTAAATTTGGTTAGGACAGAAATTATTATTTCAGGGTAAAGGTTGCAGTAAGAGGGGATTTTTTAGATTCTGAGACACCTGGATGGTCTGACAGATCAGGAGCTTCATTTCAGGAAATACTACAGTGTCTTTCCTGTTTAAAGCCAAATACTGAAGCTGTGGTGATTTTAGACACATGAATGCCAAAAGTTGTTGGAGTGAACGTTTCTGTTCTATGGAATAGGAGGAAGAAGACAGAAGTAGAGAAGCTTTGTGTAGTAGAGCAAATCTTTTAGCTCATGAACAGCAGGGAAAGTAGAAATCACATTTTCCAGGGTGGTTCAGTCAGTTGCTAATCAAATGATAAAAATTTCACAGAAAAGTTTCTATTTTTACATAAATAGTATGAGAAGGATGAAAAAATGTGCCTCTCTTTGTTCAAGGTGTTATTTCCAGATTGCTTTTATACTTTATATATATATATGTATGGGGGAACCTGTGCTTAAAGCTAATTCCAAAGATGGGTCTGAGTAACTCATTTTTTCTGAGGTAGGTTGAAAGTGTTGGGGTTTATTCTGTATCTAAATGCAATCAAGTTAAATCAGTATTTTTAAATAGAAGCAGATTCTGACTACTAAGTGAAAGTCATGCTTTACTTCTTTTGTCTAAGTGTTTTATTTGGCAGTTTTCAGTGCACTGAGTAGCCTTTGTTTTCATGAAAGAGAAGATTGCAAGTGGTGGTCTTACGTAACCCAGCTTCTGATACCCAATTTTTAATTGAGTTGCCAGCTAAATCTATGCTTTCAAGGGTTATTAAGGTCTATAAGGATGACAGGAAGGCTGCACAGTTCCAAGATAATAAAGTCATATAGTGCTATTGAAGATGAATATATGAACAACCTCCTTTCAGAGGTAATACATCTTTTCTTAATAGTATTTTTTACTTAAAAATAGAAAGTTAAATTGAATCAATGCACTTTCTTCTCTAAGTTCCCATATGTGCACATAAAAACACAGCACCTGCACTTGGCAATTCCTTTGATTTTGCTCTCTCTTCACTACTGTGTTTTCTCTCTTATTTCTGCCCCTCAGAGCTCAGAAATGTTTGTATCAAGGTATAATTCCTGGGCAGGAGTTCCAAGAGTATGATACTGCTATTGTTAGTGCCATGCTAGAAAAGCAACACCGAGCTGGGAAAGAAGCACAGTAAGGACTTGATTGAACTCCCATAGGTCTTCCATTGAAGATTCTCATTATCTTGTACAGACTTTTGTTCATCTTGTGCTGTGTTGTAGCCCTGGTGACTGCAGGGTAGAAAGTCAGCTGCTTCTCTTCAGTGCTTGGTGCTGGAATCAAAAATGTGACAGTTATGCATTTGCTATTCAGAAAGAAAAAAAAAAAAAAGAAAACCTTTGCCAATTTAAAGTCTTTATGAGCGAAATAATAAGAATTCATGAAAACAAGAACAAGAGCACTTGTCTCCAGCCAGAAAAACTGAGGGAAAAATCACTAAGTGGGTTTTGTGCTAAAGAATGAAACAGTCTTGAAACCGCAGTTTGGCATATGTGTGGTAGCGCGTATGAAGCAGCAACTCCACCGATATAGACGCCTTCATTGCGATACACAGATAGTCTTCTTCGGTAATTTGGAGGCTTTATGTGCGCCTTGGCTGGAGTTGTGTCGCGCTGGCTGCACGGAGCGCTGCCTGGAGCCGGGCGGCACCGCGAGTGCGCTCGGAGCGGGAGCGGCTCTGCCTGCGGGCGCTAATGCACGATCGCAGGCCGCTAATGAACCATCCCCGGGCGTTAATGGATTAATGAACGACCCCCGGGCGTTAATGAATTAATGAACAATGCCCGGGCGTTAATGAATTAATGAACAATGCCCGGGCGTTAATGAATTAATGAACGATGCCCGGCCGGGCCGCGCTAATTGGGGAACCAAGGCTGGGCGGGCAGCGCCCCCTGCCGGCCCCGCCGCGGGACCCGCCGGGAAGGGACGCGGGCACCGGGAATGGCACCGGGAACGGCACCGGGAGTCTTCCCGGCCACTTCCAGTGTGCTTTGGGTCAGCCCCACAAAAGCTTGAAATCACGGAATTTAGGACTAGGTCTAAATAAATAAATAAATCTCTGTTTTTCCTTAGGATATTAAATATTTTGGTTTCAGTCAGTTGCCATATAAAGGGAAAAGAATGGTTATAAAGGTATATAGATGTGCATAAGTATATATACATAATGCGTATGTAATATAGATAAGAGGTATGCAAATGTATACAAAGGCAAACAAAAGCAGTCTCACTTTATGTTATAAACACTAAACTGGCGAAACTGCAGTAAAATATTCTTTGTTTGGTCATATTTCATACAGTTATGTGTAGTTCTATTTTTTGGCCACTGATACATGTTTTCCCTCCCAGAAGTATATCAATAAAACCACCTCTTCTGTTTTCATTTTTCTGTTCTTCTGTGTAGTCATGTCACAGTTTTGAGTCTGCAGAACGTTGTAGCTTAGATGAGTGCAGTAGTCCTCCTTATCAATCAAGAGTACTTTATTTTTACGTAGTTTATTTAAAATCATGTTTTTAATACATTTTTTTATTTCTTTCAAAATTTAGGTGGAGAACAGACCAAAGTATTATGGAAGAGAGTAAGTATTTTTCAATTTTAAGTGTCTGTTGGGTATATCCAAAGGTTGTTACTCTAGCACTAAAAAAGAAAAGGCACCATGGAGGTCTAATAAAATATTTTATTTTACGTTTCACTTCAACTGGGAACCAAATACAATGAAAGCCTAATATTATAGCTGTGTTACAGTCCATTGCTGCTGGTCACAATCCTTGGATTATGCTGTTGTGTGAGCCTGTGTGTTTATTTTACTTCTCTCAGGAGAGTTTTGGCAAAAAATTATTGTCTGGGGTATTCCTTCCTTTTATTTTAGTTGTTGTTTAAACCTGCTAGTGATTTTGCACCAGCCTGGGAAGGGGAGAAGCAGCTTGTCTCTCACTGCCTTTTTGTGTATGTTCCTTTCACCACCCTACTGAGCTGTGAAGGTGTGTATATACTGCTGCTTGTATATACTGTATGTAACTGCTGTTCTCCCTGCTAAAGTTATGGGGTCCAAAATACCCAAAGAAGAGGTGTATTTTCCTGTGAAGGCAAATAACAAACCACTTGAGTGTAATTCCTTTGTGCTAGCAGTCTTTTTGCCAATAAATAACCAGGAAGGGGCTGTGCTGTGCATTAGCATGGAGATTTGGGCAGGTGAAGTTGGAAGGTGTAGCCACTGCAGCAGCCACCCAGCCTAGGAAGTTGGGATCTACCAGAGGAATATGCTGAGACCCCAGTCCTTATCACGAGCTGAATTACTTAGATCCCATGTTCTATTTTTTATTCCATCCCAGACACACCCTCTGTGTTTAATGATCCTTTTCTGCCATCAGAAACCTCAAGAGCTAGTAGCTTTGCCCCTAATTACTGAAGTTTCATTTTTTAAATATTACCTTTGCCAATGATGAATTCAGATCTAGCCATCAGAGCTGAAGACAGCAGCTAGTTGGGTAACACGTCACACTTCCTACAGCAGGACTTGTAAAACCATTGCTGCAGTCTCATCCAGGAACGTGCCTGGGTTTGTGCAGCAGCAGGGCTGACAGGAACTGTAAGACGTCACCTTGGTGAACCTGTCCATGCAAGATCACTTTAGTTATTCAGAAAGGAGATTTCAAAAGTAATGAGGTTGTCCTATAAAAGCAGTTGACTCAGTACTCAGTAGTACTTGGAAAGAGAAACAGGAATTTCTAGGGAAAGAAGCTGAAAAAGCCATGATTACATTACTATATAAATCTGTGATGTGGCTGCATTTTAAGTAGTGCACATATTCCTGGTCCCTCTCCACCCTTTCCTCCTCCATCCTTCTCTCAAAGGTTATGGGAGAAGGGAAAGGTACTGCAAGGGGCAGCAGTGGTGAAGGGTTGCAGCTCCTGCCAGGGGAGAACAGGTCCCTCAGTGGTGCCCAAGAAGGGGACATGCACAGGGCCTTTTTCAATTTCATTGCCAGAGGCAGCTGCAGAGGCCAAAAGCACCAAGATCTAAAGGAGTTTACAAGTGAGATTCTCAAATATGTGAAGGGTAAGGTCACCAGTGATCAGACATGATTGTGTCTAAAGCAGTGATGGATAGACAGGGATGAGAAGTGAAAGAAATATGTCACTGCTTCCTGCACCCTTTCTGTAAGCATTTCTTGTTGGCTGCTGTCAGAAGCAGGCATTAGTTCAGGGGATCTTGTACCACATACAAGGTCTTTTCATGCTCTTATAAAAATGCACTAAAAATATCCATAAGAAAGCCCAGATTACCCAGTGTTTACCACCCATGGTTAAAGAAATTTCACAGATGCCACAAGTATCACATCCAAGTGATTTCTTAAATTAATCACAGATATTTTGTCCTAATATCTAACTTAAAGCTTGCTGTATTTTATGGGGAACAGCTTATGCTTATTATTTTTGACTACAATTATGAGTTTACTGGTAAAGTCATGTTTAAGTTATGTCATTTGGAGGATGTTTGTCTCCTACCTGTATGGAGAGAAAAGATTAATCAAGTCACATTACCTTTAACACAAAGTCACACTGGAAAGGTCATCTGAACCTAATATTTTCAAAATGTATTAGTTGTGAAGAGACAACGTAGAGAGAACAGAACAATTGCATTTACATCCAATGTGTTTTTCTTCTCTTTCCACACCAAGCCAGAGGCAGTGTTAGGAATGTGCCACTTCATATGTATTGTCAGAAAAGAGAAAATGCTGAAGGCCAGTAGATTTTAGTGCCTTTTTTTAGACAGCGGCAAAAATAGAAACTTTCAAAACCTCTGAAGAGACCCTCAGAGACTTATCAGCTAGCAAAATGTGTGTAGGAGTTAAGATTCAAACTGCTGTCAAGACTGAATTTGTACTTATGGAGAGATCACTGCTAAATATTGGTTTTCATGAGGTTAATTGTGCATCCTAGGCCCTCTTTCTTTCTTAAAATAGCAATGACAAAAGAATCAGAGAAGTATTGCTTTTTTCCAGCGCTGAATGAGGAGCTCCTTGACATGAAGAAAACAATGTTTTTCTCAAGACTTCTCTGTACCTTCTTCTACTTTAATATATGCAGAATAGAATTCTGAATAATTGTTTCCATTTTTGTCTCTGTGTTCCTTACAAATTTGAGGAAGCAATATAATATTAAAATAAAGCAAATTGATTATAAGACCTATGATTTTAATTATACTTAAATATTTATGCATATAAATACATATCTTTAAATAACTACATATTAAAATGCAATAAATCAATTTTTTTTAAATGCCTTTTTTGCCTAGTTTCCAATTCTGCTGTAAGACCACTAGAAAGGAAACAAGGGTGAGGGGCATAGACTGGTAAAAGAAAAAAGTTGTGAATGACAGGGCATTTACAGAAAATAATCTTTGGGTGCAGCTGAGTTTATCCTGACTGAAAGTGAATTTCCAGTGTAATTTTTGTGTTTATGCTGAACTTATCCAGGCCAGGTGACCATCCTGCTCCTTGGATGCTCCCCTGATGGCTTAGACCATGGTGCTCGAGAGTGCTGAAGTTTTCAAATGTTTCAAAAGTTTTTCTGGTTGGATTGTTCTGTAAGTCACTGAGATATCTCCCCTTAGGTTTCACGGGATCATTTCTCGGGAGCAAGCAGATGAAATCCTTGCTGGTGTAGAAGGAGCTTATATTCTTAGAGAAAGCCAGCGGCAACCCGGCTGCTACACCCTTGCTCTCAGGTAAATGCTGGTTTAGTAGAGGCTTAGAGTTCCGTGTAAATGTGCCTTGGTCCCTTTTGAGTGAAGTCTGCCTCCACCATATCACACATGTGATACCAGAGTGCTTTCACACCCTCCTGTCAGCAGTTTGACCATCACAGTACTGCAGTAGCTCAGTCTCTTCCTTCAGTACCTGGCTAGGAAGTCCTTTTCCAGAAGCAGTGCCCGTTTTCAGATTTTTTTTTTTTTAACCTAAAGTTAAGTTTTGTAAAGATGGATCATCTCCTTCAAGACTCTATAAAAGATGTGAGTGAATACAGAACAGGAACACAGCCAACTTGTCCTCTGAGCTCAATGTTCTGTACAAACATCAACAATCATCTGTGATAACAACAAATAAAGCTGGAAAATCATGGCATCCAGAAGCTGAAAACTGGCAGTTTTCTCCCCCAGTAGGAACTCAAGATTTTTGTAGAAATACATTGTGAAGCATGGGATGCTGCTGCTCAAAGAAGTAAGAGTCTGCTATTCAATTGAATGAAAAATTCAGTGGGAGCCCAAGCTCCAAACCCACTGCACCTCACAGGGGCCTTTCCTGGCTTAGCTGTGTCATTCACAACCTGCCCACTCAGGTCTTAAAGACACTGTGTATTAGCAGCAGGAGGACGAGGTATTCAGTTGGATTTTGATGAAACAAACTCCTTGGCAATATTTTGCAATTTTTATAGCGTTATTTCTCCTGTGAGATATACACAAACTAAAAGTCTGCATTTTTTACCCTTCTGCTAGTAAGACACGAAAAAAAATCCTTTGAGGAGTTACCCCAAGTAGCTGTGATACAGTGCTGAAATCATGCTTAGAATTTGTATTGATGTGCAGATGGTAAAGCTGGAAAAGCTGGTGAGTCATGCCAACTAAAAAGTGGTGTAAATTAGAACCAATTTGTGTCAGCTGAAAAAGAACAAACACAATTTTTAGGGTTTTGGAGGAGATTTCAAAATGAAGAATACAAAAAAATAAAAGATACGAATTATGGCAAAATGCCTATTGTTTTGATGAAACAACATGTTTCCTAAATCCATCTGCATAATTATTTGTAGAATCAAAAACTGAATTTAATTATAAATTGGGATTTTATATGAAAAATGTGGGTGAAAAATAAGAGGCTTAAACCATGTGATTTGAAGTCCCAAAAAATTTGCAAAGACGTGCAGTTTTGATGCAATACAAGGACCGTTTAACACAATATTGTATTTTTGAATGCTTTAATCAATGATGGGATTCCAATCAGCATCACAAACTGAATGTGCTACTACAGCACTTGAATTATTAAAGCACTTTAAAAATCCCAATAGATTACACCTGCTGTAAATAGTGCTAGAGTTTTCCCACATAACTTTGGATATTTAATTGGGCCCTGAATTAGGAGCTTGGTCTCCCTGGCTTCCTGACAGAGCATGATCAGAACCTTAGGATTTTGATTACTTGGTAGATGTCCATCTCTTTATTTACTGTAAATATGTCCCTATATGGTTAAGCACCCACTTTCTGCTCCTCAGAAATGCTTCAGGATGGAAGAGCCTTCAATACAGTCTGAATTATTTCTCTCTTTTTTCTCTCCCTCTGTTTTGGGGCTTTTTTTTTTTGTGATGTTTGCAGATTTGGTAATCAGACCTTAAACTACAGGTTGTTCTATGATGGGAAGCACTTCGTTGGGGAGAAAAGATTTGAATCAATCCATGATCTGGTTACAGATGGCTTGATAACATTGTATATAGAAACAAAGGCTTCTGAGTATATTTCCAAAATGACAACAAACCCCATATATGAGCACATTGGATATGCCACTTTGCTTAGAGAAAAGGTGTCCCGGAGGCTGAGCAGAACAAAAAATGAATCAAGAAAAGCAAGTGTAACAAGTGAAGAAAATACTCCAGTTGAAAAGGTAAGTATTCCATTTAAAATTTTCTTAATTAATACCAGTCTTTCTATCAGACCTGAGAAGAAAAAGTTTTGTCAGAAGACCTGTTTCTATTTTCCCTTACATTAATAAGTATTGCTATCCCACTGCAAAGTTTACATCCTGTTAATATGAGCTTGACTCCCGACTAATATTTGACTGGAGCTTATGATGAAAACTTTCTAATAAGCACCAAATGCAAATGTTTTCACCGTGTAAATATATGGGTATATATCATTTACCTTAGGAGCTGCATCTAAAATTGCTCACAGATTATATTTGTTCATGTATATACTCAAGGATTTTCCACAGTAGGGTTATGAACTGGGTTCCCACTGGCCCTTCACCACAGCTCAAGTTTGTTATCTTTCTGTACATGGTTCAAAGCTCCTCTTCTCTGACAAGCCTTTGGTGGATGGGTCTCAAATTTGGATATTGTGTGTTTTCTTTCCTTCTCATGGATCTGAAATTGGGCTGTTGTCTATTTGCCTCCATTTCTTCTCGTTCTTCTCATTTGAAGTGGGCTTTGCTTGACTTCCTCTTATGCACTCATATCCCAGAGTGTTGTATGGACTAGGACTTAAATGATGATAAACTGATAAGCATGATTTTGTGTAGTTAGCAGCCATCTGAAGATGTAAAATTAGAAATTATTTTACATATGAGAAGCAGCCTTGTAAGCAGTGACATGTGGATATTTTCATTTCCCAGGTGGTATAGCAGCAAGATCTGTCAAACAAAACTTTGGTTTTGAGTCTGGTTCTTGTGCTGAATTGACTTAGTGACATTTGTTAAGCATACTTCTGCAGTGTGACTGTTGATTTTAGTGTTCAGTGTGCTGGCCAGCCAGTTTGGAACTATAGCCAGTTTTTATTTGGAAAGCAGGGAGTGAATTTTCTGTCATATAGTCATGGCGAGTATGAAAGAGATCAGCTTTTTTATATGTATCCCAATGTCTCTAGGGCATTTCTAGCAGAATTATCTGTTGAATTCCCATATCTGCTTTGGCTGATTATTTACTGGTTTGGATTTCTCAGTAATAATAATTGCTTGAGTAACTGACCTGACATGTAAACCTATCCATCCTCTATTACAAATTAATTCCATTGACAATGACTTTTTTTAGTGAAGGCATACCCATGCAGGGAAGGCCTTTGGAGAATGGCACAAGTCCTCCATTCATGTTTTATTTCAAAATGAATCCGCTAGTAATGGTAGTTTTTGGCTCAATTGAATGGTATTGTAATATCCAAGAGGAGAGGATGCCATTGAGACATCCAATGCTCATTCAGTTGATTCCTGTGATTGGATGTTGGGTGATTTTGAATGCTGTAACAGGCATAAGAACAGGAATTTTTACTTTATTTCAGACACAATAGGAAGTAGACATAGTGACAATTTTTTTGGTGTAAGTGTTTCTGTGTAAGTAAGGGAATGGTCCAGAGGGTGCTCTGGAACTGGATCATTACTGGGATGATATGATAAATATTATTACATGCATGGAGTGTAATAAAGCAATTGTGGCGATTGAAAACCAGGCTGCATTCTCTAGGAAATCAGAAGAATTTGATTTGTACAAGAAAAAATACAGTTTCAAAATTGTGTTTAGTTTTACTTACTGTTTTTGCAGTTGAGGAGCAAGTCTTTTGTTATTCTCAAAGTGCTCTCAAAGGATTCAGAGGGTTTTGCTCTACTACCAAATATTCCATAACAGATTGTGTTTTCTGTTGTGCTTGTGGTCAGATGCCATTCTTCAGGCTGGGCAGCTTTAAGTAGGCATTGTAAAAACCATTTCAGACCAACAGAAGGCAAACCATTGCTGAAGGGAGCCCAGCCTCTCTCCTTCACCACCACCTTTTTACTGACGTATGGTTTTGTGCAGCTACACAATAGGTGACACTAGCAAACAGCTACAGATTAAAACTGACTCAGCCAGAGGAAAAAATAAGTGAATTTTCTTCCTCATCTGCTACCTGATCCACCTCATATGTGTGGAAATGCAGTACAAGACTCTTCCCTGCTAACAGCTAAAAAAATTACTATTCTGGCTTAATGTGAGAGGAGTGCTGCATTCTTAGTTCCAGGTACCTGTGCTTGAAAATGTTTGGAGTTGATGCAATGCACTGGCAATAGTGAAAACACACCTCTGGACCTCAATAATTGTTTGTATTAGGTCTTTTTTTGTATTGCTGCTGAATGAAATTTAAGTGTTTAGAGGATTATTTGTCTCTGGGGTGGTTCAAATGTGAAAGGCAGGTCCTTGGCCAACAAGGACTTGTGCTCATCTAGACTGTGCAGGAGCAGCCTGCAAGGCTGGGCTCTGTGGCTGTGCTGTCATGTAAAAATAGCTGGCTTCAGCTAGGCAGCTACACTGTTGGCAACCCTCTCTGCCTTCCTCCCACAGAGGGGAAAAGCAGAAGGAGGAATAGCAGCTGTTTCTGACATATTTTTCTTGCCAGGAGGAGAAGCAGCAATCAGAGCTCTAGGAGGAGTAGGGCTAAATAGGCAAGGGGGTCTGCTCAGGCTCAAGACCTGATGTAGCAGCTGAAGCCTTAATATTGATGATTAGGACTCTCAGTGGGCTTCTCTACCAGTACCAGTAATTTTCCATCATCTCATGCAAATTCGTGTGGACAAAAAGATGAGATCAACTGAAATATTAGCAACTAAAAAAAAAGCTCACAAAAGTATGTATGGTGAAGCCTACCATGTCTGCTTTTGATTCAAATGCTCCTAGGGGAAGTCATGAGAGGTTGGGTAGCAGAGACTCGGGGGTCATCTTCCATTTTGTTACTCACAGATAAAGTATGGACTTTGGAATAAACTGGTGAATTATCGAGCATTTGTTAGTACTAACAAATGGGGATAAAACAGGATAAAGGGAATTTCTTGTAGTCCTCTAAAATGGAAGAATATTATGGGGAAGTGGCAGTTCAGTGAGAGTTCTATCAGATGTTTTGCTTGAGGTTGATATGTCTTGTACAGCACTTTAGACAAAGGCCACGGTTTGCCCACAAAGCACAACCTTCACCTATTTCAGTAACTCCAGTTTATTTCAGACCCCTAGAAATAATTTAATGAATATTCAGTATGACATCTTTCTGCAAAGTAAATTATTTGCTGAATGTGTGAAAAATCATTCATGTTTTTTTCCTCTGGCCAGCTGAACAGGTAAAATGTTTAAAAATATGATTATTGAGCTGGTTTATTTGCAAGTGCTGCCTAGAGTGTTTTGAATGATCCAGAAATGATGGGGTGAATCCATACATGCAGGACAGAAACTTCCATTATTTCTCAAGAGGAGGATGAGAATTCAGTGCTTTAAGGTTAAGCAGCAGTAGTCTCCTAAGAAATTAAGCTCTTTACGTGTGAGATTTTGTTTCATACTGAAACTAATGCCAGAGTGTGAAAGTGCAGCTGAAGGCACGCATCTCCCCAGTGGGTTTGTTAACACCATCCAGGGAATCTGTTCATTCTGTCACCTCCCATGTTGACAGTGGGGATTATTCAATATCTCAGACACTCCATGCCACTGCTTCCATGGGGTGGGTCAGCAGAGGGGGGCCACCAACACACAGGAGGCAGGAGGAGCCAGCACTTGGATGAGATGTCTTGGTACTGCCTGGGGTACTTGTCTATTCCCATAATGATAACTCCTTTGAGGTTGTAATTAGTGGAGTCGTGCCCATTCCAGAAGGGGGTGTGATAACTGGGCTCGATGAAGCTGTTGCTGTTCATGCTTTTTTTTATCCAACATTTTTTATATTGGGCCTAAGAAAACATTTATGATCTAAGATACTTAATGCTGGTGTTTCATCCAAAAGGTATTTCTGTCTGATTTTGAAGAGGTGCTTGATTTGTAGACACAAATTCTAAATATTAGCCTGAATAGTTTAAGAGATCTTTAATCTGAAAAGAATGGCAATGATTTTTAGGAATTAAGTGTTGTTGGGAGAACAGCATGCTGGAGATTCTTTCTTAGCAGTGTAGGCAATGGTCTTTTTAACAGGATCCAGGTTCAACAAGGATTTTGGATAGAGAGAGAGTTTTTTGTGCAAAGAAAATTTGATGATTGCATATTGTCTGTTTCGACTTGTGATTTAAGATTGCACAAGTCGTGATTGCCTGATTTATGTTTTCTCTGCTTATGAAATGCTGTACTTGGGGCAAATGAACTAGAAGATGTAGGGCAGGTAAGTGCCTGGTACTGGTACAGCCTCTACTTAATTACCAGTAGTTCAAGTTAATGGTGAATGTAGGAGAAGTGTAATCTGCTGTAAGCAATTAATCCTCACGTATAGAAGTGAAAAAAAATTGCAATAATCTGTCAGTAAAATACGTAGTTCTGAAACATTTATTGCTATCACACTTTCCTGCAAATGCTGCCCTTACTGAGTCAGCAGTCTTTGTGCCACAGAAAGGGAGAAAATAGTACACCTTTCTGATCCTACCTCAGCAAGTGTAATTTGGAAAATATATTTGAAAATAATTAATTGAAAATAAATAATTGAAATGTTGGAAGTAAATACAAGCTGTAGTTTCATGAATGCTCTGATCAAGTAAAAGCTGTTGCAGTTGCTGATGGAAAAACCATCCTGGTTCCCTGCTCTTGCACTTTCAATCCCACTCCTGTGACCTGTCCTGTGCATTACTGCACCACCCCGTGCCTTGGGTGAGACCTGGATGCTGTGACACAGTGCCCTGTGTCAGACAAAGGTTGTGCCCCACAACTTATTTCTTTGCTATGCTGGTCTGATGAGAAAGGCAGGCTGGAGTTAAAGAAAACCCTTGGCTGCATTTGAGCTTAAAATGTTTGAAAAAAGAATGATCTTAATCTATCTGAAAGAGGACAAACTGTTGGTATGTGCAGTAAAGATTAAGGAAGGCTTTTTCCAGTGCCAGGTCTCTGCTTACTTGGATCCTGGCAAAGCTCCCATCAACTTCTCTCCTAGTCGGATCTGGCTCAGTCAGTTCAAACATACCGGTTGTACATGAAATATGAGTTTGCTTGGAGCCTGGGCTGCAGTGCTTGTTCTGCTTTCTGGCTGCAATTACATGCCAGAAGCAGCATGAGGCATTTAGCAGTGATGGTCTGTACAGAGCAGTGCAGGGTTTGAGCTAAACCGAGAGCAAACTCTTTGTGGAGTCTTTACTTAAACAGTGCAGAAAACTCTGTGTTTGCTGTTTGGCATGGTAACCTCTCTATATCTGTTTTGGTGGAACTCATAACAAGACATTGAAGTGCAAATGACAGAGCCCACAGTTAACACTGCAGCTAGAACTAAAGAGCTGAAATGATTAACATATTATGAAGTCTGGGTGGCTGTAGATTTCCTTGGCAGAAAAACCCACACAAGTAACAGACAGATAAGAAAACTATTCCTATTAAGGCAAAGGTGACAGAAAAAGAAGAATAACTTTGCTGGAAATTGGTATTACAGTCCTCATTAGTCATGCTGCTCACACACATTTTCCCATAGAAGAAAATGCAAGACTTCCAGGAAAGACTTTTTCCTAATATCCCTTAACTGGTGATGTAAACTGGTTATGGAACTAAATTTTTAGGGGCACTGCTGTTTTTCTTACATCACAATTGTAAAAGAGGTAGTCAATTTTAAGACAGCCTATGGTTTGGTTCAATTTTTGTAGGTATTTGACACTTTTACATTGTTTTTCACACCACATTCCTTTCTGAAGGCTTTTAACCTCATCTTACAGCTCCATTTTTGTCTCTTCATTGAATTTTCTACAGGTACTGCTATTAGCCAACAGTGAGGAAATCTTTTCAGTCTTTCATTTATTCGTTACTCTTCCCATTCTGCAGCTCCTCTAAAGCTCTAATGATCCTATACAGGTTGCTAGATAGTGTTTAATTGTCTGCTGGGATGTCTATCCAGATGTTGAACATTTCCTTCCACAGGAGGGCTGCAGGGTACTGTGCTGCCCCAGCAGCACATCCTGGGGTTAAGAAGGTAGTGAGCAGAAACATTGATTCCTGCAGACTCTGGGCTGTAAAGGCACTGATTATTTGATATGGTGTATTTTACAACGCCTTCAACTCCTTCCTTTTTGCAGCATGCTTGGTCAGAAAAAATTAAAGTGCTCAGTTCTACATGGATGTTAACAACCCAGCATAGTCTTTTATTAGGGGTTACAGTCACACTCCTGTATGCATGGCCACAGAATTCACAAGGGACTTCTCCCTGGCAGTACTAATTTTTCCCAGAAGATGCTCAGACACCACACTGATAAAAAGCAACATAAATCCTGTAAACAAAGGTGGCCTTTATCTGCAGGGTTAAGTAATACGTGCAGTGATAAAAGGTGTGTGGCATTTTTGCTGCTAGAAGCAACAAACTAATACATCAAAATGACTTTGGGAGTAATGAATTCCTTTCATCAGTCACTCAGGCTTGTCCTGCAAGAGTAGTATTCTACACACAGGTTACCACATGTACGTACTTAATTGTAGCATGCCTTGACATGAGTATTTAACTACATAGCTGACTCTCTTCTTTAAATAACTGTTAGCAATTCAGGAGTGATTCCATCCAGAATACTCTGGTATTGCAGCACAGCAAGGAGGAGTTTATATTAATACAATAGGTCTACCAGCATAGATATTTTAATAAATTTGTATTTCAAATTACAAACAGCATCATATCAAAAATGTATTAGGCGGATCATTTTCTTTTGCCCTTTAGTGTTGGCATTCTTTTGTATTTTTTTTCTTGCTGTGTTTCTGCAGCTTTTTGTTTATTTAGTACATCATAAATATAAAATAGACACTATATAAGAAATAAAGATAAGAAAGCTACCAATGTAAAATTGTGGAAAGTGTCTGTTTGAATTCCTTCCCTCTGGCTGTCTGTGTTTAGACACAGGAAAATGGACAGTGCTTTATAGTTGGCTGTGGCACTCCTAACTATTACCTAATATTTAGCCTGGTTAAACAAGGAGTTTTGAAAGGAATAATTTTTATCGATTATAACAGTAGTGGAAATTGAGGGAATCAATAGAAAGGGAGGCTCCATAGCAAAGTACTTGCTTACATTGCTTCCCTGAACTGTTAACATCTCTCCAGGATCCTGGTTTATGTTGTGTTATTACCGTCAGCTTAGAATTCATTATTTTTGCCTTAAGCAGAATAAGTGATATAATTATGCCTGAAGAGAGCTTGTAAGTTGGAGACAATACTGATTTACACAAATGACATGATGCAATGGGTGTAATCTGATCCAAACGCTACTGGATTAAGGGGAAGACCCCCAGGGATTTTACTGAGTCTTGGAGCAATTCAGGACATTTATAAGCATATGGAGCAAAGATAAATATCAAGTTTTTTACCACCATAGTGTTTTCCAATCCAGTGTTTTTGAAAGACAGCCAAATGGAAGCAATGTGAGCGCCATGGCTATGTTGAAATCTTCTCAGATGAGAATTTCAGTTTAGTACTAAAAATTATTCAATACACCAGAAGTGCTTATAGTACTCCTAAGGCAAATGCCACTAGGCTCTTCAAGTACAGTACAGTGTATCTGCAGGTAGGCTCTACCAAGTTCATAAATTAATCCTTTTCTCTTGGGTATGTTCCTCTTATGAGCTTATTAATAATTCTACTGAAGATAAATGTTTGTTGCATAAAAACCATGCTTAGTTTGATGTACTAAAAATAAATGCTTATGTGAGGGTATATTATCTTGGCTTTTATACTCTTTACACAGTTTGATGGCATTAAATTCATATAAACAAACTTCCGCAGGGATTGGGATGGAGCCTTCAGCATAAACATTTCATTTGTCTAGCCACTGGAAAATGAGAAGGCATTTTTAAAGTAGAAATCTATACTTAATAATCTTGCATAAATCTTGAGACACTGTGTAGGAATAGGCACTAAAATTTTACAAGCACCTTTAAACTGCCATATTTTGACATTGGAAGACAAGTGTTTAACTTCTTAAATATAGGACAGAGATGAATTTCTGGTAGTGAAGGACTTGGAATTGATGTCAAAAAAAGTATTTAAGTTGTGAATAGTGTTTTTCCTTTATATTTTGATTAGAAAATAAGTATTCTAAGTGATGCATGTTTAGGTCATACACTGGCTTGGCTAATTAGAAGGAAAAAAATCACCTGTCCTCTGTGTTCATACTGAATACGACAAGAAATGATAGGACTGAAATACAGTGATGAGCATTGCAGGTTAGCTATTAAGGGAGAAAAGAAAGAATAATGAAATACTGGGCTAGAGTGCCTGAGGGGGTGACAAAACCTCCCTCATCAGAAGGCATAGAAACATATTAGAAAACATCTGGCAGAAATGGCACAGATAACATGGATACCTGAGGCAGGCAGGAGAAAAACATCTCACAGTACCTTCTAGTCTTATTTCTCTGCGGTTTTCTGTGTCTGAAAATATATTATCTAGGTTCTAATTCATCTTGGCTAGATGAAGACAATGTACTAAAGTAGCTAAGGACTGGTTATTTGATTCCTCCCCCTGGGAGAAGGGAACATTCAACCTTCAGTTCAGAATTGGCACTGCACTAGTGAGGCAATAACTGCAGCCACAATCCTGGTGTCCAAGGCTTTTTCATCCGCTCTCTCACTGCAGAGAGACAGGTTACCAGCCACATCCTTGCACCTGAGATACTGGGAATCCAGGTGCAGGTATCTCCCTGATCACCTTAAGGCTGGGTCAGCAGCAGAGCCAGTTAACACATTAATAATTAACAGTCTCAGTTAATAGAGCTTGATGGCTCTGCCAGGCAGGAGGAGGCAGCAGCTTGGGCAGGAGGACAGCTGGTAGTGGCCACAGTGAAGCATGTGCTGTTGACTGTTCTCAGCTGAGGTTGGACTACAGAGTTCGGGAACCAGTTGTAAAAACTGCTCATACTTGGAAAAGAGGATGCTGTGCAGTGACAAGTACAAATGGTAACAGTGGGCTTTTCCTTTTAATTCATTCTCAGCCCTGGAGATCAGTGGGACCGTGCACAGTCATCAGCATGAGTTATAAAGAAGGAATGCTGCCAGTTAGACTTGATTGCCTTTTTGATAGATTTACAAAAGTACTGAGTGAAAAGAATGCAGCAGATGCAGAATAATTGGATTTTTAGTAAAGTAGTACAATCTCTCATGAAACTGCACTCTTGACATTAATTCAAATTTGGTTGGCTCATGAACATAGTTACACGGACCAAAAATAGGTAGAGGAATTTCAAGCAAAGAATAGACAGCAACTTGATGAGCTGAGGGAAAGTGGCTGATGAAGTACTGCAGGAACAGGAGTTTCATTTAAGATTTTTATTGATCTGGAAAAAGTGCAAACAGGACATTACCAAAAAACTCAGGACAGTTTGTGCTATGATGTCGCTCAGTGTAGAAATTTAATCCCTAGGAACATAATGGGAGTCCATGACAGAAACATCAAGAGAATCTCAATTAGAATTTTTAAGAGGAAAATTTGGCAGGTTTTAAGTGCACAGAAAGGAGCCAAGCCACATACAGGCAGTAGCTCTTCTTTCAGGAGGGTTGTTTGCATTTAAGCCAGGTCTGTCACTATTAAGCAGGGGCTGGAGGTGATGAAGGAGAAGATTGCCATGGCTTCAAGAGAAATTTTCTTCACTGCTTTTGAAGATGTTATACTTTGAAAGCATCTTTCCCTGATTTTCTGCTGGTTCCATCCATCAAAGCAGTACCTATAGCTTTGGTGACTCATCCACTTTTGGCAGGCTGTAAGCTAGAAATTGTGGTTCACCTTCCCAGAATAATTCTGCCCAGTACCTTTAGCCATGGAGATGAGGAAACTCTGTGCCAGGTGCCATTTGGCTGGTGGTACAAGGCAGCGTTTCTGAAGTCTGTCAGGCTTGTTTGGGACCTTGACAGTGGGGATGACCCTCTGAGGTCAGTTTTCAGTGCCTTCTGCATTGCTCGGGGCAGTCTGAGCTGTAGGCTCCTCAAAAAAGAAAGATGGGCTGGGAGTGTATCTTGGCAGAGTTTCTCGGGAACAAAACAGAAGTTGGGGCAGGGCTTTTTGTAGGGGAGGAAGGGGGCAAATCTGGAGAAAGAGTTTCCAGATAACTGCCTAGACTCTATAAACCTAGACTTGCAGGGAGCAGCTTGGGAAGAATCAATCAAGATGATTTATGAATGAAATTGTCACAATTAAACACTAGGTGGCATGTTTACTTAAGAGTTTCTGGGGACTGAATTAGGGTATCTTGCACTGCTGACACCCATTTGTGCTTGTGCAATGAGTGGTTTCATGGGAACATGACAACCTGATGCTTTTTTTGACAACAAGCATTCATCTTGTTCTTAAAAAACGTGGCACAACAATACCATTGCTTACTTCAGCCTTAGAGTTAGTCTTTAGCTTCTCAAAGTCACTTCTGTTTTAAAAGAGATTGTGAAATGCAGTGCTCTAAGGAATAGGTGTGTACATGGAGATGGTCCTACAGAAGGGTGCAGTCTCAGAGGATTTATGTAGTGACAGGGGTTAATATGCAAAGACATCATATGGTTTACTTGTTTTATTTATCTGTAAAGCTAATGTGGGAATATATAACGTATCTATTATTTATATATATATTATATATATATAATTTAAAAATCAAATTAAGAGAACATTTATTCTTATGTGAATGAAAAGCAGAGCTTTTATTTCAGACCTGGGATTTTAAAGTAATGGCATCCAATGGTTAGGGCTAAATACTTACTGGCAGAAAATGTGCTTTTATTCTGCATGTCTGTGTGACACGTTTTACATCAGCCAGGCTGCAGCTTTAATGTATGATGTTGCTTCTCTATTGCTGAAAGAATAAGTGCAGCCATCTTCTGTTGTGTGAAAAAAAAACCTTTTCACACAGTTCATCCTTGAGAAAAGCCAGGGCCACAGTCATGACCAGGGCAGAGCACTTAGCCTCTGCCAAAATAATACTGTTCAGTATGTCTGCTCTAAGTTGACAAACAGATCCTTTGGACTAACTGCAGATACTGTAAAGATAAACTTTGTTCATGCAGGAGATACTCATATTGCTGATTGCACAGGTTTTTGCAGCTCTCCCTGGAAGGGAGTTGTAGGTGCCCCACCAGCCAAAATTCTGGGGTGAATCCTATTGTCTGTCAGTCTGCTTTGCCATAACTCATGCATGGACCTGAGCTGACAGAATTTATTTTACCTGTAGAGTGTGAGCTTGTACAAACAATGTTGGCCATATAAAATAGGAGCTGAATATGTAGGGGTGTGCTCATTATGCCAGTGCTGAGGAGTGTGGAAAATAGACTTTGCCATAGAAACAAGGTTATGGGGATAGATCCTCTCCTTGATTAACACTAGGTGTGCCCCAAACATGCCTGGTCTTGGAATTAGGTGATCTTTAAGTCCCCTCCAACCCAAAGCCATTCTATGATTCTGTGTTTCTATGATTTTAACAGCTTGCTGTAGGACATCAAAACTGTGGCCAAAGCATCTGTGCTCTGGCATCAGGAGAGTTGTTGTGGTTTGTACCACAAAGATGAATTTATGCCTGTTTCCCTTTTCATTAGTTCTGGTGCCCATATTCTGTAAGGGGTTTTATGTCTGTTATTTTTGCAGACCTCAGGAAAACCTTAATAGGGCAGCACATAGTTTGGACAGTGAGCAGCTGTCCTGCATGTCCATGGCTGCATCCCTGACTGCTGCCAGGCTGCATTCATAAAAAAATCTGGGGTGTTTTGCAACTTAAATACATAGAGAGACACCTGGGAAATTGTTTCAAATAAATTAATTCTATTTCTTTATATATTTTAGGAAGTAGAGGAAAAATATTTTTCCTTTATTTCTCTCTTCCCCTTCCTTTAATTTGATCAATCCAATCAGTGGACTTTGCTAAATCCATCTGGTCTATAATGCATTGCCGAAATTGAAGCCAAGTGAATTTGCAGACAGAGCTTAAGGCACTTCTATAATGGCTGAAATTTAAGTATACTGCCAGAGATCCGACTAAAGAGAGTATTTTCCAGGATGCTATTCACCTGATTTGGTTTCCCATAGACCTCAAAGTACTAGGAATTAAGAGAAAAGTCTTGATTGTGGTTTCTTTGTGGGATGGCAGAATCCCAGCTGAACAGAACCGAGTCATCATGTGATATAACTTGCTTTTTATGAGACACTGCTTTCAATGCAGGATTCATATAACTTCCACGTGATACTTTGTAGGGAATTTTTCCATGTGTGGTTTTTTAATGAGCTCTCAATTCCATGGCTTGTTTCCTTCTCCACGTGCGAGCAGTGTACAAACTCTGTATCATCCACCTATAGACACTGAATTTAATGAGAAAATGCAAAACTTTCTCCAATTTCCTTTGTTCTATTTCTCACTAAATTTGACCTTGCAGATATAAAGAAGAAAAAGGTGGCTAGGGTACCTGTAGAGTTTCCTTTCTTTGTAGGTCACAGTGTATGCTCTCAGAACAAGGTGTGGTGCTGTCCCAGCTGAAATGAGAACAAGCCTGCATGACCATGGGTTGAGGCACATTGCTGTCCCATTAGAGGACTAGGACAGGACTAGGAATGTGGACCAGTGTGTTGTGATACTCATCCCCAGAGCCCAGTGCCTTGGGGCTGTGCTGAGCCAGCCTCCTGAGCAAGCACAGCCTGAGCTGTCTGTGGAGTAATAAATATTCGTGTCTGCTCTGGTGCTAGCAAATGGGGGTGGGCAGCTCGATTCTTCTGCAAGTTGTATTTGAGGTAGAAGACTGCAAATAAAGGGACAGTAGCTGAAACATTAATACTTTTCCAGTTTATTGCCCATTTTCCTTTTAAAACATGAGTACAAGTACATGAATAAGGGTAAGAATAATGACACTAATAAGAAAGAGGAGATCAAAAATTTCAGCCATCAACAGCCTTTCTGACTATATGTAAATTGGCTCAACAACTGTGGGGGTTTGCACTCTAACACCACCACCTACTTTTGTCTTGTCAGGTGCTGCTGAGAATAATTTAGTATTTTGGATAGTTGTGTGTTTAGTGATGTTTGCAAGAATGCAGAGAAAGTCCTTGAATTTTTAATATTCCAATAAACAAATGAAAAAATAAGTTAATTCAGTTTTTGATAACACTTCCAATCTAATATAGCATTATCAGAGACAACTGAGACAAGAATATATTCCTATAAATTCTTTGTATTTTTTCCTTCTGTAAAAATTTAGCAGATAAATTTGTACATAGAAAATAAGTCATGATATTCTCAGCTTCATATGACTTTAGGAAACACAAGTTCTGCATCATCCTCAAGGAAAAAAGCCAGTACAGTAAAATTCAATAACAGTATAACTGAGTATTTATTGCAACAGGGAAGATGTATTTTTCACAAGGTTTAAAAAAGAGCCAGGGGAGTGAGGGGATGTGGGAAGAATGGTTTGTATCCCTGAAAAAGAGAAATTGGCAAATAGGAAACAGTTCTATAATAGCTCATGTGGGACTGTGGAGCATTTTGGATTAGCCATGCACCACAGGTAATACTAGTTTGTGAATGGAACAACAATAATAAAATGATAATTTACTGTATTCCAAGATGCTATCCATGGCCTTTTGGGGTATAATTACATTTTTCACTTGATCTGTAATTTAGTAGCTGGAATAAGAAGACAAAAGGTTATTTGGAATCAGACCTGACAGCCAGGAGGCTGAAGTGCTGACATTAGTCTGCCTCTGACAGGTCTATGCCTCATGTTTTGTCTATGCATGTGTTTGTGATATATTTAAAAAGCAAGAAACTTAGTAAAAAGGATTCTCAGCCCACACACAGGTGCAGGAAAAATGCACAGTAATGAGCATTGAACTGTCTGTTTTATTTTCAGCAGGATGTCTTTTTTTTGGGGGGGGGTTTGGCTTGCTTTCTCTGAACCTGGTGAAAGTAACCATCACACAGAGCATCAGAGGATGCTTTTCTCCCTCCATTAGCACTGAACATTCTATTGAACTTGAATCCATATTATTGAGCTGATTGTCTGCCTTGCCATTTTTACACAGTCCAGTTGGTCCATTGGTAGACCTCTGTACTGAAAACCTGTTGTGTTGGTGTGATTGGCATTTGCTAGCCAAATAATGGGCAAGTTCTTCACTATCTGCCCTTCACCTCTGTACGTAGCCATGAATTAATGTCGGTATCTCAGCAGCTGGTGAGATCTCTCCTCATGGCTTCACTAAGACCCTATCTCCACTGCAATTGCACAAGAGACTTTACATGTGGACACTTTCTTCAATTCACAGAAAGGAAAGCAGGAAAGCCAAGATGCACAAACAGTGGCTTTAGGACAGAAGTGCAGACCTGTCTTGTTGAAGAGTGATGTGTTAGTGGCTATGGTAATCAGAGTTGTTTTGTAAATACGGTCTCATGATGGTTTATTTGGAATAGTAATATTGATGCACAAGGTATTTTGTATACCTAACAGCTCGCAGAAGTCAGTCTGTGGAGGAGGGCATGTGGTGGGGGATGTTAAGGAGGCACATGTGTGCTAGTGGAACTGTCACTAAAGGTCAGGGCTGTACCCAAGCATGTCTCCATGACAAGCCAAGGCCAAGCCTATTTCGGCGTTGTAGTCAGGGCCAGTGAGGTGTTGCTGCCAAAGACCGTGATAAATCCCAGCAGAAAAGTACAACCTCCAGCAGATTTTCTTTTAATTAGCATCTCTTTGTTGATCTCAGTGGCAAATGCAGAAAAGACAGCTATTGTGAAGAAACTACAGAGCCATGAGAGACAGAAACAATAGCAGAACTGACATAAAAGGCTTTGAAAAAATTGCTTACTGTTCTCAGTCATCAGCCTTTTTCCTTGAACGTTCTTCTGTGGCACAAGGCCAAAGTCAAAACATTTTGCCTTAATTACACTTTTATAGATATCTTGATAGTTCAGGCTTCTGAATCTAAAAACTGCAGAATTTTTAATACATCTCTGTAGGTAAGCATAAAACAAATACAGAAGAGATAGTGCTATAGATTTCATCAGGTTTAGTTGCCAAAGCCTGAATTTCCAAATCCCCCTGACTTTAATAAATCTTCCCTCAGATGTGTAGACAAGCATGTGATTTGCATCTAAGCATAGCAGCACAGGGATGTGGTGAACCTTTGGCTGTGGACAGTGAGATAGGAGCAAAGGTTCCAATGCAGCAGCTTTTGGCTCTTAGTTCATCCCTTGGTTGAACAGGTCTCACTACCTCTGAGTAAAATTTCACATTGTGTGCTTAGGAGAGACTTAGTAAATACAGTGCTCTTTTTCCCATTAAACATTTTGCAGCTTCCACATCTGTGACTTTGCTGAGGCCTCATGGGTGTATCTCTGGTAATGGTGCTTTGAGCTTTACCTTCCTTAGCTTTGGGCCCTTCTGTTCAGTCTAATTACTTGCTTTTACAGGGCTTTACTTTTTTCTTCTCAAAATCAAGCTTGAGAACTTTTGGTGGTGTGATAAAGGAGTCCAGGGGACTTGTTCTGACAAATGAGACTGTCCAAGCCAGAAGCTGGGGAGAGTGATTTTGAAATACAGTCCCTAAAAAAAAAGTTAAAACCATGGATGTGGTTAGATTTCACATCTTTTGAAGGAGACACTTCAAAACAAAGAGCTATTGTTGAACCTAAAGATGTGGTCTGTATATGTCCCACAGCAGTAATCAATTTTTCTCTGTTTTATATTTGTTTAAAATACAAGTGCTGTGCTGTCACTTCAGAAGAAGTTCTGCTGCTCTGTTCAGAGCGATAGGCAATAAAACTGAACATTATCTTCCAGTACTGCAGTCACCACTATGCTTCAGCCTTTTGCACCAGGCAAGAGGGGCAGGAGAGGCAGTGACTGGTAACTGCACCCTCTGCACTCCTGAGCTCATGGGCAGCAGGAATATGGAACCACTGGGTTTTTAGGAAGCCCCATCTACCGGCTGCTACAAAGAGTCACCACCAGTTTGCCCCAGGATACCAGACACTGAGATGCTGCCATTGCCACCCTTCAGTGAAGGGGAAACACCAGCAGTAGGCCACTGCTGATAGTTAGAAGAAGAAATCCAGGTGTCTGGACCTTGGGAACAGGCAGCACCAAGCTCTAATGTACTGTCCCATCCTTTGCTTCTCTGTGGGATGACCAAACATGATAAATATGGTAGCTGTGTTGTGGTAGCCTAATCCCAGAGAAGATAGAGTGTGTAGCACCAGATTTTATTTATACCTCTTCCCACTGGATATTTGCAAATCCTTCCCACTGTTTGGATACTAGCCTGAAGATAAGCCTCGCTCCCTCTTTAGCAACATGAATCTCTTAAAAAGGGTGAAATGACAAATAATTTTGCACAGGTTTTTCCATATTCTGTTGCAAAGAGAAACACGTGATAAAAACGGGATTTCCTATTGCTGCTACTAAGGAACAGAGCATTAGTAATTTCTTCTGACAAGTGACATCACTTCCAGAGAAGCAATGAGAAAAAGCATCAAAAATAAGAAATAAATATCTGTCTGGGCAGATCTTAGTGTCTGTTGACTTCCCTTTTCGTTTAAACAACATATACACATTTCTAAACAAACTCTCAAGGATCAAACGTGGGAATTTTTGAGGGATATACAGAAATTGCTTTCTTATCTGTCTTTAGTCATAAGTGACATTGAAGGCACAGCAACAAGTGGAAAGAAGTCTTCCAAATTCAGGACAAAATGGCTCTGTATTACAGACATATATATAATAAAGAGTTGGATCCAGCTAAGCCACGGAATTTATTTTTAGGAGCAACCCTTTAAAATACCTAGAGATTGTGATAAACGTGCTTATCATCATTTAAAGGTAGAATATTATTAAAAAAATTAAACTAATTCTTTTTGGCCCCAAATGGATACCATAACTATTATGTAGATATTGAATACGACTAATACATGAATGTGAAAATTATGTAAAGCAAAAGAAGTTCCAGATTAAGAAACTGTTGGATCTGGTTCTCCAACAGCTTATATCAGCTTGAGGCTGGTGTAAGATCTGCCTGCCAAAAGCAGGAACTGAAGAATTTGAGCATTATTTTTGTGAAATACACATACTTTTTTTTAGCAGTAAGTTTTAAGAAATTCTATATCCATATTATTTTTTTTGTCTGGAAAAACAACACCTATTTTTAGTGTGTGCTCATTTATATAAATAGGGGAAAAGTGTTGGTGCTGTTGTCATTGCCCATTTTAACTTCCTCAAGGCCTTCCAGGGTGGTTGTGGGAAACCCTCATTGGGAAGTATTTTCATATATGACATAAAGTGTGTGGCAATCTCAGCTTTTTTTCCTTATTAACTAAAGAAACAGTGTGTTGGTCATAGCAGGATTAATCAGAGCAACATCAGGACAGACAGTCTCTATAAGTCTGCTCAAGCCCTTGCTGACTTGTTTCAGAAGTCAGAGTGAAAATGGGAGCTCTCCTGAGACTCTAGGGAGAAGGATGCCCAGAAAAGGTGTATGAAAGGCTTTTTAACACAGTAGATGACTTGGTCTCCTTCCCTGAAGCAGCTGCTTGTCAGGAGACATGCTCTTTTATATGTAGCTTTTTTAGAAGAGGAGCATGGAAGGAAGAGGAGAAATATCACTGACATCAGGTGGATCCAGACTGAAAAAGGGCAATTCAGAGCTGCTCCATGAAGTAAACCTAAATATGCCTGTTCTTTGGGAGCCAAAAAGATCAGACTGACTGAGAACACAGCCTGCTTTGTGTTTCTTCTCAGCTTTTTATATTCCCCACCAGCAAACAAACATGTTGAGCCTCAACATTTTAGGTCTCAAATTGGGATTCTGTGTTGGGATTCTGCCTGCAAAGTTTTCAGGCGTTGCTCTGAGTAATCCTGGAGGAAATGACAACTTTCACCCCAGTCAGCTGTGATAAAGTGCAGCAAAGGTTGCAAATTCAATTGCTATATAAAATTGTTTCTCAGAAGCATCAGGAATTTTACCTTAACACTCTAATAATTTAAGGAGAGAGATCTTGGTCAAAACATCACATGAGAAACCAACAGACTTGTCTCCAGTCTGATGCACTGAAATATCTCCCTGCCCCCAACCTTGTGGTTTTTCCTTCAATCATTTTCATTTCCTTTATTTAAACTATCATCCTAAAAACCACTTCATGCCACCTTTAGTTTTCCTCATTATTTCCCTTCTTGCCTTCCCAGGACAAGAAAAAGTCTTTCTTTTGGCTTTTTCCCACTTTATGCTTCAGAAACCCCAACACAGATACCCTGGTTTCTGCCTATGGAGCACCGGCACAGCAGAGGAAAACTGTCACCTTCTGCCGCAGCACAGAAGATGCGAGAAGAACCAGCAGCAAAGGGGTTAAAGGGAGTCCCATTGCAAAGATATGCAATGCCTTGAAATTTTAAACACTAAAACCTATTAATACATAAAAGAATAAATCTCTGCAATTCCAGATATTTTTGGTTGACACAAAACACTCGGAGCCAGTTATAAAGGGTTGTTTTGTTTTTTTTTTATTGTGAGCATTGGAGTTGCCTGGGTTCCCTATTCGTTTGTGCTCTTTCTGCACACTGCACTCCCACTTCAGCAAGCCCAGCCATCCCTCCAGACCGTTCACACATCCATCCCTCACCTCCATTCCTCCTTCCTCTACCCTCTTCTCCCCTTATTTCTTTTTCCTTTCACAACCTGTAAAGGAGGAAGTTGGAGGCATTGCTGCCAGGCTGATCAGGAGGGAGCACAGCAGCTCAGACCACAGCTCTCACCTTAATCAAGCTATCAAGTTTCATGATACTCAGACTGTTGCTCCATCAATTTCAGCTAAAATCAGTCAGTTGGTTCAAAAGATAGGGCAAGTGGCAAAAGAGATTGGCATACACTGCAATCACATTTCTAAGGCAGCCTGGCTAATTTGAAGCTGATAATACTTTTTATTTTTAATAATATTTTTAAGCTCCATAGATACAGTTTTCAGGAATATTTTTACCTTCCTGGAAGTGTAAGTGTAGTGATAAGATATACCTCTGCCTTTTGTTCCATCCTATCTTTGTAAACATACTTCTGTCTGCTAAATGCATGGCTGCAGGGGCTCCACTGGTTTCAACCAGTGCCACACAGCCTGCTTCTGGTTGTTTGTGACTTGCCAACTTATTATATTTCACAGATTGGCTTCAGGTGGCTTAAAAAAAAAAAAATCTGAATTTTGCTTTTCCCTGAATACCACAGGTGTAACTGACCGCAATTTTCACGCTCAATAGCTGCTGGAAGAAAAATGTGTTTGTGGGTGAGTTGGGCACTTCACCAAAAGTCTGAGACCTGCTCATTTGAAACTGTGAGGAGGGTGAGTCCTTCCTCTCCAAAAGGTGGCTGGTATTTTTACAGGAGGAAAAAATGGGTTTTACTCCAGCTGTTTTTCACACAGTTGAGTAGCATCTGGCTCCCAGACTTCTTTTCAAGTGGACTGAGGGGAAGAGAATAATCGTTCCTGCCTTTAGCTCCCGGGAATAGCAGTTTGGAAGGGGCAAAGAGCCCCTATATCTACCTACAGCAGATAAAATTGGGGGAATCTCTTTCCTTTTCCTCATCTATCAGAGATCTCTGAGAAATTTCTCATTTTTACATTCTTCCCTTGAAACGAGGGCTCTGGGTGAAAGGGGCATCACCTTTCTGTGATGGAGTTAGGTCCCCAGCTAAGGAACATACCCTGCCTCCTCATAGAAGTGGTGAGAAGGGCCTCCAGAGTGGGTCTTGTCTTTGTAGCTGAGTAGACACTAGAATCATTCAGGAAAATCTATTCTGAACCAGTTTGCAAACTCTAGTTTCCCAAATTGTGCGTGGAGTTACGAGCGCTCAGCGATATAGAAAAAATACATCAGAAAAATATGCATCAAATGGCATCCTCTAGGTTTGGCTTGTTTTAATTGTCTGATTTAAAATTCTCTTTACTTCTAAAACTTGTTGTCCATTTTTCTGATTGCCCTGTTTCCAAGAAAGATTGAGCTTCCTTCTTTTCTTCAGCAGGATTGTTCTCCCAGTGAGTTGCTGTCTTGGTTGTGCAGAGGGATAAATGCGGGATTTTCTCCATTTGAAAAAGGCCCAAAAAACATTCTTCTGCTCAGCCTCAGCCATTTGGCTGGGAGGTTTCCACATATGTGTGAAGCTGGATTTTCTTCTCTGACTTTTGAAAACTACTCAGATGAGTTTGAGGGAAAGTACAAGCTTTTGACAGCACACAGAAGATTCCAGCTAATGTAGTTCATTGGGAGCTTTTCTACACAGCATTTTTCTGGTAAAAAAAATGCCAACTCCTTGTGGTGGAGGCTCAGCTCCAACAAATTGCTCACTTTAACAGATAGAGTCTGAAGGATCCTGAGGTTGGCCAATACACAACACTTTCCCTTTTAGGACTTAAAAATTCTAGATGCATAGTCTCATAATTGTCCTGTTGTCAGCAAAAATTGTGAAAATTCATTGATTTCTTATGCTCTTCCTATGATTGACCCATCCACAAAGTTATTATGTTGAGCTGTGCTGGCTCATACTGCAGATGTCTGTCCTTGTTTTTTTAAGCTTTGGTCCAGACTGGGCAATTAACCATGTTGAAGTTATTGGGGTTCCCCAGCTCACACTTTTAGCTTGGGAAAGGGATTCACATTGTTGCAGGAGTCCAAAGAAATTAGATTAAAGAGCCAATATTAAAAGACCTTTGAAGGCACAAAATTAAGATAAGAAATGCCTGACAGAGGGTCACCAGTACAACCTCAGCTGTGCATTTACATGATGGGGGAAGTTTCAGTTACAGGATCTCTTCTTTTGTGTGAGTTTCCTGCCTCACTCAGTGCACTGGAGAGCTTTTGCTGCACTAAAGCAGCATTGTTATATAGCTAAACATGCTGCTTTCCCTGCATTCAGTTCAAGCAGCTTAAAAATAAGAAGAATTTCCAAACTTCGCTTTCCCCTGAATGCCACAGCTCTAGCTGGCTACTATTTCAATTGTTTCCACTTTTTGATGACTATTAAGTCATGGCTGTGTGTGAGTGGGTGGCTCTGTGGGCAAGCAGCTTTGCCCAGCTATTTATGGAAGTGAAAGGCATGTGATGAAAATGAAAAAAGAAGTCTACTGCAGTGATGGAACTGGTTGAAAGTTGCACAATAGGCTGGATTACATCCCTGCCCAGAGCCTTCATTTTGTGTTGGCAAATAGTTCAAACATGTTAAGAGGCTAATGAGGCTACTTCTGCTACTGAGTGCACAAATTAGATTCTGCAGAAGTATTGAGTAAGTGCAGGTGAAACTAGTGGGATCTGTTATCTAAATATAGGAAATAATATAGCCTATTAAATTTTATTTTAAAAATGCAAGCTGCAACTCCAATTAGGTGCCACAAATGAGAAAAGATTAATATAACGAGTCAGCCTCTTGTCGATGGACCAGGAATAATACCAGCTTTCTGATAAAAACTGTTGTGCAGCATCCAGACTCCACAGCTTCCCAATTCCCTGACGAGCCAGGAGGGAAGGGAGGGTCATTAACATTCTAGATTCTGAAGAGTTTGAAAGGAACATGCGTGATGTGAACTAGCTTGGAGAAAAATAGTCTGTGCTCGTGTAAACACAGACAGCATAATAAGACTTCAAGGGTCAGAGCTCAGCTTGAATTAAGACAGATCTCTCTTATTTAATATTTAGCATTGGAAGGATGAAAGAGGTATTGCCCTAGAAAAATCAGTTTTAAAATTCTACTGGATGCTGGGATTTCACTTTAGAAATAAATAAGGATGTTCTTTCCTTTGCTTTGCACTTCAAAGATTTACATACGTGACAATGAGTAATCAGCTGTTTGCTGAGTGCAAGTCAGTGTGATGGAAAAATAGCCACCGGTTTGTTCCATGAAGTCATGGGAAGAAACAAATAAAACAAATGACACAGGGAATGTTTGATGGTTTTTTAAGAGCATAATATGGCTGATTAGAGCATTTTTTACCACTAAGGGTAACAACCATCTTTGTGGTTGTTAGAAGCAATTTTTTTTAGTCAGAATATTCTAATAAAAAGGAAAGTACTTCCCACCACCCAGAAGCAAGTATCTGCTCATCTCATAGATATCCTGAGGAATACTCTTAATAGTTTCTCTTCTTATTAATATATTTTTTCTTTAGTAGCACTGATGTGTACTAGGCACTTTATGTATAAATAAGGAAGCTAGTTGCTTTTCCTAGAAACTTGTAATCAATTGAGGTTTGCCTGAAGTAGGGTAAAATGGATCTTTGTGTGCTGTATTTATTTATCTATTATTTGTAAACAATTTATCTTTCATGCCCAGCTGCGACAGGTCTTGTTTTACAAAGCAAAAACATAGTAGATGATCCACAGTAAAGCCTAAGCATGGCCTACAGCTGGAATGGTATTTTCAGGGAGATAAAAAACCAGCCAACCAATTAAACACCAAAATCAAAAAGATGATGATGTTGGCGGGTCAGTCTTGCTTGGTACTCTTCATTGCTATTCACTTTGCAAAATCCAGCCAGTCTCAGAAACCTGTCCAAGCAGATGTTTCTGTAGCCTGCCAAGTTTAAATGTTAGAAGGAAATGGGAGAAGCAAAGTTCCCAACGCTGGTGGAGAACCACTGGGTAGAGGTGAATCACAGGGAGCCCAGTGAAGCTGCTGGGTGCTCTGGAAATCCTGCCCTCACCAAGAAGAGAAGGCTGGTGGCTACAGCCTGGTGTGCAGAGCCTCTGGTGGGTGCTCCAGGTTTGCTCCTGAGCAAATGGCTGGGAAGTTCCTTCATGCTGGAGGTGGTAAAGCAGGGAAGAGTCTTGCAAAGTGTACATGGGAAAAAAAAAATTCACATCCTCATTGGCATTTTAAATTGTGTAAGGTACTGCTCTTCCTGACGGCTGAGAAGGGATACTAGCTCTAATAAATTCTGCTGATTTCTGGTACCATTTTAGGGAAAGATAATTTATCTTTCTTGGGTAAACAGTTTAGGTTCTTACCAAACACATTCACTGATGAAGCTGCTGCTGCTGGAGTTTCCTATTTTAGTTGCATGATTCTTTGCACAATCTTTTTTTAAACAATGACATTTGAAAGGTATGCAGGAAGGATGGATGTCACGTTTTGCTAAAAAAAAATCTTTCTTTTTATTTGACTATGAACTTGGATCCATGTGAAAAAAATGTGATCAGTCTTTCTAAATGCTATACTTTTCCCCTATATATCTACTACTATAAAATACAGTTGTATAGGGTGTAGGAAGGTAACATCCAAATTTTGCATTCAAAAGTATAAACATTTGCATATTTCTGATGAACTATCCTGATTATTATATTTTACCCGTACACAATTTAGCACGATAATGTCTAGTTTAGAGACAGACTCTGGGTATATGAGGGCAGTATTCACTGTGCATGGCTCCAGTTAACATGCCAAGTCTTTCTTTTGTCTTTAATATATTTTTCAAATATGTACAACTAATTAAATTCAGATATAGAGATTGCTCTGTACTGATATGCATATATAGTATGTGTGTAGCATTTCAAAAGATATGTACATATGCAGACATACTAAAGACAAATAGTTAATGTTACATTACATGCATATAATAGATTCATAAATATAAAATACTTTCACTGTTCTTTGGTTTCCATGCAGATTTACGGTCTATCAAATGGATTAAAACTGATGGCTGCTGCATAGTCAAGTAGGCAGCTGCTCAATATTTATTTTTATCTTCATTGTTGAAAAAGTAGGCCCACTGCTTATTAAATTAGTCCTGCTTCTTTCAGTAAGCACTGTCTCCTTCAGCAGGAGTACAGGTTAGAGATATTTGGAAGTTTTCCAACAATACTTAGGGGTTTTTTTTATTTTTTATTTTTCATAAAATATGTATTTGTGGCTGAAATGGTTCAGTCAAAAGGAAAAAAAAATTTTACTGAGTCCAAGTAACCATATGTATTCACACATCACACCTACACCCTCAGCATTCACACCTCACTACTTCCTTGGATTTGTTTGGATGTCCTGAGCCTCAGTTTAATCTGTCTGATAGATGGGCTAATTATGTTGAAAGCTAATGATCCCTGGGCCTCAGGCAGTCTGCCATTGAGCTGAGAACCCAAACCACAGTCTGGCTGGCAGATCTTCCCCAAGCATAGCAGACCTGAAACTGGGCCATTTTTTGCCAGAAAACTCCTTCCATCAAAAGCCCACCACTTCCCCTGGAGTTTAAAATTTTGGAAGAAGTGCAAGAAATTTCACAGAGAACAAACCCCATGCTTTCCAGAGAAGTCTAGTCCACTCACAGTAGGATAAATCATCATCCACAACACCTTTATATTAATATTTGCCTTTTCCTATTTATGTTCATGGAATGACAGACTCTATGAGTACATACATATATATGTGTGTGTATGTGTGTGTATATATAGATAGACACACACCAAATTAGACAAAATATGTTGTCTATAAGTAGGTAAGATTTCTCTTGTGCCCCGAAGGGCAGGGGTGGGGGGAGAATTCTTCAGATAGTTCTTCACTTTAGTATCTCTTGGCTCCTAAATGTTTTAGTTTGCGGTCTATTTATAAAGTTAGGAAGTTATTTTAAAGATGTATTTTAATGGAAAGTCTAAGAGAGGCTCATTTTCAACTAAACTACTTGTGATTTTTCAGTAGGCACTCTAAAAATAGTTTTGTTGTATATGTGATGTGTAGAGTTTTGCAATAGCAAAGTTCTTGGGCAGATTGGGGTTTGTCAGGAATTACAAAATGGAGTATTGGGTTATAAAATAATCTACATCCCATGACAATACTCAGGGAGAACTCCAGATTCTTATAAACATAGAATACAATGACTGGCTATTGTTGTACACATTTCTCTCTTCAACTTGTGCTCTTTTATTCACTGAAGAAATAAGGGATCTGGTTATTCTGAGCAAAACAGGGACAGCAAGGAGAACAACCTTTGAATTAAAATGGGATTTCTACTTCTGTCCTCTTCTTCATTTGAATTCAGCACTTAAGCAGAGACAGGAACTTTATTACTTGGTGTATTACATATATAGTGCACTTTTAAAATACTCTAGTAATTTACTATTGGATCCTTGATCTGATATTTGAAAATTCTTCTTTACAGCCTTAAGTCTTTTGTGGTTATGTTTCATTTCATGTTTTTTTCTTGTGTGAAAAATAAATGTGCTTGTTCTGAAGCTGGGGCAACTCTCTCTAGAGTGTAAGCTCTGCAGGGCAGGGAATGTCTCTTACTCTGTGTTTGTACCACGTCACTGTTGTCTTGACCTGGTCAAAGGCTCGAGCTTCTGTGCACTGTTGCGATGCAAATAATAAACACTACTGAAAAGTAAAGAGTCTGCCCCGTCAATTGGAGTCTTACCCAAGTTTGAACTGGGGGAAATTGAGTGTCAAAGTCAATGCTCTCCATTGTAGGTTGTTCTAACACATAGTGACAATTTAAAATAGTAATGAGTTTTATAAATTAGCCGTGCAGCTACTTGGTAATTTGCAGGCTTTAAAAGATTTGCTGATGGTAAATATGATGACATTTCTTGTTAACAAGAAATGTACAGATTTACCAAACAAAGGAGAATTCTTACTTTAGGATCCTGCCCTAAAGGGCTTCTGTAAGTATAAATCTCTGTAAACTGCAGTATTGCTAGGACAAGTACTTCTGTAAATGCAGAGAGTCTAATCATTCGTTCACTGCATGAATTATCATAAAGGTAACTAAGGTAACTGTAGAGGGCTTTCTTTTTTTTTTTTTTCTTCTAAAAAATATGTTTCTGTAGGCAATGACTTAATGTGTAGTAGTGATTCCAGACATCTTAGTGAATAAAAATAGAACTTTACAAGCTGAATTAGCTCAGAAAGTGTTTTTCTCATTTGGTGCTTCATACGGTTATGGGACCAGAGTCATCTCAGCTGAATGTGAACAGGAAATCATGAGGATATTGATGTTGTGGATAGCATATGTAAACCTGCACTGAAAATAGTGGCCCAAATGTGTTCAGTAGGATGGATGGTCCATTTCTAATCTGAGACAGGCAATTACACAAGAGCAGGAAGCAGAAGGTGAAAAATATACAATGTAATATTCTGTCAAAATGACAAGGCAGAGATCACTGTTTAGAGCTGGTGCCGAACTGCAGAAGAGTCTTGACTGAGCATTCACTGAATTTGTCTTCCTTCCAAGTGGAACATTTTATTGTACAAAAGTAAGAAATAAAAGAGGTGCTATTGTAAGTTGTCTTTGACATTGAGGTTTTGGAGGAATGTTTTAGACATTATTCTGTCTACTCAGGACTTTCTGATTGCTTAGATGATGATTTTCAGATATGGAAAAATCTGCCAGAATTGCTACTGTTCTTCTTCACTTGTAGGTTAAACTTCCATGACACTGGTCTGTGTGAAACCAAGGAGCTAATCTCCTTATCCCTGACTGATCTCCAAAGTTCTTCTGATCTCATTTGCTGCTTAGCACTGCTATGGTTTTAAGGAGTGATGCTTCCCTATCCTCATCCCTTTCCTTTGCACCCTGCCAAAACCCAATACCTGGTCCTAATTGGCTGGGTGTAGAGAGATGATACCTGGATGGTTCCTGACTCTTCCCCTTATCAGTTAATATGCATGTTTTTCACACTGCTGAACCCCCTGTCAGTGCAAACAGCTGTCGGAGGAAACAGCTATAATTGCTTTTTAGTGCCTTTTTTTTTTTTAGCTGAGAGCAACCACTTGTTCATTTCTAGGTGTTGGTTCTTTGTCCTGGGAGCTCCCTGGGGTAGATGTTCCCCCTTGTCTCCACCCTGCCAGAGGCCAGGCAGCTGGCTTAAAAAACCTATAAAGCTTGAGGTGATTTGTGAATTGTTGCCTGTAAGAGCTAACCTTTCTCTTCCCAACATCTTGCCACTGCTGGAATTCATGAAGATTATTTGTAAGAAAGCAGGAAAAAAAAAATCCCAACTGGGAAGAACACACTCTACATATTGGGAAAATATCCAGGTTTGATGCCCTGAAATGCCATGCAGGGCTGATGGCTGTGAAACTGGGATGCAAATGGAACATTGAGCGCAGGGAAAATGGAAGCAACTGGCTTGTTTTCCATGGCAGCCTGTGTCATTTCTAAGAACCCATGTTGGCAAGGAGCAAAAAATTGCTATAAATTAAAACAAAACAAGGGCAGCATGCAATCATAATGATGTTGATAGAAGATGGCAGGTCATCTAATGAAATCTCCCTGCATTACAGCAATAGTAAACCACCTTGTTAAACTTGTGCAAGATTAAATGGCTTAAAATGAAGTGAAAATGCATTTAAGTGATAAATTAACTTAGTTTGTTTGAACGAACAATAAAGTGCTCAGGTTATTTTTCAAATGTAGAACCAGCGAGCTGTTATTTTTAATGTGGAAATTTAAAAAAAAAAATCTGATTTGGAAATTGATATAATATAAATGGAGGCAATTAGTGTGCTGTGAAAACATACTACCCAAAAGGACATGCCTGGAGCTATGGTTTTGTCACAGTGCAGTGAAGTCTGATTTTAGTTGTCTTGTGCTCTGGCAAGTTTTTGTCAAGTCCTGGTTTGAAATGCTGCGTTGTCTGGCTGAGTAAATTCTTCATTAATGCCTTCTATATTAAGTGTGTCTGGCCCCTCCACAGGGACTGAAGCGTGATACTTTGCAAACAGCTGAGAGGCTTTCCAAGGCATTCCTTCAGTAGCTCTTCTCATCCCCCAGCCTTCACAGGGGCTTGGCTGTGGTGTGGCCCCTTACCTCGCTGGCTGAGTTTTTCTTTCAGCTGTAAATCCCCAGAGAGCAAAAACGAAAGCAGAAGATAGCCATGATTCACATCAGCCTTCTAGGACATGAGTCTTTTCTGCTTCCTTCAACTAGGACAATGAGATTCTTTTCTGTTTGAGGTTATAAAGTGTTTAGATATGTGCCTTTTGTTTTAAGAGCAGAAAAGGCATTCTCAGCAGTACTGAGGCTGTCACCGCAGATTAAAAGTGCCCAGGGGAACAACTGATTAACAAAAAGAAAATTAATGTAAAGCCTTTGTGTCTCTGTATTGAGCTTATACAGGGGAATACAGCTTGCTTGGCAGTTATCAATAGAAGATCACCTTTGAAACTAACGTTTTATCAAAGCAGGTAGTGGAGGGTTGTAACAGTAATGGGTAATTTCTGCTCTTTTGTTTTTACTTCTGTCTAATTTGCGATAAAAGTAAAACTCAACTTTTCTTGACCAAGCGCACTGAGGAGGCAGGATAAAGGCAGAAAAATGTTTAAGTTCGGTTGACTGAAACTGTTCCAACTACTTTTAATGTTTTATTAACTGTTTTTAGAAAAACGTTTCCAACTGGAAACAGAAAATCGGTTTTTAAAATACTTTAAACCTAAATGTTTCTACATTTAAAAAAAAAAGTAATTTGGCTCTTGGTCAGAACTTCCCTGTGCAAAGTCCCTGGTCTGATGAGTCACATATTCTGCAACAAAAACTGCTCCCCTGAAAAATTCACCCCCGGGTTCAAGCATACTGGCTGATAAGATGTTCTACTCTTCAGATAAGCAAATAAAACACGATAGTACTTTATGAAGCAAATGAATCATTACTCTTCTTAATCATCACCTCTGGTCTAACTCTCTGGTTTGCTGAATTCCGTTTATTCTGAATTAACGACAGTGGAAGGTGTGTAACATACTGCTGGTTCAAGGCTTCCACTCTGTGCTGGTGTTGCCATCAGCATTGCTGAGACAGTAAAACTCAGAATGTGTTTGGATGGGAGCTGTTACATCTCTTGTCTCATCAGCATCATGGTTTTCTGTGCTCCTTTCTGCTGGCCACTGCTGTGCAAACATACTGAAAACCACAGCTTTGCTCCAGGAGTCTCCCAGACAGAGCTGGTTTGTTCAGCTGTGCCCGAGGAAATAACCTGGACCTTACTCTGGATGGTTGCAGGAAAGGCTCTGCTTCGTTCTTAGGGCAGAACCACAGACAGACAGTGACGTCTCCCACGGATGCTGATCAGCACTTGGGAGCAAAACCATCCTCAGGCCTGAGCCTGATTTTTGGGCTGCACCAGGAGCTGTGCCAGGGCACTGCCAGGTGATGGGTCCCAGCCCCAGCTCAGGCTGTATGGAGGAGTGCATCTCAGAGAAAAAAACAAAAACAAAAACCACAACAACAACAACAACAAAAAGAAGAACAACACAGCTGGAAGGAGCTTTTTGTTCTTTATGTTCTTTGTGGAATGGCTCACCTTCATGTGGCAGCATTCCTGCACATCTAGCGCCTGCCAGTAACATAAAGAGGGTGGTAGCAGCTAACATGGCCACTTTGACAAGTGTCTTCAATGAGATATCTGTTGCAAAGCAAAAATCTCTGCTCTAGAGAAAAACATTGGTGCAGATGGCACCAAGTACCACATATAGAGCGAGGCCAAATTCCCGTGTCCCAAACAGTAATCAATTAATGTGCTTAATGTAATAAATAAATTCAGATAAATACCTTTGGTGTCTTGTAATCACAAAAAGAAGAATTCAGTGATTTCTTAAATCTGGAGCCAAATTCAAGGCAGAAAAGTCACAGCAAGGCTCACTACTTCCAGAACTAACACTTTGCACTTACTTTTTTGTTGTTGTTCTGTTCTCTTCAATTGACTTAAATGACTCTATGAGATATGGATGAAATCTTTTACCTACAAAGTGTTATAGAAGGATTGGATCTAATGGTGAAAATCATTTACTCTGTATTATGTCTCCCTAGCTGCATCTTATGAACTCCTCATCACAAGCTAAACAAAATAAATAAACCAAGTTACTGGAGTTGAACTACAGCTGTGGGTAGAAATAGAGTACAGTATCAGTCTTGCTTTCAAAATACTTTAGAAGTGCTGCTGCTGATAGGATAGTATATATTCAGATTAACTAAAAACCATTAAAGAATAAAAGTACCAGATTGCTGGCAACTGTATATTTTTTTTAAAATGTCTTTTACCATGCAAAATGCAAACTTTTTCCTGTTCATGGGCTGAGTCAACTGGACTGTTAGTCCATGCCACTGGTAGCCCCACAAGCCCCATGAATTAAATCACAGGCTGAGGAGCGATGTCATTCCCTCAGTTTTTTTAATCTCCTTTTTGTGCTGAGAGCAGCCATCTGTCCCTCTCCAGACAATGGTGGAAGCAGCTGTGCATGGTGTGCCATCAGGAACAAAAAAAAGCCTCTGCTTCATACCAGAGGGCAGCGGGCTGCAGGTCAAAAGGGGTTATAAGGCTATCAGGGCCACATGACACCTGTACAGAAAAATAAAACAAGGATTATATGGCCTTTGTGTGTCCATTCACTAGCAGAGAAGTGGGGTCAGCCTTTGTCTGAGTGTTTCTCTAGCGGCCATGGGAATGCCTATGTGTTTTCAAGGATTGCTGTGCCACTACTTACCCATGGACTAAAGGAGTAACAAAGCCAGCTTCAAGCAAAGGGCAAAGCAGATATGACTCAAAACAATTATTTTGAAAGGAAAATAGCTTTGGTACATTCCATCTTGGATACATTCTGGTACTTTTTGCAAGTTCAAAGAGTGTGATCTCAAGTGGTTTGTGTATCCTGTAACGTGCCCTTCTAAAAGCAGAGTGACCCGTGCTTTTCATGTGCAGTCTGCAGCAAACAGGAGTTTCCTTGCTGCTTTTAGTGAAAAGAGAAGCTGAACGAGGGCCAAGGTGTTCAAAACCTCATTTATGAGAAGAAGAAGTTGGTTATGCTTTGAGCGGCTTTTCCTGCAAGGTGAGCTGGAAGGAGCTGGAGGAGGATATATATCCCATAGAAGGAATTTGCCCATTCCTGCAGATGCCTTTCTTTGCCATACATGGTGCCAGTCCTGTCCCAACTCTTCTGTGCTGGGTCCATTTCAGAACAGAAACTGACGCAAGTGTAAGCTATAGGAACCCATCTTACATAACAAGGGGGAAGGTAATACATTCCTGGGGTGAGGTCCAGGCGTATAATGAAATAGGTAAGTGAACCTGGCTGAGTTCAGAGCCTTTTGTCTTTTCTTTAACTCCACGTCACTTTTTTGTGCATGGATTCCTTCCCTGTTTCTAAGCAAACACACATTTCAAAGCCAGAATATACCAGGGAACATGTAGCTTTAATGTTTCTTTTGGGATGACAGCCTGGAATTTGACACTGTTTGTCACTACCGGGATCAATGACATTCCTTAAAGGTGATGGGACAGAAGCACATCCTTCACAAACAGCTAAGCTGTAAACACTGTATGCTCCTGTCTCAGGGGAACGTGTCCTGGGACATTCATGGATATACAAGTGAGCTCAGACAAGCTGTCAGCCATGGCTGGGCCATCACCAAAAACAGTGATGTCCTCCAAGCCGCAGTTTCACTGTGGAAAATGGTTTGCTATTGCTCTCTTTGATATTTTGCAATGCAATTCATAAAGGCTACTGAAATGAAAGTTCACAGTCATAAAGCACAGCATTTTTATAAAACTATCATTTCTCCCTTTTTTTTCTGGTTAAGGGCTGATGGTTCAGGCTTGTTAAAAAGTGTTCTTTCAACCTGAAAAGATGTCGTGTTCTTATTTGCTAATTGCCTACTTTGTTTCCTAAATGGCATGAATAAGTGCTTTCACCTTACATTGTGTACAGAGTTTATGTTTTTTTTAAATGGGAAAAAGTCACAAGATGCTGCAGTAAAAGGGGACAGAAATATTACTAATGATGGAAAACACATGACTACACTTCTAGGTCATTGTACTGTGCAGTTTCTCTGAAGGTGCCACAACTGCTGAGCAGCAGTGTAATTCAGTCTTATGAATTAAGTTCAAGACTGAAGCTTTAGAGTTCCTTCACATTACCAAGAAATTGCCAAAAGTAGAGAAAAACCCTGTTTGCCATTTGATGCTGGTGTTGACACTGTCCCCCCTGCAAATTGCTTATCATTCCCATCTCCCTGTGAGTGCTAAATGAGCAGAGCATCACACCATTGAGAATCCATTCCTGCACTGTTACAGTCCAGGAAGAATTTTACAGATTGCCAGTTTTCTAGACAATATGATCACCAGTTCATGAATCACTGGTTCACAAATTATTTGTTCCCTTTCAGGCTGCATAAATCTCTATTTAACCCACAATAAAGTCTCTTGTTTTAAACTGTCTTAAGCTAGGGCAAAACTTAGGGCACTGCCGTTGGTTCCTGAGACTGCCACAGCATATTTTACATTCTGGCAGCTCCATCAGCATCGCTTTACAGCTCCTCCAGAGATCTGCTGGCTCTGCTGAGTAGTTGGTGGCTCCAGACATAAATACCATTGCTGTCCAACTGTTGTTTCTGGGAAACTTTCCTGAAGCCTGTTTTTCTCCACATTTTATCATAATCCCGGGAGGGGCAGATTTTTTTCTCTGTATGAGCAGGCACTCTGACTGCAGTCTGTAAGTTTCAGTCCAGAGCATGTGCTGCAAGGCTGAGTTGGTCACACTCCAGTAGAAGTTTACTGTCACTAACATATACTATCAAAGTGAGAAACAGAAGAACTTTCTAACTTTTATTTTTTGTATTGTGTTTATTTTTGTTGTGTTGGGTTTCACTGTGTATGTTGAAGATAGACAGTTACTGTGTTTCTTTGGGATGACACCTGGCTGTAGGGTGTAGTAGTGTTCGAGCCAGAGAAATGAGAATTATCCCAAAAGTGAGGATGTAGGTGTTTGTTTAGGGTGCTGTGTGTACATTTGGGAGTATTACAAGGCATAAGGTTAAACATCCAAGCCTTGTGCCCACTGCACAACACAGTATTTGTATAGCACTGGAATTTATTAAAAAGCTGATACTGCACAGACTTAATGCAGTCTCACAAAACATGGTCCTCAGTCAACCCTGTGTTTGAATATGACATTCAACTAGCTCCATTAAGCAGTTATGGCTGATGACAGCCCCACATGAGCAAGCCTAGAGACCCCAAGGGAGGTCCCCTATTGTCTGTGACACCTCCAGACCTTTTGCCATCTTTTCCTTTTCTGCTCATCACATCCTTTCGAGGGCACTGTGCCACACTCACTGGAGTCATCTTTCTCAGAAGTGATATTCTTGCCTCCCTGCCTCTCCCCAGACAGGGAAGTAAGAGCATTAACTTCTCCACTTCTTTGTGGCAGCCCAGTGGGTTTGGCTCTAATTCAAGCTCTGCAGTCTCCTTTCAGGGCAATGATGGTTTTAATCAATGGCAAGCTGGCTTTCTCAAACAAAGTACTATTTCTTTAGAAAGCAAGAACTTCACAGTGAAAATGTAAAAATATCAGCAGGTTGTATAGGCATATAGCTCACATAGTGCTGAGCCAGCATCCACTGGGGATCTGGATAAAAACTGTAATGTTTAGGTTATTTTTTTAAATCACTGCCTCTTGGCTAATAGTCCCATATATTGCAGACAGCATGAGTCACTTCCTTCTTAACTCATTGAGGCCACTGCATGTCATATTAAGTTCATTATGTTGTTAGGCTTTTTCCTCTGTGGGTGAGATGTCAAAATACTGGCTACCTACATAGTCAGTGTGAGGAATCTGTATTAATATAGACTCCTCCTTCTATAGTTAAAATTCTTGAAAAAATTCATTCAATGAGCCCAGGTAAACCCATAAAGTTGCATGCAGCTGTGTAACAAATGATGTAGTAAGCTGGATATTCCATGTTTCCAGAGCATGAGTCTTGGCCAGTTTGAAGTATGGGGAGTGATGATAACCACAACAAAGTACATTTGTTAATCTATAATTACTTATAGATATGGTTGAGCCTGATAAAATAAGTTATTCCTTACTTAATTTATTCTAAAATTGAAAAGCTAACAGAAGAATAGATACAGAAAATAGTACAGAGAGATACTGATTTTTCTTAATTTTGAATATCTTATAGTGAAGCTATCTGTTTCTACCAGAGCTATCAAGTTTTTTTATATGATCCATAAATGACCTGCAAGAAGGCAGTTCAAGCTCATCCATTTTAGACTTGACCTCTCATAGAAGAGGATGAATCACTATCTGGTGGTTTATGTTTTCCCCCTTTGTTTATAAAACAAGAACATGTTACTGTTTTAGATTATTATACCTGCTATGCATCCATCCATCCATCCATCCATCCATCCATCCATCCATCCTCTTCTTAAATGTATTTTAGAAAAATACTGAGTTCCATTGTCAAAAAAATCATCATTGACAGAATAACAGGATCACTGCCAATATTTTGCAAATATCAGGATAAAAATCATGCTTGATTTTCATTTGCCTGCAGGCCAGATGTTCTCATGGATACACATTGATCTATACGTGTGATAACAGTACTCATTGACAGACACTGCAGGCAGGCGAATTCAGTCAGTTACATGTGTTGTATCCCCAGAGAGAAACGAGAGGTAATTCAGAAATCAATCCCGTGCAGTCTCCCTGAGCAAGCCCTCTTTGCAGATGAAGCAGCTCCTGGCAGCCCTGCAGGGGCTGGTGTTCCTTGGGGACCTGGTCTTCCTCCTGCACCACAGCAGCAGCAGTGGCCCTGGTGTGCAGTTCTGCTCTCATCTGCCCCATTTAGTCCTCATGCCTCTTCTCTTTCGTCCCTCTGCTACCATTTTGGTCATGAATATTAAGCACAGAGGAGAGGATCGTGAACTTGGCCAGGAAAATGTCATTAATAACCTTGACAAGTATGGAGATGGATTGGGAAGGATAAAGGAGAGAGTGGGAGGAAAGGAAGTCGAGACAGTAAATAGGCTAGGCCTGCTGTTACCGTGTTAATCTCTACAGGGTTATTTGAGGGAATTGCTGTAGTAGTTCATACTGTGCCTACATCCTTTCCTCATTTCTGCACTATTTCTTCCATGATACTGACATTGTATTTGTAACACAATGCCTATTTATTACAGTTGACAAAAATAAGAAATCAAAATACTATTTCAAACATATTGAATACAAAGGTGGATGGGAAATACACAAATTGATACATTAAGTGATAGAATTGCCTGACAACATAAAATCTTTTAATCCACTCACTATTTTTAATTGAAGATTACTATGTAATTGCATACTTCTTAATGTGATCTCCAATTGTTGTTCCAAAATAGACAATCATTTATTATATTAATACACCATAAGAGGCTTACAGCAACTATTATTTTTAATAATAGTCTCACTGGTGCCTTCCTGATTATATACTATTTCACCTTTGGCTCTTGTATTGTTTGGTTCACTACATTGTTTTGAGAAAAATAATCACGATGCATGCAGAAAAATCTGTTTGAGGAGGATTTAGAAAGGGGATCTGAAGTTTAAGGGAGATTATATTTCCATTTGCTCTAGGTAAATTGTATTTTTTATCTGTGGAGGAATGGACTGAATACCTAGATGGTCAGAAATAAGTGCATATAAATGACAGCTGGTTGCTGAGATGCTAATAAGTAATCACATTAATTAAGGAAAGGTGTAAATATAAGAATTATATTAACTTTATCAGAGCATGTGCTTCGGAAGTCTTCCTAAATAAAGTTTCTTTTGCTGTGGATTATCTGCAAAAGATAGGTGTGAATGGTGGTGCTGGAAGTGCAACCAGGCTCTCCAGAACAGGAGCCCAGTGTGGATAGTCCGCTGCCTAAACATTTATGCATGTTGTTTGACAGCTGCTCTGTCATAATTTTCAGAGGTACTGGTACTTATTAAAAAAACAAGAAAGTTTAAATTCCAAGTATCAAGAAGTAAAATTATAGATAAATCTTAATCCTTAAAAAAAACACCAGTGGGGTTTTTTTTTGGTTTTTTTTAACTAGCATCCAGTTTACTGAATGACAATTCACCTTGACAGGAAGTTTTCTGCTGGAAACAAGAGACTGTTGGGTTTGGGGTGGGGAAGAGGCAAACCAGAGAGCAGCAGCAGCCCAGTAGCTGTGCAGTCTGATCTCTCCCTAGCCCCTGGCCACATGTTGTGGATCTTCCCGGCCCTGCTCACCTCTTCAACCTCTGCTAACCTAATTGACACTGGGAACCTTCCTGCAGGAGAGGAGGTTTCTTAGGGAAGTGGATTTTTCAAGCTCAGGTTGGCAAAAACCTCTCTGCACAAGCATTGTGCTTGTCTTTGTGTTCAGCATGTTTTCTGCTTGGAGCTTGTTTCCTCCCGCTGTTTCAGCAGCACAGAAGCCTTTTAATGGCAGCTCCCAGCGCCGTGGCAGTGGGAGGCACGGACTGGTGGGACTGTGGTATGGCAAAGGCCTTTGGCTGACTGGCCTTCAGCACCATTTCCCCTCTGTGCCCTGTGTCTGGCTAAGGGATGGCTTCTTTGACGTGTTCTGAGTGCGTCGTGGGAAGAGCTCCGTGGGAGAAAACTAGGAAAAACCCAATAGCTGCAAAATTCCTGCTCCGTGTGTCATCTCCACCACGTGTTTGCAATTGAGCAAACATAATCTGTCTGGCAGATAACCCAGTGTGCCGTGCCTGCAAGGAAACAGGCCTCTCTTTGACCTATGCCTGTATCTATGTGCAGAGTTAAGTGTATTTAGTTAGAGATCAGTCATGGATTTGTCACGGTTCCTCATCGTGGAGCAATCTCTGTTTTACTTGTGGTGTCATCCAAAGAGACATGCCCGTGCTCTTCCTTTCCCCCCCACAGCTGTGTCCTTCAGCAGGCAGAGCAGCAAGCCAAGGATGTGCTGCCTGATCTCCCCTCCCTGCCAGCCACAGTCAGGCATGGTGGCAGCTCAGGGAGAGGAGCCACCACTCCCAAGAGTCTCTTCCCATCACGTTGGAGCTGGCACAGACAAGCAGGGCAGCATGCAGAGTTCCCCCACTGCTTGCTTCCAGCAAGTCCTCTGCGCTGCCCACACGACTGCAAGAGAAATCGTACCACATGTACAAAACCAAAAGCTTTTCATACTGCAATTTGTTCTTTCCTGTGCCCCGGGCCTTTGTTAGCAAACAAGACGCCAGTCTTTGAGGGGAGAGACAATGGTGTGGTTCAGCTCATGCTGCGGAGGCGCCCTGGAAATGGTGCAACAGCTGAGTTGTCGCCCTCTTCCCCCCTGCTCCGCCCCTTAATTTTATTATTCTGGTTCAGTGACATTTATTTGTCTCTAAATGCTCAATTTCCTATACAGCATGTCTGTTTTACGAAGAGACTAGTAAACTGAAACTATGTGTTAGGCAGAAATCCCGTGGTCTGAAGACACAGATAATCCATATTCACCTTCCAGCCTTCACTAGCTTCACATTCAGTGACAACCAGCAATAATATTCTTAGCCACTGGCCTTCTCCTCTTTAGCTGCAGGCTAACTCACTAAGTTGATCAAGAGATGCTCTTTGAATGAGTTGACACCATGTGCAGCCAATTGTGTATTAGGAAAAAGAAAGCAGATAAAAGAAGAGTACTGGGTTGAGCCTGTGATATCAGGAACTGATTGCAGCTGAGAATTTGTCATTGCTGAAGTTTGCACTGTATTTAGAAAAGGAAGTGGTTGTATATGTGGTCTAGCTCGTCTGAGGTTTGCAGCACCATTTAGAAACCAAACCTGTCGGGGCTTTGATTAAGCTCCTTAAGAGGAAGCACTCACCGCTGGCCTTCTGTGCACATCCTGTGTCTGCAATGAATCCCCCTGAACAACGGTCTAAACAGGGCCCAAACAAGGCAGATACCCAGGGATAAATAAAATTTCATATATGATAAACAGTAAATACTGCTCTGCCTTAGTCATGTGTACTGGTTTGGCTGAGCTTTCCTCCCCCAAGTCTATTAAGTTTGTTGCTTCTGTGCGATCACTCAGAGTTTCCATTAAATATGTCTGTGTGTCTGATCCCAGGATGACACTCTGTTATTCCAAAAATAGTTTAATAAATTGAAATTCCAAGATCTATCATCATAAGCCTGTCACTTGAGTATCAAATCTGCCATGTTATGTAAAAAATATTGGTTATATAATGGGATTTTTATCAGTCTAGTGACATAAATGCAAATATTAGAGCATTATTAGGAAACCGACCTCTCTCTGACTTTGGATGTGTTATGCTAGAAGTTAGAGAAAAAGTAGCTTATGTATTTGTGGGGGATTTAGATGATGTAGTTTCAGAGGTATCTGACAACTCAGAGCTAGTTTGGGGGTTTCTTTCTTAGAAATATAAATACATTTTAAATGGCATTGAGGAAAGAAACTGGAACATGATAAGAACTTTGAGCAGCTCCAAGGTTTCCTTCGTGATGGCCCAAACTGATGTCATTGCTGCTGGCAAAAAGCAGTACTTTTTACCTCTTGAAACACATGGAGTAAGAGCTGGACAGCTATAGTCTGTCTTATCTGCTAGCAGAAAGCTAGCAGAAACTGGGACTCACTACAAGAGGACATATGGAAGAGCAGCAGGGATTTCCTGCAGGCAGAGCAATGTTCATGCATGCATCACAGCCAGTTGTCACCAGTGGTCAGATAACAGTGCCAAGCCCCGGGGAAAGGCTGAATGGGCAGCAACTGCTCAGGGAGAAGAGGGTTTGTGTGCAAGTCCTCCCTTCTGGGGAGCAGAAGCTTTGAAGTATAGAATGCGTAAAAAGTGGTGTTTTGAGCTACCTGGAAAAGAAGGGGATGAAGTGTGCTATACATAGAATTAAGTGCATCGTTTTATGACTGAGGAGCTGATTTTGCAGGTTGCACAACTACTTGAAAACCCTAAGAGGGTACTCTCTGAAATTGCACAGCCTGATGTTACTGGCGGACAACCATCTGTCCCCACGGGCTTTCAAATCAGCAGAGCATCACTTTTACTAAGCACAGGCAGTCTGTGTGGTGGAGGGGTTAGTAAGTGAATTAGATGAACCTTCTGACTTTTCAGCCTGAGGTAGAAGCTGACTGAAAAAAATAGATGCAAGGTCAACTTCACAAGTTAATATAAGTGAATGAAATACTTAAATTCCACATATTTTCTGGGTTAGTTGAAGTGGGGCAGACTGTAAAAGGCTGATGTGTCTCCAGTTCAAATAGGCAGTTTTCCCAGTTGCCAGTTGCACTGGCAGCTCCCCACTCTGCTCTATCACAGCACTTTGAGCATTTAGGCACATCTTTAGACTGAAATTTCACAGCACTCTGCCGAACAGGTAACTCCTATCCTCCTCTTATGGATGAAGAATTGGAATATTTAGTAAAGGAGTAGAAGAGGGGAGCTGGAGGGAGGGAAGCAGGTGGGGAGGGGGCACTGAAAGTGCTTCTCAGCGAATGCTCAGTGACAGACATCTGTGTCCTGGGACACAGAGCTACTTGCCTGTAAAAAAGTGGATCACATGTCCAAAATAATACTGAAAGCTGTTACTGGTCAGGGTCCCAATACCTCCTGTCCCTGGGCTTTAACTAGAAAACAGTTCCTCTCAAAATCTATAGATGCAGGTAACCAGAGCAAAGGCTCAACCACTTGCCAGCTTGAAGACCCTGTTCTGCAAGCAGGGCTGTGCATATGGGCCTCCTGCATCCATCGTGCTGCCTTCACTCCAGTGCTCCCCAGGGCTCCAGGGCTTCCAAGCCCACATAGTCCCAGCTGGGCTTTCAGCTTTCCCTGGCAGTGAGCTACCTCAGTGCTACCAAGTGCTCACTGACAAAATGCTTAGTTTAAACCATGGCATAAAAGTGCAATTAATGCTTGGAGTGCTGCTGGAATTTTTTCCCTTATACAGGATATGGGGGGGGGGGGGGGGAAATAAAAGGAGGGGAGAGAGAAAGATTCTTTTGCTCTGTAAGATTAAACAATCATCATGGTTTTAAGGGCTTAATCTGCTAGCATGCAGACTGCTGCCTGATAAGCCTCCGAGTCTGAGTGTAATTGGATGCAGCATCCGATTCGGTCGTGTGGGCTTTCCAGGGGCTTTTTGTTTGTTTGTTCATTTTTAGCACACCAGAGAGTCGAAGAGACCTGTCCCTGGAAATGCCTTTTGGGCTGTAAAGCTGTGTGTCCCCCAGCCGGTATTTTGGCAGCACCTATCTGGAGACCCCCCCCCACTCGGGGAGCTGGGTGGGGGAGGCTGCTCAGTGTATGAATTTGTGCTATTGTTCGAGGCACACATCTGCCTCCAGAAACTGCACGGCACAGGCCGTTACTTATTCAGATGCAGAAGCTCCTTCCGTCCCACAAGACGGCCCATTCCAGTCACATGCCAGAGGTCTCGGCAGAATGGGCTGCAGCTGCTTCAAATCTGCTGTCTAACATCAGAAGCAGTTGGACAAACTGTACTGTGCTGACTACAGTCAGGCTCCCCGGCGCCGAGGAAGACAGGGAAAAGATTTGGGATCCCAGCGCTATGTTCTCAGAGGACCTGTGGCTGGAAAATGAGAAAAACTGTGCTGTTGTTCACAAGTCGAAGCGAGGAAGGAAGCGCCAAGAGCTCCTGGCCGTGGCCCTGGGGGTGAAGGTGGGAGTCAAGGGGGCACTTTTGTGGCAACCTCTGAAACTCTTTGCCTATTCACAGATCACCTCCTTGGTCAGAAGAGCAGCCTTAACTCAGAATGACAACCACTTCAACTACGAAAAAGCACACAATTTTAAGGTAAGCACAACTTGCTATTATTTTCAGTTAAAAAGTTGTGTTGAGATGCCTCACATTTTATTTTTTATTGTGATGGGCTTTGCATGCGCCTATTTATTTTAGCTCTGAGAAAAGTGTTGAAAAATTAGTTTTTCTTCCTATGTTAAGTTCCATTAACTGATTTCTTAATATGCCATTACATAGGCACTTAATCCAAGTAATGGTTTTCCTGCTCAATTGACTGGAAATTTAACTCTTTTTCACAAATTCAGTTTTCTTTTTTATTCAGAAACAAAGTACTTAATATGTATTGTCTTTATCTTAAGTGTCTCTATTTTGAATAAGCAAAAGGCCCCTTTTCAAAATCCAGCTATTATCAGAAATCTGCAGCATTTTACCAGCGAACATTTTGGACCATTTTTGTTTTCAGAAGTTGAGAGAGCTCGGGTGCTCCTAACAATAAAGCAAAGCACAGTGGTGGGTATTGTCTCCCAGCTTTTGTTCCCCCACCATATGCTAAGGAAATGTTCTCAGAGTCCCACTGAGCTGTAGGATCTGAGCTTGTGTTTGCTTGTCAGACTGAAACAAATCGCTGTGCAAACACAGGGACGTTTAAATGGATCATCTCTCTGCTGTCTATACGTACAAAATCAGATTCTTAGGGATTCTTCTCCCGAGTGCTGTCTCTGGCAGACTGCAGCAGGGAAGTGACTCAGCTTTGGAAACAGACCTTCCAGGCAGCTTGTGTTAAAATGTTTTGCCAAAAGGACTGTGCTGGTTTCAGAGCATGCCAGCCAGTTACCGTAGCTAATGCTGTCAAATTGTTGTTTTGATGCTTATCGAGATGAGCATCAAGAATAAGAGTCAGTAACAAGACAAGAAAGGAATGTATCTCAGCTTTGAAACACCAGTTTAGTTAATGCTCCTTGAGGATGCTGATCTGGGTCACTGTCAGAATATTTCAACTCATTAGCAGAACAAGAATTTTCTGATCTTCATCTAGGGCCTGTCAAAAAAGGAGAAGCACTGATCAAAATAATTTCACGTAGCAAAAATGTTTCACTTCTTATTTTTCTACACGCTCTGCTGTGCAGACATTGCTAATAATAATTGCCTCTCCAGTGCTTCTGCTGTCATTGGAAAATCAATAATTTAATATTAGTGAACAAAGCAAATAATGGCATCTCTTTTCTCATTCCCCTTCCTTGACCCAGACAACAGAAAAGTCAATACTTATCTCTCTGATCAGCACTGAAGGAAATAGGGGGAGCACTCTGTGTTTTCTTGCTTGATTAAGACAACTTTCATTCTTTCTGGGTTTTGCCCTCATTATCATTTTAATATCAAAACTATTTTAGTTTAACTAGAAAATATTTTCTCATGACTGAGACTTCTTTCCACTTTGACCCATGCATTCTTTCCTCTTCAAAATTTCCCTTGTTTTGGCTTTGATTTATAACTGGACCTGTGCCCAGTTAACTTAGCATTTGCACAATCTAGCTGTTGTACAGTTTCTGTTCCTTTCTGTTTCGAAAGAGTCATAGTTTAACTGGAAAGCCACATGATTAAAATAGATATGTATTCAAAGACTTGACAGCAGAAAATACTTGTTCTATCCTTGTAAAGGCAATAACAGACCCTGGGGAACAAACATTTTAAAAATAATTGCCCAGAAAGGTCAGTCAAAAGTGTTAGATTTGCTTAATGGATAAATATGTTCACTATGCAAATACAGTTACTTTTCCAAAGGAATATATTAGAACATGTCCATTTGAACTAAAAAGTGGATTGCATACTCAGAACATTTAAATTTAAAACATGGCTCAAGGCTAATATCTTTAATATATTCCATATTCATTGCATAAAAAGGTTAAGAAATAATTTTAAAAAGAAAGAATGGCTTTATGGTCTTGGAGTAAGATGCTTGATGGCTTTTGACAGCACTCAGGCTATGATGGTATGGGGTTTATCTGAAGAACAGTTCTATTTTGAAGACATTCAAAAAGTTGTCTTATCTGTTTTTAGGTGAAAACTGATGTGCATTATAGCATTCATCTCAGTTTCTAGGGATAAAGGTTATGTGTCACAGTGTCCCTCATAATCTTGTCATAGGCAATTCTTCCTGAACAAGCAGGCAGTCTTTAGCTTTACCCGTGAAGAATCTGAAAAATGAAGGGCACATTTCTAGTGAAACTGATGGGATTTTCGTACCAAAGATCTTACTTACTGCAAGAGAGAAGGAACAAAAGGAAGAAATGGGCACAAGGCACAAATTCAGAGCAAGGACAGCTCTTCTCTATCCTTGCCAAGTTAATACAAAAATTTAAAAGAGGCGTTGAAGTTTGGAGCCTGAGGGCACCAGGTTTATGCTCTTCTGAGCATGCATGCTTTCTCATTCAGCCTCTCTTCCAAATTTCAAGACACTCAAGGCAAGTGGACAAAAAAAGATTCAGTATCCAGGCTGATTTGTTAATCTGTGTTCATCTTGAGCACACCACACAGTCACATGGATTTAGGTTTGGAGCTGGCGTCTGTCTGGCGGGACAATTTTGCATAAGCCAGTGTACACATACCATAATTCAGGGAAGAGAATAAATCTCTGAAGCTCTGTTTAGAAAAACACAGAGGTATTTCTCTAGCTGTGTGGGTGTCAGCCTAACTGGATCCCAAAGTGCTCTTACATCTTGTTCCAGTTCGGATCCAGCAGCCTCCTTCAGATGTGCTTTACCTGCCAGATTCAGTGGGGTCCCAGCTGGTGGGGAGGTCAACCTCGTGCCTAAGGGCAGCAGCATGGAGTTTGAGGATGCTCCACACTTTTTGTTCTAGGCTGGGAATTCATGAGAGGGCTTCTGTGCTGCTTTAAGTGAGCAAGTACAGCTGAATAGTGTGCATTTACCACAATACTGTGCCTGTTTGCCACCATAGCATGGGCAAATCCCATTTGCAGGTGGGCTAGTGGAGTAATGGCAGCTGATTACAGACAAGTCAGGAGATCTGCTGGGAAAGAAGGGGCTCTGGGATAAACTTCCCCTTGTGTTAAGCACTGCAGATAATACTGCTTCTGCGAGACAAAGGATTTGGGGGAGACATTTTTTAAAGACATCACAAAGATTATGTGCATTCATTTAAACAAAAATAACAGCAGAGTCAGCTTTTCTTCCCCATAAATGGCTCAGGTTCAGCAGGACTCCACGAAAGAGTCTAAATATGTCTGTACTCAGGCAAAAGTCTGAAAAAAACTTAATTTCTTGGAAAGCAAATGGAAAAGTCATCAGACCCAGTCACATAAAACCAACATTGTCTCAGAAACAACACTGTATAATGTCAATTTTTTTTAAAATGGTATTTCAATTCAAGACAATTTTTTAATTCATTTCTGCAGTGTTGCTCATGGCATTATTTTGTTTTGCCACTGTACTGGCATTCCTTAACTTTGGTCTCAGTTTCCCCCTCTGTGAAGATGACTCAGACACAAAGTGGAAGTGAATAAGGTAGCACCTGCAGGGGGAAGGTTGGCATTTGAAAGCAAGGGCACCTGGGGGGCAAAGGGCAGAGAGAACAGGAAAGCAACAAGAAGAGACATGCAGGGTAATGTTGTTTGAGATTGTCCAGCAGAGAAGAGACAGTGAATGTAAGAAGCAACTTTCCATTGGATGAGGATGAAAGACTGAACAAGAAAAGTACAGTGTATAGTCTGAAATGTCAGGGGGTTGGCTTATTTTAAGAAATAGTTCCCTGTAAATTCTTTTTGAAAGTTTGAATTATGTGTCAGCTGTAGCTCAGGCAGCTCAAGTCTATGCTGTGTGTACACAGAGAGGTCTACTGAGACTTCAGGATGGGGTAGGAACAAGCAATAAATAGTTCCAGACCATAGTTCCAAAAAACCTATGCCCAGTCTGTTTGTAATGACATGGTTATAAGGGATGGGGCAAAAACTAAAACTCCATCTCAAAAAATCTGAGACTTGCTGTTACCTCTCCCTGTTAGAAACAGAGATGACGCCAATCTTGCAGGTAAAAATTCCCATTAAAAAATGTGCTCCTAAGAATGGGCTTCCTCCGTTATTTCTTTAAAATTAACGACAAGCCAGAAGAGACTTAGTTCAAAACTACATCTTAAGGGAATTTTTGCATCTTCATCTAGAAACTTTTGAAGTTCTTCTTTTTTTCAGTTAATTCCCCTGTTTCAACTTGGCCAGAAACCACCACGACTAGCTTTTCACAGGGTATTTCAGCTGGAGGCTTGCCATTTGAGCTAAAATGCGGATCCGTGAAAAATTGAAGTGAATGAATAAAGAGAACTCAAACCTTTGAGGGCCACCAAGCTGAATGGAACAAGGGAAGGATGCACTGTCAGCACTTCTCAATTGGACCCCTCAGTCAGCATTGATGACTTTCCAATTAATGGCAGGAAAGATCAAGGAATAATCAGCTACCATTTTCAAAATAAGCCTCAGCCAGAGCAGTTGAATTAAGCTTTATATAAAGTGAGCAAGTAGGCCCCAAATATCCTAGCAACTGCAGTGGACTTTATTTGTGAAATGGTGCATTTTTAAAAGTCCTGGCTGAGCTCTTACAACCCCTTCTCACAAGGTTAGCTTTTGTAAACTGCTGCAAAGCAGAAGACACAGCTAGTTATCTTCCCACAGCAGGTAATTTTCACCCACAATTAAGTGCAGGTGCAGACCTACTAATTATGTGGCTTTCAGTCTATACGTGATAAAGACGTAGGCATAATTAGTTTTATCTGTAGCTTTGTATCCACTGAAGGTCACATAGAGCATATGACTGAAACTCAAGTCATCAGCTGTTACATACAGCCATTTACCCCCATGAAAAGCTGTGTCTGAAATTCATGCTACCCACTCTGCAAAATAAAATGAAATGAGAAAGAAGTATGTGGCTATATCTGTTAATATATCTATCTCAAACTTTATTGCAAAGTCTTGTTTCACAGAGATATGTGTTTTTCTGAGAGGTAAAATACCATCTCAAAAAGTCAAACATTCCAGTTTTGACCTTTCACTATCAAAAGGGTGCAAGAACTACTATTGCTTTAAGTTTATTAACAAAATTATTTTACTGTGAGTAGTTGGTCAGGAGCCATTTACAGTCAGGCTCACATTTTTATCTCAAAATCAGGGAAAGAAGTCTGTATTAAAATCACAATACTTCATCTTTCTGGACTCAAGAGTACAGGCTTGTGTCAGTGTGATCCTGCAGACAAATGGGGCAAAAACATTAGCATGCAAAATGCTTGGCCTAAAACTTTACAGTTTGTCTGAAAAAGGGCAATGACTGTTTTTTTCACTCTATGAAAAGCAAAGAGCAGCTTTTCCCATCCCAGGGGTGGAAGTGGCCTTTCAGCCATCCACCCGACGGGTAAACAAGAGCAGAGAGAAGGGAAGGATGCATTAGCAGCCAGTGTGCATGATTTATGTTTTGTTAAGCTCAATTAAGTCTCTGGCCAGAACTAGCTCATACCATGCCCATTCACAGGGGCATAGACCTCACTATTTACTCTTCATTTCAATGAAAATTAAATGCTTACTTTATCAGAATACACATCTTAAATAAAAAGATCTTCTGCTGTAGCCTTTGGAAAAGCAGTGGCGGAAGCAGCAGTGATGTGCAAAACGTGGCTGGGGAGATGTGGGTTCTGTCAGCACACAAATAATTTTATTCTTCTTTATTTACTTGTGTGTGGACTGTAGCAAAATGAAGTTTGATTTGCCGAAAAAGAGTCTATTGACATCTTTTCCCTATGTGAGTTCAAATTACTTACTAGACTGGGGAAGCGTGCTTTTATCTACAGTTCTTTGGATTATTAGTTTTACTTCTTTTTTCCTGGTTTCCTCCCCTCTGCTATAGCTAGAATGTCAGCAGGCAAAAATTATTTGTTTTCAGTGTCATCCACAGCCTGGTTCTCTGCTATGTTAAGCCTATTGAAAGATAAACTTCAAGTTCAAAGCACATTTCTGTTCCCATGGTTTATTTCATCTAGACTTTGGGAGGATGTGGGCACTATGTGCTAAAGATTTACTCCTACTGAGTCTTCTGTTGTTTATCCATTTCAGTTGCTCCATCTGTCAGACCATCTGCCTCCCAGTGACCCCATTTCTTTCCCCCACCCCCATTTGTATTGCAGGTCCATACGTTTCGGGGTCCGCACTGGTGTGAATACTGCGCCAACTTCATGTGGGGTCTCATCGCTCAGGGAGTGAGGTGTTCAGGTAGCACTTCAACATTTTCTGTCATTCTCTTGAAATGCTCAGACGTCTGTCCCACTCCAGCCTGCACTCCCTGCAGGAGTGGAGGGCTGGGATTTCTTTAAAGAACAAAGCAGGAAATCCTCCCATAGAAGTTAGAGCATTTTCATTTGCCTCGTTGGCTGGTTTAGAAATGAAGCCATCAGCCCTTGGTTGCTGAGTTGCATCCTCTGCTAGTACCTTGGTCCTGCCTGTGCCCGTGCCTGCTGTATACATTCAAACTCGTTCTTTATGATTAAGTTATCCCTGATGTTTTTATGTATTGAGATGCAAGCACTGGAAATGGCAAAGCCAGCCAGCAACAAGGTTTCAGTATTCCTCTTTTTGCTACCAATTGCTGGGAAGTACCCTTGTCTGCAAAAGCCTGACACCTGTTTCCCATAAAAATACCATGCATTGTTGCAAGCCAGAAGTAACCCACCTCAAGATATAAACAAAAAATATGACCTTCATTTTCCAAAAGGGATTTGTTTTCTAGTGCCTGTATTGGCATTTTAACAGTGTCTTAATTATTTTAAATTTGTTTGTTCTTTTGTGGAAAAAAATTATATTGCAAAAATCCAATAATCATCATATCATGAGCTTTTGGATTCAGCAAGTGAATTAGTATTTGGTGTATTACAAATGGATTTTTGTAACTTCTTTCTACAGATCTGAAATAATTTCAAAAAATTGTTTGTCTTACCTCTTGCTGCCCTGACCTCTATTCATTCCTGATCTCAGACTGGCACCAAACATCCAACCCCAACATCTGCCTTTCATAGACAGAGGAGGTGGTTGTTACCTAAAATTAATTTAGACCATAGTTTGAAGCATCAAAATAGCTTTCACAAATGCACGGTTTTAATAAGTGCAGCCTCAGCTATTGCTACCTCTTGTCTGTCTGTAGCTGAATAGTGGTAACACAAAGAATATGAGCAGGATATTATAAAAGAGGAATAGTAGTTTGCTTTTCAAGCTATTTGATCTTAAACACAAGTGTGCAAAAACTGACCTCACTAATGCACAGCACTGTACTTGTTCACATACATAAAATATTAAACTTATGAAAAGGCATATTTATTTAGTATGAAACATAATACTCTCCCTCATAAAATTGCCAGCATTTAACTCTAAGTAGACAGATGCATTTAAATTTAACTTCACATGCCTGGAGAGCAGCACTGAACACAATGCAGGCAGGATCCTAGCTGCAGCTTCCCACATTTGTTTAGATTTCACAAATAATGTATTATGCAGTAATAACTGTATGGAGAAACACACAAAAACCTACCCAATTCCATTAAATGTTTATGTGTGCTTATGATTTTACTTGATTAATATTTTATAGAGTATAATATTGAAACATGCTGCAAGTAATAGTCCTGTTTACATTTTTAATAACTTAATGTTAAATTATCTCAAAGGCTCATCAGTGATGAACATGACTGGGAAGGCATTAAAACAGGCATCAGAGTTATATAAGATAATGCAGCTCACGGTGGTGGTGTTTGATTTACTGAAGCTTATAAATTCATTTGGCTGAGTACTTGAGTCTATTAGAAAAATTCAGTTTGTGAAGGTGAAGCAGTGATGGTTAAACATAAACCCACCTGTGCAAGTGAGAGCAGTATTTGGTTCTGGAGTAAGACAGCAAGAACTATTTGTAAAATGAATCACTTTTTTACATCATGCCTTTCACAGCGTTTTATATGCCTAAGCTGACCTACAGGCTAAGCCACAGGGGACACTTAGTCACCAGTGGAGTGATGAGCCAGGGATGGGGAGTCTGCTGATGTGGCAGAGCCAGCCAAAACGTGACACTGCGGGAATGTGGAAGGGGGAGTGAGGCATGCTGGCTCCCAGCACTGTCCCAGCTGGACTGCTCAGGTGGATCTTAGGTTCTCCCACCATGATCAGTGCTAAGCCACACGACAGCCAGCAAAAGACAGTCACTACTGTGCCAACTTTATTTATGGCTAATCTAAAATAGCCAGAAGTTAAGTCTCACGTGTTTAAATGCAACACCTTGAGCTATGTGTCCAGTAATGGACAGATCCATGCTGCACCAGCAGTTTCCTTCAGCTCAGAGGAGTGTAAGGGACATCCAGAGTTTTTAAAGCTTTTTGACAGCCCTGCTGAAGTTTGTTTTTCCCACCATGAGATTTTTACACATTTTCATCCTCATCCTTCTCATCTCCACAGTATTCTATCTTTCCTGACTGATCTTTTTTTTTGTGCCACTCTCTTGATGTGGACGAGGAAAATAAATTGTTAGACAAGACCTATCAGCATAAGTGTTAATTAATTTAAGAGCTAACCTGGCTAACTTTGCTTGCAGACTGCGGGTTGAACGTGCACAAGCAGTGCTCCAAGTACGTGCCCAACGACTGCCAGCCAGACCTCAAGAGGATAAAGCGAGTCTATTGCTGTGATCTCACCACGCTGGTGAAAGCCCACAATACCCAGAGGCCCATGGTGGTGGATTCCTGCATTCGGGAGATCGAAGCAAGAGGTTTGTGTGCTTGGCAGAGCAGCAGGCAGTGAAATGAGGATGGCTTGAATTATGTGCTGAGCTAGAACATGGTGCTGTGCTCGTGCTCACTGAGGACAGGATGAGAAAAGGGGATTTTTAGTGTAGGTGATACATTGCTTTGCATTAGCTAGTAAAATTAAATCATGGCATTTCTTAATGCAATTCCCTGAAATGCTTTCTGAAAACATGTCAGAACATGTATTACGTTACATCCTGAAAGGGGTGAACTTTAAAGTGAACTTTTAAGTTCATGTTTATGTGTCTTTTTTTATTACTTTAACATACCTAGGGACACATCCAATTTCAAGTAATCAGTTTAAATCAAATCCATTTTTAATAGCCTTTACGGACATTGTGGGCAGGAGAACACAAGTGACTGGAAGTGACTCAGACAAGCAAGGTCAGGGGCTATGGTGTTTTGTGGTAGGACACAAACTGCATGGGTTTCTCATGATGCTCAGTTATTGGCTAATGGATCCTGTGGCACAGGCAGCATGTCACAGCCAAAACTCAAGCTTGTGACAGGTTTTTATTAAACAGATTGAAGGAAAAGCATACTCCCTTCAATAATCATGTATCCCCTCTGTAATATTAATGTATTTTTCCTTTGGATAGCAAACGTGCACGTTGTGCTGGCCAATAAGCCAAATTTTCCTGTTTGTCACAGCTTCAGCACAGGCGTCTAATAATGTTGAATTCATGGCATCCCATTAATCTGCATAGCAACACACTGATACTAGCCACAGGGATTTCAAACCCACACATCATCTACTGAATTGACTCAAAGACTTACTAGTAAATCCCCTGCACTGCTCTGTAAAGCTCTAGCAGGATTATATCATCATTGCAGGGACAAATGGAAAGAATAGTGTGGACTAAGACAGAAGAGCTTTACTCTGATGATATAGCAGGAAGCTACATTGCATTTGAGATCTAATCACTTACTTGTACATTTATTGATTGAGATAAAATCTGCTGCTTGCTCTCGTGTTTTCAACATCTTTATATTTCTTTCCTTAATTGCCATAGAACAATGAAAGACTCTGATTTTGTTTTTAAGAAGACAAAGCATATTGGAACTTATAAGTAGGTTAACACAGTGCATAGTTACAATAAAGGATTTTGGGATTGAAATGAATAACGTGTGTGTAATTTGGCTTGCGCTGCTGAGCTGCCCTGCATTTCATGTTGGTGTGGAGCAATGAGGGGAGAGTTGTGCAAGTGAGCAGATCTCTTGTGGTGAAAGAACTGTAGAAGGGATGTCCTGATGTGGGGAAGAACTGTATCCATCACATCTATCAGTTGTGTATAAGTAAAAGCTGACAGCAAAACAGGAACGAATTGTGCTCATAGGGAAAGGCAGTCTTTTACTTGAATTGCTTTTTATCATTAGGCAACTGGTAAAAGGGAGACCTCTAAAGCTTTATTAATTATAGCCAAATCCAGGAAAATCTCCTACATAAAATGAATAAATCGTAATAACATCACATGCCTCTCCATTAGCAAATTGCAGTATTTTTTCTAATACAGTCAAATCAACCACGTACCTAAAAAAATCAGAAAGTATAAATTCTAAAATGTTTTAATCCTTTAAAAAAATGTTTGACATCATCTTGATCTTTCCTTAACTGCTCCAGAGTTTCAGATTACAAATAACATCTTGCTACACTTAGTAGGTCTGTTGTTCTTTCTTTATTGTTCTTAAGCCTAAATATCTGCTGGTTACTGAAGCTAAGTTAACAAGAACTTTTTGTTTCAGGTTTAAAGTCCGAGGGCCTCTATAGAGTTTCAGGCTTCACTGAGCACATTGAGGATGTGAAAATGGCCTTTGATCGAGGTACACTGTTTTTTAATCTAAGCTTTCAGTTCTAGGACATTTCAGATCTTTCCAGGTTTATATATGTACCATGGTAATGAAACTGACATATAAGCAGAGGTACAGAAAGTAACCTGTCTTTTCTGAGTTTAAAGTGATCTATAGTCCTTTTCATAAGAAGAAATTATGTTTCCTAGTTGGAAGGAATAATTAAACATGAAGTATTAGTGTGTAGAAGCTTAAGTGAGGGACTGGATGATTGCTCAACCTAGCAGCACAGCCTAGGGTCCTAGTTCAAGTGTGAGCATAGATGGTACCAGGGGAAAGTTGTTAGTCCTGTCTTTAATAGACTCAGTACTTTGCAGTGCAATAATCTATTTATGAGTTTAAGGACCAGGAACTCCAACTGGGATGTCCTCCTGCATGTAGCCCTGTAGAAAGCACTGCACCACTGTGCATGTCATTGCACCTGCACAATAGATGAGAGGGGCATTGAGGAGATCAGTTGTACAGCATATTGAAAAACTAACCATTAAAACACTGCCTGATTACCATCCTCATAGCCCTTCTGAATTGATTGAGCTGATTATGTTGGTTCTGGTTGTGCACACAGTCTTTGCACACAGGACTAACTGTAAGTGTGTATGTAAGTGAGCACAGGGTAGGGCCTCCATCAATACAAAATACCTTTGCAGGTACTTTTGAGAAGAATGAAGAATGAGAAGAATATTCTTCACATTTCCCATAAACGTGCTTTCCTTCCTATTTACTTTGTTCAGGTACTGCCTCTGCCATGGTAGGGAATACACAGCCCTTTGACCACAAGTCCATGGATACAGGGAAGGTCCAGGTCAAGCCAGAGTCAGCTTGTGGGTCAGGGTACTGCCCAGAAGGGTAGATGGCCCCACACCAGCATTGTGCAGCTGGAGACAGCTGTGATGTCACTCAGGCAGGGATTGAGGGCCCTGGGGGCCCATGGGCAAAAGATGTGGGGCTTCTGGGGAGGCTACACTGGCCAGCAAGGTCTGTGGGTGGCACATCTTACACTTGCTGTGCCTGAACATTTTTTATTTGAAGGCAGTTTGTCATGCAGACATCTCTGTAAAGAAAGTCCAGCTAGGAATTTCCAAATTGGCTGTTTTCATTCTGAAATATCCTTTAAAAAATAAAACATATTTTAAAATATGTTGGATGCTGCAGTAGAGAACATATGCATACACACACATAGGTCAGCCACTCTTTGGGCCAGAGAGATGCACAGTGATATGACTGCTATCATGGCAAGATAGTGTTCCAGATGTGCCACATGAAGCAGTGATCCTGGGAGGCTCACAGTCCTCACAGGTCCCATTCTGCTCCCTGCAGGTAGATCTGCACTGGCAAACCCTTCTTTTCTGTGTATTAATTCTCCTCTGAGTGTACCAGTCTGGATGAAACCCAGAAGGAGAGGCACAGGTTGTAGAGGGAAGAGTTGGAAGAAAGCAGATTTAAATTTATGTCTGAGCATGACTTCAACACTGCTGCAGCTGTAGTTCCTTTGCAAATGCTTTGAACCACTGGAACCACTTCAGTTTATTGCCCATTTATTAAGTATACTCCTGGCATAATTAATGGCAATACACACTTGGATGAGACCCACAGCAAGGAAGAAAGTGTGATTTACAAAAGCAGCAGCACCTAGAAACAGGAAGAGGAAGGTGAATAGCAGTACTAGATTTCCAAAGGAAAAAAAAGCATGGATGAACATGAAGGCAGAGAAAGCAAGAACAGAGTTTGTATACAAAGGCTATGGGCAAGACCACCGGGCAGAAATTGACCAAAATCTGTGTCTTCGTATTTTTTCACAGTGTCATGAAGGGAGAGGGCTAAGAAAGGAAAGAGTGTTGCCATGAATAAAAAGGCATGAATAAAAGAAGCATAATAAAGAACATAATCCTGTTGTGGGATAGAGGACTAGAGTATTGCAGAGACTAGAAGCTGACAACTTCCAACACTTCCCTGTTTTGAAAGTGTTTTCTCCCTGAACTGAGATGGAAAAGCGGGAAGAGTTGAGAGTTTTTACAGGAAAGGATTTAAAGAAAAACAAAATAGGTTTTGTTTGTTCTGACTTGTGAGCTGTACAGCTTGAAGGTTCTTTTCATCTGGCAGAAATTCGAATTGGCAAGATGTTTCCAACCTGAGAGCTCAGGGCTTGCTTCCCTGACAGATCCTTACAGAGACAGGGATGCCACCCTCTCTTTTGCATCCCAGCCACATAGGTAGGAACACTGCTTTTCTGTTGCCCTGTTAACTCTTCTCGTATTAGAAGCCAGAACAGCATGGAGTGAACTATCCCAAGAATGAGGGTTATCCCATTCTCTGTCCCAGCTGAAAGAGCTGGGAGGTCTTTTCTTCAACACCACCTGGAAGTTTTCTGTTCAAATTTAATTTTCTGCCCAGAAAGTGAAGTTTGTGAGGGTTTTATAGAATTCGTATTTCCATATTTGCTACAGAAAATTAACTTAAAAAAAAAAAAGTAAATGACAGAAAACTTAAAATTACAGGAAATTAACTTTTTTGTGGGGGAGAGGATAGTCAAAGGAGATGCTAAGACCAGGGGTATGAACCAGAGAATAGAACTCTTTAATCTAATTGATAGTCTTGGCATACTACTGGAGGATGTACACTGGCCAGGAATAAATTTCATTTAACAGTTTAAGGACCATATTTTAACCATCTGAAAGCAAGGCTTTGAAACAACCTTCTAGTAAGAGCGGGGATAAAAAACATTAGCTAGTTTTATAAATGGAAGTTGCAGGGTTTACAAGAAGGTCTATGAGAAGGGCCTGCGGTGGCAGAACACTGCACTTCAGCATTCCAGAGGTCCCTCCCTGCCCATCATTTCTGAGTCAGTCCCCAGGCACCTGGATAAAATTCCAGGACACTTTCACATCTCCAGAAATACAGCGTTTAAGAACAGGGATTGAAAACAGACAGGCAAGGAGTCCTCCCATTGTAATGCACAGGATGCCTCCTCCAAATAATGCCATCAAGTGTTCTGGTTCCAAGCTCCTCATCAAGCCACAGGGCCAGAAGACAGCAGGATACAGTAGGATGAGGCATGGGAGCTGACTTGGCTGTGGGAGACTTCTCCTGCTGATCTCATGTGCAGCTGAAGGGGTGCAATGAAGAGCAGCCAGCCCTCCCTCTGACTAATTCTGCCTTGACAAAGCGGCAGTCACTTGGTGCTTCCAAAGAATTACAGCAAGAACAGAGAAAAGCTGCCATCTCCGGAAGAGAATAGCATCCCACATATTATTACTTGGGCCAAATGTAGCTGGGATAGTTGATTTTAAAAAAGGGTGAAGTTGGTCCTCATCTGATCTAAACTGCTTTCCAAAGCCCAAGCAGTGTAAATACCCCTACTGTAAATTAGCATTAGGCTCTCTGAGGCATTGACAATGTTCCATTTTAGTGATTTTTGTAATGAGAAGGAGGGGAATAATGTGGATTTATTTAATCTGGTGAATGTTGGTGCTGTAGAGTGACAGTTGCTCTCTGTCAGCATTGTTGAGCTGTGGCGTTGTGGCATCCAGAGAACACCCATTGTGCATTTCATCCACAGAGCTGCCATTGTCACCACCACATTCTCTCCCCCCACTTGTTTGTACTACTGGCTGGTACAACACACTTGCTAAAAATACTATGCTGTTAAATATTACATGAGTACTTAGAGGCATCCTAACTCATACTCTTTTGCCAGTGTAGCTGCAAACCTGTCAAATGCCAAATCCAAGAAAAAACAAAAAGAAGCATGCTAGAATGGTAAAGTTTGTGCAATTAAAAAAACATTTAGGAGGAAGAAACTTAAATAAAATCTAATTCAGTATTCAGTGAGCATGGGTGAGGCTTCAAGAATGTAATACTTATTCTATTTCATTCTGTAATGAATAGCAAGGTTCATTTCTGTAATTGAACAGATAATTTCTATGGCATCCAAAGTCAGCTGAAACCTTTAAGGAAAAGAATAAAAACTTTATTTTTCTTGAGATACTCAAATATCAACATAATGTAACTAAATACATTGAGAGTCAAACTAACAAAGAAAGAGAAATTTTGGGGTTTGGGTAGAATTAGGTTTGTAAAGCTGAAACAGACTACATGTTTGTAATCCAAAATATTAATATTAACATATGGATGCTGCAATGATACTGAAAAAACCAACTACAATCTAAAAAATTTCCTGTATTGAAGAGTGAAAGAAATTATTATGGTAATGCAGAAGGTACCATGTAAACCACATGTAATTCATATATGCATGCATATTTGCTACAAAAATGTGCAGGGTATATTACAACGGAAATATTGCTGGGCTTACTTTAAAATAAACTTCAGTGCATTTCCAGTGGATGTATATTTGTCTCTGAAGAGAAGAGTAAAATCTTTGACTCAGGAATTCATAAGTTTTCCTATAGTAAGCACATATGTAGATAAGAGGTGTGGTTGAAGTACACTGCAGTTTGAAGTACCTCAAGCTGAAGTGCCCCTTTAAGGAAGCTTGCTGGGCTGCTTTGCAAAAGTACTAAATAAATAACACTTCCATTTAGTGTACTGGTGACCTGGATAATAGATGTAAGCTTGTGCTTTGCTATATCTGTTCTGATGCAGCTGCTGGCTCCTTGGAGGTATCTGTTTTCAGTGGAGCATTTTGAGTGCTCAGTGTCCATCAATTAAATAGAGCTCTCCACACAAAGCTTTACAAGACTAATGCTACCATGCCTGGAATGTGTGGATTAAACAAAAGATTGGGGCAGTGTAAACATCCTCCTAGGGCTTATTGATGCTGTATTAAATTAAATGCTGATGGATGCATTCAGACTGCTCAGCTGCATCAAGAAAGGCTGTTTGTTTTAAACACTTAAGCATATAATCTCCTCTTGATGAGAACATGTAGTGCTATTAGTCTTAAAGAGAATTATGTGCATACATCGGACAGGACGTACCCCTGCAAGATTGATGCCATAGGTTTGTATAAAATGTCTGCAATCAATATAAACTCTCTTACTGTGCTGTGAAAGCCTTTATCTCCATCTTGGATGCCATGTATCAAGCAGCACCACTCATCTGTCTGTATCAGGCCACGTCCACAAGCACTGTTACTGTAAGACAAGCAAGGCAATGGCTTTACAGCATGTCAGCACCTTAGTGGTAACAGCCCAAGTTTGTGCCTGCACCTCCTGGCAGACACAGCAAATCCCTCTCAGGCAGGCAGAACCGTGCATCACCCCACTTAATGTGTGGTCCTCACCTGCCCTAAGGGAGTAGTGTCCTTAGCTGAAGGGTGGGAAATAGAACTACAGGTTATAACCAATCTCCAAGAAGCCTGAGGTAAAGCTGGAGGTTAAATGCAGGCAGCCACACCCCCTACTTGACCATCTTTCTACTTCAAGACCACCAAGATAGACGGGTCCCAGGAGGGGAGGATAGCAGAATTTCTTGATATGGAGAAAAATGTGAGTATGAGGGTACTAGGTAGTACAGAACTGACATAGTCATTTGAACTTGAAAAATTACAGTGATCCTGCCTTGCTGCCACTTTTTATAATTTCACTCACTGCAAGCCAGGACTTCTCAGCAACACTTGTAAAATTTAAGCTCAAATAGTAATAGAGTTCTGACTAACTATTATATTGTGGCAAACAAAATGTATGTCTTTTTAGGTGCATAATTCATCTGTTTAGCATTTCATCCAAGTATCCATATTAATTTTAAAAAATGTGATGCACATTTCAGAATAATCTTATAGCTAAATGCCTTAGCCTGTCTATTTAAATTTAAATAGATCTTTGCTATAAATAAATAAGTCTAATATTAAGACATTAGAAGATAGCAGAAAATAAGGCAGCTTTCTTTTCAGCTAATCACTATAGTTAGGTTGGTACAAGATGTGCAAGATTTGGGTGTTTCTTGATTTTTCCTACTGGTCTCCTTAAGGTCATTGGAAATTTATGTTATTTCTCTATGCCTCTCTTTGGAGAGATGAAAAAATGGTTCATACTCCTATGCACCTATCTGCAGATGGAAAATATGATGTCAGAGCAAGTTATTAATAGCTTGGTTCACTGAATAAATGGGCTAAATGCAAGAAATACATTGTTAACATAGTTTTTCATCCAACATTAAAACAGCATGTTTGAGGTGGTACACTGCAGATATGGATGCTGTAATCACCAGCCCCTCCAAAAGATGCAAGCAAATAAATTGTTTATTAAAACATAAAGAAACCACCATTCCTCATTGATATACTGTAAAGTTGGTAGCAATATATTCTCATTTAAGCCTTCCAAACACTTTCAAGTTGATTTTCTTGTCAGGTTGCACACAATAAATCTGACTTAAAAGTCTAGCCTTGCTTCCATCAAAGTTAGGATGGCTCTAAACAGATTTCTTCCTCCTTTTCTAGATGGTGACAAGGCTGATATTTCAGCCAGTATTTATCCAGACATAAACATCATTGCTGGAGCACTGAAGCTATATTTCAGAGATTTACCAATTCCTGTGATCACTTATGACACCTATTCCAAGTTCATAGAGGCAGCAAGTAAGTATTGCTTAGCATTTGTACCAACCTTTATTTACATTTCCCATCTGTAAAGCTGTCCACGTTAAAGGAAAGGACAAAAATCCTGGAAAAATGGGTGCAGTCTTCATTCCTTCTCTGTCATGTCCTTTATTCAAGTGAAGCTTTTGCCTGATTGTTCATCAGATGGGATATCATACAGGTTAAAAAGATAAAGGTAAATGTATGGTATCAAAATAACCGACTAGTATCAGAGAGTGTGGTTTCAGCGTCTTTTTGTATGTCAAGATAAAAAAATAGTGTAAATCCTGCTTAGATTTTTAGAAAGGGATTGCCGAACAGTTTTAAATGAGCACTGATGCTCAGTATATATAGATATCATTGCTACCTACATATTTAAATACATTGATAAATCTTGAAGTAATTCCAAGCCATTTCAGTCTCTAGCTAAACCTACATATACAAGCATAGTCTCCTATATATCCACACACCCATCCAGTTTTGAAGGCTAATGGAAATAATATTTTGTAATATTTTAAAGGGACAATTCTGGGCAGAATAGTACTGTGAAGCACTTAACAAAGCTCAGGTTCTGTATCTATACAGAACTGTATATAGAGCTACAGACCATAGAGATAACTTCTGGTCAATCTTTGTTGCTGATATATTTTTAAAACCTTTTTTGCTTTTTGTTGGTTTTTTTGAGGATGCAGAAGTAGTTGAAAAGAGTCACATTTATGAGTGCAATATTTATCCCTGCAAGCACAGTCAATGGCTTGTAAATGATTCCATAATAATAAGTTATCTTCCTGATTTATTGCTGTGTACACATGAAAAGCTCTATTAACATTAATCCTGTTTGGTGTTTTTACAGAAATCTCTAATCCTGATGAACGACTAGAAGCAATACATGAAGTGTTGATGTTACTCCCTGCTGCTCACTACGAGACACTTAGATACCTAATGATTCATCTCAAAAAGTGAGTTAATTGACGTGCAGGGTAATTCTTGAAGAGCTTGACAATTTTCTGCTTTGAAAGAGAAATATTACAGAAAGTCCTAATAAAGCTTCCATTAGGGCACTGCCACTAAACCAATAATGCCACAGATAAGCAGACAAGCTGTTTGTATAAGTGCATATAAGCTGTGCACTTACATAGCACAGATCCTTTCGCTGGCTTATTATTGCAAACCTTTCAAGAGTTAATTGACATTTGTCACGCTTCTCTAAGGCAGATAATATCTGAGAAATACCGAATGGTGGGTACTTCAGAGATGTGCTGCTGTGAGGCAGCACTTGAACATGCTTTGCTTCTGCCTCCCCTTACCTCCTGTTTTGCCTTCTTGAACAATAACCCTAAAAGGAAAGAGCTGTCTCTTATGAGTTGTTTGCTCACATCACAGTAAGCCAAGAATCAAGTAGGGCTTATTTTTATATGACTAGTAAAAGTAATACAGGTCCCAGTTATATCTCTCTTGGTTTTAAACATGTTCTGCCTCATTTGCTTTCCAAAGCTTCTTTAGGCATACATAAGACATCCATGAGGGGCTTCATAAAACTTCATAAGGAATACAAAATTTTCAAAAGCACCTACATTTAATTTTTTAAGGTACTTAAGATTGTACTTCCAAGTTTCCCAAGTTTTTAACTAGGTACCTAGAAAAATTAAGGACTGCTCCAGAGAGGGTCCATCACTTCCACTCATTTCAAGCAGAACTGTTTTTCAAAACCATGCTAACTCTACTTTGCTGCTTTGAGTATTTACATGTCTCAAGAGGTCTTCTTTGTAAAGTTTTAAAAACTGAAGCTGAGTACAGACTAGTGTTGTCATCTCAAAGCAGGCCTTCATTTATGGCTATATTGCCCAAGTTATTCCTTGTCTCTAGTTAAACTTTGCTACTTGGAAACAACAGAAAAAGGGATAATGGAAGAATAAAGCTACTCACTTTTATTCAGAAAATCATTGAACTCTTCTTAGTTGTCCCACTACATGCAACACAGTCATAAATGTGGAGTACTTCCTGGGTTTCATCTGCTCTATTCTGCACTATTAATGCCAACCTAAAAAGACCTCAATTCACATGAAGCTGCATCAGAGAATTTCTGCAAAGTGCATTTCATGCTCTATCAGGTTCTCATTATGCAGAGACTTTTCCTCATTTTGAATCAGCTCAGGTCATTACAACTGAGTAATTTTTCGCCTTGATGGCACATTACCTGGGCATGCAGGAGCTTCTTTGGACTCTGCAGAAATGACATCTGCAAATATCCACCCTTGTCTGTACATATGCATGGACAACTGATGATAACTCACATTAGCTTTTAAGAAGGCTGTGGAGGCTGTAGAAAAGTGACCTGCACACAGAATCAGTACTTTCATGTCCTGGCAGCAAATTTTTAATAGACATGCATGGACTTGCCTTCCTGTTTCTCATGAACTGCAGTCCAGGCTTTGGTTCAGCTGTTGAGCTGAACTACTGATGAGGCAAAAAGAGTCTGAAGTGCTGGTTAGGCTTTCTCTCTCAAATATGTCCATTTGTAATGCAATGTCATGCAATGAGTTTCCTCTCCATTCCCAAATTGTCGCTTTTAGTGTCTGCATGGAAATCAAGTGCACGTCAGTTCCTGTGGAGAATGTTGGAGAGATCTGAATGTGAAAGAGGAAAGAATCATTAAGGTTCAGACTATGCAGTTCTGTAGATTAAACACAGAGTTCCAACTTCAGCTCCCTAGGACTCTTCCTGCATGGATAAAACATGCACCATATAAGGGAGTCTGTGTAAGGACTGCAGGGTCACAGCCTCTACACCACTTCTGTTTCTCAACTGGAAAGAAACTCCAGAGATTTTGTTAAAATCACAGGAAAATCCAGCAGAGGACAACATCAGCAACAAAAAATTAGTTTGTCAGTCAATTAATTACCTTTCTTTTTGCTCAAAATTGAAGGAAATGCAATAGCATGAGCAGTCCCCCCTGTGGTGAAATACATACAACTCCATCCACACTGACATTGCAGTCATGCTCTGAATCTTCTCTGTGTTCACCCCAGCTGTGCAGCAAGCCCCACACTCCTGAACAGAGGTGCTAGTAAGATCTGTGTAGCTTTGCATAGCTGTTGAACATCTGTGCTGCATACATGCACAGAGGGAAAGCAGTGTCAGACACTTGCACAGAGGTGGCTTCAGCTTTGCAGCCTTGGTTTGTCTTTGCTCTTTGCAAAGCACAGCTGATATATGTGCTAGAAGATGAGGATGCATCTGTGAGTAGGGGCACTAATGGATTTCTGTCCTGAAAGCAAAGAGGAAGAGCATTTTTCTGTGGCAGAGCCATTCTTTTCAGAGGGATAACAGTAGAAGCAAAACCAAGTCATATGAGTATCCTGCAAACAAGGGAAGACCAGAGTACTTCTGGTTTCAGCCACTTTGTGCTCCCCTGATGGCATGAGTGAATCCACTCACAATGCCCAACTGGGAATTGCTATGGCTAGGGAAGGCCTCAGCTGTTCCCAGGAGAGGTGTCTACAAAACCAGATGTGCTTCACCCTGGCAGAGCAGTCGTATGAAGGAGATGTGGAACGTTATCCAGGCTGTACTTCTCACAGGAAATGTCTGGTCCATGACTGATCAAGGACCAAGGATGGTGGATGGATCAAGGGACTGTGGCTGTCCTACACTGCAGTGCAAGAGCATTCTCAGGACTGAACTCAACATGCCACTCAAATAGGACATCACTGATGTGATCCAGTTACCTGGAGGGAAACCTTGAGAACACCTTGCATTTTCCAGCAGACCTGACTGGTTTTCCAGTCAGGGCTGACTTCTCTGCCAATCCTTGGTGCCCTTTCTTTGCTCCAGCCACAAGCAGTGCATCTATTCTTGAATTTACATTATATGACCTATGTCAGCAAACAAAACACCCGGGCTCTTCCCTGAAGTGCTTCTGTTCTCTGTCAAGGATAGATGGCACTTATAGCAGCCTGATTTAATCAGGTGCAGGATTCAGCCTACTCCCAAAGTGTAACGAGTAGTTGGAATCACTCAGCTTCTGGCTGGCCTGAGGCAGCCAGCAAGGCAGAACATCCATGTGAAGGGGTGGGTTCCTGCAGGCTGCAATCACGTCTGAGAGCATTGGCAGTCTTAGGAAAATCCATGCCTGTATTTGTGGAGCATACCCACATCCCCTGTGTGATACACAGAGAGCACAACCTGCCAGAGAACTGCAGTTACTGTAGCATACAGGACTGGTCCATACATCTTCATTTAAATCATGATTATGCTTTTTAAAAAGGAATCACCACTAATTATTACACCCTAACAGACAGTCACATGGAAAATTCACTGAAGAGGCCCATGAGAGGTGTTTAAAGGCACTAAAAATCACAGTCCTACCGTAGCTGCATTGTACTTGTTGTGGAAACAGTTATTATATCGAGATAAAGTAAAAATTGCTACTGAAGAAAGTCTATGTATCAGTGCTTGATGTGAAGCAAGACTACAGAAAAAGACGCAGATATTCTTTTTTTCTGGGAAGTAAGCAACTAATTATTTACTTTTTTTTTCTTCTTCTTTTTTTCTATTTTAGGGTTACCTTGCATGAAAAGGAGAATTTTATGAATGCTGAAAACCTGGGAATAGTGTTTGGACCTACTTTAATGAGACCTCCAGAGGACAGTACCCTTGCTACACTGAATGACATGCGGTACCAGAAGTTAATTGTGCAGATTTTAATAGAAAATGAAGATGTTCTCTTCTAGTCAGAGAGGCATATCTTCAAAGCCGTTTGTTTTAAGATAATTAGTCTGAAGGAAAAACAAAATTTCTTTAAATTTTTTTAAACAGAAAGGAAGAGTTCCTTGACTGCACTTCAATTTCTGCAAAGTTGCAGATGGATGCCAAAATGTTTAGGGAAAGCCTATGTCTCATAGACATATGCCTCTTTGTAGAAGGGAAAAAGAAGGTCAGAAAAAATCCTCTTACCTTGTATCTTTTGCCTTGCCTCAGATGTATATTTGTTTTGAGAAGTTTCAAACAATTTTATTGTTAACTTATTAAGAAACACAAAACGTATTTTAATATGGCTAGAGAAGCAAAAAGGTACTTAATCAGTGTTACTTGTATACACTTATACATTTCCTTCTTCATGAGACATAATTATATATGTCAATTGTGAAACAGAACCTATATTATAAAGATATTTTTACTTTACCTAGCTGAAAGAATGGCATTTTATTTTAGCAAACTATAAATCAATGCGGTGCATTGATTATTTTCACGTAATTCTTTCTTGCGTTTTTGCTATGATATATTCAAAACAATTGCCACTAATGCAGTATTATCCTGACATACCTCTTCTATTGCAAGTATTTTAAAGGAGAATACCTTTCTTGTGCATATTTCAGCTTTCCTTAGGTTTGTTTGCATTTAGGAACTAGCATCCTAGGATTGTACACTTCTAGCCATTTGCTATTTCCCAAAACATAAAGTATTTTCTCTCCTTTTTTTTTTTTCTCCCATGTAAAATATGGTCTTGAGAATTTTTTAAAAGTCCTGGTGATAGTATCAGTTTCACATGCCAGATTTTTCTTGGATTACAGTAATATATAAATTACGTGATGCTGGGACACTGGATATTTTCTGGCCTTGTTGAAAGTCAGCACTTTTTTGGGTGCATGATGAAGGATTTGGTTTTTCTGTAAAAATTGAGTTATGTTTTGTCATGTTTCTGTATTTATAAATGTACAGTCAATCTGCTGAAATTGTAGGTATTTATCTTAAATGTGTTTCCTGATGGCTTGTTTAAAAAAAAAAAAAAAGAAAGAAAGAATGTGTAGGACATGTGGGAGCTGGTAAATTTAATTATTACCAAATTTTAATATTTTTCTCCCCTCACAAACATTGACCTACAGAGTTCGTAGTCTAACTGCAACTTATTCCTAATGTTAAAACTGTTTCTCAGCATGACATGTTTGCAAGCATAGAAAATCAACATACTTTACTACCAAACTCAATTTTCAGTACAAAAAAAATTCTAATACTCCCTCATCTTGATCATTTGTATCATATGCTTGGTAACTCAGTGATGCAGTTTCCTGAATTATTTCAGGGAGCACATGTTTCTATTCAAATTGAAAAATATGTGTAACTATGATAATGAAGAGAGGTAGAGAGTATGACTGTAAATTTGTGGTCTTCTAGAGAAATAACTAAGGGCTAGATAGATTAACCCAGATTGCAGAGCAAGTGCTAAATAGTCTGAGTTCCCAATACTTCTATCTTCCATAGATCCTCCTGCCTTGTACAGGACTATTTGTTGTAGGTTATGTACTACTTAATACTGTCATAAAAATGATCTGAAAATGGTTTTATTTTGTGAAGTGAAATATGCTTTGTAATTTATGATAGTGTAAATGGAAGGAAAAAAAATCCCATTAAATGTGTTAAAAGAGTTTTGGTGTCTGTCACTGACTACACGGCAAGCTGCCAAACAAAAATCAATTGCTAATTATCATTCTGACATTGCTGGAAACTTTCCTGCTCAAAATTTTAGAACAATTTCACTGCATGTCGTGGTTTCAGATTGGCACTTGGTTGCCCATACTACTACAGACCAAGCTCATGCTCACATTTATTTTCAGAGACCACCCTGAACCACTTCTATGCAAAACTTCAAGCAAGCAATTAATCCCAGCATCAATCTAATCAATATCCAAGAATCAATGCCATCATCAATGCACTCTTGAACACAGACATTTGACTAACAATGGTTTTCTTTATTTTTTTTTTCTGGTCAGTTCTGTTATGAGTTGTGTTTTTTTAAGGTAGCATGCAGGCAGCTTTAGCTTGTCTCACCATCTGGAAACTCCAACACATGTCCCATCTTAAGGATTTGATGACAGTACAAGGCAGTGTGCCTAGAAACACCATGTTTAGTATCTGGAAAGCAATAGTTTTTAATATGTTGGACAGAGGGATAAGTATGATTCTACATCTTAAAACACAAACATCTACTAAATTGTTCACGTTTCACTTGGCTAACTGTTAGCTGATAACCAGCATCCTCGGGGCACACTGAGCACGGAGGTGAAAGGACTGTGTCCCCTCCACACCTCGTTGGTGCCACCTTGTGCTGTGCCTGCTCCATCTCTTGTGTCGTACTTGCTGTGGCCATCAGCTGCAAGGCTGAGGTCAGACCATTTCAGAGTCACCATTTGAGGAAGTAAAAAGGCAGCAAACTTCCCTCTGCAAAACTGACTGCTGAGACAGTAGAAGAATCATGGTTACCTTTAACAGAAACCTATAATCCAATACACAGGGGAAAAAAAATGGGTCTGACTGGATTAAACCAAATCCTTCCCTTTGCTTCAAAGCATTCAGCAAAAGCATAATGACTTAGCACACATGAGGCACTAGCAGCAAGCACTGAGAGTCCTTTGGAAGATGCTCCAGGAGGCTGTGTGTGAGCCCATGTAACTTCCCTGATAGGTCATTTCATCTTGAAATGTAGAACCCAGCTCTGCACCTCTGGGTGCAGATGAGGCACTGGTGTCTGACTGCAGTGGATCCTGCCTGCAGCCAGGCATTCAGCAGAAACCTTGTTCCCCTCCAGCTATTGGAGAAGGCCTTTGATGAAGCAGCAAGTCCTCTCCTGTAGCCACCCACTCCAAATTCCATTCTGCCATTCAGCTGTCCCCATGTTCTGGGTTCCACTCTGTATGTACACCCTCACAGCAACTGGGGTGAGACAACTTGCCTTCCATAAAGCAGAAGTGCCTTAGCCACAATCAGTGAAACATTACATCAAAGGTATGTTAATGGTTTGCAGGTGGTAGCTTTCCAGAGTGCCGTGGAACAGTTGAAATCTCTTCTTTATACTCATCTTTGTGAGACTCCTTGCTGTCAGGTTTAAGTGTTTGGAACTCAACAAGGAACTGAGCAAAGGAATTGTTTTCTGACCCCACCACGCTGGAGACAAAGCAGCATGCTCTGTGTCTGACTCCAAGGCACACACACCCTGAGAGGGCGCTGGACAGGGAACTGTCAAAGGCTTTCCTCAAATGAGACATCAATTCTGGGCTCCTCCACCCAGACACTAGTTGCTGAGAAACGTAATTTTATCTCTTCTGCTGTAAATGCTATTGGAATTGGACGAAGGATATAGAAGCTACTGAGGAAGAAGAGTTTGTGGGAGGGAGGGGGAAGAAAGAGAAACAAAGTGCATAGTAAAGAAAACTCTTTTTAACATGAAGTTACAAAGTACAAAGTATATAAAGCTTTGTTCTCAACTCTCCGCTTTGCAAGCTGAGGTCAGTTTAAGCTACAAAACAGGTCTAACAGAGCACAAAGCTGAGTGAATTGGAGCCACATTAATTTTATTTCTAAGGAAGAGGTAAGACTACACTTTTCCCCACACATAACATTCTCAAAGCTCATACAACATTTGAGTCTTATTGACAGAGACAGTGGTGCAGGGGCACTTAGCCTAAGACTCTGGGAATGAATGTATCAGGTTCGGAGTCTCTTCTGAAACAAGGGTTTTGGCAGATCTGGGCTGTGTATTACTGGGAAATGTAGTACACAGGAAGGAGAAGGGATTGCAGGTGTGGTATTGGGCTAAACTCTGGGCTTAGTGAGACCTTGGAGAAGTGCTGGGAATACCTGGAGTAATAAATAGCTGGACTAAATCATAGAATAGTTTGAGTTGGAAGGGACCTTAAAGGCTTCTAGTCCAACTCCTCTGCAACCTCCCTGCAGGAGCCTGTCTGACCATCTTATCTCTTTTATTGACAAGTACAGAGTGAAGTTCTGCAGAAAAGAGAGGGGAAATGTTACAGTGCCAATAAAACCCCTACCCATAACCCAGGACTGAAAGCACAAAACCTCTTTGAGTAGGGAGGTAGTTCACAAACATCTAGGAAAGAAGAATGCCATCTAACTGGATCTTCAAAGCAGAATTACATTGCTATCCCTACAGCTATCTAAAGGGAATGAAGAGGCTATAGGGCTAATAGAGATAAGGGTGAGAGCATCAATACGCTTTATGTTCTTTAGCTGTAGAGATTAATTCCTTGATTAAAGATAATGGTTAAGATTCAGAAGTCTGAACCTTAGGGAACTAAGATTATTGCTAAATGCTCCAGGGCCTGCAGATTCAGGATATCAGTAGATCCTTATATGGGGTGCCATACTTCACATTACCTTTCTCCAAAGGCATAGTGTTCTGAATATAACTAGGCTGATGCTACAGGTAGTGCCAGGAATGGGCGTTCACAGCCTGAAGGATGTGGATTATTGCAGAATGTTTTAAGGACTGCAGTTAGGAAGAAATCTTGTGTCAGATGGAGCAAGTGCTTTGTAAGCTACAGTAGAAATGAAGAGCTGCTTATAAGTAGAGAAATTGTCAGGGTTCAGTTTACAGCAGATTTGGGGATGGCACAAACTAAGGTTGCCAGGGGAAGCTGTTTTCATTGCAGGACCTGACAAGGTGCCAGTCAAAATATTCACTCTTTTCTTGAAAGTATGAGCCATTTATTACCACTAAAAGGAATGTTAGAATGAGGAGTCGGGTTAGATGTAAGGTTTGGAACTGCAGATCTTGAAGAGCATAGATTGCTGACAGCCATATTTGAAAATACCTTAATTTCTGTTCTACTGTGGGACATGTATGATGATCAATGTGTATAAAAATCCATATTAATTACCACATGCTGCTGCCCAAGAACTTCAGGAGACTAGGCTCCATAGGTATCCATAACATCCATAGCTAACAGTTAGGTTAAGTTAGGTTAGGTTAGTAATCCAAATAGTGAGGATCCAGTATTGTCGCTACAAGCTGTACAACCCTCAGTATTAGGAATGGGGATGATGTCAGTAAGAGGCTGTTGTTCACGGTGGGGTTTTTGTTGTTTCAGACATGAGTGTCACAGTTACAATGAAAGTGGGAATTAGGGACAGACCTTGGAAATCTAAAGCCTTAAAGACTGAGTGGTTCTCAAAGTTGTGAAAACTGCAGTATGTTGGTATAACTAATGATCAGCTCCATCTTTCCATACAATGTGTGGATTCTCTGGTTAAGAATAGGGATATTAGATGAACAGAGTTTTTTGCAAGGCCTTCAGAGCTAGGAAGGGTACTGGTGTCAATAGTCACCATCTATATCTCCATATTTTTCTGATTTGCTGAAGCAATAGGACCTTAGTTTTTATCTTCAGATACTATAAGGGTGAAAGAGAAAACAAATTTTAGGAGTTTGGTATTCAATCAGACTGAGTTTGCTGCTGGACATACAAATATAAGAATAGGGCTGGTGTCAGAGACTGGCTGGGAACTGAAATTTTGAGGAGTTGTGTTTATGGTCTGCTTTGATGAGGTGTTGGGCCTTCCTTGTAGCTATGGGTGTTTTAGGTAAAGTTTCAGAATCTGTTGAGTTCTGAAACATTTATTCATGTAGCTGAACTTCCCATTGAATGAGAATGAGCACTAGCACTAAGCTAACACCTTGCATTCCACAGGACTAGATCCCTTCACAGAGCTACCTTAGGGCCCATGTAAATAAGGATATTGTCTGCCCTAGTATTGGAGGTAAGATCAGAAAACTTAAGCCTACATCTGAGTCAGTCAATAAAATGCAGTCAAGGCAATCATGCCATGCCCTATCCATATTACATTATAGTTAAATGAGGTCCTCTCAGGGGTCCACGGTGTCACCTGTGCCCTTTGAGACTCTTTTCTTTTTTTTTTTTTCTAGAGGCACTGATTCAAAAAGGGTCCATTATAAAATGGTTGAAGTCGCTCCTGTGGTTATTATGGTAAAAGCTAAGATTTTAAATGCTGCTAGCACATGGAAATCTAAATCTACAAGAAATTAACTACTGCTGGCTTCTTCTGCATTGGCAGCTTGACACAGATGGGAGACAGTTGTTCATGTGGTCTTTTCCTGCACACGGTGGTCCAGTGGTTTAAATAACTGTAACATTTAGGCTCTGAGACTTAAGAGTTCCAAGAACTGTTTTTAATGCTGAATGTTAAAGGGCCAACTTGTGACAGCAGGTATCAGTGTTGCTTTTTCTCTTTTTTTTCTATGAGCCAATTGCTCACTTGTGTATCAGAGCAGGGTTAAGAGTTTAATTGAAACTTGAAGATACAAATGTTGAATATTTCTCGGAATATGAACCTTAGCAGAGCTCTGCTCTCTGTAGGTGCCAGTGCCATGCTCTTTCCTGTTAGCATGAACATGTCTTTGGCCTTAACATTAGCATTTGAGAAACCCAAGTTTCAAATATCCAGTATATTTGCTGGATGGTCTGGGGTTTCAGGGTAAATGAGAGCTCTGACAGCAATATTCACTAGTGTGTGTTATGCTTCTGGGAGTTCCCTTGGTAGAATGGTAACTGCATTTAATATCAGAGCTTTGGAAGCCAAAGGGTTCCATGGTGTTGGGAAGGATGATGTCTGCAGTGGACTGTGCCTCTCTTGTCCTGCCAGTAGAGATGGATCCCCTCAACACAATTAGATAAGGGTATGGTTTGACAATCCAAGCTTCCCAAGAGCCCCGTTTCCACATAAACACAGAGGAGTCTGCAAAGTTTGGAAAAGGGACAGTGGGAACTGCAAGAAGCAGTATTTTTTTTCTTCACTGCAGCAAGAGTTAGGGGCTGTAAATAAGATTAATTTGACATTAAAATCAGTCTTTGAGAATCTAAGTCTTGAAAATACCAGGGTATTTCTGAATTTTGGAGATCTTGCAGAATTATGAAGACTTTTGTCAGTATGGTACAACTGTACCCAAAAGGAGCATGTTATAGTGTAAAAAAAGGCCCTACCATTTTATTTTGCAGTGTACCAGGGCATCTGCTAGAATCCTGCACAGACACCCTAGCTGGGACTATAAAACTCCACTGCTTTTTATTCCAGCCTCCTGCAAAGACAGGACAGAATTTAACTGCAGCAGTCTTATTAAATGAATGTGCTATCCAACTTCCATGCGTTGAAATAGGCAATATGTTATTTACTGTTCTGTTTAAATAAACACTGTAAATATATGTGTACTGAAAGAATGCAACAAGTACTGTTGCAGCAAGAAAGGGAGAGAGCATACATTTTCACTGTCAGAGTTGTTTTTGTATAAACACTAACCTTAGTGACAGTCTTGTGGAACAGCATGTTGTGACTTTCAAAAGCAGAGCAGGTTTTGCTCTCCTCGTGCACCACCACAGACTCATGCAGGCAGCATCCTCCCACTCCCACGTCTTTTACAAAGCTTTCCAACCTGCTTCTCTCTTTTCAGTAGACTGCTTTCAGTACACTGTCAAAAAGGAAAAATCTCTCATTCTAGGACTCTTTGAAATGGGTTTAACTGAAAACGAAACACACTGATTTGATGCAAGTTTGGCATTCTGTGAGCTAAGAGGTCAGTCGTATGGTAATCAAAATAAAATAAATACTAAATGTTTTGTATTAGTCTTTTTGCAGAATGAAAGTTGTAAAAGACAACTAGGAATGTTTTCTTGTGAAAAGAGCATTTAAAAATAAAAAGTACCTTTATTTTTTTATAAATTCCCTTTTTCCCTGGCACTTTCCTGGGACACAAGATAGGGAGAGACACTGGTGTTCTCTTTCTCTACAGATACAAGTGAGTAGCAAAGCAGTAGGTCATAGTCACAAGAGGAAACTCGACCCTGTGGTCTGCTGCTGTCCTTGGCCCGAGAGCCTGATGCCCTCGTGCTTTGTGTCTTGGAAAATGTTAGTTGCTTACTTGTTAGGAGGGAATGTAAAGGCCATCTTTTATCACAGTAAGTTAGTGTTTTATTCCTTAGGATAATTTTTTTTCTGTTGATTTTAATTAGTATGATAGACACTTTCAAGTGTATGCTTCCCTATCCAAAAGCCTTTACCTTTGAAGAGGGCAATCTATAGAGTAAGGTAAGTGCATATCCCAAGCTCCTCTCCCTCATTAACCTCAGCATTCACCAATTTCAATAGCTCTTATCTTTATGGGCTATTCAGTGAAGCTGCAAGTAGCACAAGATGATCTGCAAAAGAAGATGAGGCTGAAATATGATGCTTTCACACACTCTTCAGCACCATCATAGGCATCCTTGAGTGGCTGACTGTGTAGTTGATGGGTAGGGTGTTAAGGAATCAAAAGCGTATTACATGGCATAGAACAAATCGTCACTTTTAACTTATAGTGTGGCACAAGCAAATATTTTTTCTGCTTTCTTGAATAAAAGGAGAATTAAAAAATGCAAAGTGGTTTGTATGGCCGTATATTCATCATCACACAGAAAGTCTAAGTCCCAGTACTAAGTCATACAAGTATCACTATTTGAATACAATCAGTATCAGTATTTGAATACAAGTATCAGACTACACCGTGTGACCTACAGCGACATTCAGTTTTTTAAAGAAGGGCAGTTAACCACAATTCTATTTTCTTCAAGGCCATAAAACACCCACCCACGCACGTCCATCACGTGCACAAACAAAAGGCAGTGATATTTTGTTTCAGCTTTACACGCTGGCAACACCGCATCCATCCGTCCTCGGCAGCCCCGGATCTCACGCCGCTGCCTCACCTGCCCAAGGCTCCTCCTCCTCTTCCCCCTATCTCTCCACCGCCGGGTCTCTCTGCAGGGAACACCGACCCTCCTCCCTGGACTCGCACCGGCCCCTCCAGCCCCTCCCCGCTGGAGCCGGCCAGGTGAGCGGGAGCCGCGGGGCCCCGGGGCTGACCGGGCCGCCGCTCCGCCCACAGGGGCGAGCCGGCACCTGCTACCTCTCCGCACCGCCCCGCACCGCACAGCCGCTGCCCGCCCTCCCTCCCTCTCCGCCGGCCGGGCACCGCAGGGCCGTGCGGCGACCGCGCTTCCCCGGGGCAGGAGCGCGCTCCCGCAGTGCCGGGCGGGCGCCGCAGGTCAGCGTCGCCTCCCGTACCTGTTGCGCAGGGAGCCGGCGGGGCGGGGAGAGGAGGGAAGGAGGGGGTGGAGCGAGAGGAGCCCCATCGCGGGAGCCCCATCGCGGGAGCCCCAGGACGCGCCGGGCTCCCGGCCTCGTCTCGCGGGGAGGCGGCAGCCCCAAGGTACCGGACCTCGGCTCTGCTTGTGGGTACCGGGGTGGCGAGTGCAGGGAGCGGGTGCCGCGGCCCGGCTCCGGGGCGTCATTTACCTGAGACTGAGCGAGCCGCGCACGGAGGCGGGCGGCGTTTCCGAGCCGTTGGACGGGGCGCGGAACGCTCCCGCCGTGCCCGCCGGAGCACGACCCGTCCCTCCCCGCGGGCAGCGCTCCCCGGAGCCGGGCACAGCTCCCCGGCAGCGCTGCCCGTTCCCCGGGGACGAGGGGTCCCGGCGCAGACCGAGCGGGGAGGCGGCGTGCCCGGCTGCCAACCCGCCCTCACCCTCTTTCCCCCGCAGGAGCCCGAGATGGCGGACAGCGCCGCGGCCACCGCCGCTCCTCGGCCCGGCGTGAAGGGCTCGGCGGCGCCCTGGTGGAAATCGCTGACCAGCAAGAAGAAGCACAAGGAAGCGGCGGTAGCCCCGCCGCACCCCGTCTCCAGCGAGACCCCCGCCGACACTCCCAGCCCCGACGGCCGGGAGGAGCAGCCCCCTCCCCTCGGCAGCGCCGACGCCGCGGGGAGCGGGGTCGGCAACCGGCGGAGCCTCCGCGTGTCCCACTCGGGCCGCTTCAAGGAACGGCGGAAGGTGCGCACCTCGCTGCTGGCCGACAGCCCCGAGGTCTTCGACGGCGGCGGCGCCCCGGGCCATGCCGCCCAAGGGGCCGAGTAGCCCAGGAGGATCTTGCCGAGGAGCTGCCGCTGGATGGGTGGCCGGAGAACTGGCGGGACAGGCAGCCGCAGTCAGTGACTGCTCCACAGCTGGGCTCGGACCCACGGGTGACACACGGGCAGCGGCTCCCAAACCCTGAGCGGAGCCTGCGGGGAGCCCGGCACCGCTGCCAGGCGAGGCAATCGCGTGCTGTGTTACATGAACACCGCCAATACCAACCCCGCGGATCAGGGGACGATGTGATTGTCTTTTTAAAAAACCACAAATAAACACCCCACTCCCTGTACTGTGGTGAGCGGACTGAAAGGTGCTATCCCAAGGCCTATGATGGGGTCTCTGAACCTTCCTTCCCGCAGCCCTTGCCAGGAGCCAACGCGCTGACTCTGAGGCCTGTGACCCTGCTCCTTCTGGCTCTCAAGCCGAGGAGACGCTTTGCTGCTTTCACCTCACGAGTTGTCTTATCCAAGGAGGGAGGGAACAAAGTGCTCTTATCTAATTTCAGGGCCGAGGACCTCCGGCGGTGCCGAAAGCGCGCCTGTCCTGCTGTTATCCACAAACACATCCTCCTTCCCCCACGGGGGTCAAAAGAGAGGTATTGTGAGGGGCAGGTCTTGCCTTCGCCCATGTCCCACATCACATTTACATGTGGAAAAGGCAGGGCCATGCTGGAATTCTCCCTCTTACTGTGTAATACTAAGCAGGTGTTTCAGAGTCTGGTCCCTCATGGCTCTGTTACAGAGGGAGGCCCATGCTGTTTAGCAATTCGCACTATTTACCCAGGGGATACATGATTTTTGCATAATCGGTATTAACTGGGATAATGAAGGTTCAATGAAGAAATTGTGGGATAAGACGTAAACATTCTTCTAGGAAATGAGAACAAGTCTGGAGAGCGCAAGCAGGGTTGCAGTTCTGATGTGGAAATAGGCTTGGGCACCACTGAAAGTTTACTGTGTCTGAAGCTTCTGAAGCAAGGTTAAGTGTCCCAGGATTTCTTCTGATGGTGAGATAATGTGCTTTCACTCAAGTGAAAAATCTGCTCCCTCTAAGAGCTCTTGGGTTTTTGGACAAATAATATAAGCCAGATTTGTACTGGTGTTGTGCCTTACAGAGCAAAATCAGCTAAAAATACTTGGCGATTAAGCATTTTTTGATAGTAAGTGGTGTAGCAACAACGGACTTATTTATTTTAGATGCATTTGCAATATACTTTATATTGTTAAAATTGTTTTAGAGTTTTTCTGAACATGAGATACTACACAGTGGCGGGCACTGAAAATTATTTCCTAACAGTCAAGTATTATGCAGTTATGATTTTATTTGGTTGCAACTAATCATTTGAGGTCAATTAAAAATAAAAAGTGACTGGAAAGGAAATAAGAACTAAGTTCCAGTTGAAAATATGGATTAAACCAGCCACTGACAATCACTGAAATGTTGCACTAGATGCTGGGCAAGTGCTCCCTGGTTCAATGTGCACAATAATATGTAATGAACCTTGAAAGCTCCTGTGCAATAAACTCAGGCAATGTAGCTGCTGAGGTGCTCACTGGTCATTCACTCCTTCAGACTCTGGAACCTAAGGACAAAGGAACTGTATCTGTATCATCAAATCTATTTCCATGAAAGCTTTGCTTATATATATTTTTTTTCCCCCACCCAGTATGTAGATACATGCTTTAAAAATTTAATTTAGCAAAACTACAAGGTACTGGATTTGGACTGCCTTTTTATGTTTCTAACTCCATGCTGACCAAGCAAAGGTCTGGGGTGGAGGGCGGGGAGCTCTTTAAGCTTTCTCCTCAGAGATGCTTTTCTTATGGGAGGCCTCTTCAGTCACGGGACATCTGAAATCCTTATCTTGAGAAGAAACAATCAGAGCAAACCTAATCTTGGAAAAAGTGGGGTGAGAGAGAAGGGGGAAAGTTTAAAAGCTGGAAACAGAGGTGGATGAAGAAGAACCGTATTCCAGCAACAGTTAACCCAGGATGGGAGTGGGGGGGAAGGAGGCAGAAAGGGGTGGCCTTGCTGCCAGGGTTGTCATACTACCTTTGGAGGGCAAACTGCTCATGTTTATTACAGGGAGAAATAGTCTGCCTCTGCTTATGTATTCTAAGGTCCAAAGAAATGTTTTTGTATGTGTGTGTGCCCAAAATGGAAGAACAAGTAAGCAGAAATTGCACTGATGCACTTCTTACCTCCTGCATCTGGTTTGCTGTGAGTACTGTGAGGGTCAGATCCTCAGAATTAGCCAGAGGCTGGAGAGTGAATGCACACTAGTGTTTTATATATCTCATGTAGATACTTTTCTGCATTTTTAATCATTAAACTGTTGTGAAAATGCAGTTTCGTCCTCCCTTCTGTACCTCAAAGCTGCCTTGTTCTACAGTGAACCTCTGTTCGCTCTTTGGAGATGCCTCAGGTTTGTTTATTGCAAGTCTTTTCCTAGGCACGAGAAATGTCCAGTTTGGGTTTTATTTCAGAAGTCTGGTGTGCTATTCAGATGGCTGCTGCTAAGATTCAATATCAACACTGGCTAATATGTGGCTAAATATATGTCTTAATCTTTGCCTATGACACTTCCATCTTGGAAATTTGGTCAGAATACCAGGTCAGTAAAAGCACGTAAAATACTTCACAGCTCTCCTCCATCTTTATCCTGACCTTGAGCTGTGGGAAGGAGACGTAATTCTATCTTCCTGCTCAGCCAAATCCTTGCTTCAATGAATATGATAGCAGCCACTGAAAAACTAGATCCATGAGAAAATGGGCTGGCTGCCTCGTCTCACTTTCCCTGCCCTCTGTGCACAGCAATACCTGCAGCTTAGTGCTCACCTGTGTACCTGGGAGGGAGGAGGCCTCTTGGCCATTACCAGTTGCACAGCCCTCTTGTTTCTCAGCCAGAGTACCAAATAATGCTTAAGTAATCTGTACACATGTAAATTAATTAAGTTGATACACAAAAAAAACCCTGGCGTTTTACAGAGCACCTGAATTACTGTTTTTAACCCTTGAAGTGGAAATAATTTCTTATGTAATGGACAATACGTGCTCTGTTTTAACAATAGTGCATTTCTGGGCATTGGATTATTAAAAGGTAGTTTGCACTCTTAGTATGGGTATTTTTCTCATCTTCTTTATAAAGATCATGGATCAGAAAGTAAGTTGAGGAAATAGGGTGACTGAGAAAGTACTTGCTGTATATTTTTAGAAGTAAACAGTGACATATCGACAAAATAAATGGAAATAAGCAGATGAGGTGAGCCTCAGCTATGTCAGTTTTAGTGCAATTTTCTTAATATTATCCCAGATACTAAGGATTGCTGGTTTGGGGCAAAAAAAAAATATTTAGCAAATAGAATGAACTTTTCAAATAAACTTGCAAAGTATATACTTGCTTATTCCTACTCTTGCCAAAACTAAAAATAAATCTCTGAGTGGTTGCCTGGTGAATCATTCTCTGCTATTGTAGGTTGGTCAGTCTGGACCTCAACAAAGATTATAGGGAGCACCTGCAGAAAATGATCCTAAATTGGAAACGCTGGAATAAATGTCTTGAAAGCCTTTAGACTTCTAACCTCAGATGTCATGTCAGGTTATGACTTAAACTGAACTGGAAGAATGGAGAGGGGACCTTACTGTTCAGAGGAAGAGAGGAGTCTTCACTGTTTGGAGGGTTGGTTTGGTTTTTTTTTTAGAGGGGGGAAGAGGTTGTAGGTTTTTTTTATTTGGTTTGATTTTGATTTTTTGGTTTGTTTTTTTTTTTCTTTGGAGGTTTTTATGGTGGTGGTGTATATTTTGCTTTGTTGTTTTTTTAGTTCTCTCTTCACTCTAGTGGCACCAGCGAATATATAATTTTATATTTAAAATATCAAGTCTCGTCCCTGAGCAAGATAGCCTCATATGAAGGTTAAAATCTGAAGGACAGAATTCCTGGCCTTGGCTTGGCCAATGCAGCTGGATGCTATTCCTTAAAGTCCATGTTTAATTTGGCACATTTAAACAGCTGATATCAGAAGACAAGCTGTTTCAAATGCAGGCACAAACTGGAAGCTCATTTTGCTGCCTCTTGGGATTCTATCTGGTAGGACAAAACTAAGAAACCCAAACCTAGCATTTTCTAGGATGTCTTTTAAAAGCTGGGGCAAGAGAGGGTTGGTTATAGCATGATATTTGAGACCATATAATTATACTATTTTGAAAAGCAAACCTTTACCCTTCATCTCTAATTTATTGCAAATAAGATGAGAAACCTGCTGGCTCTAATTTTTCGTTTCAGATTACAACAAAAGAGAGAAAGTTGCTCAATTTCATTGACCCCAGAAGTAGTAGTTTATCAGTTTTATCCTTAATGACACATCTGAAATTCACAATAGCTCTAAGAAACTGTATTTGAATATAGTATTCAGCTAAAGCATATTGATTAACAGCTGCAATTTATGAATTTGATTTACTGCCCATTTTATCTAGATAAAGCAATATAACATCAGATAATAGGTGTTTTGGGGATAGCAAGTGGCTTTCCATGGTAGCTGTAAGGCACAATTTTAACAAAAGATCTACCTTGGTGAGTAATCCTCATCAGATCTAAACATCATGTTTCTTGTGAGTAAAATGAGATAGAATGGTTCTTTTCAGAATATCAGTTACCAGACTACCAGATGTTTTTTGATGTGGGAAATAAGCTTGATTCTCGGACACAAGCCTGTGTGTGCTGTGAATCTCCTGCTGCCTGTTTGCAATGTCTCAGGTCTTTCCCCTCATCCAAAGTTATAATTCATTGTGGTAGTTCCTTTTACGTATGGAGGTAAAGAGAATTACTCTCCCCATTATTGAAAATAAGAACCATACCTTTGTATGCCTGTTGAAGTGAAAAATTAGAGGTAGTGTGCACTTGAACTTTGGTGACTCACCTTTCTTTTCCCACTGCTGACTTAAGTTCATTTTGCTTTCCGGGTCTTTGTTTTATCCTCAGTCTGTAAATGTTTGAGCAGATAAACCATCCACTGATCTTTCAAGAGCTTCTCAGTGACAGAGGAGTGGGCAGCACTTCAGTGGCCAAGGGAAAAGTTAAAATAGACCTGTTTCTGGACTCTTTGCTGCTGAATTTTATGAACAGGAGCAGAACTGAGCCTTAGTCTTGATTCTGGAATTATGACTACCTGGGAGACAGAAGGAGCCTCATAGTCTGTGCATTCTTGGTTGTGTTTATCTTGGCATGTGCTTTCAGTGACAAGTTTCCAAAAAAAAGAATTGTTTCACATCACTGGGTTAAACATCACTGTTTAACATAATTGGGTTCAGGACTAGGAGCATGGTGTAAACTTCAAAGAGAAATCCTGCCAACACAACTTCCTAAAAACGCTGTAGCTCAAACCTCTGCAAGATGGGGAGGAAGAGGAGAAAAAACATATTCTCTGATTTCTCCTTGTGTTCTTTTCTTGTTATACCAGTGCTATAATAATCTCCTTTCTAGACCCTAAAGCAGCTAGAGAAGTAGAATTTATGAAATAGGCAGATGTACAGAATATACAAGGACAGCATTTTACACTGGCATACATTTAAGGAAGAGACAAGCCCACGGCTAGATAGTGCACTGAGCATTTAGAGGTAGTTTTATTCTTCCTGCAAGGCTTGCAAGTTATGGTTTGTTCCTGGCTCAATTCTCCACTGGCTAACAATAGATAGGAAAATGCCTCTAGGTAATATATTAGCTATCACAGGTGTTAATTAACATCTGCTGAATTGCCTCTGAAATGGCAAAGAGTGAGAAAGTGAAGAATCGCATCTGAATAGCAGACATTGCTGAGCATGACTGAAATCACCTTTAGAAAGCTAAGGCTCCATTTGAAATGATAAGTTGAAGCACTTAAAATATTACCTGTTTTTGTTGATGATAGCTATTTTTCTTAATCCATATATTTTTGTTTTTCTGCTGTAATAGTTTACCATACAGATACCTTTTTAATGAGTATTCTTACACACCATATATTACCTCTCTAGTTTTATTGATTGCTTTTTCACTTTTTTCTGCTGAAACAATAATTTGGCTGAGCTTGTCACGTGCAAAAGGTTTCCACAAAATTAGAAGACAAACCTATGACTTATGCATAAACCTAAACTCAAATTCGTAACCTTGCAGTTGTGGAGTGCTCTGGAGAAGTGAGCTCACCTGAAGACTTATCCTTTCATCTTCCTGAAAAAAGGCATGTATCATCCCTACTTTAAAGAAAGGAAATGCAGGAAATAGGGCTAAAGTAAAGTTTCTAAGTGTGTGGACATAATTATGCATCTAGTCTGAGAGCAGAAATCAGACTATGCCAAAAGTACGTAAGAAAACCAAGGTGTGAAAAGTGGAGGCAAGAGTGTCAAATGGGCTTTCTCAAGTTTTAGATCTCTGAGAGGAACCTTTGGGTATGTGGGAATTTTAACATGACTTAACACATCACTGCACAGTAACTTCCAGGACATGGCTGAGAATTCAAGTAGAAACAGAGGTGGGCAGAGGTGGAATTGCATCTGTGGCACTGGAGTCCCGCTTGCACATGTAGGAAAAGCAATTTAGTTATAGCCTAAGATGTGTATGTACACTAGTGTGATTGTGTGGGAATGTGTCTCCCCTTGTGCAGCTGCAGATTTCCAGTGTGGTCAAAGGGTCACATTGACAAAAGCATTGAGGTGTCTGATTCCATTTACTTCAATGGTGCCATAGTACCCTCGTGGCTCTAATCTTCAGTAAAACCTTATAAAAAAGGGAGTGTAGTTACAAAAAATTGTCGAAATTGTACTAAGATGAGAGGGTAAAAAAAGGAGAATTTCTGGTTTATTTACCAATGCAAATGGAGTTAATGCAAAAGAGCTGCCTAATAACATGTGTTTTTTATTCTGTATTTTCAGCTGTTTGTGCTGAAGCAGCGTAGATGCTTTCTCCCCTCCTCCCTGGTATATCCTTGCTTTCCAGCTGCCATTTGATCTTTTCCAGTCAACTTGAAATTATTCCTTACAGAACCTCAGCCCCGTGTAGCATTTCGGCAGGGCTATTGTTCTTTTGTCCACTGCCTGTAGATCAGCTTTTACTGCTAAACAGCTTCTTTATAAAGCCCAATGGAACCTTCTCTCGTGCTTTTGTGTGCATTGAGAACAAGACTAAAGGTTGGAGAGGGTTATAAGTCCTGAGGTGTGCGGAGCCCCCCCATCCCTCCCTGTGTTTCAGTCTTAGTTACTGCTTTGGCATTTACCTGTTTTGCTTTTGCCAGCCAGGATGGGACACACCCTCACACAGCACAATACAAACACATTTAATTAAGAGCTATTCAAGCTCTTTTTTTTAAATATTTGCTTCAACAAATTCCCGTGTCAAGCAGCAGTCATACAACACATTTTGAAACCCTTTAAACCCGAGTAGAAACCAGCAGCACAATTTTAACTTGTTTTTGGATCAGAACCATCACTGTAAAGGTTCTCAGGGCTTGTTCCCAACGCGGGGGAAAGGTCATTTGCCAAGGCTTTGCTGGTCCTTTATGGCATTTGTGTGCTGTATAACAGTTTCTACAAGTTATACCAAAAAGTGCCTGGTATTAGGGAAGAGGCAAAAATGGCAGCACAAATTTGGCTTCTTGAGATTGGTGACTTCTGCATGCAAATGCCTAGTGAGCGCTAGCAAGTGGGATATTTTCAGGATATACACCCAGCTGCCAGAGTGTGTGAAGGATTTGCTTTTAGACATGGATCTGTGCAAATCAACATGCAGGAAACATTTTGACAATGTTATCCTTCCTGTCTTGCTTGCGAATTGGGGCATCCCTGCACACACTGTGTGACTCCTTGGTGGCACAGGGCCTGAGGAGGCTGAGTCTACCCCATGTCTATTGGAGCACCTTGGCAGTTCCTCGAGAGGAAAGAGAACTTGCTCAACCAACAAAATTGGAAGTAAAAGCTACAACCTGAAGTGTTAATGCCCCAGGGATCCCGGAGAAGTCACTCTTCATCTTTGCCAAATCAAAGCTACTTGTGGGAACTGTGTTTCTGCTGCCTATTGCTGTCACAGCTTTACCACCTGCTTTCATCTGCCATTAAGTAGCATGGCAATATCACTTGGAAATGTCTGACAGATTTGAGAAGGGGTATGAGTCACTGAAGGCTTGACTAAGGAGAGAACTTGGAGCAAAGTCATTTTTAGGTGATGAAACAGAGCTAAATTTATGGGGAAGGATTCCCTTGTCTAAGACCTGTATCTCTTGATGAGCACAACCATTAAATTCTTGAGAATATGAGTGGCAGGATCTTACCTGAAGATGCAGCTGACTATGGGGGATGGATCTAGGTGCCCTTACACTCTGGTAGGAAGTGGTGTGCGCTCTGAAGGGCTTTAAACCTGAGGCTCTTCATCCTTTCCAATGGATGAGGTCCCAACATGTAGAGAATGTGCAGACTTTTCACTCATGTAATTGATTTTTAACACGGGCACGTTGGCAGTCCTCTTCTTATGCTTATGGCAATGTATCACCCCCGTGTCATTTTAATCAGTCTTCCTTACAGCTGCTCTGTTAGCTTGTGCTGTTAATCTTCACCCTGAACCTGCCCAGAGGCTATTAAAAATATGCCTGAAGATGAAGATGCCTTGTGGTATCAGGTAGTTAGAGAAACCTGCCCATCCAACAGACTGGGAAGATTTATGGCCCCAGGTATCTCTCATATCAGAGGTAGGTCTGCATCCCCTCAGATGTGAGGGAAACATAATTGAGGGAGCCACCTTCCTTGTGAGTGCTTTAAATGTCAGGTCAGGTATCTTAGTGCTGTTGATGGGGCTCAAAAACTATTAGGCAAATTCCAGTACAAAGACAGGGTTATAAACCCCCTCAATGGGAATTTCTCAAACAGTCAGTGTTGATGTCTTGTCAGAAGTGGGACAGAGTAGCAGAAGAGTTATCCCATGTTCATCCTGTTCAGGAGATGAGAAGGGAATATTTACTATCAATTACTGTCAGAGGTGCTGGATTAGATGGATGTTCGGTCTGACCTGGTAGAAACCTGTATCTTGTTAAAGAAAAAATGAAAATAAGCTCTATGTCTTTGTGGAAGAAATGGTGCTGGCACGTGAGCTCAAGAGGCAGTCCTAGTCTCTGGAGGTGGCCTTGGTGAAAGCATGATCCAGCAGAAAGTTAGGACACAAAGTGCTCATGACTGTCCTTAGAACTTTCCCCTGAACCCAGCACCTAAGCTTTCAGTTTGGAGTGGAGTCCAAAACTGAAATTCATTAGGGAACATGGCTTTGCTATCACACCAGAAGTAATTTGCACCAGAGCAATGACCCTTTACAAAATATTACAGTAAAGGTGCGTTTGCCAGTGCTGGTTTCTTTCTGGTTCAAACCTAACAGGTACGTTTTGCAACTGCTACAATGACTTTGCCATGTTTTATCTAATTGTGGCTATACTTCTTCACATCATGCACTTGTTCACAGGCAGATAGTATTTCCTAAATGCTTTTGAATTGCTCTGCATGGGAGCTGCATAAACAGAAGGGATGGCTTTCTGATCCTAGGGGTGAACAATTACCTGGCAGGAGCTCCTGTGCCTGCACTAGAACATGACGTATCTTTAAAATGCTCTGTTATGTTCAGCATTTAAAAAAACCAAAACAAACAAGCAATAAACACAAAAGATAGCTCCAGGCATATGCAGGGTGAAACGGCATGCAGGTGTTTATGGCAATTAAACTGTCCAATGTTCAAACAATAAAATATTCAGAATTACACAGTAATAGACAATGTCCTTCCTGCTACAGGGAGGGGCTGATGTGAAAGACTTTTCACCCACATCCTTTGGGAGGTTTCATCTCCTTCCCAATGGAGACACCCAGATCTGTCATCTCCAGCATTCCCTTTACAGTAGAAGGTAGCTTTTACACTCATGTACTCTTTCTGATGACTCCAGATTTTAAACTTATATCCCAATGGAAATATTTTAAAAATCAGTTATGTTGTAACCTTAAGATGATCTAGAGTGCACCCTGGTAAAAGTTTAATCTACAAGAAGAGTGAGAATTTTACCTGTACAATTCCAGCCCTGTGAAGCTGACCCTTTCATGTGTACATAAAATTGCTTAACTCAATTCAACTTAAATTGATCATTTCCTGAGTTGGCACATAGTAGCTTCTTATAGTTTATGTTCATAGTTTATGGTTTTAGGTCTTGGTTGTTAGAGTATGGTAACAACAATGCCAAAGTTGTGAATTCAACCCCCTATGGGCTATGCACCTAAGTGCTGAACTTGATCCTTGTGGATCCCTTCCAACTGAGAATGTTCTGTTATTGTGTGGGATTTCTCAGCAACAGCCTCAGTCTCACAGAGACTGGCTGTCTTTTTACACCAGTGTGGTAAGCCCAAGGAAGAACATCACTAAAAATGCTTATTTTGTCATAGGTACTTCACAATCTGTTTGGAAAACAACAACAAAAAAAAAGAAAAAATAAATCCAAAATTTTTTTTGAAGGAACTCCAAGTTTCTCCGCAGCAGGGGCTATTGTAAATTGCATCACCAAGTTGAGGCAAGGAAATCAGACAACTGATTAGTAACTTGTTGTAACTAATTAATAACAGTTTTAGTAACTACTGAAATTTTAACTTGTAGGAATTGTGAATCCCAGATTCAATCTGCTGCTCACAAATTTTTTTTCTCACCCTCCTATGAGTTTGAAAACATGCAGCTTGCAAGCTTTATTTGTTGGGCACTGACAATAACTGCTGCTATTGATTCTGGTTCTCTGTCAGGAGTGATCCTGTTTGGAGGATTTAAGCTTTCCATAACACTTAAACCTTTTACTCTTTGATGCATCAGTCTTCTCAGTCACTCTGCCCTCTGAGGTCTCGAGAGGCATGCTGAAATTGCAGACTGGTACGTCAAGGGAAAACACAACCAGGATATTCCAAGAGGTATTAATCAGGCTTTTAATTATGTTAAACATAAATATCCTAAAGCTTTCTACATTAGCAACGATGGTATAAATGTTAATTTTCATGTTTGCAGGCCTCCTCTTGACAGTGACAACCCAGCTATGGAGACAACTTTCAGAGATTTTCTACAGCTGTCTGCTATCCACAACTAATAACACACAACAGGATAAGCTAATTTGGCTTAAATTTAAGAGTACTGTGTATAACTAAATCAAGAGTAAGTCAGGTCTATAATTTTATTCGATTCCTTGGAGAGGAAGACTTGATCTGATGTTCTTAATACTTGTATAAAAGTATGTCTGGATGCTTAAGGCATTACAAAGGATGAATAGTTCACTCTTGCCAGAAATGGTGCAGAGCTTTCAAAAATAGCACATAGGCCTCCCACCAGTTCAGTGTATTGACATGGCTTTGTCTTGGGCCTGGAACAATCTCAGTGGGCACCAAAATAGTTTTTAATCTCTCTCTGTCACCTTCCCTAGTAGTTCCATGCACAAGGTGGGATTGCTGCTGTCCTCTGCTCAGCTGCTATGGCATGGGTGAAAGGTTCTTGACTCTGTATTCTCTATGTAAGGCTTTTTAATTTTCCATTTGCATGTGCTGAGTAGCTCTGCTTTTTGCTGGCTTAGAAGAGTTGAGCAAGGGATGTTTCCCACCCTGCATTCATGCACACTGCCAGCTCCATAGAAGGGATGGCACAGGACCCACAACCCATTGACAATATGCTCCTGAAAATGTCCAAGAAGGCACCTGGAGCGGGGAGCCAGAAATCTGCAGGTCAAAATCTGTCTCTCCCCAGCCAGAGCATGGGGAATACAGTTCATTATTCGTGATTTTGCCATGAGTGCTACAAATGCTGTTGGTTTGAACTGTAAATTGTGCCAGAGCTGGAAGGTTGAAGGAGCAGGAAGACCAGCAGCTGGGGAGCAAGACATCATGTGTTGTGTGTTGGTCACAGATGCAGCAGGGTAATCTGCCAGAAAGGAACAAGGCGTGACAGTGTACTGTCTTCAGAAGTGACATCCGTCATGAAACAGGTTTGGACGTAAATATTTATGCATGTTGTGTGCTCTTTGATGGGAAAGCAGTATGGTATGCTTTGGTATGGTAAGAAAAAGAGCCCACTAACAAACTGGGGGCAGGGTTGACACTCATTCTGTCTTTTATTGTTGTTTTCATTATGAGCATGACACAATGCCTATTAACAAATCCTTTATTGGCATTTTAAGTAGTAATGTACTAAAGCTAAGCCTGATCCATGGCTGGTGGATGAAAGGACATTCAATTTCCCAATTGAGAAAAGCTGCTAAGGACAGAAAAGCTTTTCTATTATACTGGTGATATCTGATACACAGTGGAGTATAGCAACAGTCCCTGCTGGCCTCAGAGACAAGAGAACTATTATGAGCTTTTTTCTGCTTTTATTGTGCAAGATTTATATGCAGTGACATCTTGATTTCCTGCCACTTTGGAAAACAAATAATTACTGGTAGATACAAGGAGAACTTTACTGGACCATAGGACTATATGGCTAAAGCAATGTTTTATTTTCATTGTGCAGCAATCACCATATAGATTTTAAAATTATACATATTTGACTGCAGTATCCAGAGCTGTTATGTATAAAGAAAGACATTTCATTCTTATGTGTGAAGACTAAAGCTGTAAATATAAAAAGGACATGGATTTGAAAAGTTGTCTTCCACAACAATCAAAACTGAGTGGAACGATTCCCTTGTTACTTGGGCAATAAATTATTTAATTGGAAAAGGAATAGTCCTCTCATGAATCAATAATATTTTAAAAGACAAAACTTTTAATGGGTAATAAACGGTCAAGTGCTGGAAGTGGCTCTCGGTGAAAAGGCAGTGGAGAGCAAGGTGCCAAGGCTATTGATTATTCAGAAAAGTCAGAGTTTAAACTACAGTCTCAAGAGCTGATAAATAGAATGACAGATAAAAGTCAAAGTCAGTACAGTAATATGTCCAAGGAAAATAACCCTTGCAATGGTAAACTCTCCAGAAATTATTGCTATGCAGTAAAGAGAGGTTGAAACTGTTGAGTTGGCTTTTTCAGAAAGAACACCAGTTCAGTACTCTGTGACAGTCTAGAAAGGTAAATCAAATGTTAAGATTTATTAGTAAAGGAAAAGAGAGCAAACATGAAATCTGCAAGTTCATCATGTGACCACAGTGTGACTGTCAAAGGCAGTTCTGGTCCTTATTTCAGTGAAAAGATGGGAGGACTAGAACAGGTGTATAGAAAGGTGAAGAGCTGTCATAGGTTTGGAAATATTTTTGTTCGAGGTGAGATTAGACAGATTTGCTAATAGTAACATAACAGACATAACACACCTATACAAAATCAAAAACAGCAAAGAAAGGTGAGCAGAACACCATTATTTTCTCTCTATGCAAAAGCTTGAGAAAGCTGGTTTAAAGCAGTTGGGAATTATTTCTCATAGCTAATGGATTAAGATATGCAACTCCTCACCACAGGGTGTTGTGGAGACAAAAAGTTTAAGTTGAGGAAAGTGTTATGAATAAATTTGCAGATAAAAAAAGCCTTCATAACTATTAAATACAAAGATATTTATTAAATCCCTCTCTCAGGTAGGCTCTAACTAGCCTGGTAGGATCTGTGAGGATATAGCAGAGGAAGTATAATTGTGCATTTACTTTATTCTTGCACTCTTTTCCTAAACATTTGCTACTGGCTGCCACAGAGCTCAGCTACCAGGCTGGAGGGACCTTTGCTCGGATCCAGTGTGGCTGCACTTGGGCACCATAAATCTGCCTGTTTGAGAGGCAAATACTGAAATTAAGTTTGCACATCAGATAGCGCTGGAAGATACATGCTCCCTCGTGAGTCCTATAAAAAAGATACAAGCCATCTATCATTCTCTTGTAAATATATGGCAGGGAGCTATTTTAAAGCACCACGATGGGCTTGTTACCTATGTCTGTCAGACTACTGATATCAACTCAGTACTGTTATATTGCCACAGATTATGTTATTTTCATAACACAGGTCATGGCAGAGTCTTGGCGCCAGAACTTAGGATAGTTTAAAAGGTTATTTCTCTGTTATAGTCAAATAGTTGCTTTGAGATCAGGGTCTTGCTACCAGTGGGTCTGGTTTAACAAATCTTGTTAAAGGATCTTAAAAATTAGGATATGCCTAAACTTCAGGTCGGAAGTGCATTAGAGTTCACAGTTTTAGATTAATCTCTGAAAATAAATCAGACTTCAAAAAACTAAGAGTTTACCAAATATTATCAACCTCAATGAATTAAAAACCTAACCCTTGTGTTAGAGAGGGCTGAGAAAAGGATTTTTTCTGTGATTTATCTTTAGCAGAGATCTACCACATTTTCCCATTTATGTAGTAACATTCATTATATGAGGAATTCAAAGTGCTTTACAAACATGAGTTAGCTAATGGCTATGAAGCAGATAGACACTGGAGTGGCCTCATTTTTTAAAACGAAAATACTTCCTTGAAGAAAATTTAAATGGTTTAAAAAATTTCCCCTGGCAAAAGGCACCAATGAAGTTATTTTTGTGAGGACAGCTTTCTGCTGTGCTGTATTTTCACACTATTTTTATATGTTGCGCTTTGAATTAAGGAAAGATTAAATACTTACGGAAGGAATAGCTGAGAGTCCAGTAATGATTAAAAAAAACCCAAAAAAAGCAACACCTTCCTGTAGCTGTGGTTGAGTTCAACTGAACTTCACTTTCTATAATCCTGTTCCTGTTGGCAAACTTCACTTCTGCAACTGCATTTCCCATGAGGTCATTACTCACAACAATGCCACCCTCTGAAATCCTAAGCACTAACTTAGAAATCACCCCTTTCTCTGGTATATTCCCTGCAGGTTAAGTTCACATACCTTCAATAGCAAAAGCATTATTCACTGATCAGCATACATTCCCTCTCTGAAAGGGGAGAGAGCGTACAGCATTTTGGGGAAGCTGGAAGCTGGCAATTCAGGTGAAGCAAAGCTGGTGTCTGCTATTGCCTTTTACTATAGAAACGGATGTTCTGGTTCATCTGGAAGATCAGTAACTGGAGATGTTTTAGCAAACAGGATTTGGGGTTCAAGACAATGGATTACTTCACGTTAAACAAAAAAAAGCAAAAACACCAAACAACAACAAAAAACCTAACAAAACAAAAAACTCCCACAAAACCCAACAAAATAACCCCATGAGAAAGGTTTCAGTGGAAGCCATCTGTGCCCCTGTGAAATGGCTTGTGAATGTAATCAGTGAATGCAGAAGAGAGGCAAGAAGGGAAAGCTGGAGGAGAGCGTGGAGGTACAATTGGTCCTGATGAGCCACATAACTTCACTTGTCATCTGCTGAGTTCTGAAAAGTGGGTGAGAAATATGGCCTCATGGTAAATGGATGGGATATTTCCAAGAGAAATTAAAAGGTAAATGAAAACAATCCTGGAATTTCCAAGCTCTGGGTTGGTGACCCTGGCTAAAATGCTAAATTCTGCCTCTCTGTTGGCAGTTCTTTTTCTCAGGAAAAACTGGGCTCCTCCTTGAAAATACTTTAAATTACTTTTCAAGCTGAGTACCCAAACCATGAATCACTGCTTGCACTAGTTAGTGATCAACTCAAGCTCATGTATCTGTTTAAATGCCTTAGTGTTTCCTGTGGAATCTTCTCCACAAAGTACCAAGATATATTTCAATGTCTTCTATTTTAAATTAAGAACGTTTCAATGAAGAAAAGCAACAGAAAGAAGGCTCTCTCAGAGAGAGACTGAGCAAAGAGTGGAACTATTCCTCTTTAAAGTCCTTTTCCTTCCATAGTGTGACTGCTGTATGCTCTCTGTAAAATTAAACATGGAATTACTCATGTAAGTAGACAAAATGTTTAAAAATTAGTCACATTATTTTCAAGGAGTTACAAACAGCACCCTTTAGGATTAAAAATCCTTTATTAAAAACAATGGACCACTTATCTTAAAACCTTTCACATAATCCAGAGGCCAAGTGATGTTTCACAACTGAGCTTTATAGAATTCTTATTTAATTTTTTAAAAATGTTAGTATGTTTTAGACATCCAACTTCTGCTGTCATCAGTGGGTAAAAAGCATGGAATTCCCCTAGCTGTTCTTGAAATATCTGTTCTATGTTTCAGCTGACTTAAGATGAAGCAACCTGCAGGTTTTAAGGAACTGAAGGTAAACAGGGAGGAGGTTAATCATCAGGTTAGAGGGAAATTGTCGTTAGGCACCATGGGAATATTGCTGTTAGGAAGATTTGCTCTAGTATGGCATCTACCAGGAAGGTAGTGCAAAGACTGCATACAAATGACAGGCTGTGGTAGCAGAACAACCAGGGCAGCGAGAATTGCTGCAGTCTGGACAAGCTGCATCACAGAAGCAGCTCCATGAAATGAAGAGTGACAGTAATTTACCAAAGAGTCTATATCCTTAATGAGCATAAGATCCCTATAATTTTACTGACAAGGCATTTGATGTCCTATTCTCCAATTTATTGCAGAAACAGCAGGAAGTCTCTTTGAAAGCAAAATGTAACAACAAAAAAAAAATGTAGAAAAGTAATGATTGTTTCATGTGCCCAGTCTTCTGAGTCCTTTTCTTCCTGAAGGTATATTCTGACCCCTATGACCAGAAATGCCATGCTGATACTTGAAGTCCCTTAAACACCCCACCAACAATGCTATTAAACTGTTGCAGAGAAGGTGTTGAATCAAGGGTAGTGTGGCCTGGGAAAAAATGCTTTAAGTCTGTTCTGCACTGATGAGGTTGCAGTTGGAGTATTCATCCAAGTTTGAATCCTTCAGGCGTTAAGAAATAGGGAGGGTAAGTAAAAAGAGTTTATGAGGTACTTAATATGCATGAGCAGAAGCCTAGAAAGCATGATATATGAGGACAGACAAGAGAAATTAGAGGGTTTTAATCTAGAAAGGAAAAGAAAGAACAGGAAATATAATAGTCTTGAAACGCCTATAAAATTGCTATAAGAAAGAATAATCTGCTTCCTGTGTCCTTGGTAGCTAATACAAGGAGTAATAGGTCTTGACTTCAAAGTGGAAGCTTAGGCTTGACATTTGAAAACGCAGAGGTTGGAAGGCTTGCCTTTGCTGTGCACAGCTTTAAGATATAATAGGTATATTATATATATAGAAATAGAATATATATATATATATATATATATTCTATATATATAGAAATATAGGTAACATTGCCTTGGGGCAGGAGGCTGGAGCCAGGGATCTCTGCAGATTCCTTCCAGCCTTCCAAGCAGTTGGTTGTAAAGGGAGAAATAGTGTGTCTCTGATGGCTGTTTTATGGACACAGGAGGAGCATGCCCACCAAGGAAAGAAATTTATAGGAAGCTGATCATGCATAAAACATTTCTTTGGTCCTGGGAAACATGCTGAATAACTGCAATCCCTGTATGGACCTAGGATATTTTTGACACCAGCAAAGGCCATAACACCTTCATGATACCTGGCATGTACTATAATATAAATATAAATTTATAAATAAATTAAATTTTATAAATAATATAAAGGAAAGCCTCTTATTGGGAATGATGTTGGGTCTTTCTCAGCAGTAAGATTTGTAAGGGGTTGTAATTGCCAGAACTCAGCCCTTTCCACAATGGCTCTGAGGATTGCAGCCATCTGGCCTTGGAGAAGCTGAAGCCATAAATGACTTCTGCAAAGTGCACGTTAAGAGGAACAACTGGCTCTGATGAAGAAGCACGAGATAAAATCTCAGCAAGAACCAGTGAGCACTGGTTTCCAGGGTCCAGAGAAAACCAGTGTGGGAGGATTCAGAGTTTCATGTGTTTTACTCTCCCAGTACTTCTCACACAAACATTTACCTTTTCTTGCCTGAACTGGAACAACTCATTTCCTAACCAAGTAAAAATGTTGTTTAGATAGTTTGGTCTGCATCTAGAGAGCCCTAAAACAGGCATGAATCAACATCAGGGAATGTTTCAGCTCAGCCCCTTGCAGCAGTCCCTGGATGTTTCATTTAAACAGCAGGCAACACAGTGCCCACCCTGGAGATGCACAAATCCGAGGAGACAGCAAATATTCACATTCCCATCTGTCAGCAGCAAGCACAGCCTCGGAGCAGCAAATCTGCCAACTTAGGTTAGTGATTTGCAACAAAAATCCAATTATTAAATAGCAGCAAAACTTTTTGGCTGAGGAGTTTCAGAGCATGGAGCAAGAACTGGCATTTGCTGGCCACCCATTTGGTTCTGCAGGAGGTTCATCTGTTCATCTAATGTGGCTGGGCGTCCTTACAGCAAGATGAAGACAAGCTTTCATTGCCTCCTCGTAAACAGATTTCACAGACTTCTGTTTATTGTAGGAGATGGAGAACGGGTTAAAAGTTGTCTGGACAAACCTGTGCCAAAACTGTCAAGCAGGAGGGAGACTGCAGAAGAGTATGTCCCTGGAACAGGAAAATGTAGGTACAGATGGGTGCTCCTTAAGGAGCACAACCTCTGTAAGGAGAGCTTGCACCCTGCTGCCCTCACTGTTGCTGATCAGGTGTTTGTCCACCTTCCCTCTAGAAAGAAGGATTTGGTCATGTTCTGGTACCTTATAACCCTCCAGAGCTCCCTGAAAGGAGTTTGTAGGCAGATGGGAGTCAGTAGCCAGGTAGGAGTCAGTCTCTTCTTCCAGGCAGCCAGCAATAGGACAAGAGGACACAGTCTTAAGCTGCACCAGGGGACGTTTAGGTTGAGTATTAGGGAAAAATTCTTCACAGAAAGGGTGATTAGATATTGGAATGGGCTGCCCAGGGAGGTGGTGGAGTCACTGTCTCTGGAGGTGTTTAAGGAAAGACTGGATGTGGCACTCAGTGCCATGGTTTATTTGACATGACAAGGTGGTATTGGTTCATGGGCTGTACTCAACTATCTCAGAGATCTTTTCCAGCCTAATTGGTTCTGTGATTCTCTGATTCTAAGATAAACAAGTGCCTCCATCCTCCCTGCCCCTTTACAGGACAATGGAGATGGGACTATGGAGATGGGACTATGGAGATGGGATTAGCCTTTCCCATTCAAAGGTGTTTAGATTTCATTTTTAAATCCTGGATGGAGAAATTGCAAGGAGAAAAAACTGATCTCTAAATACCTTGGTTATAAAGTAGGACCAGTAAGGTACAGAAACTGTTATGTGCAGAAATATTCACAGGAAAAAAATAGCTATTTTATTAATAGTCAAAAGAATACCAACAAAAAGTAAAAATTTTTAATAGTTAATACTTGACATGTCCAAAATCTCACTGCTAGTAGGAAATTAACATGGTTCTGTTGCCAGTAAAATCTGATATGAATTGGCTCTTATTTCCATGTAATTTAACGTTTTTCATCAGTGACATGGAAGAAAAAAATAATTCCCAGTCTTAACAATTACTGAAGTCTCGAGCTTGCACAAAGACTGGAGATACTGAGTAAAAAATGAAGAGGTGTCATGCACAAAGACCAGTCCAGGTCTTCTGGTCACATTAAACAATATGTAGAAACAAAAATCAGTTCCTATAGAATCCATAGGGCGTTCAGAGCATGAAAGGCAAGCCCTCTTTCAAGCTTCCAGTGGCCAAAGTATGAACCATAAACCTTGATGTGTGAGCAGGAGAATGGTGAGAATGAGTGGGGAAGGCATACTGCCTCTATCATTCCGCTGGTGTAGCAACTTCTAAAGGAACATCTAGTTCATTTGTCTGGGAAAGATTAGAGAGAAGACTGATCATGTAAGATCATACAAGAATGATTAAAGCACTGGAAAATAGACCTCAGTGTGAGACAAGAAGAGTTCAATTTATTTAGCTTAACAAAGAAGCCACAGCATGACTAAACTTTGATCTCAGGCTCCTTCATCTCGCAGACAAAGATAGAACAAGATCTGGGACAGGATGGCAGCAAACCCAGATTATAAACAAGATGTAATTTTTTATAAAATCATTGCCATTTTAAAGTAGTAATAAAATTATTTATAGATAAAAGACTTTGATTCAAGCACAAAAATGTTTCTCAAAACCTCCTAATTCATGGTGTATGTGAAGTCAGATTCATTAACCAAAGTTAATCAGATAATCTATGGGTTACTAAGAAAATTTCCCATGACTATTTTATTATTTCATTATATGTTACAAGCATGTCAAGACACTCTCAATAAAATCCACATTTCTTTGTAGTCAATACTATACACCTACATTTCAGAAAGTCTCTACCCCAAATAGGTTCTAAAAGAAATTATTTTATGCCCTCTTTTGCAGATGAAGTAATTTGACCAAAATCAGACAGGAAGCTTGTGACAGAAAATAGATTTGAATCTATGTAGTCCTTAGTGCTACCTTAAGCAAAATGTCAACCACACCTCGCTGGGACATCTGCCAGTGTTACATGGTTACAGAGTGAGTGCCCTTCCTAAAGTCTCTGGTGCCTACGTGCTGGTGGCTCACCCTTTGTGCCACACAATGGTGATGGAGGAGTGCAGAAGGAAAGGGAATGTTCACATAGTTCTTAGGGAATGCACCTCGACTCTTGCTGATGGGACAATGCTGATGGGATTTCTGGATCAGTTTTCCTTCTTTTTATTAGGGCCTGCAGAGGACAATAAAGTCAGACTCACATAATGTGAATTAGCTATTAACCTGTCAGTGCCAGAAACAGAGATATAGAGCGCAGTGTATGGGAAGTGTAGGTCTGCCCTCCTGGTGTGCACAGAGCTGAGGACACTTCAAGGTTTGTGCTGCTCTGAAAGCATTTGAAATGCAGCCCAGCAGCCTCATCTCAGCTCACTCTAACCATAAGCACACTCTGCTCATGGGAATAGCTCATAGGAATCCATTACCCCTGATGGATTTTGTCCTGGCTTTGAATTGCACTGCAGGCTGCCTATGGTCTTAGTCCTACTGTCTCCCCCAGCCCTCCCCGTGTCCCCATTTAGAGAAGGGAAGTAGATGCTTTTGTTTTAATTTTCCTTTTTTCATCTTGCATTTTCAGACTACATTTCTAACGGAGGTCAATTTTGAGAGAAATGTTTCTGAGTGGAGGTGGAAGCAAAAAATCTAGAGTTCCATTTGGAAGATAGAAGCCCATTGTCAGAGAACTCTTGTATTGAAAGATATGTACATCCTCAGGGGACTTTAAGTCTGTAGGAAAGAAGCACCCAGACTTAGTGGCTATTCCTTTGATGGAGACATCCCTATCCCTCTTGGCTACATGTCATGCAGAGTGGGGAAGAGAAGCTTTTTCCTGTCCAGTGCCTCCGAACATGCACATGAACTCACGTGTTCAGACACTGTCTTTCCCTTCATCCTGAAGAGCCAGCTGGTGCTTTCAGGTGTTCATGCAACACTGTCATTTCTAGCTAATGCAATGGAAATTCTCAGCAGCAATTAAATAGCAATTAGTAAGCTGAATGCTTTATTGTGGTCATAATTCCTTTCCATTTTGCTAAGTGACAGCAAGAATGTCTTGGCCAAAAGCCAAGTGATTGCTCAGAAGGGTGATTCTGCATTTCCACAGCACCCAGAGAGTTAAACTTCCTGACGAAATCCAAAAGCCAGCAATGAAGATGTAATTATGTGAGATGCATGGCAGGAATGACTGCTGTAATAATGTTACATAGGGACAAACGTTTTGGGAACAGTTCTTTGGCAAAGGAGCCACACTCCTCCCATCTTGTAGCTACGCTAAGGGCTTTTTCTTGCCATCTGTGACGCTGCTTTTTTATTGTTTCATACTTTGAACACTTCTTATGAACTTGTAAAATTATGACACTCATTTTCTTATCTCATTAGGAGAAGCAAGAGATGAAAGTTGTGGAGATCCAAAGACACTTGTCCATTTGGTCCTGTTGATGTCCCCAGCACCTTCTGTGACTGAAGAAGGGGTATCTCAAGCAGTTCAGCTGTAACTAAGCTGACTAAATGAAAACAAGCGAGCTAAGGGTAGTCGGGTGTGGTGCCAACCTTTGCTCATGTGTTTTTGTTTGCAGTTGGCAGAGTCCAGGTTCAGCTTATCTTATTCCCTGAAATCCATATCTCTATATGTAATTGTTGTCAAAAGGAAATGGGCATGTCTTGTGGCTTCTGATTGAGTTAGGAAAAGGTAGTGGTCACCTTATAGTAAATCTATTTTTTTTTCTGCAGGACTACAGTGCTATACAGTTTGGTATCATTGAAGTTTTAAAACATTCATTAAAAACTTCAACAGTAGTATTGCTGTAATAAGAGATTTCTTCAATCATATCTCAGCAGCAGTCAGAATAATCCTTAAACTAAAAATACTTTTTTCAAATCGATGCAGTAAAATAACGCACCCATCTATGAGGTGTCACTTTTGTAAACTTTCTCAAACCTGGGAGATTTGCAGGGGGATGCATGGCCAGCTGCTATTTTTGTATCTAACCCATAGCTCCTTTGAAAAGCTCAACTAAATTTCAACTAATTAAAAGAAATTGGAGTATACATCATATTTCTATACAGGCTGTGGTATTTTAAGGCTATGAGAGAAACCCATTTAGAAATACTGTGGACAGTACGTGCCCTCAGTATATTGACAAGACTAATTGCTAGGTTTCTCAAAAACATTTCTCTATTTTTCTTGGCCCCGTTGCTCACATTGCCTCTTCCATTTTCGTATCTGAGGGCATGATAAAGGAATTAGTGTATCTGCAGATCCACAGTTGGTAGGTCTTCATTAAAGGTAAAGCCTTCCTGGTGACTTCCTAATCTGGACAATAATCAGAGGATGAGATAAAATGTATTTTGGGCAGGTGCTCCACTCTTACTGTTAAATGCAGAGAAGGCTAATAAAGAATATTCACAGCAGCACTGCATGTACTGAAAGACTGGTAAAAATCAGAAGAGCTTTGAATTTAGGAAGCAGCACTGTTTTGCAAGAAAATGTTCACCACTCTCAGTAGTACAGTATTTCTAAACTATAAAAGAAAAGACAAATTCAAAGGTAAATTAGCTAATGTAATATTACATTCCTAGAGAGCTAGACAAGTCTTAATCTTCATTTATTCTTATAATGAATAGGTACATATGGGACTCACCGACATGACAAAGTCACTTCAGAGTGCAAGCAGAAAAGTTTTGCTTATGTGTACATGTGTCACGGACAACAAAAGCCTCAATACTGACTGAGAAGCAGCTGCAATTCACTTTGGAATACATGCCAGTCAGAAAGGATTTGCACCTAAAACATTTCCTCAAAGTCGTAAGGTACATCATTTTCTACATCTTTCTACATCTGTAGAAAGAACTTTGTTTCTTCTGAGAAGTCATCATAAACTCTGCAGTACTTGAATACTTTGGCACAGGTAACATTGCAAAGTGATGCTATTGTTTTCAGCACAGCCAGATCTGCTGGGACATGTTATGCCTAAAAAGCAGACTCTAGAATATTGTTTTCCTCTAGATAGACTTTATGACTGCTATTCTGATGTATTAAAGTCTTATCTCTGAGTTTTCTTTTCGTTATATCGAAATTAAAAGAACGAGCAAGACACTTTTAGCTTCCATAATTTTTAAGAGATCGCCACCAAGTGGTAAAAGGGAATTAATACCATTTCCAGCTCCCGTAGGCAGCAGGTGTATGGCACTGCGTAGAAATGACGGTGCGGATCAAATTATCGCCATAATAGCACATGCAAAGTAAATATTAAGGATCATGCAATCAAAGGTAGTTCTTATTTTAGAGTGAATTAATCAAGGAGGTAAACCATTTAAATGTAGATGACATAGCTTTCACTACCATGCCCTGCTCTGAAAAAAGCAGCCCTAAGTAGGTAACTTTTTATTTGAACCACTGACACTGGTTATTACAAAGAACAGAACCACCTGAACTGCACAACTCTGACTTATCACCATTCAGAAAACTCAATAGAAATGATTGCATTAACACATCTACCTTTTTAGCTGGCTGGGTTTCAAGTAGCTCTTAAAAATTAGTATGCTATTATTTAGTCACAATTTTTCTGGCCTAATAAATGTTACCTGTAAACTATGTGATGGCAAGGAAAACGGGATTACTCATAGGAGATCCTGGACAACAAGCTGGACATGAGCTAGCAGTGTGCCCTTGTAGCCAGGAGTCCAACAATATTCCAGGCTGCAGGGTAGGAGGAGAGACTGAGAGAGCTGGGACTGTTCAGCCTGGAGAAGAGAAGCCTCAGCAGGGGTTTCTCATCAATATATACAAATATCTGAGCAGAGGGTACACAGAAGAGGGATCTCTTCAGTGCTGTCAAGTGACAGGACAGCAGGCACAAACTGAAACACAGGAGGCTCTGTCTGAACATCAGGAAACACTTTTCATAGAATGGTTTGGGTTGGAAGGGACCTCTAAAGATCACCTAGAGCAACCATCAGTGTGAGGATGACCTGCACTGGCACAGGCTGCTCAGAGGGGTTGTGGAGTCACCATTCTTGGAGGCATTCAAAGTTATCTGGGCACTAGCTCTGCTTCCATTTACCACAGCAAGTTTACAAAAACATATTGCTTAAAAGTGAATTTATTGACTCACAGAAGGAAACTGTTGACTTAAAAGCGCTGAAAGAAGGAAGAACAGGAACTTGATGTACTATATCTGAATAGAGGTCAATACGTTTATAGAAATAATTTTGTGATTACTTTATCTATTCTTATTTGTTTACCATTTCAAAAGTATTTTCTGTATTCTATAACAGAAGTCATAAAAACACACAAAATAATTATCATCATTGATTCTTCTGCAAAACCAACACATATTTTAGATACCTTAATTCTTGGGATCACAACTAGCAATTTTTTTTAAAGTGAAGTCATCTTTAAATAGTATTTTTAGACCACCTTCATTCTGTGTTCCACAGTACTGTAGGAGAGCTCTGCAATAATAAGGCCTTCTGTGGTCCAACAATATTTGCCATTTATAAAAAACAGCCAGCTATGCAGAAAAAAACCCATAGTCTTCAGGAAATTTGTATTTAGGTGCAGCTACAGAATCTACAATCAGAGGTGGCCAGCTCCTGGTCCATGGAGTTCCCCTCCCATGTTCCTGGACTTCATGAGAAACCACTTCATCCAGAACTTCTGCAGGCTGTGTTCTGCCACCTAACAAAAGCAAGGGCATTTAAGATCCTGTCCTTTGCAAAATTCAGTGCTTACATAATCACTAATCCTCTCCTGAATATCCCAGGTTTTTTAAATGGCACTTACAATGTGAGGGACAAGTCTCTAGTTCCACGTGATTTACTAAATGAAAAAAAAAAGCCAAAGACTTACTTCTTTCTGGGCTCTTAAACAAAACAAGTCTTCTATGTCTCCAGTGATCCGTGAACCATCATGAAATGTTCGTGTTGGTGATTCATTGCACTGTGACCAAACACATCACCAAACGCAACCGGCTCCAAAGACAAAAATACACACACATACACAAGAAAACTTTTCACTCATTCTCCGGAATGAAGAGCTTACTGCCAACTATATTATACTCTGTTTGAGCCAGCGATCCAATACAGACAACCTTGTCTTGGGAACCTTGGCTTGTGTTTCATCAAACCACCGATACTGCTAAAAGACTCCCTGTTGTGCAGAAAAGACCAAATGCCTCTCAGGAGAAGAAACAAAAGAAATTTTACTTAAAGATTGTTGCTTTTTAAAATAACTTTATTTTTCAAGACCAATTGTATGCTTAAGTCCAATTTATGGCAGTGGCATTGAAAATCAGACCTGAAAAGGAGATCCAGGTCCAGTCACTCCATGGATATCAGAGACTGTGCTCAGGATGAGGCCATTATGCTACAGCCACACTGTTACAACATGTACAATTCATGCCCTGAAAATACTGTGGCAAAACTCAAATACTCAATGCTTTATCATGCATGTAGTTATGCAAACTTTACTCAGGTTTGGAATATGTTCATAAGGCCATGTAGCTAGGTAGGTGTTTGTTTAAAAACTGGGAGGAATGCCAGACCTATATTTTCCTGCTTCCTGTTGATTAAAGGAACAGGGTGCAGTTGAAATTTGTTCTGCAGTGAGCAGCATGGAGTGTGGGAAATGAAGGAGGCTCCGTCACTCACAGGAGCCCCATTCTCCCTTTGTGCATACAAATCTTTGAGAATTATATTGGATTATGACAACAGCCTTGGTCAGGACATGAATACTGGTTGGGAATAAGTTCTAAGTTCAAGGGACTGGGTCAGCCTTGTTTTAGCAGGATGATGGTTAGCATGTTAACCACATTTGGTTTAAGCTTTACACCTTTAACATGTTAATACTAGAGGTTAACTGGGCAACAGTAGGGAATAAAGATGCAAGGCACCTCAATATCAGTGTGTTATCTGTCCTCTACTCACGTAGCTGTTGTTGGATTAAAATACCTGATTTATGCACCTTGTAATAATTATGTCTTCAAAATGATCACACAATTACAGCCCCTTGATTAGTGCAAAGCTTTCCTTGGCGAAGGTACATTCAAAGTTAATGTCCCAGTGTACTGTGTGGACAGTTTTTATATGAAAGGTGCTGATCTTGGCTGCCTGGGATGTGGTGGTGTCTAATTATATTTACCAGGCCATCTTCTCAGTCACGTCAAGGTCTCACGTGCAATTTCTCTATTGCCATGGAAGCCTGAGTGCAGGCTGCTGCTTTGACTGATACATTGAAGAATGATCCTCAGACCTTGGGGGAAACAAACCTCAGGGATCCATGTGCTGCTACAGTTTGAGCTGAAGATCCCTGACATGGTAGCTGTGAGTTGTAAAACGCCTCTGTGCCTCAGCACAGATGGGGTCTGTATCACATACCACAGGGGGCTTGCACTTCAGCTCAGCCGGGTCTGGCCATCTCAAGCAGATGAAAATCGGCCGGGGGGCTGAACAATGAACTGCTGTGTTTAAACTCCTACTGCTTTAATGGATAAATACCTGTGAACACCACTATCAAAATGGTCTTAGACTCTGTCTTTATTCTCATTCCTACAGTGATAGCAATGGGAGCAGTGTCAGCTTGTGACTTGTAACCTCTGTGATGTGGCAAGGTTATTAATCCTTTTGTCAGCTTAAGCCACGTTGAGAGACTGAAGCAGAAAACGAGGATCAGCTTTCCTTAGCAGCACCCTCCTGTGTCTGGGTGCATGTATACTCTGCTACAGCAGAGACAATCCTATTTCTGTCAAACCAAACCCTTTTCCTTTTCACATATTCATATATATTAATGAAAATTTAACATATTTTGTGTAGATTTTATTTCTCTGTTGCGATAAAAATAGTCACCATTTTGGCAGCTGTCTAAAAGTATAGAGATCTGCTCATAGGTCTAAGGAAATGTTTGGCTGTTTGCTGTGCAACTCCCTTGATTATAATGTGTTTATACAATTTCATTAATGTTAAAGTAATGAAATAGTGAAGTAGGCCAACTGTTTTCTCTTCACAGACCCAATGCTGCAATGAACAATCTGTTGAAGACATAAAAACTCTTACAGAAAGAAATAACCTGAGTGCACACATTCAGAGCAGGTTTTATAGGTGTCCCATGATTGCCCTAATCTCTTTTGAACCTGTGGCAGCCTCCTGGTGACTTGGCAGGATGATTTTGCTGCACCCAGTTCCACCAGTCTTTGACAAGTGGTCTTGCTCTTCATTTTGGAGAAGGCTACTAAACACCTGCTGCATTTCATTACATATTAAGGGAAGAATATTTCTGTAGTTCTAAACTGCAGGGAAGACCCTAAGATGCAAAGATTTGATCCACATTTGGCCCAAATTTGGCTCATTTTTTGAAAGAGGGTTGAGTTTGGACATGATTGTGTTTTGAATGTTGGGATTGCTTTAGTTCCACTTTTGTGTGTTAGTTGGGCTGAAAATGTGGATAAGACAAGGTTTGTTCAAAAGCAGTTCTGTTAACTTGTTTCAGACCTGTTATGTTTCATGACATGAGAACTGAGCACTCTCAAATGAGTTCTTCCCACAGGCCCATCCTGCCCTGGCTGCTCCCCAAGGAATGCCTCACTCCAGCTCCTGGCTCCCCAGGGTTCAGCTGCTAAGCCACAATTGCCTGCTCCTAAATTGATTTCAAATCCCATTTTTCCCAGGAACCAAATTCATTCCTAGCCTTGCTGAGCCACAGAGCTCAAGCTGACACAAGATTTATGACTAGCCTTACTTTATTAAGGCAGGATAGCAAACAGAAATGGTTTACTGTCAATCGAGCAGTGGTCAATTGTCCAGCTCCCAGAATCCCATAACCCTCAAGCTGCAAGTGTCTTCCATATACATTTATTTAGTTTCTTGTATCCTGCAGTATATTGTTGGATATTCTCTTTTACCATTCCCTTTCTAAAGGGTTACATACTTTTCCCAGGTCCTAAGGAGGCACACAAACTCCAAGCCTCAGCCATGACAGGTACTCAGGTCAGACTACTTTTTTAAGGCTCTAGATGGGTTTGTCCCAGTCCCTGGATGGACTACAGACATTCTGCTCATTTGTCTGGTATTTGAGCCCTTAGCAGTCACGCTCCTCTCTTTACTTCAGTTGCTCAATTGTAATAATTAGACTTGCAGCTTTCCAGGCCCCTGTTGCATTGCATTAACCTCTGCCTTGCTGCAGTCTGCAGCTCCAGCATTTGCAACACAAATGCACCTGACAAGGGGCCTGCAGCCCTGGCAGTGCCTGCCAGAGTTGCCCCGTAACCAAAGTAAGACTGCACCAAGGTGACCCCCAAGCAGCAGCTGCAGACCCCAATCCTGCATCCATCATTCCCATTATACTTCTCTCTTCATCCATCACCTTTGACCAGGCCTTTGGAGTCTCGTGCACCAGCGGTCAGGTGAGTGGTCTGTTATACAGCAGCCATTTGTTTAGAAAGGGATTCTCTGCCTTTGTGTACAGACTTGTTTGCATCCATTCTTGTTCCTGCTCTCCTCTGTACTGAAAGCCTTCCTCTAACCAGCCTGTAAAGTTTAGTTCAGGCTTCCACATAAGAGTAAAGTATGATAAGGTATCTGCAGCAACAGCCAATTAAACTGAAGTAAAAAAAAGGAAATATTTTCAAGGTTAAATATATAGTGGGAGGTGATTTAATTGCTCACAGGGTAGGGGGATTGAGAGCCCAAACAGCCAAATCAGTGCAGCCGGAATAATGACACCCAGCAGCCTCCCAGGAAAAAGGAGAGATAAGTCTGTCATGAAAGAGGCTTAAGATAACTCACATTATATCGCATTTGCTGTGGGCTAAGCCTGCACACAGGACAGTTGCCATGGCTTAGCTGATGTACAGTAACTTCTTAAGCTCTCATGCCTCAGTCACATGTGTGAGCCCTAATATTGTAGAAACACAAGCTAGATCAGATTGGCAGAGTTCCATAAAAACACACAGAACTTAGAAACACAGGAAAATAAAACAGAAATTGATTCAGGAAGAGAAATAAAACCACTTCCTTCAGGATTTGGGGTTTTTTGTAGACTCAGTTCAAATTCCTGCAACACCTTAACCCTGCACTTGTGTGACATATAAGACAGGAACCACTACAAGAAGAATGAAAGTCAATGATGTTGTTAACATAATGTAAAACTAAACGTACATTTCAGTTGTGTGCTGAACTAACTGTGTGAAAAGCAGAATGAGGAAATGGGTGTTTTGGTGAGAATAAAAGAGAAATCTATGCTTTGGGAACTGAGAACAACATCCAGGTTTAATGACAGAGTCACGGAAATAGCACTTTTTCTCAGTCTTTCCCACAGGGTTTGTTCATAGAGGTCAAATGTCCTTTAGATCAGAGAGCAAAAATGGTGCAGCTCAAGGCTCTCATATGTGCCTTCCAGGGCCAGCTCCCATGACCAGAGTTAAACAAAGTGGATAGTTTCAAGAGCAGAAGTTCAAACACTCCCTTAATCAATGACCAAGGCACTCTTGTACAACATCAGACCTAAATATTTCTTGCTCCAAATCAGACAAGGAGGGGATCTGAACATCATCTTCCTATGCCCTAAGTGAGAGCTGTATGTGGATTTAGGTCAACTATAAGCAGCAGAGACCACAAGAGCTACACTACAGGCAGCAGACATCCATGGTCCTGCTTCTCATTTTGTCAGAGCTGGAGCCTGAAAACCTAATCAGGGCTGTTGGTTAGGGCAAGGAGTGATCCATTTCAGAATAAGCAGCTGTCATCCCCACCCATTCCTCTGGCAGCAGCAAGTCTGGTGCTCCTGAACTGTCCTCTCCACTTTCTGTCCTTTCCCTCCCTCCCTCCCTTCCTGTGGTAGAATGAACCTAGGATTTAACTGCAGGCAGGAAAATTCTTTTTTTCTGATGCTGCTGAGATGCCTTAAGCTGAATCTGGTGTAAGCACAACACTTTTGCCTAATAAATATCATTTTGTTCCAAACTATATATACAAAAGTTCACAAAGAGATGTACAATCTACAAAAAAATAAAATTTTTGTTTAATTCTCAGGATATTTACAAACTATAAAATAAAAAAGTCTTGTTTTCCAGTCCAATCAAAAGGATTTTTCTGTCTTTTCTTCAAAAGACAAACAAAAAAGTGGAAAATCTTAGAAAAATGTGAAATAAAGGAGCAATCTGTTATAAATCAGAATGAAAGAGACATACATGACCTCAAAGATGAGCAGTGAAGAAAGATCCATGAAAGAGAAATCACTAAGTACATTAAAGCAGTAGCTGAGGTAGAAGCCACTTGGTATGAAACCTGTGATTTCAGCAAATTCTGCATCAAAATCCCTTCCTTTTTACTGAGCCCTCCAAAATCTACCCCCCAGCTGGAGAACAGGGTGGTATGCAGTACACTGGAGAGTCCTAGAAGGCAAAGAAAAGGCAGAATTTAGCTCTTAAGACAAAGCATTTGCCTGCTGGGTAAAAGAAAATGGCATAACCGAGGAAGACATGGTGACCTTGTTGCCTGGAAACATTTAAAATGTGCTTTGTTAGTGACTTTCCAGTTGGCTGGGAGAGACTTGGCAGTGCAGGACAAGCCAGAGGTGTTGGCTGATTGCAAGCGACCTGCCGGCGGCTCGTTTTCTGCGGGGTCATTCTGCCCTTTGTGTGGAGATTAATTTGGCTGGTGAGACGTTCTGCACCACATTTGCTGCTCCAGAGCACCTGTGGTGTTTAGCACCTGTCCCGCTGCAGAGTTTTCTAGAAGGGAAGGGAACTGTGGGCTACCTGAGCAGCTTTAGGGGAAGCCTTTCCCATTCCACAGCCCTCTCATGCTGAACACCAGAATAATCAGCCTGATTAGTGCTGAGCTGTTCCTCTGCACACTGTCTTTGCTAACCTTGGAAATTCAATTAGAAATTATTTCATCTGGGCTGGTTCTGTTTATTCATTTAGCTTTCGAGCTGAAGTATATTCCATGCTTGTGAGATGAGTTGATTGGGCAGTTCTGGATATTAGAACACTTTCTAAGGGAACAAATAATCTTGTATTCTTTTGCTATTGTACTATCAAGGATCCTCAGACAGTTTTCTCTGATCTTACCACAAACATCTTACTCCAGCCTCAGAATAAAAATGTAATATCTGCCTTGGTACATTTAATCTCCCAGTATTTTCTAAGAATGTGTTCAGCTTTGACCCATTTTCCCTCATGTTCAGGTAAATTTTCTTTACTTATAAGAGTTTATCTGAGGATGAACATACTGACTTGATAAATTTATCATTAAAGCCAAATGACAAAACACAGCAATAGCACTAAATAAAAGGGAGTTCAATGGCAAGTTTCTGATAGAGAAAATGGAAAAAAGCTTGCCCCAAATTCATAGGTTTTCCACTTGTGGGATTTCTGCGTTTATATAAATTACCATCTCCTCTGCAAAAGATTATTAATCTTGTTTTTCCTGGGGAGTGATGAAATTTGTGGTGTTACTCATGTTGTCTTCTACTGAGGAGCACCAATGTTTGTGATTATTTGGACTAAGTTTATCACAGGTGGAGAAATCAGAGAATGAGAGATGGGTTGTATTCTTGGTGTTTTGGCACCTCAAACCAGATGGTAGCAAACCTTGCAACAGCAGTTTTCACATGTCAAAGAAGGTGAGGTGTCTTTGTCAGCATCAGTAAGAGCTGTAGTGGGTCTCTCTCAAACTCATCCAAACCCGAAGGAACCCTGCTTTGCCCTTCCATCCTGTAACATCATTCACTTCACAAACTAGACAAAATCCACAATTTTATCTTCATCTCAGCATCTTGAACAGATGAGTTGGCAATTAAGCCTTTTCTATGCCCTACAGGAGAAGTGGATGCAAATAAGATGAAAACGAGTGGTTTTGACACATCATGCCTTTTGCAACTTGCAGGACAGTTACTGCAGGAAATTGAACTATTTCTCTGGAGAGTTTTTTTTCTCAGATACTTTTATATCTGGCTTTTAATGCAGAATTCATTAGCACTTTTAGTCATAATAATGGAAAGTGCATTGAGATCCTAAACAAAAACAGTTGTTACTACAAAGTATTAAACACTGAGTAAAAGAAGCAGCTCCTCAGTGGCACATAACAGTTACAGCTTTTATGCCACAAATCACTTAAAGCCACTTATAACTACTATTATTAGGCATAAAAGCCCACTTGGGTTTTATGGATGCTGGAGAACTGAGACAAAAAGAGTGTTTCAAAGAGAACAGTGTCTTGATCATCACAAATTTTTTGGCTTCTGATCAAACATGATCATAAGAAAAATGGAGATTCTACCAGTCCAATTGTGTAGAAAAAAAGTCTGAAGATTTAAATACAATGTATCTACAAAGATTTTATTGTAATTAGAAAATAGCTGAATAACAGCAGCAACCTGCAGTGATATCCTCAAATCAAGGCTGTTTCTATGGGAACACCACCAACTCCCAGAAATTATCGTGTCAGCTTGCCATAAATAGAAAAAAAAAAAAAAAAAAAAAAAAAAAAAAAAAAAAAAAAGAGGGGGATAAAAGGAGAAAAAGGAGGAAAGAAACAGGAAAAAAAGATTAAAGAAGAAAGAAAATGAAGATAGTTAAGTCCGCTCCTTTGATACTTCTTGCCAACATGTTGTCAAGTTTTATGCTAAAAAAATGTAGTGAGATAAAAATGACAGTTGTGCTGCTCCTGCCACCCATATGAGTCCGTGAACACCTTTCCTGAAGACTTTCTAAGGTGTTTCGTGGAAATAAAACATATGCAATGCAGTGTTCTATACTGATCTCCCTGCTTCCTGCATTTTCTACAGCATGAGTGAGCTCAAGTTTGGTGTGGGAGAGAGAAATACTTTTGATCATAGATACTTGCTCTGTTTCCTCATTCCCATTCTTCTGCTAGGTCTGTAATTTGAATGTCTGGCCTGAAAGGGATACAACTACAGAGAAAGAAAAGTAAGCAATGAACACACAAACAGAAATTATTATTTCCCTCCACACGCTTATCTGATTGTCCTCATTTCCCAGCAATCTTCTTTTCAATAGCTACCTCCATCCCAGTGCCTTCAGTAACCACATAAACAAAGGGAAACCACTCAAATTCCTCCCAGGAGTACCTAGAGAAGTTCTATCCCTTTGGGACTCCAGTCCAACAGCATTTCTGCCCTCTGACACTCAGCGAGCTTGTTTCTCTGGCTCTCCTCACCATTGACACAGGCTGCCTTCTGTGGAGGTAGTGCCTTTCCAAAGAGCAGCCCAGGCCAGCAGGAACAGATTCCTGGCACTGTGTTCCCAGCTGTGAAACTCTCTTGCTTATGGTTTGTGACTACTATTTTTTCCCAATTGCAAGATGTCTGTTCTATTCTCAATGATTCTCATTAATTCCTCCCTCTCCAGCCACCCCTCCTGCAATTACCCATTATAATCTTCTTGAGTCTTGGCCTGTTGTTGTTAGTAATATTTCTGAATGCCACACCATAACCTTTATTATTTTCTTTATATGAGAAGAAATCATCCACTTAGAAGTAGCTCATGATAATAAATTATTATTGAATTTTACCTTCTTGAATGATTGAAATAATAATGTCACTTTGAGCAAAATGAGACAGTGATAGTAACTGCTGCTGAGAATATTGACAGTGAACTTGATGATAGTCCTTCAAGTGCAATTTTTCCTCCTTAACTACTTGATTGAAACTCCTATCTGCATACCTCGCAGCAGAGGGCACTCCCTTCTTCAGATCCCCACAATGATCTAAAGTACTGTAAGTGAGCTGGGAGAGATAGCAACTACATTTCAAAGAGAAAAGTGCTTTTAAACATGTATTAAATGGTTGATTCCATCACTTGTAAAGAATATGTGTGAACTCACTTGTTCCTACAGGTATTACATGAATGTTTTTCATCTGCAGCAGAACATAAAATTTCCGATTTTGTTGTTAAGTGCTGAAATGCTGAACAGGCATTTACTAGCATTTTATTTGCATTATAGAATGGCTTGGGTTGGAAGGGATTTTGAAGATCGTCCTGTTCCAACCCCCTGCCATGAGCAGGGACGGTTTTCACTAGACCAGGTTCCTCAGGGCCCCACCCAAGATGGCCTGGAACACTTCCAGGGATAAGGTATTCACAGCTTCTCTGGGCAGCCTGTTGAAGTGCCTCACCACCCTCACAGTAAACAATTTCTCAGTTTCAAAAGAGAAATCTTAGTTTCAAACAAGGCTATACTTTTCTTTAGACACAAAGGGCCAAACTATTACTTCAAAGAAAATCTGAAGGATTTTCAATAATACATCTACATGTTTAAGCTGAAAATTTGCTTATGCAAACAAATCATGAGCCCTGCTGCCTGCATGCCTCCTACTATCCAACAGCACAGACTGGCCCCTCTCTATGAGCATGATTTTAAGGACGATGGAGTTGAACAGTATTTCAGGTTGGACTGCAGGTTAACTAGACAGAGAACACAAGCACTCTAGATAAAGGCAGAGTACAAGGAAGTGTAATAATTTGCTGAGAACAATCAGCTGTGCCTGAGTTCCCATCAGGATCTGTAAGGACAATCTGGTCACTTGTATTCAAGATGAGCAGGTGTGCATTCTCACCTCACTTTGAGTATGCTGAGTTGCACATGCAGCATTAATAGCTGTGTATGCCACGGTGAAGGAGACTTCCATTTGCTGTTCTGGGTGAACTCTGAGCTAAACCCTGACTTGACATCAATGCTTAAAAATAGAAGTGTTCGGAATAATAGGCCCAGGATGTAGAAAAACACTCATGCTGCTTCTCTGCTACAATGTGAATAGCAATTTCAGGAGGAGGAGTGGGAAGGAGGGGAGGGGTAGCCGGGGGAGGAGAAAGTCTTGCAAAGATCACAAAGTATCTTTCTATTTCAAGAAAGTGGCAAAGGAAAGCATCCTCTTCGAACACGGTATTTGCGCCTCCTAATTATTAACTTCAAGTAGGCTCCCCCTGGTGGGGATGAAAAGGGCACGCTCTGAAAAGTGAGAGCCCGAAATGGTATTCTGATTCTTGCCCTATTTCACTTTTCACCCTAATTGCAGACTAGCACCGGGCATGCTTTCAGCTCATTATTCTCTACAGAGGCCTGCTAATGGTATTTCATCTACTGCTTAATTCTACAGCTTTAACATGAAAAAATTCCTTTCAAATTCAATACCGATGAGAGCAAACTGTAGGTCTGCCTCTCTGCTTTTTGTTTAGCTGTTCAGTAACTGGATAAACATTAACCAGCTGGATAGTGCAATTATGATTTTTTTAAGGTACTGTAAATGCTTGCAACAGCATAGTATCTGGCAGCCTCACAAATATTAATGAATGCATTCTTGTTCCACTCACACTATTAAAAGTGATTAAGTGCTTTCACAGAGGTCATGCAGAAAATGAATGGCAGAACCAAGCACTGAGGAAAATGCAAAGTTTTTTCCTAAGAGATACTTTTTAAGACATCCCGCAGCACAAGCAGAAATAAGCGGAAGAAACGCAATTAGAGAAAGAATTGACATTGGGCACTCATTATTTACTAGGAGCCTGAATGTACTTAGACATCATTTCCAACGAACTCAGCAAACAGCTTGCTCAACAAGATCAGGAGTAAGGGTTTAGGATTTGGATTAAAAACACAGAAAAAAAGTAAACACTAATATTCCCCTCTTGGGAAATCATCTCTACTAATTATTTGTCTACAGCTTTCCTCAATATTGCTGTCTAAACTGCATTTGTAAACATGGCTCCATTGTTCTATAACAAGAAATTAATGCACATTTAGGAATTTCTTGCTGAACTGTATTAGAGAAAATTAAAGTTTTGAGCTATTGTTAATTCTCTATGGAAAATACTTCATTTGTACCAATAATAAGGGAAAGGTAAATATTTGGAGACAAATATAAGGGAATTTCTGTGTTCATACATAGAAATGTGTCTGTTAATTGTGTAAGCTCTAAAGCTAACAAAGTCATCAAACACAATGGCTGAGACTATTATTATAACAATTTTCAAATGTCGAAAGCTATCAAGAAGTGTAATCAAATGGCACCCTGAAAGGAAGAAACTTTTTTTAAAATTTTTGCTCTTAAGCTTTTAAATTTCATGCATTTTAATGCAAAAGCTATGTTTTACATTAGTCACAAATGCCTTGACGTCTGGGTATTTTTATTATATTTTAGAAGTGCATGCATAAACAAAGGCAAATACAAACCAATTTGTATTTTTTGAGATGTATTTAGCCGTAATCAAAGTTGCTTTTTTATTTGCGTGTTAAAATTCTATTTTTTTGTTTGTGTTCAGTTGGGACCAGAAAGCTTTACATGTGCTGCTTATTCAAAACACTAAGGCACAAATGCTGTAAGAAGATTTTCAGCTTTTTCTTATATTGTCTGGAGGGGAAAAGAAGTGTAAGTACTTAGGATAAGTATAAGCACTTCTTTGGCAAGTGTTTGTGTTGACACATGCCAGCAAAGCCTCACAGATTGTTGTTCTCAAAATCAGCAACCATGTCAGATAGTCCTGGTTCTTTCTCTGTTTGGAACACACAACCTCCTTTTCATTGGTTTAATTTATTTCAGGTATTTTTCATTTCCTTGTATGGGATTTTGAGGAATCTTGAAGATGACAGTGTCATAAACACACTTTTAGTGCAGAAAGGTATTTTTAACTAAGAAATGGTCAATTACATATCTGCTAAGAATGATCATCACCTAGTATTGAACAAGCTATGAACAGGAGGAAACTCCTATTAAGTTATACGAGGGTTTTTATTCTAATTTATACTTGTTTGTAGTAAGAAATGGTGAATCAAAATGAAATTTCTCTCAGTGTCCATCAGATACTGTAGCAGCTCACCACAGGCCATTCACATCTCTGCTATCTTTAATGCCATGACTTCTTTGTATAGAAAACAGAGATTCTGCTTCCTCCTGTTTTAGATTGGATTTATCCTGACATTCATTTGTACTCTAGTTAGATGACACTTTTGTCACATTTTAGAAACTATAGGCTAATCATGAATTTGGCTTTTGGCAGAAGGGCCAGGACCAGAAATGCAATGAGTGCAAAATTTTTCAGTAAAACCGGCAAGGTTGAAGATACCTTCAGCTGGGGTTCAGCTGTGCAGAACACACCAAGGGGAAGAAATGTAGGAGAAGAGCACCAGGTGTAGCAGCTGTAGGAGAAAAGCACCAGTCTGTTCTGGAATATGAAGAAGACAGGCCAGGGATGTTATGTTGCACAGCATAGCCACTCAGAAAATCTTCTCCAGATCGACTTCAAAGACATGTTCCCAACCTGTGACAAACCCCAAAATAACCCTTAGAGTAGCTTATGAAATGGCACCAAGGAACTACAGAGAACCAGTAGCCTGAGTCTAAGATACATACAAAGATTCTCCTTTTCTAAAGAAATTGATGTATTGTTTGATCCATGTTAAAAAGTATTTGTCAAGAGTAAAAATATAATCGTGATACACAACATAATTTTTAATAGTTATGCTGGCAGAATATATGGAAAATAAAATTGCATTTATGGCTATGCATTGCAAAACATATCAATGTTAGCTACAAATATATTGGAGGCAAATTTTCAATATTTGAAATATTTAAAATAATCTTATAGTAGTAGATAATAAAACCCAGGAAAAGCACATCCTATATGATAATGTGGGTCAGTTCTATCCATGCTGCATTACCCTCTCTGTGATCTTGGATACAGCTGGGAGCTAGACAAGGAGAAGGAGGAGGAAAAGGATTACATGTGGAGAACCAGAAGAAATGAGTGTTTCAGTGCACTGGTCTTCATAGAACTTGAAATTAGTGCAGAAGTCTTTGGCCTCTTCCACTGCCATCGTGTGCTCCAGAAGTGCCTTCCTTCCGATTCAGAACTGGAAAGAGAGCACCTTTTCCTTTTTCCTTTTCGTCTACATCTCCAAAGAGAGAGCAGAAAGAGGAGACTTTTCTAACTCCTAAGAATGCAATCCAGTAGGATTCTCTGAATGAAATAATAATGAGTGACAAGTTTCTGTAACTAGCCAAGAGGCAGTAGTACCTCCTGCAGTGTTTTAAATGTGGGTAAACTGTGTACCACAGGAAAAGCTGATTGTTTCAGATCAGACCAGTGTGCAACCTTTGTACTGGATCAGTTCAGCCCCATAGGCGGAAACGGTTGCTGCTGCATTGGACAAATTCTGCAGTCATTATGTGGACCTTGTCGGGAAGTGAAAGAAATTAAATGAAAGAAAAGTCATGGAAATGGGACAAAACCAATTTTCTCCCGCAGCTCTTGCAGCCTGTTCCTCTGAAGTTCTTTTACTATTTAATCCGAAATGTGGACCAAGTTCATTTCAGCATTAACAATCTAAAATCAAGTCTCAGCTGAGACTAATTTGCATGGATAATGAAAACAGTTTTCAAGTGTGGCATTATATATTTATTTTTTTAAGTAAATGCTGACATTTTGAGTTTTCTGGAGCGCTACCTATGACCCTCTAGGCTTTGTTTTGTGCTTTGAAGTTCAAACTAGTGGCCAGTTGGAAATGGATTTAGAGCTCCCTGACCGCTGTGGAAGGAACTGGGGCAGACACTTGGGACTGAAAATTATTTAGCCTGGCAAGCAATCAGGAGGATATTTTCAGAATAATAAATCAAACTCACACCTCTGGACAGACAGGACACGGAGATGTAGATCACTGATTTTTGTGCTCCTGCCCTGATGAGCAGAAGTGCCACCACAGCCCATTGTTGACTTTCCACCAATCTCTTGCTGACATTGCCATCATTCAGGTCCAAGTGACATTGATTTGTCCGGACTGCTTTATAAGCAGTAAGGCAGTGAAAAACACCATTTTACGTTCCTACAGCTAAACAGGTTTTCCAGAGAAATCTAGTGAAGATGCCACCTGAAAACACCATCCAAAGGCTGCTGGGCAGACCAGAGCCTGATGATTTTTATGATTTTTAAGTCATTCAGCAGCATTGTCATTCCCGAGACACTTGCATAGGACAGACTCGGGTGCCCCATTCCTCCAGCTGTCTGGGAGGCTGCTCCACTGCACCTCCCTTGCCCTGACAGAAACATGGAAGGCTTATTAGGGCGAGACCTTAATGCTCCCATCTACGAGCAGCCTTGGAATAAACCCAGAAGAAAACAAGATGATTTTTTTTTTCTTTTTTTCTCCAGATGCTTCTAGTGTGCCATCAGGGGTACAAAAGTCAAGGGCGCCCAGCTCCGAGTGCAATGCCCTCAGGGCAGAAGTGGTTGGACAGGTGGATGTGTTTGGGCAGGGGGACGGGGTAGTGCCATCTTTTTCCGTGCCGTGGGGCAGCGTTGTAGCATCCACGTGGGTTTTAAAAAATAACCTTGGCTCTGCCGAGGCAGCAGCACGTGGGAGGGAGGGAGGGTGCGCCAGGCTGCAGCTGGACTTCACCCTCGCACCAAGGTGGTGGGGATGGAGAGCAGGGCCCGCGGGTGGGCGGGGTGTGTATGTGAGTGCCTGTGAGTTAAATTATTACTTTTAAAAATATGGATTTATTTTTATTCCCTGGTGAAGACCGGGGCGGGCTCTTTCCCCTCAGGATCCTGAGATCCCTGCGCTCCTTTCCCCGCCCCCCGCCGGGGCAGACGGGCGGCCGCCGTACCTGGCGCCCTGGGCCCGGGAGGAGCCGGCCCGGCACCGGCGCCGAGCAGGTGGGCGCGGCGGGGACGCGGCGGCGGGGCTGGGGGTCCCCGGTGCCCCTGGCCCTCCTCACAGCCCGGGCCAGCCGGGAGCGCCGGGCAGGGGCGCGGCCGCCGCCTCCCCCCGGTCCCCGCTGGGGCCGGGCCGGGCCTGGGGCTCCCCCGGTGCCGCGGGGGCACGGACGGCTGGGCGGGCAAAGTTGGTGCCGCGGCCCGGGCAGCGAGGGCAGGGGCTGGGCGGGACAGCCCGGGATGCGGGAACTGCCGGCGGAGGAAGCGTGGCTGAGGTCAGGGACGGGCAGCGTGTGTGCGGTGCTGCTCCTCTGTTTGGCCAAGCAGAGGAACACGAGTTTTTTTTCTGGCGGCGGTGGATGGCAATTTTTTTTTTTTTATTCCTAGTTCTCGTCCTTGAAGTAGATTTGCTGGAACAGGTCAGCCGAGAAAACGAGGCTGAGTGATTGTAACGTGTATTAAAGTAACGTGTATTGTATACTTGTATTAAATACTTATGTACATATTGGAGGGAGAATGCTGAAGAAATGTTGGAAAGAAGCTCTTAAAGATTTAATAATAATTAACATGGATAAAACCGAGACTATAATCTAGTGACTTTCGCATCAGCCTGTTGGCGCTAATACAGAGCGACAGGGAATGTATTGGTGAAGGGTAGCATGCAGATTTTTTATTATTTCTCTTTGGATATACTCGGAGTCTGCAGAGGCATAGAGATGATGGGTTATGTGACAGCCTGCATCTCGGGGTTGTGGAGGGGGGCTGGGCTTGTGTCGCTCAAGAAATTCAAGTTTGAGAACAGGGAGACACGAGACAGGCGTGTCTTTGTTTTGTTTGGTCCTGAAAGTGGAATATTACTAAGAGAGATTTCTGAAAGATAGAAAAATAAGTCTGATTCAGAAGAGGAAAGACTGATATAAGTTTGATGATTTCCACACAGAACGGTCTTGGGGCAGTCTGGATTTCTGGGCTAAAGTCTGCAAGTCCTGCTGATTCAGACAGTGACATATTGCTGAAATTGCCATAGCAGTGATACCTATTACTGTGCACGCTGCATGAATCAAGTCGTTGAACTGCTTCCTGATACAATCAGTGTTTTCAGTTTCTCCATCTGTATGTGCAGTACAAGTTCCTGTTTGTTTCACAACGTGTGTTTGTATAATCAGTGTTAGCATCTTCAGTTCGCGTGCTTTGTACTGAAGGACGAGCCACAGGGCAGATGATCGAGGAAATGAATGCAGCTTTACTGCGTGACGGCAGTCGGAGCTGGGACACTTGTTAGGCACTTGTGTGCGTGGGGAAGGTTCCCGTTCACTGCGTGAACCTGTGACCCAAAGCCGTGTCCCGGCTGGAATGCGCAGGCGGTGCAGACGCTGCTGCCACCACCCACGGCTCGTACGGGACATTGCCCTGCGTGCAGAGGAAAGGTTGAGTCTGCCTTGCTGTCACATACCGGCTTCCATGAGCACGACAACATATGAGGAGCTCAGTGTGGGACCCTTAAAGCAGATTGTGTAAGTGTGTTTTTTTTAATTGATAGACTGCTTTGGCTGTTTTGCTGTAGATGATGACAAAATCTGGGTTAGACTCATAACCAGAAAGAATGCTGTGGGAGTTGATGTTTTTCCTGTAGAAGATGCAGGTTAGGGATTGGGGCTTGAAATTTAAGTATGAAACTTTTTTTAATTGTCTTTTTTAATAAAGTATATATATTCTCTAAAGACAGGGGTATATAGTTTGACCAGCTTTGCATACAGACCTTGGTTGCTTAGGGGCAGATGCATTGTTTAATTCATTAGCTGCTGTGCTCAAGTTATTGGTGGTTTGGATCTATGCCTGAAAATAATTGAGATGCACTTGAAATTCAGATTCTGTGATTGTATTGCACTGGAAAGGGCAACATATGACTGTATATATCAAATCATGTAGTATAATACAAAGCAACTTCCTCTTTTTTTCTTTTACTCCTTCCATACCTACAAGAGGAAATATAAATAGAGATCCTGTAACATCTCAGTTTCTGTTACTGAAGTAGGGGAATGTACAGTCAATGTTTGGAGTCTGTACATAACAACTACTAAATCTGAACTTGCAGAAAGTATTTAAGTAGTTGGTTTTTAGCAGTAAATCAAAACGTAGCAGTGTCACTTCTCAGCAATCACACCATGAAAGTCAGCACTGTTTGTTGAATGTCCTAACAGGATACAGCCAGATGCTAATGGATGATCTTTATATTTAGTAATTTTATTGCTTGATGAGGTCAGTATTTTAGGAAACTCATTGTCCTCTGAAAAGAAGACCTTGAACAGAAAATAATATTTTAATCATAACGGAAAAATATTTGCACATTTTTAAGACATAGATGTTGAGAACTTCATAGTAGAATAACACAATTTGTTATTTTACATCAAAATAAATATTAACTTGTGTTAAGTATTAAGGAGTTTAATATTACTATTTTAAAATGTTTTAGCTCCAAAGAGAATCAAAGGAATGAAAAGACTGATATCAAATCTCTTTGTAAGTCATAACTCACCCATAAGAATTACATTACTTTTTCAGAAGCACTTGCTTTTGTGGAAGCTTTTCTTCTCTGTGCTCTGGGACTGGGACAAGTTCTGTTCAGTCATGCAAAGTAGGTTAGACTGGGCAGGGTCATCTCAGCTTTCTTGCCCTGTAAGTTACTGATCCTGCATGTGTATGAGCATCTGATGCATTATTATGTGGATATTTTATGCAGTTCACTTAAGTTCTAATAACTGAGATCACAGATGAATAGTTGAAGCTCTGGGGAAATGACACTAGGCTCTGCTGCACCAGAATAAAGATTCCTGTCTTCTTCAGAGTGTATATGAAATTAGTATCTAAATAAATATAATAATCGAGATACCCAGTAAAGTCTTTTATCTAGAAGTCTTTAGTACTCACATTACACTGAATGACCAGTGGCTGCTATGCAGTTTTGATGTGCAGCTTTCTGGACTGCCTTTAACACTGTTTTTATAGATCTTCCTCAATTAATCTGTGTTCTTACACAAAGTAGTTGCTGTCTTTGAAAGACTGAAGCTTTCTGAAAACGGGCTTATAGTAGCAAAACCTTAATGGTACTTCACAGTTGCTTTTTTTATCTCTGGTCATTCTGCATCAGAGTTGTCTGGTGGCTTTGTAGCCAGGATGAACAGAGATATAGAGTGCAATATTTGCAAACAGAATAAAATATCCTTTCCAGATTGGAAAGAAACTGTATTTTCAGACAAAATTATATTTTTTTTAATACACCCACCTTAGTTTGACTTCTGAGTATCATGAAGTGGATTCATTCAGTATTACATACATGACAGCTGTAAATCTGCCTTTTGATTGCTTTGAAAGAATGTGAAACAGCTAAAGGGTGTTCACAAGATGTGAAAAGCATGTTATCATGCCATGGTAATTGAAACAACAGCTGAAACAGATTTCACTACCAGAAATATCTGTCTCAAATAAGATCGTGCATGGAGAGCCTAATTCTTCTTTGCATTGACCCTGTGTCATCTTTCACCGTTGTTACAAATAAATATATAACTCTCTGTGGTGGGAATGGTGTCACTCTGCAGCCAGCCCAGGCAGAGCAGAGCAACATAGCAGCTATGCTATAGCTGCAGTGTAAGTCCTAAAGTGAAAAGTGGGGGAAAACTGGGCCAAAAGTCCCTACATTTTTAAGTTCACTGAGCATAAGAACAGAAAATTCAGCATGAAAGCGCTTGCTCAGTCTTGACCTTGCTCTTACAAGTGTCTAAGAAACTAAACAAACTGTGTCTGCTCTGCAGCTTCTGTGTAATGGATATTCTATATCCTCCATCTACACTGGTGGCAACAGCCCTGCCTGCCTTGATAAATGGAAGTGTTGGCTAGAGATTACAGTGCTTCTGCTTCATTCATAAGAGAGGGGTAAAATGAGCAAAGTGAATGAATAGGTTTAGAGATAGTAACCCCTTTGTGTTGGTCCCTTTCACAAGCCATAGACAGGTCTCTAAATGACTGCTGTACCTTTTAACTTTTTCTAGTTACTATATCATGTTTTCCTCTTTTCATTATAAGTATTTGTCCTGGTTTAGGGCAAATTTGGGAGGAAACATCTGAATGGGGTTTTTTAGGGAAAAAGATCTAAGCAGTCCTTTTTTTAGTTGGCTTGGGGAAAAAAAAAAAACAATCCAAGGAGCTTCTCTGCCTCAGCTGGCCAGGAAAACTAACCAAGAGCAAAAGAAAGCTCTCTCTTCCTGTCCTCTGCAGACAACACAGTCTGTCAGCAAGAATTCGAAGGAGCCAGTGCAGTCTCTGATAACAAACTCTGCACTTCTTCTTTCCCCCCCCTTCACTCCAGGAACCAGTCTTAAAGTTGCAAAATTTAATATTCAACACCAACAAAACAGACGATTTGGAGATACAGGCATCATACAAGACAGTAACAAAAAAAAAGAAAAAAGAGAACAAAATATGGTACTGCATCACAAAGAAGTTCTTGGGTTCTTTTGTTCCTCTTTCAAACCCTATTGTTTTAAAGCCATTATGTTATTGCTTTCCTAACTGGCATAGTTTTGTGTGAGAGAAAAAATATATATGCAGCAACAGTACTGATGTGTATAAAATATTCCTGACAGGTTTTTGGCTTTTGTCCAAATCAGTTACACATTTTTTTATATGCTAAAGAAGAAAAAATAAATAACGCTATATCTGTTCAAAATCTATAGATCTGCTGTTAGGTAAGTGGACACATAAAGAAAATCATGAGGCACATAAAAGGCAAGCCAAGCTTACATACCAGGAAAACAGACTGGGGTTTTAGCAACTCACTTCCAGAGGGAATGTTTGCTTCACTTAGGGATATGTAAATCGCTGCAAAAATATCTGTCAAATTCTGCCTGGGATTTGGACAGAATGTTGCTTTTATTGGTCAGTTGTGTGAGTGTGAACAGCTTAACACGTGTTAGTGATGTTACTTCTGTTGCTGTAGATCGTGTTTCCTGGAGTATTTTCAGAGTTAAACCCTAAATAACTGATCACATTTCTACTGAAAACAAAGGAAATTTTGGCATAAAAATAAAAAAAGAGAGGGATTAGCCCCTAGACTAGTAAATTGGCAGAGAGGGTGGAGACTATCTCTGTAATATACTGTGTGAGTGATAGATGTGGGGCCTAACAGGGCATTTAATGCAGAATGAAAGCCTTTTTTAGCCTTGAAATGACTAAGTAGCAAGGAAATTATGCAAAAGCGGATTGTAAAAAATATCCTTGGATCAAGTGATCATGAGTTTACATTGATTTAACAGTAGGATAAATTATGCAGTCCCATGTGGGGGTACTTGGGCTTGCTCTGAACAAGCTCTACCAAGAGCTGCAAAGGCCTGGAGCAGTTGCAAAATGAGTATGCTGTGGTTACTCTGCTCCTTTCCTCTGCCCAGACTGTTTGACCTGTTTGTGTTTCTCCAATACTTCAATCCTTTATCCAATCTATCAGGTGGAGCCTTGTACATTTGCACTAATACTTACCGGTTCTAGTCAGGATATATATCCTGATATCCCCTGGAATCACATTTTCTGTGTTTTTTTCAGAGCTGGATCAGCCTAGCTCTGCATTTCTTCTGTTTTTCTCAGTACTTGTAGCTTGTGCTGAGCCTTTAGTATCATCATGCAGAGTTACTTACTTTTGCTCCATGTGCAGTGTTTCTTTCCCCAGGGCAGACAACTCTACCTTTTAAATGAAATGCCTCTTTTTGCATTGCCTTGCATCAACAGCAGGCAAAAGGTGCAGTGAATGGTGACAAGGGCAAAGAAGATGGAGAGTGGGAATGGAGAGACTGGTAGGAAACCACTAGGAAAAGGGAGAAATATTCACAAAGTGAAATAAAGAAAGAAGATGGGCCAGACCCAGCCTGGTTAATGTGAAAGCTGAAGTCCAAAGCCAGCATAAAATTTGACACCAGAATTCATGGAAACAAGTGAGTCGTCATCTTTAACCTGCTTGGTCTGATGGTAGCAGACACTGATTGTTCTGAAAGTATACTTGGGAGCTGTTCAAAGAAAACTGTTCAAAGAAAACTTTGTGCCTACGATAGATACAAATGCAAAAAAAAAATTCTATTGCCATTTAATCCCTAGAATAATTTTCCTTCTTCATCAAGCAGCAAAGTCAGTTGAGTATTTTTGAATCCCTGATGTTCATTGCTTATGCCATGTGTAGAGGTAGGTATCAATCACAGTTCCCTTTCTAAATTTAATGCCTTTCCCAAGGAATTACAAATAAAGGCCTTTAATAAGTCAAAGGGCTGAAACTTCAATTTAATAAACTCATATTGTTTTTCTCTAAGCACTTTGTTTTATTAGCAATTCAGAACTAGGCCTACAAATCACAACGTCTTTTGACAGGATTTTTTTTTGTTGCAATTGCAAATGACTGCAATTTGTTGCTCATTGTTCAAAATAAAATCATTGTCCTGAGTAAATGGATGGAAGATTGGAGCTAGATACTTTGTGCACTGTCTTTAAAAACAGCTAACAATTTTCTGTACAAGAAAGCCTATTTATGCCTTTATGCACATAGGAAGTTTGATAAAAACTTTGACACTTAAAGGAGAATAAGAATATATTGCATATTATTTTTTCAGAACAACGAGTTAGTTAAAATAGCAAAGATGAGATATTATGGTAGCATAGCAAGGCATTCTTAATAACAGAGGGGTTCATAGTTATGTACTTGTAAGTATGGAAGCCTTATCCTGGTGTAAACAACGTCTGAGATGAAGCTATCAATTATGTCACTGAAATGGGACAGCAGCTTTAACAGGATTGACAGAAAAGGGCATGAACGTGAGAATGAATGTTCAGAAGTTATAGTTTAATTTGTTAGGCCATTGGGGCTAACATTTTTACCACTGGGATGGAAATTAAATAATCACAATTTCACTGAAAACCAGAATCAAAGCTTCCCATTCTTTCTTTGAGGTGAGGATTTTTCTAACAACCTGTTGCTGCAGGTGACCAGGTCATTGTGTTTTACAATCCTTGTGAAAGACAATTGTCCTTGGCACATACATGGCACCACAGTCCATGCTGGGACCTCAAACTGTATTGTAGGAAAACATGGTGCATGTTGAATTGCAAAATTTATTTTTCTTGCATTGCCAGTATGAGACTGTTTCTTAAACTGGTAGCTATCATCTTGATGTGGCATATATGCAGGTTTCTATAAATTTATCTTTTCAAGATGTTAAGCTGTGAAAATAGGACCTCTGATGAAATATCATGTGGTTGAAAGTAGAAAATTCAGAATTATTTAAGAACCGGATTTTTAAAGTCCTCTAGTCTTCCAATACCCAAATTTGCAAATTATTTTCACTTGACTGGCATTTTAAAACAAGGTTTGAGCTGTCTGTAGCAAATATAGAAGAGCAAGATGCTGAATACTGCCTTGTTTGCATTTTCCATTTTGATGCTACTTAATTGGAAAGCAAAACTTCCTTCTGTTAAGGGAATTGATTAAAACAAGGTTTGGACATTTTGCAGAAACCTTTCTATGTACAGGTATACTTTTCAAATAACTCTGTATTACAAAAATTACAGTCAATAAATATATGAATAATATAAAGGAATAGATCATTAATAATTATGTGAGAACATACAATTAGCTTCTTAGCAGAGGCTTCAAAACTTGCAAATGATAACCTGAAACAGCAAATTACAGAGAGAGATCAAGCGCTGCTCACACTGATACTCTTGAGGAGTATAAGAGTAAACAGCTGTCTTCAGAATGTGGCCATGACCTTGAATGTCTACTGAGCTGCACTTTCTTTAGCTTAGGCCAATAATTAACTTTGCTAATGGCTGTATATCAAATTCACCATTGTTTGTATACCTGGCAATGAAACAAGCCATGTCTCTCTCTGTGTGGATGATGAGATATTCATTTCAAGGAAACCCTTTGTATAAATTGTTTCCTTTGAAATGTTATGTCTTTGTGCAAGTCCTGATTACTTCTAATTTACCTCATTTGTCTTTTGACTCTCTAACTTCAGGTTAACAGTACTATAGGCACAACGTATTTCTTCTTGGTGTATGTTGTTCTTTTCTCTTGCTCTTTATTTAAAAGAGGATGATGAATTCTCTTATTCTGCTCCCATACAATCAGTCTTCTATGACAGGTCCCCATGGAGCAGAGGAAGCTACACCCTGAAATAGTCATATGTAGGGATGTGAAGTCATCTGTGCAGCTTTGCCTCTGAAGGGAGGTTTGTCAAGGCATAGCACTGTAATTTCTGGCCTCAGCACCATAGGGAGCCCAGCAGAGATCTGCTCACAGCACACATGGTAGCAAGGCGTCTTCAAATTCCTGTAGCCTCTGCTGGGTCAGCACTGGACAGTTTGTGACAATTTTATTAGGCTTCTGACAGAATAAGAGTCATTCTGGGTTTTTTCAGGCATCAAGGGGAAGCAGCCCTTAACTGCATTAAGCCTGGTGGAAATAGTCCAAGCTGAGGGGAACTTAGAGTCCTTGGCTTAAATTCAGGGTAGTGTTATGTGCTGGGAGACAATCCTACAGACCCTGTAGAAGACAAATGCTGCTTAGAAGTGTATTATGAGGTATTTAATGGAGAAAGAGCCTTTCATTAAGGTTTGCACATTCCAGTGGAATTGAAGAAGTCAGATTCTGCCTTAAGTTGCAGTGATGTAAATGGTGACTGAGAACAGAAATTTCTGTCAAGTTATCCAGAATTCAGGTGTACAATTGTTAGGAGGTAGTGAAAGGCTGGAGTTTTCTTAGTCAGCCATGGGAATGCACATCTTGATGAAAGTCTTTATATTAGTAAGATGGGTATGTACATGAGTATTTGCCTTCCTCCTGTAAATGAAGGTTCTAACAGTTTCACACTCCTGCACAGTTCTTAAATGTCTCAAATGCAGCAGAGACTATCAATTATTTTGTGAATAGTGTTGACATTGCAGGGTGAAAAAGAGACAGGATATTCAGAGGCTCTACCTTGATTCTTTCTTGTTGGGTTCTCTAAACCCAAAAAGTCATTCACACTCTAAAAGGAATAAAAAAATGTAGCATCCAGTGCTTAAATACCAAATTGTTTTATTCTCTTAAAATTGAAATCTATAGCAGCTCATTCCAAACAGAAGCTTTTTCCAGTTGTATGATAGTGACAGCAGGAAAGTTGATCTGTGTAACACACATCTACTGTTCTCTGTTTTTAATCTTCTCTGTATCTACATGTGTTGCACTGTCTTTAAAGATCTGTGGAGTTCTCATACCAGTGATTTCAGCTGTTCTTCAGTGATGTTTTGCAGGAGGAAATGGGCACACAATTATGCTAATTTTCTACTTTTGAGATCATGAAGTTGAGCAGATGCTTATTGATGCTGTTTTTTCACAGGTAATTTTGAAATTATTTGACTTTTCTGTTGAAATACAAGGACTTTAAAGCTATAACTCAGAACAGTACAGTTAATGAGGAAATCATATTTGATTATATAAACGTTGATTAAAAGATAAAACCAGCTTGTGGTCTACTTTTTTCAGTTTTTCATCAAGAAAGTAAGACTGGTACTATAGATAATCTCTCCTGCACACCTTTGAAATATCTACCCCAGCCTTTACTTTGAAGGAAGAAAACCTGTACATTTCCTCAAAGCTGAATTACCTACTTCAGAGTGTGCAGCTGCAGTGACTGCAAGTCCAGTAGTAATGAACCTGTTATTTTGCAGTCCTTTCTCCGTCTTGTTTATAAGGGTCATATTTTCAATTCCAACTGTGTTGTTTCATGTTAATGACTATACCACCTAAGGACATGGGCCATTTACAGAATGCCCCTATTTAGAGTTGTTTTCGTGCATAAATGCATATTATGCACATTTAAATAATTGTGATTTTTTTTTCCCCTCTATCTTTACCCCTTCTAGACATTGTACTAAATTAAAGGTGCAGCTGTTTCGGGTGAAGATATTTTAGAAGAGTTTTTGCAGGCACACCTGTGGTGGTTCTGCTGAATGTCAGTGTGACAGGAGACATGTGAGCTGCTGCCCAAATTCCACTGTTTCTTAGTGTGGCTCTCTGCTCCCCACAGGATTTAGTTTCAGTCTGAGCCCTGCACTGAGGCTGTGGCAGTGATGCTTCAGGAGGAGACTTGTGGGAAGCACTTGGGTCAGAGTTGGTGCATGTCTGGTAGCTGAACAAAGTGAGACCAAAACTTAGGCAGAAAAGCTTAGGCAGAGGTTTTGAGTTTCCCACAGGCAAATCCAGCACAAGGTTGAGAGAGCAGTCTGTGAAGAGAAAGATCTGCACCTTCTCTGTCTTGTCTGACACTTCAAATGAAAGTCTGGGTGAAGATTTTATTTGGGCCTTCAGAAATTGGAGGCTTGAGTTCTTACATTGATAACTGCAGTCTTGTTCTTAAACCCAGCTGCTATTCAAGCACACATGGTGAGAACACGCAGAGAACAATCTGTGACACCTGAAATTACCAGGTTCAGAATTATCCTTACCAACAGAACAAAAGAAGACCAGTCATTTTGAGATCAGAGAACAGTAATAATATTCTCTGACTGATGAGAAGTTCACTGCCTTGTGAGAAGTAAAACAACTCAAAAAGTATAAAAAGTCCTTGCAAATGTACTTTGGAATTACAGTGCTTATATTCCATAAAGCTGATGCTGAGCAGTAGGAGAAACTGTTTTGTTTGGAACAAGGTAGAGTCATCTGCAGTGGAGTGCAAATGGGATCAAACTAAGAGAAGGAGAAATTAGGCTGCATGTCAGGCAATCTGAACTAAAAGAGTTATTTGACTGGGAAAGAGCTTCCCCAGGGAAATAGTAAAAGCCACATTATTTGGGACACCTAAAATTAGACTTCAGAAAGCACTAAAAAAAACGTACAACCTTGCTTTGGTATGGAGGTGGACTAGAAAAGGCAAGGTTTGGGATTTTCTTCTCTTTTATTTGCAATAAATTCTACAATTGTTGGGCTTAATTCTGTCCTGTGGTATTTAAGTCAAGGTAAGATTTACATTGCTTATTGCCTTAGGAAACTGAGGTTAAACATACAGGTTTCTCCCCTTCACCTATTGCCAGCCTTTTGAATGGTATCTTTTTATTTCTGTCCCTCAGGGGTAGTTCAGACCCCTCTCTTCCAATTATAGGTATGCATATTTAGAGGAGTGGAGAAAGGGCACATATGCCTTAAGGATCCTTTGGAGCATTTCCCTCTTACCTGGCTCTTAACAGACTCTAGAACTGATCAATATACTCATTTTTTTATTTTAAATTCAGAATTTATTTAGATTATTATGTGAAAATCCATAAACTCAGCAGGTTCTGAAGCTGTTGTGTGAAATTAGTGACCATGGTTTACAAATTATATATATATTTATATGTTTGTGTTTGTATATGTTTGTGTGTATATATGTAATATAATGAGGGGAGAGGCAAATGAAATACAGCCTTTAACCCAGGAACAGAGGCCTACAAGTAATGTGTGTTGTTATATTGAAAGTGTTGCAACCTTCTCCATAATTTTCTTTCAATACAGTCCACGTAATAGTGCTGCAGTAATACAAAAGAGGTTATCATAGTCCATCCTGCATATTAAAAAGTGTAGATTGTGCAGTTATGACTAAATGTTAAGAGCCAAATGTTTTTTATTGTAAGTTAGCTTGAAGATTCCTGCCTTTATCAGCATACATTGTCTACTCGTGAGATAGCAGTGCTCCTTTCAAAGCCCACTTGAACAAATAGAGCCCCTGTGTGGAAAATGGTTCTTCATTGTGTAGGCATTACCCTGGAATAAATAGTTCTGGTATAAAAAACATGAGTTTTAATGTGTACACAAAAGCATGCCATGGTCAGGACATTGAGCCTCAGAAACTGTGGTAAGAGACTAAAGAAGGCACATCAGCAGGATTTTCTGAAAGATAGTTCATTCGTAGAGGGTTTGAAACAGCATGGGAGGAAAGCTATATTGTGTTTCCAGTATTTCATTCAAGGGCTGTGTGTTACAATCCCACAGAATGCATTTTTCCCTGATGCCACTGGACAGGATGTGGGAGTGGGATATACGGTGAACCCTTCCTCTGCACTGAGTTTTGGGTTGTAGATGGTCACACAGTTTCTAATCCTTGAATTTAGGCTGCGTCATTTGGAGGGAACAGGTGCTGGGGCAGGGACTGGTGGAGAGGCAGCTAGAAAAGTCATCTGATGGCATTTCAGATTGTGACTTTTAAATAGCAGGAGCTGATTCCCATTTCCTTTCTCCCACTGCTGCTACCTCCTGCTGCCATTCATGTGGTCTGCCACAGGAGCGTGGGTTGTATTTTTTTTTTTTTCCTAATTTGACTAAGAGCATATTTCTCATTCTAAATCCTTAATGAAGACAAAAGGCCTGTATTGCAGGGTAGGAAGATACTAACCCGAAACATATTATTAGCTGGGAAGACTCATTCTCCTTATGTCCGTGTTTTTGAGTGGCTTAATTGAGGAAGAGAGATAGCTTCTGAAAATGGGGTTTTGAATAGGGCAACAATGAGGGCGGAATGGTGGAGATGCTGTGATGCCAGCTTTCTTGGAAAGCTTCATTAAGAGATTATTAAAGTGATTGTAACCGATTCTGTTACAGATCAGGGTGCTTTGATATGCCAGCCCTTTGCATAGCAATCTCTCAAGGGAGAAAATGAGTGTTTCAGAGGCTCTGTGTGTTTAATTTTTGACTGATCTCTCATTAAGAATTTTACAAGATAGAAAAGGAGAAAAACATTCAGATATTATCAGGATATTGTTCGTATACACTAGGTAGGAGGTGAACAAATCTGCATGAATGTTTTAATTTCACTGCCTCTTCCAATCTAACCCTCTAGCAAAACAGCCAGATATTCCACTCAAGACCGTAACTTGCCTCATGTCTGTGTTGTCTTCTCTCCTGAACTTTGCCAGATTTAACTGTTGTGCCTCCTCCCTACACAGATGATTCTGGAAAAGCATGGAGTTCCTGCTTTTAAAAATTAAGAGAGAACCAAGGGGAATAGGGTCTGGAAATTCTGGTCTTTTCAACTTAACATCAATTTCTAGTAAAACATTAAAATGTGAAAAATATTTTTAAGACCTTTCAGGAGTCAGAGAAACAAATTATGACCTAGAGAGATGTATAATGAGTAAATGTGAGAAACCAATGTAATTTCTTGTTAAGATAAAGCCTTTCAGAAAGAAAAGACAAAGCATATGACATATTTGTGTTATTGTAGGGCTTTTGACACTGGATCATATGATATTGTGAAGAGTCCCAGAAAAAAATTGTGACACGATGGATGTAGAACAAAATGTAAAACTAGATGTGTTCAGAGCATTTATCCAAGTGTCACTAGTAAGAGAAGATTTCAAGTATGGCTTGCAGAGGGCTCTGTTTGGCACTGCCTAGTACTTTCATTTGCAACTTTACTAATGAAATACAGGGGCTTCTTGTTAACTTTAATGATGACTGAGTCATGCTCAGGGCTGGGTTAGGTATGAAAATCAGTAAGTGATGCACTGTCACTCTGCAAAAGATTTTTCTTTTTAAAAGAATATATAGCTTTTGTTGGAAGATAGGTGCCTTTTTGTGAGTATATTACTAAAGATTTGTGAAAATTAACATTTATAAATGGAAGGGAAAACACTTTAACACTTGAGATGTCTGATCCTTGTTATGATATAATTTGGTAATAGAATCATTAATTTGTAGAATTATTTCTTTATTTATTTTTAAATCATGAGGGGTTTTTTCCCTCTTTTTTTTCCTTTAAATATTGAATAAGTCCACTGAGCCTTAAAAAAATCTCTTACTCTCTCCATAGAGCAGCAAACCTCTGGCATAAAGTCAACAGAGTTTTTCTCTCAGCAGGAGTGTCTACATGTGGTTGACTGTGATTTGTTCTCTGCAGAGTTGCATTTCAGGGCTATGGGCAAGGTTAAGACAAGATGTAATAGTTGGACAGGCTAGCATCTATGCATTTGGTACTCATGGCAGTGGTCCAGATCCATGAGCTTGCTCTTTAGATGTATGTTGTCATCATAACTGTAATGAGGCTGTTCATACCATACTTTTGGAAGCAGTGCAGTATAAAAGTCTTCAGTCTGCTGAGAGCTGGATATTTGACTGAACCTCAGCTTGCAGTGTATAAATATATTCCTCTCTGTTTTTCTTCTTTTCATTCTTCCACTTTTCCTTCTCCTCCCTTCTTTCTCCTCAAGGACACAGACTTTGGCTGTATTTTTCACAATTGCTGAAGCTAGAAATCCGAGCGGATGCCTGTGCCACCACCACCGCCGCCGCCTCCTCCTCCTCCACCTCCACCACCTTCTGGAGGGCCCCCTCCACCACCACCTCCGCTGGTAAGACTGACTTTTCATTTCTATGGGCAAAAGCTTAGCTGTAGTATCCAGCTCAGAGCCTACAGGATTTTAGCATGGATATTCATAGCAAATATCTGAGACAGATGTTTGATTTGCTGGCACTGGTTCTTCTGTTCATTACAGCAGTGGTCTCCAAAGTGGGGTGTGTGAGATGATCCATTGGTGTGGGGGATGAAAATGCTGGAACTTCAGTCACATATGTGTATACTTTATAAAGAAATAAACCTATGTATATTGGCATCCATTCTCAAAAATTTTGTTACTGCTAGGAGTGCATGATGAAAAAGTTTTGAGATTATTAGAGTGCATCTGCCGAGAATACAGCATTTGTGAATACTTTTCCAGCCAAAGGGAATTCATTTTTGTATTGGTAATATACAGATGGTAAGTATTAATTTCTTCATCCTTCTTACAGCTCCTATTAAGACTCACAGTGCTCAGCTGTACATTTTGCCCTTTCTAGCACATTGTGTCTTCCTGGGGATACAGCACAATATTCTTTTGTACATGTGCAGGAACAATTACAGCTTGTAACAGATCATTACTGTGTGTGTCATGAAGTAGAACATGTGCATTGCCAGCATGTTTGCAATAAGAGGAGGATGCTCTGGGTGAACTTTCCGTGTATTACATTTTCATACCTTCACAATCAATTATTGTACCTATGGTAAAACCTGTTTAAGTAATTCCTTGAATTCTATGATTACTTGGTCATAACCTGAAGTTCTTAGGATTTTTTTGAAAGAGTGGAACATGGCACAGTTGTGTTCAAGTCATAAAATCTCTCCTGACTTCTTTTCATGTATTTTTCTGTCACTGCTCTGTTTAGTTGAAGAGTATGTCAGTCTCTGTAGCAAAACAGTACGTGGTACTTCAAACGTACTTCAAGTTTATTTTTTTTTAAGAACTGTATTTCTCCCTTGCATTCCCTGGCATCTCTGCCTGTTTTATTCCCAGGAAGGTTGGTCAATTTTCTTTGATATTGTTCATAATGCTCTTATTTTATCTTTTTTCCAGAAGGAGCTTTCCTTGCAAGTTTCTTTCTGCTACTTTACAGGCTGAACCATTTTTTAAAACTCCCCATGAGTTGTGGAGATGAAGAGGAGGAGGATAAAGACAGCAAATGAAATAAGCAGTGTTTGGTTATTTTCAGCATTCAGTTTCAACTTGGCACCATGAGCAGTGTTTCCAATTAGAAATTCTTCTGGGCTGGTACACAACCTATACTTAGATGCTGAAATAAGTGGGATGTATATTGTGAGCAGCTTAATGCTCACAACTGCAGTTAAAGTCAACAGAAGCTACAAATGTTCTTATCCTAATAAATTTAGATCAGTAAAGTATCTAGGGACATTTTTAGACTCCTCTAACATACGCCAATTGTAAATGACTTGAGAAAGCTAAAAGGATCATTATGAACAAGTTTAGGATTTTTTGTTTTGCCTTCTCTTTTCTTATGACTAAACCCTCTACCATGACAGAATTTTTATATAAGAGGGCTCGTTTTCCTATTGTAATTGGATCATTCTTTTTCAAATGGGGTGATCTCTGTTTAAGATATGTAGAATTTAGAGTCAGCTCATTCTTGGTGGCACGATACATACTAGATGTGTTTCTAGTTAATGTCTGATATTAAAGCCTTGCTCTTAATAAGTCTTGATACTAAAAAGAGTATATGAATCAACACAAATAATAAAATAGCGTGGCAGGACATAGTTTTTTCTGCAACAGCAAAATTACTTTTCCCTGTCAAAACTGAATGAGAGACAGGATCAAGAATCTGCCTGGAGAGTTCAGCAGAAGAGCAGAGGAGGAGGCAGCTTTCCAGCTGATGCCAAGTTACAGAGTAAAATCTTATCGTTGAGGAGTCTGCAGAAACTTGCTACAGACCCTATTTTCTTTTACTAGAAAGCCCTTTTCTAGAAATTGGCATTTGTCTTTTACAGTTGCTAAACTGCCCAGCTGTTGTTACAGCTGCTAGATTTACAGTTGGGGGATGGAAGAAGGAAAAATTTTAATAGCCATATAGCTTTAAGGAAAACCTGCAAAGCAAATAAGTTATTGTTTGGCCAACAGCTGGAAAAGTTCCAAAGTAAACAGCACTGTAATTTTTATTATACTGGTATGATTAAACCAGGGTAAGATTTGCATGTTGGCAATTAAAAGTTAAGTTTTAATTTTGCTATTGATATGTGGGTGAGCCACTACTTTAACTTCTGTGATTTATGCTAAAAGAAAAATGTCTGTGTGTAGGTGGGGGTTTTAGAATCCTGTTGTTTTTCAGGATGCTATTGCAGGGGTACCATAGACTTGTCTTGCTTTTCTAGTTATGGATGAGAACTGTACTTTTCCTCTTGCTTTCACTACCAAGAGATTTTTAGCAGAGGTAGTCGCCACATTATCTTTTTCTCTGCACATTTTCTTTGTGAATATTGTGAGCCTTGATCCCAAATAATTTTGCAGTCCTTAGTTTATGGAAATTCTAATCGCTGTTGGCACATAGCTTTTTTGTCCTGTTAACTCCTTCTTAATGTTCTTTCCTCATGCTTTTTGGCCTTGTTCCTACTGTTTTCTAAGACTTTTGGACTTGCTGATATTCTGTAAGTACTTGTAATGAATTTTGTTCACAAAAGTCGTTACAAGGCAATACAAAGTGATTTGGAGATGGTATTTAAAACATGCTAGGAGCTACCTGTGCCCAACAGCCAAAAAGCTACTGGCTGTTAGAGCAAACTTGAAACAAATTCTTGGATTTCTCAGGAGGGAATGGTGGGGTGTCTGCTGTAGCAGATGTAGGCGGCTGAGTCAAAATGTAAATATAGCTAATTAGATTAATTGAGCATGTCTTCAGATGCCTGCCTTCTGGGGGTCAGAGAGATGAGAGGGGTGAGTAGGCAGGATAAAGCTGTGCCCTGATGTATTTTCTGGCACTGGCTTACAGAATTCAATTCTCTTCTTGTTCCCTTTTCCTCTACACCTTAACAAAGCACACTTAAATAGGAGGCATAGGGTGTTTGTTCTAAAGCTCTTTTAATTTATTGGCATGTGGTGCAAGGTAGGGTTTTTTAATAGATTTTTTGTTGGTGGTCTTGGCGAAGAGGGTGTTAGATTTGGGGTTTTATAAAGCTTTCTGCTCATGAAAAAAAATTTATATTCCCCCTCTATTTCTTTTACCACTCTTCCCTTTAAGTTGGGCATATGAGGCAAACACATTAGCTTTGGTTTGTCATATTTTCTGGAGCAGGTGTCACCACTGAGACTGATTAAAATTTTTCTCTACTTAATTTCCCAAGAAAAGGATCAAGAGAGAATTTTGCTTTGATAAACCCTGTTCACTTACTACATGCAGTGAAGGCTGCTTACTGCTGTGTAGCCTCTGTATATATGAATTTGTAATGTTAAGATCAGTCATCACCTATTAAAATGTTAATATTGGAGGAAGTGTGGATGCGTATCAGCCCTGCTGGGTTGTGCCTTACTCAGAGATGTTTGTTTAATGATTCATATGTTTGTGCAGTTTAAGAAAATACTTCTGTTCTCTTCAGAATTGTTATTATTAAAGTCTTAACATAGAAATTAACCCCGAAAATCACAATGGTTCAGACGATTAAAGTTTATAAAGTAGTACCAGGTTTATTTGCTGCCTTGTGGCACACTAGGAACTAGGATAGCAGGAGGAGAAAGTAATATACTTTGGTGATAGAAATGTGAAACTTGAAACAATGATGAATGCTAGACTAGCATGCAGATTAATCTTAATGATTACCTCATTCTTATTTAGTTAAAATTTTTAAAAAAGTTGTAGATAAACCTGTCAGTGTTCACCAAGTTTGTTATTTTCTTCTTATTTTCTACTCTTGTAATAGAAGACTCAGAAATGCAATTCCTCATGATATAATGCTGTGATAAAAGCATAATTTACACAGAAGAAGGATTTTCAAGGTTCAGAAAAACATAACCTGATATGTTTCCTCCAAGTTTTCCTAGGAGGGATGTTTTTTCCCCTCCTTCATGCGTTGTTAGATTGAAAACCTTGCTGAGCTGTTTCCTTCAGTCTTCACAAGAAATTCAATAGAGAGCTACAGTGTTCATCTGAAGTTGTGTGGGAGTTGGTTTTGCTCCTATGACATTTAGCACTACTGTTCTTTGGAAAGAGAACAAACAACATATGTAAAACATCTTGGCTGAAGATAATGATGATTTATGGTATTTCAATTTGGTCTTACCAAATATAGTATGAGCGAATATGTGCATATGAGCACTCACATGCATAAATTTTTGGTCATGTTTGCTAATTATTTACTGTAAAAATTAAACATTTCTCAAGTCTTTATTCAGACCCCCTAGACATGCAAGTGTAATACCAGAAGAGCAGAACTGTTCACGGTGCCAATTATGTGTTTATTAAAATTTTATCTGCGCTGTAAGGTCATATTTTGTACTTTGTCCTGGAGTCTCTAGGCCAGAAGATACTAAAGCACAATATTCATTGCTGATAGGTAAAACACACCAGAGTGAGAAAAAGTGCAGACTTGGTAATCTTGTTGGTGACTGACTGATCATACAGACTGTGCTAAGGGCTGGACAAAGCACAGCTGGAATTTTTGAGTGCTTTGTTCCAGACAAAATAAAGGATACTGATTTATAGTGTTTTAATGATATATTGTATCTCACACCAGTCTGCTTTTGTAAAGAAGCGAGAGGCAATCATGTAGAAAAAAAATGCTGTCTCTTTCTGTGGTTTATTTGACTTCAGTTTTCCAACAGCTGAAAACTGGGTTGCATGGCTGTGGCATCTCAAAGTGTTGCTGCTGTAGCCTTCTACTCTTGTAGTCAGCAAACACAGAAAGGGTAAGTGCAAGCTGTGAAAGGTGAGAAAGATGAAGAGAAAACAGAAATACTAGGCTGGCATTGCTCTGTTTCATCTGGACAGGTACAGGGGCATGGACTGCATATAGTTCCTAGGTGCTAATCTTGAATGCTTCACTTGAGAGCTCTTATGTCACCGTTTTAAATTTATTTAGATAATTAATTCTATTTTGAAGGTTTTCTCATAATTTCATGTGTTCTTCATTTCTGAATGGAATGGAATACATTTAAAGAGCATTCTTTCTCTTTGTTTTACATCTCTATAATACACAAGTATGGAAATTGCAGAGTAGAGTTACCAGCTGTAAGTGATCCAGCCCTGGTACAGAAGCAGCCCAGCTGCAGACAACTAATAGGTTAATTTACCATTCTAATTACAAAGTAAAAAGTCCTTAAAAGTCAGTACCTCATCTCTAGCGTATGCAGTGGCTACACATTAAATTCCATCTGTCAATTAATATTATACTTTTAGTCTTTTAATTAAAAGAGAACTCAAAATTATAGCAACACTAGACTAGGACTTCTCTGAATGGCTGGAAGGTGAGAGTGCAATAAACGCTAGTTTCTCATTATTCTCCCTTGTGTTAACCATAATTTTGTGTGGATGCTAAAAGGCATTTCAGAATGATCAGTAGCTACTGCACAGATAACTGCATATGAGAAATAGCCTAGTGTTCTTAGAGGAAGATTAAATTGTGATGTGTATAGGGTGCTATATGCTGAAAATTTTGTTGCCACTACTCATGGTATCCTTTGTTATTCTGGGGACTATGGTAGACAGAAAGAATAAACAGTGCTAGTGTCACCAGCTCCTATTGTGATGTTTCCAGTAGTGTTTGATGCTTTCATTACAATGCCAGGCCCTCAGATTTTCTTGTTTATATAAGAGTTTTCAGTTTCTTTTCATTGATGCAGAGGCAATCATGAGACTTTAAATCCCAATAATTTGGAAATCAAAATATGAAGTTCAAAATTATTTTTTGAAGCCAGTCTCAGGGTATTTTTGGTATTTAACTTGTGATCTTTCTGGTCTGCTGGGAAACACTTTAGAGTAGTTTAAATTTTATACTGCCTCAATTTTGGTGGCTTCTGTTACTGCATGTTTTCTTTTCGTATAAGAACAGTCAGAATTTACATTTAAAATGTGGGTGTCAGAAAGTTAAATACCAACAGAAAAGCTCAGCAGGTATAAATGATCTTACTTATTCTGTTGCACTTTTTGTATTCAGGTACAGAAATCTAGCAACCCACACTGGAAAACCTTAAGTACACCCTAGTGAATAAGCCTGCTGCTCCATTTGAGGCAGGAGCAATTGACTCTTTGGTATACAAGATTTTTATATTATCTGATACAGCGGTGCTAGCATAAGGTGCAGAGGGTTTATTGGATGCAGTGGTACTGATTTCTGGTGGTGTTTGAAATGAGCACTGGGAACACAGATTTCGAAGAAAGTTGCTCCTGCTATGCTGGTTTTGTTCTGTTATGCTGGTATGTGTTCTGTTCCCTGCCATTGTGTATGCTGGTAACTTCAAGCAGGTGCACAACAGGCACCAGGCTCTGCTAACACTGAAAGGCCTCACAATTTGGGAGTAAAGCCAGGACTAGGCGGTGGTGGTACTGCCAGAAAGAGATCTGTAACAACTTTTCCACTACTTCCCTTGCTGGGAGCTGAGAAACAAGGTCAGTGTAGACACAGCCTATCTAAGCACACACATTGCTCGACGACCTTTTCAACCTGGCAGGTTCAGACTGCAGAACTTTGTGCGATGGAGACTGAGATCATGGTTAATCAGTACTGAGCTGGGTGTAGGTGGAATTGTCAAGTGCTGGTCCTGTCATTCTCTTGAAACAATGATTTCATCAGCTGCCAGGAAGCTATTTGGCAGGTCCCCTTATGTGGGTTCCCTCAGAAATGTTGGCTGGAGAGTGAACCCTTGGATGGGAAGCATTTGAAGCTCAGCTTGCTAGAAGGCTGAGAAAGTGCTATGTTTGCCCAGGCAGACCAGGTGCCAAGAATTAATTAGTTTTGTTCTGTGCTATAAGGCAGAAATACAAGAAGTGGCTCTGATCTTGCAAATGACTCTGCAGGTGGAGTCTTGCACTGTGGTGAGGTCTCCCATAATTAAAAAGCTTTAAATCAGAGGTCAGACCTCCCTTGTGGACAGAACCAAAACTGTCAGGTACCAGATCTCCCAAGCTTCTTAAACAAACAGTTTAAAATATTTAACATAAAAGAAGACATCTACTTTGTTGTTCAGATTTGTTGGATTTTTCCTTAAACTGGAAGAGAGGATTATTTTGAGTATTTTGCTTTGTGTTTGACAGTGCATGAGTGAAACCACACCTGTTGCATATGTAATGAAAATACAATAAGGATGACAATGTTTTTCTCTGTGATACTCCTGTTTGTGATGTGTTGGAAACTGAGTTTATTATTTTAATAAGCTACTTCTTTTCGTTGCTACTGCTTTTCTTGGCACTTTCCTGGTGGAGACGTTAGCTGCTGGTTTGAGAATTCTTTGTAAAAGCAATGCTCTTGCCTGCTGGGCAAACTGTTTCTGCTGCAAATGTAAAATCATTAATTCCTGGCATAATCCTAAACTAGTAATAGTGGATTGATCTTGGAATCAAGTTCCAAATTTCTCTGCGGTTTCAGATTTCATGCTGAGCTACAAATGGATAGATGACTTTTATAATCTTGTGCTATGTCAAGGAAGACATGGTGGTCAGCTAAAAGTGAGATTTCTGGTCAAATTCCATGTTTTGCTTTATTCCAAAACAACCTCATTCTTTTAGTAAAAAGCTTTTACATTGTAGTTTGTTAGACTGTTCTGGCATCTTACTGGCAATATTACTTTCTTTCTGTCAGTTTTGCTTTTGAAAAGGATGCAGTCTTTGAGGAGCTGAATTAATTTAAATATCTTAGTCCTGATGGCTACAGGAATCTCCTTATGGAACACTTGTGGTCAGCAGTTTGTTGTTAAGTGGAAGGAAGCTACAGAGTAAGTTGCTTGCAAGCAGGTCTCCCCTGTTCTCTCTCTGCTCCATTTTTATCATCAGTGGTCCCAGAAGGGTATTTTAACAGATTCATGCCCTTTAAGGCCACTTACTCTAGGTCTGTGCCCTTACAGACTGTTATGAGCACCAACCCAATGCCTGACTTTCCTTCGAAGGAGTAGATTTGTGGCTGGATGTGGACCCAGTCATCATCTCTCCCTTCATGCTCCCCTGCTTGGAAAGTCTTGTGGTGCCATATGGGTGGTAAGAACACTCATCATCCTTCCTCAGATGGTTTAGCAGCCACAAACAAGCTGTGTTTTTCTCTCATACTCTCAGCTATCTGTGACGTGACGCACATACTGCATTAGGCAGCTAACTTCACCTTTTTTATCCTCTTTCCTGAAAAATCTGTATTTGTTTACACCAGAATTTCGGTTATTGTTAATATAGAAATAATATTTGGAGAATTTTGTTGTATTTCCAGTGGTTTCTGCTCTTTCTTGATGCTTTATACATCCTTTATTTAAGATTTAGATGTTTTAGTTGTCTCCCATTATTGACAAACATTTTCCTTGACCAGACCTGGCACCATCACATCACTGTCTGCACTGCCTCCACAGCTCTTGTTTGTTTTACCCTACCTGCTGTTTTAGATGCTAGCTTTAATTGTCCATTTCTATGTTTGTAGGCTTTTTCTCTTGCATTTTTTAGTTTAAGTTGGGTCTCTGAATCATGACAGATTGGATGCCAGAGAAGGCCAGGACTGGCTCAGGCACTCTTTTTAAAAATTTTTTTTCCCCATAAATATTTGTCTCTGTGATCAAATATCCTTTATCCTAGGGCTTTCTGCTCAGTCTTTATCTTGCTACATTGTCTTTCCTTTCCTTAAAAGCCAGACCTGAGGTGTTTAATGCTGCAGTGGTGAAAATCACTTGCCTCAACCTGGATCTTTGCAGATTTGGCTGAGCATAACAGAGAAAAATAAGAAAGCAAGGGATGTCTTCAAACTCTTTTTTCACTAAAATATATGCTGCTTATGCCTTTTGCCAATACCTGTGCTTGATCTCTGCATTGAATCTGGGGGGTTGTGTCTACGAGGGGAAAATTGGTAGTGGGAGACAGGAAGGTTAATTTCCACCAGATTCATAGAAATAATTTATATTGTCAGCAAAAGAGAGAGCTCTCCTTCTACCCATAATAAAATTCTGATGTCAAATGTATTGATTGGTCTTTAATTTTATCAGTATATGTCTCACAAAATAATTAGGGAAAAGCTAAATATATTTTGACTTTTTTTGTTTTAGTTTTTTATCTAGTACAGATAAATAAATTATTTTCTACAGGTGTCTTTTCCTATAAAACATGACCAGGAGAAGGAATCTACTGTGATCATACAATTCATTGCATATTAGGAGTGTAAATACTCAGTACTAGTAAGTTCTCGGAGTAAAAGTATGTAGTGCCTTTGGATAGAGTAATGCTTTCTTTTATCTTACTTATGGCTCCTATGAAATTTAGAGTTTTAGTACTGCATCATCTTTTTACATCACCTGATGGGTTTACTCTGAAAGAAAGGCCCATGACTCCCTGGCTATTGGGTTGTCCAGAAGGCTAGAGGTACATTTTTCCTGCAGGTGTCCTGTTTATGTAGATCTGTATTACCCTGAAGTACTTGACAAATGCATTAAAGACCATATTTAAAATCAGAGTAACTACAACCTATTTATGGGACAGTATGTATGAACTGTGACTGAGCTACCTGTCCAGAGTCCAGAAGATTTCTCCTTTTCTGTATGCAGAAATCTGTATGTAGAAATCTGAATATTTTAATTAGTATTAATATAAACTTTTTCAAATGGTTGGTGCCTTCTGCATTTACATCACTTTAGTATCTGAGCACGTCTATCTCTTAAATATTTTAAGTATCTAGGAGCCCAGAGGGCGGGTCGATGCTCCCATCTGTCTTGCAGGATGTAATGTGACATTCTCAAGGTGGTGCAAATATCACAGCAGAGTGTACCCAGACATGGAGCTCACTGCCATGCATTTCCGTCACTTTTCCCTAGAAAAAGTCTCTCAGTTCTTAATTTGTCTGATACAACTCAATTTAAGGCATTAAGATTGTGATTATTCAGGGTCAAACCTGGAGTGGGTCATATATATAGAAAGTGTAAAAATAGAGAATTGCTCTTCTAAACTAAACAATCCACTTTCACAGAACTCCTAACTGTAAGAAGCTGTTACAAACCACTGGCTGTGCCCCTCCACCACAGGGTACTGCACATCACCAAGTAGCTCTGCACAGGACCTGGTGACTTGTGCTTCACAAAAAGCATTTCTGCCAGAGAGGATGCAGCCTTGATCTGAAGTGTTATCAAGAGATTGATAATCTGCTTCTGTCTGCAGTCTGTCTGTTTGCATCTCACATTAATTTACCAAATGCCTGTCTCTGCTGCCTGAGTTCTCACCACCACTCCCAGTACAGGTTGTTGTGTGCAAGCACACTACCCCTCAGATAGACTTCAGGACTGCTGAAATCTGAGCTGTTGCCTCCAGTGTTTTGAACAGTCCTTTGACACTTTCTTTTGCACCTCCAGGTTTCCACAATGTAATTAACATTAGAAATCTGGAGACCAGAACTGAGCTTGTGATTGCACTTTTGCTCACACTGCTTTTTCTGAAAGCATGAGATATATTGGAGGAGTGTACTATACCTCCTTGCCATACTTGCTAATTCAGGCTTGCTGGTGGAGCCCCCTTCCAGGCCCAGGCTTGTGGGATTTGGAATGCAGGCTTTAGTTTCAGAGATTTGACCACTATTTGTAATCCAGTCACTTTCAGTTTTACATTTGACATTTCTGTATTTTGCATTTTTTTCTCCTTTGCTCCGTTTTGGTTTGTTGTTCTTTTCAAACAGCCTCAAGCTGCAGTGATTTAGATCTCTCTCCCTATATTCATGCTGTCCTCGTTCATTTCTCCACTAGTCTAAGTTACCAGCTTCGAATTCTGAAATATTTATTTCCAACATTGATGATTTACAGTCTGAAACATCTAAAAAATATTATTTGATGACATTTTCCTATTTACAGGTATTTTGAAGACCTGACAGATAGCCTAAACATTAGTCCTATACTGCACATCATAGCTAAGTATGTAATTTAGGACACTGAAGACAAAACGTGTTGAGTTGGGTGAGATGAAAAGGAAGTAATTCTTATGTTCAGGCTATTTACATGCGTGATCTGTTCCATTCTGTTTCTAAGTATGTACTAAACGTGACATTCTTTGTGTCTGAAATAGTAGCAGAATAACCTAGTGGTTGCTAAGGTAATGAGAACCCACCGTTCCCTTTCCAATTCCTGTAAATAAAGTATGGAATTTAATTTCACTCTATGTTACCTGAGGCAGATCAGGCGTCTGATAAAACAAATGATCTTCACATTCTTCTCCACTTCCCTTCTGATTTTCATTGAAATACTGAGATGTTTCTCTTTTTGTAATAAATGAGGCTGCCCTGCAGATGGTGGGGTAGAAAGTAGCCTAAGAATTACATCTTTTGTCTTGCAGCTGTTTTCCCTCTGTGACTTAAAATGTATTTGTCTTCCTGCTGAAACACTTTTATTGCATGTGATCAGGGCTGAAGATTTGACAGCCATAAGAGTTCCTCTTTCTGTTTTTCTCTTGATGCAGAACTTGCATGTTTATTATCTGTGCTTGTGCTATGGATTGCAAGCACAGCATGAGTGTGAACCCAGGATTTATTTCTTAATCAAAGAAAGGAAGATTCTCTTGAAAAACAATATGGTAAATCCAGGAATTTGCTGGACACCAGTAGTTGAGTAGGTAAGATACTTACCTGGTGAAATGATTCTTGGCAAGGACTGTCACTGGCCCTAGGAATGCAGGCAGCAAATAAGAAATCCAAAGGAGCTCTGACCGCTGTGCAACCAGGCAACACTACACCCCAGACCATCTTGACTTTGTAGTGGAAAAAGAGAATCCGTATCAAGCTACTCATCAGCTAATCAATCATCCGAGTGCACCAGGTTGGGCACGGAAGATTGTATCTCTACGTACATGAGGAGGAAGAAGAAACAGCTGGGGCACGGGATGAAGTTCTGCTTGGAGTAAGGGAATCTCTTGTAAAAGAGAGGCAGCTTGTTATGCTGCATTATGGAATGGCAGAACAATATTCCTGCTTTTTTATGCGACAAATTTTTGTCTTGCTTGTGTTACATTGATATCAAGTCATGGGTCACTTGCCACAGGTTGCCACAAGTGGGTTATTTTAGCCTAATAGCTGTCTGGATATCAAGACTTTATATTCTAATAGCATGTCTGCCCAGAGAAGTAGATCTGGGAGGTGAAGTGGACCGCTGGCGTAATATATGGACACTTGAACCCGGAAATGAAAGACAGCTGCTGGATCTAATTTTAAACATAGCTCTTGAGCAGATCCCTCTGTATCCTGCTTGTCCTGCTACAGCAAAGTCATTAGTGGGAGTAGAGAGACAAGAAGTTGAAGATACTGGTAAAGAGTTTTGTGAGGAAGGGAGTCACTCTTGTTCAAGTTATGGTATTTCCATTTTTCACAGTAAGTACTGTCAGCTTCCAGAGAAGGGGAGTGGAAATGGTTTGTGGCTAGTGCATGGTCTAACACTGCTGACACGGGCAGCTCTTCTGGGGCCTCGTAATGGTCAGTGGGGCTCCCTGTTCTGCACGTACGAAGGAAGGCAGCGCTGTTTCAAACGAGGAAAATGTAATAGAGTGGGAGTTTTCCTAACATTTTAAAATAACATGTGGTTACATATCAGCCAGGTTGTAATTCCGAGTTTTTACATCAGGGCTCGGGAATGCGGCGGCGTTAGCGGCGGTCTGGAGCTCCATCTAGCGGGGCGCCGCAAATCCCGCTGGCTGGGTTTGGACTCTTTTTAGCAAGTACAGAAATAACCACGAATAATACCGTACTGATAGAATTCTTCACTTGGGATTAGCGAGTTAGGTACATTATTAATTCAGCAGCTGGTTAAGTGTTTTCAAGTTCCAGTTTTGCTTTCAGAGTGCCATTACCAAGCTGGGTTGATTTTGGGGGTTTTTTCAAGTGTGACCGTATTGTTCTGCTTTATTACAACTATGATGCTAAAATTAAGGGCTGTGGAAACATTTCTGGAACTCGTTCTGTTTAGAGAGTTAGCTAACCTCTGGGAATTTTGGAAGCAAGCAGAACATTACTCCTCTGATGTGAAGATCCCCCTCTATTATAGACAGCTCTGTTAATCACAATAAGTTAAGGAATAATAATTTTGCTGTTTATTATCTGCTTTTAAAAAGTGAAACATCCAATTTTTTTAAAGATAATGGTTTTTAAATATATATAACAAGAAGCTTGAAGAAGTAACAATAAATAATAAATTTTGTTTATTACAAAACTTTAAAATGCAACTTGATTTTACATTTACCAAGCTTGATAAGGAGAGAAACGTTACTAAAATATAATTGTATATTCTAAAGGCAGTCTATGTAAACTGGTGTTAATCTCCAGTAGAGAGAGAGTCTAAATAAGCTAATGATCATAGTCAAATATAAATGTAGCATGCATTTATCGCTTTTCCTAAGAAAAGTGGATAAAACAGATATATATTTTAATTTGATATATAAAAATTTTGATGTAAAGCATTGTAAATAGCATGATAAGAGCTGACAGAGGCAGTTGGATCTGGAGATGTGGGACAGAGGCCATAAAAGGCCAAATGAGGTCACATTTCATTTAAGCATGCCTCCTAATTTGCTTTCAACAGTATTAGCCCAACTAGTATTAGATTTGTGTTATATTTAAACTTTCAACTTTCCTGCCTCCTGTAGAACCAAATGCTGTTCCTGTTGATTCAACTCAAAGGCTTGGGAGTGACAGCTGCTAAGGAGGGCTTACTTCAAATCCTCTATCCCATGTTTGCCTCTGTATCCCTAAACATGCATTTTTGTCTGTACCTCCCATCTAAAGCTCTTATTGTCAACAGGCAAGCTCAGAGATACCAAAGTTGCGAAAGGAAGACCAAAAAGCACGGAATGCACTCTTGGCTGATATCCAGCAGGGAACTCGCCTAAGGAAAGTGACCCAAATCAACGACCGCAGTGCACCACAGATTGAAAGTGAGCATGTGCTTCTCAGTAAGGCCCTGGGGGAGCTTTGCTGAACTGAAGCCTGAGGTGTAGGTGGAGGTCAGATGGACAGTTTCAAACTGAAGGGCAGTTCTGAAAGTCAGCAAAGGTCTTCATCATCATATGGCTTTAGGATGCAGAGAGGAGACACTTTCTAAACATGCGTCCTGCTCTGAGATCAGTGGCTATAAACACTTCTTGGTATGTCTCCAACTGCTTATCACCTTAACAGGCATCCTTTGTTCCAAAATAAACAATGAATGATGAAATCCTTGAGAGCATTTCAATAAAATAATTAAGTGGGAATTGTTGGCTCTAGCAGAAGAATTGTTCATTAGATTAAACTAACAAAAAATGCTGAAAAATTCTGGAAACATAAATTCAGTATTATGCCTAACAGAACTACTTCTTGGTGTCATGATTTGTGTGAGATTGAAGAGCACCAGAGGGTGCTGTGCTCCAAGGTACAGGTCAGAGAGGGATAGCAGTTCCTGTAGTAACAGTATAGGGAAAAGTTTGGCCTTGGCTGTTTGTGGGCACCAAGCCTTAGCAGTCTCAGGGCAAGGATGAAATGATTTTCTGATATACCCGGGGTTTTTCATTCTTTTGAACAGAACCCAAAGGAGCTAACAGAGATGGAGGTAACCCAGCTGTTAATAAAGGTGGTTCTCAGCAGCCTCTGGGAGGTTTATTTGCTGGTGGCTTTCCTGTTCTCAGACCAGCAGGCCAGAGAGACATGACAGGTAAGGGCTTCATTTGTATGAAAGCATAGCTGGGTGGGCAGAAATTTGGGATTAGCTTTACTGATTGATTTTTGTGTTTTGTTTTTTTTTTTCTGAATGCTTAGTTCATCATGTGACCATGGAGGGCTCAATTAATAATGTGATTGAAGCCAGCTTTCTAGATCTCAGGTGCATTATTCCTTAAAACATAAATAAAAAGCTATCTCTACACTTGTTAAGAAAGAGATTAAATAGATCTCTTTAACTGAGCTTTTTGCATTGTTTTAATGAAAACTTGTAACTGTGCTTTGAATACAGTATTGAAATCTGAGCTTATCAGTTTCAACACAGATGGCAAAGTCATATTTCCTTCCCTCCACTTGTGTATATTTCTACGATATTACAGTCTTGTGTATTACTTTAAAGATTCATATTTAAGATTTTTGCCCTCTGGATTTTATAGAGTATAGCTTTGATCCAGCAAGGTAATTTACTGATCTGAAAAAGAAGAGTATTGTTTCACAATGACAGGAGGCAGGCACATATGGGAGCCCAGTGCTGCTTTCACCTCAAGAAAGTGCCAGCATCAACGAGAGATGACTTCTGTAGTCACAGTAATGACCTCTGGCACTGTTGGGCAGCTGGTGCCTTCTCAGGCAGCACAGAGCAAAGTAGGTTTTTGTAGGGAAAGAAACAACTTGGCTCTACCTGAAGGTTTTTTGTTCCCAAAAGGCATGCAAAGATGTGTGATGGGGCTTTTGACATAACTTCAGTGGCAGTAACTACTTTGAGTTGTTCTTAAAACTATGGCCATGCCTATCAGACTATGTGAATGTCGAATGAGATGCTTTTTTTGACATCTTGCTTTGTGATAAATCCTTGACATTTACTCAGGAAATGACATTTTTTAAGTTCAAGAGTCTTCAGGCATTTACTGTTAAAAAGGAAATACCAGAACCTGTGCCTTCCAGAAAGCCTTTGAGGTATTGCTTTTAAAAGCTTGGCTTTTATCCATGGAGTTGAGGTTTCTGTAATGTTTGTGTGAATTTTTTGATCCTTCAAGTGCTTAACTTGAAGGACGCCAGCTGATGTGTGTCAAACTGCTGGGACTCTTGATGCCCAGCGGGGTGTACCAGGCAGGATGAGTGAGGCTGGTGTGAAGGGCCCCAAACTCTGCAGATAAGTTCCTTCTCCTTAAACTGTTTCGTTCTGCAGAAGCTGAGGAACAGGGAGGGGAGCAGGGCCTCTCAGCAGGTCTTTATATAACTAAGCAGAATCCCTGGTGCCCATTGGAATACATCACCTCCTAAGTCCCATTACAGCGTGGGCAACCTGTTGTATATGAGGTGTTCAGGGTGAACGAGTTTAATCCCTCCGAGTATCCACTGGGGAGGGGAAGATGAAGAGCTAGCCCATGTCGCTGTTCCGTCTGAGGAGTGGGAATGCAATGCCGCTGTGTAACATGCGGTATCTGGTTTCCAGCAGGGAGGCCTGGGCAGCTCTCCGGAGCCCGAGCAGCATCCCCCAGACCGTCCGCACCGCCGAGCAGCGGCGCTGCCAAGGCGAGCAGCGGCCCCTCGCAGCCGGCCGAGGGCCCCAGGGCCGCTGTCCCACCGGAGCCTCCCGGCCCTTCCCGAGCCGCAGCGGGAGCGGGCCCCGGGCGGCCCAGCCTGCCCGCCCCCCCTCCACCGCCTCCCGCTTCCAGCAAGCCTTCCCTCACCTTCCCTCCTCCTCCCCCGCTGCCCCCTCCGGCCGATCGCCCCGCCAAGGGGGTGAGCCCCGGCGCCGCTCCCCCGCTCCCTCCCCCTCAGGCTGACAAGCCCGCCAAGCTCCAAGCAGGCCCTTCGCACCCGCTCCCTCCTCCTCCCCCTCCTCCGCCGCTGCCCCCCGTGCCCCCCTGCGGGCTGCCGGGCAGGGCTGAGCCCTCTGCGGCCGCCGCCGCTCCGGCCGAAGGCAGGGACTGCGCCCTTCCCACGCCGCCGCCGCCGCCGCCTCCTCCTCCGCCACACGCGGCCCCCAACAGGCTCTCCTTTCCCCCCTCCCCGGCCCTCAGCGGTGCCGACCTGCCCCCGCCGCTGCCTCCCAAGTCTCCTCACTTGCTGCCGCAGTTGCACAAGCCAAGCAACATCCAGTCGCTGCCGCTGCCACCCACCCCCGGGCCCCCCCAGCCTGCAGCCGTGGTGGAGACCAGGAAGAAGCGACCCGGCCGAGGCGCAGGTGAGAGCGGCACCTCTGAAGGAAGGAGGCTTTTCCCTTCCTTTGGCTAGCGGGGAAAAACCTTAGAATGATTTGGGACCTTGAAGATGACCCCCTTCCAACCCAAACCATCCTATTGCACTGGTGACTGAAGAGCATGCAGGGGCAGGGATGAAGAGCACACATGGGAGGAATACCTGTAGGCTGCACGGCTTGTGATGAACACCCAAAACATCTGGCTTTCTGAGATGTCAGGCAGATCTTGGCGCTGGGCACATAGACTTTATAGTTTCAGCTGCCACTCTTGGAAGGCACATGCTGATCAGTGGAGCAAAGCCTTGGGACCACCTGGGAGCTGCTTCTTGCCTTTTTGTTGGCATTGGTGTGTCTCCAGCAGTGTGGTACCCTGACAGGCTCAGGTGGGGGAGCAGAGTACACACCACTGTGTCTGCCAGGTCAGCAGCTGCTCATGTGCCAGCCTGCGCACGGCATCCCTCTACAGCCATACCCATGCAGGAATGAAACAGAGATGGGGCAGCTACCAGCCATAGGTGAGCAAAAACAAATCTGGCCGCAGCCCTCTGCTGTTCAATAAAGAGAAGCAGTCAGTGCCTCCTGTGATCAAGATGGTTGGGCCAGAGGTTTCTCCAGCTACTTAGGAAGTGGGGTATTATCCACTATTTCCTTGAGTAGATGATAGAAGGAAATTTTATTAGATTCCTCTAATGTAATGGAAATAATGAAAAAGATGAGTCTAGATCTGTGTGGGTTTGAGAAATGGAGACAGCTACTTAACAGGGAACATCTGAAAGAGAATGTTCTGTACCCTGTATTTTAGCAGCCACATGTCAGGAAAAAGATCACTGGCTCCCTTTGAGAGCCAGGGGATAGGCCATGTAAGCACAGCAGATCAGGTGCCTTGTGGTGGTGATTAATGCTGCTCAGAACTCTCTGATGAACTGTTACTATGTCACGATGCCCATTTCTCATGGCAGTTCAATTTTTATGTTTTCCATAAAATTCCCCTGTGTGTCCCTTATTATGTAGGAGGATAAGCAGTTTTGAGAGGCTGCTAACTTGGAGGCCTTGGGCTTCCTCCCCTTCCCACGGTTCCTGTGGTGGGTCTTCCAGATGTAAACTTTGATGGCAACTCCTCAGTGAAATGCCCAAGACTAATGACAATTCCATTGCATAGCTGCCAAAGTGTCAGGAAATTTTCTTTTAGACATACCACCTAGTGTGGTTGTTTTGTTGATTTCCTTTGCTGAAAGAGAGTGCTTGTTCTTGTGAAAGTGGAAGGATAATCTTCCATTCCAGACTGGGACAAAATCACACTTCAGAATGTCACACTTCTCCTAGAACTGGAAATGGAAAGCCCCAGCCAGTTCCAGTAGTGATCTGAATTTAATACTTGATGCTACAAATCTGTGGTCAACCTTGGCAAACAACAGCTATGGGTGTGTTTGCCCCAAATACTGCATTCTTTCTACACCCCTTCCACTTTTGTTTGTAGTTTACTGTTGGGTTTAAGTCATGATGATGTTTATATGCTGGTCTCCTATTTTTTATTAAAGGAACTGGTGCTGGGAAGCTGGTCACACCTCCACAGCCACCAGCAAGATCCCCAACAACTGAACTTACAAGCAAGTCTGGAGTCTCAGCCTGGGCTACAGCTCATGACCCCTACACACCACTTAAAAATGGAAATATGCACATCATTGGTAATATCATTAAATTAAATCTCTTGGCCTTAGTTAATAATGTTAGCACAAAAGCCTGTGTGCATACCAGACCTCAAAAGCTCACTTGGGACTTTGTCCTAGCAATAACAGGGTAGTCTAATAGAAACATTTTTGTACAACCTTATGCAATGATATAAAATTAAGGCTTTTTCACAAAGGATTTGAATTCAGTCAGTAGAAAAGAAAAGCATACACTACCTGCAAAGTTACTTAAAAATAAGAAAAGTTCCCATAGCGTGCTTATATTACCATTCTTAATGATCATGGCCATTTAGAGGTTTCACTCCTATAGGGCAAAGACCACTAAGAATTATTTTTGTGGTCTGGTGAATTGGCTGTTCATTCTTGTTTACAACTACATGTCTTGAAAACTACCAAGGAATATCTCTATTACCACAATACCACCAATGCAGAAAACTGAAATGGCAGACAGAAGCTTAATTTCAGTTTTAATAGCAGGCAGAGATTGCAATTAAGGCAAAAAACGTGGATGGCTCACAAAAGTACTCATCAAGATGGTTCATATGGAATGAGCCACTATAAATTCCAGGGGGAAAAATCCTAACATTTTTAATTGAAATTACTTGCGACAACATTGTTGGTTTTTTGGGGTTTGGTTTTTTTTTGTTTGTTGGGGGTTTTTTTGGTTTTTTTTTAAGTTTCTCTCTAGCTGCAACTAATGTTTATTTCCCTGAAACTTCCCAGATGACTTTGAATCGAAATTTACTTTCCATTCTGTGGAAGATTTCCCCCCACCTGATGAATTCAAACCATTTCAGAAAACATATCCCAGCAAGATACCCAGAGGTAAGCATGTAAACATGAAAAGATCTGATCATTATCAAGAGGTTTAAAAATGGGGACGAAAAATAAAGAACTGAACCAGGATTAGCAAAACTAGACTGCTAGCATAGGCACAGAGAGGAGTGGGATTTTTCACAGGGGCAACAGAGACCAAAGATATAATGAAAACCACTTTGTTACTTTAGAGTCTTAGCTAATAACAAATTATGTGTCTGGACATGAAGCTTGTGTTTTTAGATTGCTAAATTTGCAAAGCCTGGGATGTTAAAAACAGTCATGTTGTAAAACAGACTTGGGCAGCTATTGAGTTTGATTTTTTTGTTCACTAACTTGTGAAATCACAGAGAAGGATGATTTGATCCATGTCTTCCATTATGTATTTTGATTTAAATCCTGTGCATGGTGTTTTACAACCTGAATTAACAAAGAGACTTAGTACCTGAACCTTGTCAGGAAAGTGATAAAAGGTTGAACCATGCTTTATTTTTTTTTCTCCCTTCTTAACTTAGAATCAGGTCACTATTGTAGACTATTGAAAATGGGTAGTTGAAAGTACCAAAAGATCTCATGCCCATATTCTGCTTTTTATAAAACCCAGTTTTCTGTAGCTCTCCAACTCTTAATTGACTTTTTGTTTTGTTTCCATGCTAAGATACCTTGCATGACTTTTCATAGCAGCCTCAGTCAGGCTAAATTTTCTCCCGTATATTCTGACTTTTTACTGAAGGGCTGCAGGGCACAAGCAATATGTGTGTGTATGTATGCAAACATAGGTATGTATATGCACATGTATGTGCATATCAGGGGTAGCAGATAAATGCAGCATCCCTGCTATATAACTGCATCCAAAATACCTTTTTAAAATATGTCCTATCTATTTACAGATCCTTCTAAAAATCCTCCATTAAGAACACATGTGAGATGAGAAGAGTCTTCTGATGCTCTCTGGACTAGTATTAAAAAAGAAGATCAAGATAATATATAAAACAGAAGGGGTTCCTGTTGCAGTGATTGATTGTACTTGAGTCACAAGTACTGCAATATTAACATTTCTATAAACTGTAAAACTATATAAATTATACCTTTTGAACTGGCCTACATACTACAGGAATGTTAGTACAGGCTTTTAAATTACTGTATATAAGTGAATATTTTTTAAGCAAAGCAGCATAAAATTTAAATTCTTTGTAGTGTTGAAACAATTCTTATTCTTATCATGCTGACAATGTTACCTCAGAATGTTTTGTGCTATGTGCCTGTAGTTCTTTTTTTCCCCTTCCATAATAATTTTTGGAAATTCTCCAGTTATTATTGAGATATTTTTCCAATGAACTGTCAAACTAATATACTATCTTTAGTCTGTTTTTATGTTTCTTCACTTCTTCCATTCTGCCTGGCCACAGATTGCAGCAGGATGTCACTTTCATGAAGAGATGGGCCCACAATCCTTTTCTCATGAAGCACGAAGAGGAGATGCCAAGGAGTTGTGGCTGCTAATGAGCCTACCTCCTAATGATTACATATCCTTATAGGATAGTGTCTGAAGAAGCCCAGCTGGGTAGGGTGGTCATGGACTTGACAAAGATGACAGAACTTTCCAAAGTGGAGAAAAAGGAAGTTGCTGTATTGTGAACAAGGAAAAGAAATGGTGTGTGTGAATACACATGCTGTGATGAGTGTGTGTAAGGACACATGTCCTGTCTTTTCCTGTTGGCAAAGTGGATATTTACCATTTCTGTGATAGATTGCCTTTACCCAGCAATTACAAGGCCTTTGGATGAGCGGTCTACATTTTAAACAGGCAATTAGAGATATTACTATTTGCCAGTAGTAAGGGGTCATTGTCCAAAACACACCACATGGAACACTCAGCCCCCAAAGTGGTTGTTGTCTCAAATAGAGTTGGTTGGGAAAAGTAACAACTTAGGAGTGGTAAGACTTGAACTACTGCTTTTAATATTCAGAACTTGAGAAAGGTCTTTGGATCATAGATGTTCAGATCTGATCCTAAAATACCTATTTCTAGCAAGAATTACCCTTATTCTTGTGCATTGGGAGGAGTGGGGCCAGATCAGGGAGGTAATTCTTTCCATCTGTTCAGCACTAGTGAGGCCATACCTGATGTGTGGCCACATGTGCTGTGTCCAAATTCTGGATTCCCCAGTGCATGGAAGACATGGCCGTGGTGAAGAGAGTCCTACAAAAGGCCACAAACGTGATGGACTGGAGCATCTCTCCTGTGAGGAAAGGTTGAGAGAGCTGAGACTGATCAGCCTAGAAAAGAGGAGGCTCAGAGGGAATCTCTCCAATGTATATAAATATTTGAAGGGAGGGTTTAAAGATGGAGCCAGACTCTTTTCAATGATGTCCAGTGACAGGACCAGAGGAAATGGGCAACTGTAACACAGGAGGCACTGCCAGAACATCAGGAAACACTTTTTGACTATGGAGGTGAGTGAGCCTTGGAACAAGTTGCCCAGGGACCTTGTAGAGTCTCACTCCTTAAAGACACTCAAAAGACACCTGGACTTTGTCCTCGGCAACTGGCACTAGGTAACCCTGCTTGGCCAGGGTTGTTGGACCAGATGACCTGTAGCCATACCTTTCAATCCCAACCGCCCTGTGATTCCCCTTCTTACAGCTTTTCTGCATTCCCAGACCTGGTTACAACAACCCAAAGCAGTGCTGGGGGCAGTGGCTGGAAATCAGTCTGCCACTAGGACCTGAGTGTGCTGGCTGACAGTGGCTGAACAGGGGCCAGTGTGTGCTCAGGTGGTCAAGAAGGCCAACAACATCTTGGCTTGAGGAGGTTCAGAGGGGACCCTATCGCTCTCTATAACCCCAAAGGATACTGTTCCCATGTGGGAGTCAGTCACTTCTCTCAAGTAACAAGGCAGGGGACAAGAGGAAATGCCCTCAAGCTGTGCCAGGGGAGGTTAAGATGCGATATTAGGAAAAACATGTTCGCCAAAAGGGTGGTCAGGCATTGGAACAGTCTCCTCAGGGGAGTGGTGAAGTCACAATTTAATACCTACAGGTATTTAAAAGACTTGTAGATGTGACACTCAAGGACATGGTTTAGTGGTGGACGTGGCAGTGCTGGGTTAACAGTTGCATTGGATGATCTCAAGAGTTGTTCTCCAATATAAATGATTTCATGATTCACCAGCCTGAAAAAGAATACTGCTGTTCCAGGGTGAGTCTGGTGCTAACAGCCAGGCTATTACAGTTATGGCATTAATTTATATAATTGCCGTCAGTTCCCCTCAGTTAGAGGTAATAATGTTACAGATCACTGATGATCTTTCCCCATGGTGTTACCTTTGAACAAAACTATTTGGAAAGGACAGGTAACTGCAGCTTTACATCCCTGCGTTTCTCTTTGTTCTTAGAGCAGCTCAGTTATGCTGTAACTATTCCCACACACATGCACATTCATGGTGTGAGATGGTGTAGGGGTAAGAAGCTTTTCACCCACAGGTCTCCAAGAAAGCAACATTAGTCTTTTTCTAGCCTATTATGGTAACTTGCTGTACATCATGTGAAAAGAAAAAAAGAAAAAAAAAGTGGTGATGCTTTGACCAATACTTGTCAGTAGTTACTTGATAAATATGCATGAATATAGTAACAAGCAAGAAACTATATTGCCTCTCAAACAACTGGAAAAGTTGAATACTGTTTTAAAAACTATTTTGTTATAGTGCTATTAAAAGTGGCATATTGTTGGCTCTCATTTATTCTAAAATTTGTGTACTGCTCTGTACTAAGTACCATCCTAAGGATTTTGAAACTACCTAATGCTGGACTAGCTGCCAGCAGATATATAAAGAAGAAAATCTTAGTCTATTTTTTATTATGGTTTGGGTATTTTAGAAATAAACAACATCTTTCAGGGATGAAATTAGAAATCCTGTGTCTATTTGCTAGCATTTCTGAAATGTTTCCATACATTTGTCATTCAAGATCCATTGAAGCTTCTGGAGATACAGAGAATCACGGTGGCTGTCATCCTGAGGCAGTTGATTCCACAAGTCCCACTGTGTCCTTTCACTGAGACACATCTCTGTTCAAGACCACTGTAAATATTAAGACCATGCAGTTGCTCTGGTTTCTACTGACTCCACCCAACCATGTTGCTGTACCACAGTTGTTTTTTGTTTTTAAATGCACTATACAACTAAAGCAACATCAACATACTATTAGAAAATTACTACCTGGATCACTGTGCTCAAAACAATTTATTCATTCTGTCATATAAGCAGTTCCACATAAAGACATAAACGCCCATGAGATAATTGCAAGTGTTGCTTTCTTCTTTCTTAAGAAACAGGCAAATTAGATATATGATGTTTTTAACAGGAACACCCACTTCTTTCATCTTACCTCCCTCCCAACTCTCAAAGATTAGATCCAAGTTGTGCAAAATAGCTGTGAGAAGTGGTATATCCCAATTTTTGTGCTCTGGCTGGGGCAATCATTTTTTCATCTCTGTCCCCTGGTTGTTCAGAAATATCTGTCTACTCCTATCAGGAGATGTGATTTCATTAGAAATCAATTTACTTCAGTTATGGGCAGCTGAAAAAAAGCACACTTCTCTTCCAGTGGGCTTCGTCCCCCACACCATTCTCTGAAATCAAATGTGCTTCTTGGAGTCAGCCCCTCCTCTGGTACACAGGATACAGAGCAGCTAAGTTTCAGGGTCTACTTGAATATTTTCTTCTCCTGTTGTCTACACTTTAAAATACTTAGACACAGAAGTTGGTCCTATGATAGACAGCCTGGGAAGATTTTATTGTGAATGAGAGAGTATTATGTAGGCCATAACAGAAAATATATTTTTCCTTGTTTTCTGTAAGTGAAAAGGCCCCATGTTTTCTTGTCCAAATGCCATTTGTCATATAAGGCAAAGTAATGAGTCTAAATGGAACAATTTCATTTAAAAAATCCTGAGAATGCAGTGTGCCAATATGGCAATGACTATTTCCCTGATGCACAACTCTTACAGTTTCAACTTGAGGTGTTTCTGCTTTCCAAGGAGCTTTTACTTCCTCAACACAAAAGCCTGTGATTCTTCATCATCCACTTTCCCAAACAGTGAGGGATTTTAACTCCATATGTTAACTTCCACTTATTAAAGACACAGACATCTTCTTTCAACCTCCTGTATGAAAAAAAACCCTCCAACCATCTTCACTGGACACAGTGTTTACTGGTTTAATTCCCAGTGCTTGCCCTATCTCACTTCCACAAGAAGAAAATACAATGAAAAGCAGGTCTGCCCGTAGGACTGTGGAGGAAGGGAAGCATGCAGCAGCACTGCACTGAATGTAAGGAAGCATAGGACAGCCATTTCTAAGCCTAACCAGCTGGATTGCCACACCCACCAGCAACTCACTGGTACTTAATGGATTCATCAGCCATGTATGTCACAGCAGAGATTACTAGGAGCTGTTCAGCAGTACAAAGGCAGAAAGATGGAGAATAGCCAGGTATTTATCAACGTCCAGCATCTATTCCTTTAAAAAATTCCAAATCTGAAGCTTGTATATAAATGTGACACCTCATTAATTGCATCTTAAGAGCCAGTATGTGTAGATCTCTACAGCATCCAGGCTGGCTCTGCACTTCAGTACTCAGTTCTGGAGTAGCAGCCAGGTGCACTACAAACACAAGCTGGCTGAGGGCAAAGGCAGAACTTAACCTGGGGACTTAATTCTGATAATTTGTACAGGCACAATGTCAGGTGCTGAGTTACTGCAACCAGATATGGCCATGTGAGGCCAGCACAACAAGGTCAAGAACCAGGACTTACCTTCCTGCCCGTCTCAAACTGTGATTTCAACTCTACCATTTCAACTCTGTATGAATTAGCAAGAAGAGAAAAATGCAAGTCAGCTTTGCTGCAAGCCTAGTCCTGAGCAACAGAGGGAAAAACAGATTGCTTTCAATGACAGTATGGCAATTAGCCTGATGAAGTTAAATCTTTACTTTAATTGGTTGCCCAACATACATGTTTTAACATTCTGTACTAAATTAGCCAGCATGCACACAGTAATTGGACCAGTCAGTGACTTTCTCCTTTCACTATATACATACACAAACGGGAACACCACAAGATTGGACAAAGGAAAGCAATTTGTTAACCGGATACAGCTAGCAAGTAACATTTTTTCCTCTAGAAATGTTTTTTCCTGCGAAATCACAAGTGTGAAGACTTTCTTTCAAGGCTTGAAGAATATTGCAGTCTTCCAGTGAAAAGGCTAACAATAGCCACCGTAGCTGAAATGAGATAAAATTTGTTGAAAATCCATTCCAAGCAAGAGTGAAATTGAAAAAAAATCACCTGCAATGCAGCATAGGGAAAAGGGACTTAGGAGACAAGCTGAGCAGGTAGAAAGGTGGGTTTGAACCCAATTCTTAACATCCTCAGCTTAGTGTAAAAGAGGAGGAGGTTCAGAATCAGATCCAACATTTCACATTCACTGGTAGAGTAGTATCTAAAAATTGTTTGCTTACTTTATTTGAAGAACTTTAGTTCTGTGTCAACACAGTCATAGAAAAGATCCACTACTTCAGCTGGATCCAGAATCTCTGTACGAGAAAGGATATCTTCCATTGCTTCTAAACCTTGTTTTTCAAGGTCTAACATAATCCTCATCAGTTTCTGGCCTTTATCCTAAAGGCATGAAACAACTAAACTCAGTTAACCAGCAAAGAGGCTCATTAAGGCATTTCACTGTTTCTCTTTTTTACAGAGTTATTTTCAAATATTTTTTTAAATGAAAAAGCCTTTTTAAGTACTAACTATTTCTGTTATTAATTGTTTTGGATGGTCAAAGGCTAAAAGGAACGGTCCTGGACAATTTGTGAGTAAAGAAAAAACCAAAAAGGACTTGACAAGTTTAAAGCAAAGAAGGGAGAGGGTGAAAGATGGGTGGACGAAAATTATATAAGGCTTGTACATATAATAGAGGTAAAGCAAGTTCTTAAGTTTGTAATCCCACTAACAGAACTATATGAGAAGACTAGAAACCCTAAGAATTGTACATGTTGTGGTATTTGCATGTGTATCCCTCAAATCAACACCTGCAAGATGATGAAATGATGTGTCATGTAACAGTATTAAGACTCCAGATCCCAGGGAGGTTTTGTGTGGCATTCTGACTTACTGCTCTTTGTGTTTCTAGAAAATTTACTCCTGGAAAAGGTGTGTTTTCATTTTATCCAAATGTTATTTAAACTCCTTTTTTCTTTTTGTAATTGAGAAGTGCTGCTTGTTTTGCTTGCAGCTTTAAAAACTGAATTTCAGGGGGAAAAAAAGTCAATTAGAATGAGTTCTGAGTTTTTCAGGATTTTTCTCAGCATTTTGTCCAGAAAGAGCAGAGCATCTCATCTCAAGTTTAGACTCTCGGATGGGCAGTTTTATAGAATGAAGCCTGAGTAGAAACTGCATCTGCTGTTCTACCACAACTACTGGTGTCACATTGTGGGGACTTTACCAGGCAAGAGTCCTGGGATGCCTCTTCTAGGTCTTCCCTAAATCAACATCTTGCATAATGATATGAGAGCCAGCTGCACATTAAAACAATGTTACCAGAGGCCACAGATTTTAAATTACACAATTCCAAGAAATCAAAAATCTAGCCCAAACTGCATTTAAATAATGTTTGTACTAGCAAAGGTTATCACAGCTTCCTTGATCAGTAATGGGTAGGTCTGAATGTTGTTATGGTTGTAGCAAGACCCATGCAAATAGACACAGAGGAAAATTGTAGAAAAGCAAGTCCTTTTGAGGAAGTTCAACACAACTATGTGAGGGTCTTCCACAAATTGCCTGAATACCAATAAAAGCCTGACAGGTGTGCTTTGGTGATCTTTCTGTTTAACTTCATTAAAACCACTTATCCAGTTTACTGCTCTAGTTGTAATTGCAAATGTTGAAAAGTTATTGAACTACCTGCTCAATAACACCAAAAGGTATATCACAACCATTTGGAAAAGCTATACAGAACAATCCCCTTCCTGACTTTACGTACTCCAAAATTATTTGCATAAGAGATCCTCAACACTAAGTTTATACAATGGAAGGTTTTCAGCCCTCAGGTATGTGCTGCATGGCCTTGCAAAGTGTCATTTCTTCTCGCGTGACTTTTTCAGTTAAATCTTGAAAATTAACGGAAATGCATTGAATTGCAAAACGTGAGGCACACAAAACTGTCACGTGCAAATTATGCCTTCAAGAAAAATACCTTTCCAAACTATGTAGTTCTTAATCCACATATAATTTAAATTACAGCACTCCTGCCCTCATCCTAGCACATAATTCTGATACCATGTTGTACTAGCATCCAGTGTTCTAATCACTAAAATGACTATATGCACAGTGGGGATTGAACAAGATAATCAGCTTAACAGTTTGACTTTTCATTTTGTAAAAGTAATGGAACAGAGAAACACTCTCAGGATAACAAAAACTATGCAGAATAGTTTGTCCTTCAGAGGGCATCATTATTCAAGCTAAACTCACAAAGATTTTAAGAATATTCAGAGAATGGTTTCCAGTGAGTGACTGTGAACTAAGTTTTGGAGTTAGGAATCTACATTAACTTCAATTTTTTAATTCCAGATCCCACAGCTCTTACCTGATCATTCTCCAGGAGAGATCGAGCCCATTCATGTGCCTTGTACAATTCATGCCTACGATCAGGTTTCTCCTGGAATCGAGGTATCTTTTTAGCAGGATCATCATTGCCAAAAGAAGGAGACTGTACTTTTGGTACTAATTTTACATCATCGACAAAAATAAAGGGTTTAAATATGGACCTGAAAGAAATGAAGATTACTGCTTGCAGTAATAAGAGAGATCTCATATGTGTTATTGAAATGTTCACCAGGTTATTTTGAAACAACACATACAGAGCAGTGTAGGTAATTCATGTACACTACACATGGATAAGGTTAGAGACTTGGTACTGGTCACAGGCAAAACAAATCTATGTGCTTTAAAAGAACTGGGTTTGGCAATTATTGTAAAACCTTATTACCCCTTTTACCTATAAGATTCTCTGGTGACCTCATGCCAATTCTGCCACTTCTTTAGAAGAGTGGCACTGATATCCTCCTCCCAAGCTTTTGGTAACAAATCTCAATATTCAGCCTCACATCAGTTTTTCTCCTCTCTTCCCACTGGCTTCCAGATTTAATTTTTTTTTAAATCAGAAAAGCCACTTGTGTGGAGCAGGGAAGATCTTGCTCAATATCAGAGGATTTTGCATGTAAACAGCAGCACTTTAGAATTTTACTTCAAGAGCTGAGGGAAGACATGGCTACCAATATTGTGACATTTCTCAAACAACTTTAACACTGGGCTTGGATCTAAAATCTTAAGAGAGACAAACGAAAAAACCCCATCAATACAGGATCTTCATTCCTGAGAAGATGGAAGTAGGTTTTAGCAAGTGCATGGAACAACTGCATTCCTTCTCTTTAGATACAGAACAAACAAAGCACCCTGCATTCTGCAGTGAAGAACCTGCCAAAAGTGCAAGACTTCTGCAACACACAATTAACAACCACTGCCTGTGGACAGTCAGCAGGTTCAGTGCTGCTACCCTTCCATCACTGTCACGAAGCCTTGCTGACTAAGAATTTGCATGACTCACTAGCTGCATTTAAATAATTCTTTCTTAATGCATTACAGTGTAGAATAAAGCAAGAAAGGTCTCTAAACAAGGCTTTTAAGCCAGGTTTTCCACCTTCAAAAGGACAGAAATCCCAACAAAATAATTTGAAGCCTTGCTCCTTTTTATCGCAAAATATTTGCATCAAGTCAAAGGAAAGTCTGGGTAAGCAAGTTTAAAATTGACACTTAACCCTGAAAGTCTGAGTTGCATAATGCCAAGTGGGTGGAAAGTCCCTTTGGCATGGATGACTTCCACAGCCCTCAGTGAAACCTAATGATTACTGCTGATCTTTCTACATTAATGACTGTAGCTGTTCAAGGGCATCATTTTTTTCTCCCTGAAACCTCTTTACCTCAATGCAGGTGGCTGATCTCCTGAATAACTGCAACTGGTTTAGTTTAATTTCTGTGAATCCCAGGTGGATTCTGTTTAAAACACAAGATGATTCATTAGTTCTTTGATGATCTGGCCCATGAGTTCCCTAATCTCCTCAGCTACATTCAGCTAGAGAGGACACCATGTAAACCAACTGGAAACTGTTCCTCCAATAAAAAGCATGCTTGGGATCCCAGCAACCCGCAGATGTTTTGCTCTGTTAATGTTTTTATGTCATATGAAGCTACCTAGAGCACACAGTCCCTCTTTGACAGGTAAAATATTTCATTTGTTTGAGTTTTGCACCCACCTGTTCAAGAGAAGTGACTTGGGAAGTCCCCAACTTCATCATCTCAACAACTTTCCAACTTGAAAGCAACTACACTGGAGTTCCTGGCTCCTCCCTAAACTGCATTTCCCCTAGAAGCTCAGGACTGTCAGATTGCACATCATGGAGCACTGGCTGCTTTTCTGGTTAGAACATGCTCTTAAAGTATGTTCCAGTTTGGGTGGCAGGGTTTGTTTATCACCTTTCAACCCATCACCTGCTCTGCACCCCAGGGACCCCAGTGCTGTGGCTTACCTTGAAGGGTCTGGCGTGCCAGTGAAGTAATGAATACAGGGAAAACTAGGGTCCTGAGGCAGAACAGACACTATGCTAGCTGTAGTAAGGAAAGATTCAGAGTCCACACAGACACCACTGTCCTTGTCACGCAGGACATCAATCATAGCTTGTGCAGAAACGTCACCTATATGGAGGGGGGGAAAAAATTCCTGAGTGTTCAATGGCTTGGAGCCCAGGTAAGGATTTTAGCCTGAACAAGCTTTGGCCTAAAATGGCCACTGACACTTGACATGGGCATGTCACAAATCCCGGTTAATAGTTTCTATTTAAACAGTGAACATTCAGAAAGAATGTGCCTAACTAGTAAATTAGAATGGTAAGAAGCATTAATTAGGCATGGCAATTGCCAGGTAGGGAGGAATGCTATTTAAAAGCTCCTTTTCCAGGAATAAGGCTGTAATACAGTCACTAGGAACAGACTAGTTACATAAAACATCCATTTTCCTCTACCCAAGCAGGGCAGAATGAGAGCACCCTGATCTTCTACTTCTCAATTTCAGTTCTCTCTCAGTCAAAATTTTAAAACATCATCTCACAGTCACAGAATGTTACAGCAGCAGACCTAGACACCAAGATTTTTCTCCAAAACCCTGTCTACAAGAATCCTCTGTTCTCACCATGTTTCCTGTCTGTGTTCATCCCAGCTTTCCCTCCATGGCCCTTCCCATGTTTTCTCACATGCTCCTTTGGCAGGTCAGGCTTTTTCCCTTGTACTTTCTCAGATTCTGCAGTGGCTCAAACCTCCATGCAGAGGTGCCTCAACACACCAGGAGACAAGGAATGACTCAGCAGCCTGCAAGATTTTCAGCCACAGCCGTCTGTCTGTAGGGGCCCTCAAGGTTTTTAGTGCCATAATCCAGATTTATTGAGATCTTTTACCTACAGTCCTTCAGAGTGACTGTATCTGCCTCAGACACAAACCATGCTCCCTGCAATTTTCCAAGAGAATGAGCTCTGCAGTGCAACAAATATCTCACCTCTACATTCTTCAGAACATTTACCAATATGTGAAAATGCCAACAGTCTAGTAAATTCACATCTGTAGTAAAGAGCTTTTTAGAAAATGGCAATTTGTGCTATTTTTCATGCATGAAAGAGCAGATATATGTCAGCCATGCACTGCTGCAGGCTGGCCATTTCAGAGGTATTTTGGCCAGCTGCAGTGAACTGAAGTCAGTAATAAATTTGGGTCTGGAAATAAACCCTTCCTTTGATTGCAGAGAATAGGCACAACATCTGCTCCAGCAGCTTTGTTCTGCTCAACAAAGAAAAAGGGACTTCAGTTTGCAAGTGCTCTTCTTTAAACTATGCTCTTGAAACTTTCCCCAAAAGGTTAAATCTACATTCTTCCCAAAATGCAGATTCCATTGAGTTCAATCTTTGATATGTGAGGCCATTTTTTTTAATAATATCATTTTATTATTAGGTAGGGCCACTAAAATTACATGAAAGCACAAGTGCAGTGGCACATTATGCACATCAGAACACTGAAGGAAGTTACTTTGTAGTTGCAATCCTGTGACATTAAGGGCTTCATCCTAAATTGTGGCAAGTTTAGGGACAGTCTTTAGTTCTGATCTTCCTTCCTACAGTTTCTGTGTTCTCAACCACATGTAGTTCTGGACAGAATGCCTGAAAAGGAGGCAGCAGTGACTAAAAAACCCAGTGTGCCCACAGAAGGATAGTTCAGCACTTACCACCTTGCTTTTCTAGGCTCTCCCTGCCAGAACAGCAGGCTAAATGGTCATCAGCAAGAGAAAACACTTCAGAAAAATTGAAGTCTGAGTCTCCATTCCACCAGCCTTGACTTTTCACGTAATTCCTTAGTTCAGGATGCTCAGCATCAATTTTTGTAGTTAATGAAAGCTGATTGCAAATGCATTTCACTCCCTCTAGAAAGAGCCACACATTAAAAGAGAGCATTAACACAGTTTTTCTGGGAGAAGATGGGAGGAAAATGTCATATCAATTAGGAAACAAATGAAACCATTGGTTAGTATGTACATTTGGCATGACTGTGTAACTATCATATACACAGAATTATCAATCACTGCAGGTTGCAGAGCTCAATCCTCTGTGCCCTACTGAGACACTGACACTTGTGATTAATAGTGGCATTTAGACAGAATGCCGATTTCACCTCACAAGTTCTGACCACAAAGCAGTAGTGGTATCCAAATGCCAAAGGCACGTGCCTAATCTTTTTCCCAATGCCATATTCCACAGACACAAGAAGGATGAGATCTGACTTGATTTCAAAATATATTTCAGCAGAGATCTGCATTTAATGAACTTGCCTTGCCCTTGAAAATTAAAAATTTGGAAAATGTTTTTAAAATCTGAACAACTGCTTTAAGCTTCCCAGTTGAGAAACAGTTTCACTGTAAGCTGCAAGATAGGTTTAAATTTTTTTTTATCCTAAATTTTGAAATGACATGAAGGAAAAAGAATGTGTAAGTAGCCTCCAAAGAATACTAAAGGGTTTTTAAAGTTCCTTTTATCAAAAATACTGCAGTGCTTATAACCATATATCCACAGCATGGCAGTGGTTGCTGCAGATATTCCTCAGAGAGAATAAAGCAAATGTATTGGAAGCCAGAGAAAGAGCCGATAAAATAAAACTATAAACTAAAATAAACACAGATTCTGGAATTTGGCACAAATCATTTCCTAGACAGAAGCAAAACCAGTAGTTGTGGAAGTTTTTAATACTGCCTTCCAAAAAAGTAGGCTTGCTTTTGTAATGCCTCATGCATGCAATTTAAATAATGGGTAACAACTTCAGGAAATTCTGTGCATCATTCTGCAAAAAAAGTCCTTGTCATCCAATTGACTTACTTTAGGGTCCCTGACAGCTTATTCTGATTCACATTTTCAAAACACATTCTTTTCAGAAAACTTTCTTGACTTGAGTGATGATACATATTTGTATTCGTGTGCAGCTAGGCAAGCCACTCTTTAAGAGCTCTTTAAATATTACATTTATTAACTCATGCAAAATAATATTTCATGGGTTTGATCCACCACCAAAAAAATTATCAATCAAATAAATTTTTGCACTGAGACTTAGGAACATTAATAGAAAGAATTTTGAAGTGCTTATTCTTAAATTATTGCCAGAGAGTTGCTTGACAAACACTCACTATAAGCTTTACAGTCCTGAAGCAGTAATATTAGAACACTGACGATAGTTGGGAAAAAATATGCCTTCACACTGGGGAATGACACATTTTCCCCATTTTAACAGCATTTGTGCATTCATTTGAAAGCTTAAGAGGCACACTTATGGTTGCAAAAAAGAATCCCCTGAACAGAGTGTGAAATATAGAGTTCTTACATAGCCAGCAGCCTTTTCTCCTGGCATGCTGCAGGAGATGGAAACTACTTATCTGCAGCTCACAGGGACCTCCTGAAGAGCAATGTACTGGTAAAAACCAGAACAGAGCTGCAGAATCATTTCAAAAAGCTGCAAGCAGCAGATGAAGGCAACAGTTTATTTGCTGGGAAGAAGGACATGAAGGTTATGTGTTGCTGATGCAGCTAAAACTGATAAATAAAACCCACTGTTCTTCAAATATCAGTCAGGCAGGTCAAGAGAAGAAGGCAGGCTGTCACTGCATAATCCCAGGAACCTCAGGAGTCAGCTGCTTTCCAGAACTGGGGTTTTATCAGGACAGCATTTTCAGCCTTCTCTCCTCTATGTTTAGTATCTGCTTGTGCCAGATAACCTTTTTGGCTATCCCTAAAATACAAGCTTTACTTGGGAAATCACCACCTCTGTGAAGGTAACTGATTCCTATTTGGTGGCAGGGGCTGACAGCAGGCCATCACACAACATTGCACAGCCTGGTGTTATTCCTGTGCTCCTTCCCATATCTGCTATCTCCTACCTTTCATTTAAGGGGAAATGAGGAGAGAGTTGAATGGATCTCTCATAGCTCGAGTCACGGATGACAAAAGTCCTCTTGAATACTCTGAATTTTCACTTCATTCAAACATGAATATATTTTGAAAAGCTCTACTCTTATGAAAATAAAAATCCCTTCAAAATCAAGATGAGAATAAGTTAAATACAGGCCTTTAACAATCATATTACATTAAGGCAGCCCATACATGCTAGAAAAGTTTTAAATAAATTCATCCACTAAGCCAGTGAATTCTAGAAGTTAGTTTGGCAGCTCTGGCTTCACGCATCCAGAAAAATAAATCATTTACAAGTTTAAAGAGCAGAAAATTATTGTTTTGCACTATCTTTTAGAAAACAGGGATATGAAGGGAGAGTATCTATTTCAGTAAAGGAACTACCACCAGCAACCCATTCAATTTATCACCTGAAAAAAAGCACTTTTGTCAAAGCCATCAATGCTTATCCTTTCCTCATGAGATTTTAGATTTGTAAGTAATAATTTAGGCATTAACTCCATCAAAAAAACCATCTGACATGTTCCAAACAGAAAATAAATCTGGGAAAATACACCTATCAAATATAAAAATTATGATTATTACATAGTTTATGCATAAAGGCAACCATCTCCACAGAAAATGCTAAGTCACATCAGCCAATGCAAATCAACACACTAAAAAAGAATAGTACAAATATAGAAAACTAAAAATGGTGATTTAATCAAACACTTGCATTCATTAGTCACTTATTTAAACTTAATGACTTTAAGGCCAATTCTTCAAAGACAACTCTTTACAGCTATTTTTAATAGGATTTGTTGTGAGTTCTAAACTAACCTGTGATTTTTTCAGCTGCCCAATACTTTCCAGAAGTCTCCAGTATCCAGGCTTCATTTCTGTCCACAATCAAAAATGCACTTTGGAAAGTATGGCATGAACTCCCATCTTCATAATAATTTCCACCTTGTCCATGCTCTTCCAACAGAGCAACTATTACATCCAAAGCTTCTTTAGCTGTTGCACCTCTTTCTAGGCCAAGTCTATAAGAAAAGGGTAAAACAGAGATTCAGAGAGGAATGAAACTGTGAGATCTCCTTAAGTTATTAAACACCAACATTCATCTGGGTTTAAAATATTGAAGTGTCTGGTATGCCTAGTGTAAGAATTCTTGCTTTAATTAGTAACTAGAATTAAAGGATAGGATATTGAATTATTTGTTTCTTGTCTTGATTTTCTACACTGGCTCTTTACCCTCAAGCCTATCATAGCTGGCTCTTAGTTTTTTTAAAAAGAGTCCAATTACCAACCAGTGATCTCAGCTGCACTGTAAACATGCAATGCTCTATCTCCTCCTCAGGCAGAATACATTTGAAGGACAATTTGCAAGTTGTTTTTTTTAAAGTAACAGCTGTACCAAGTTTACTTTTCTGTACAAGGGTGGGAAATTATAAATTAATATGACCAGCTATCAAAAAGGAGAGAAGTATTCAATATTATAACCTCTCTTTCCCAATGCTCTGGTTGGCCATGGAAACTAGGTGTTATCCTTATATGCAAACTACATGTTGTAAAGACAAGCATCTGTGCACAGTCATACTTCAGAGCTCCTGTAGAGGCTTCCCCAAAAAACTATTTGAATATCAGGTGGGGCTTTTGTCAGAAGTAAGAGCAACTGTGTGTCTGACAGAACAGAATTTTAAAAGGAAGTTCAAGCAAAGCAAGGGTGTTTTATGGAAAAATAAACTGAGGTGCTGTAATAAATTTTACAAAGCCATAGGGAACGACTGTATCCTGCCTTGAATAAGTGGCATTAAATAATCCCTTGATATAATTTACAGCCCTAATTGAATCAACAACAAATGCAGAAACCAGAAGTTGAAATCAGACCTGAAAACAATTTCACTGGTTCCAAAATCCAATTACTGGTAATGAGAAAATGCAGTGTTTCAAACAACAGTATATCTAAGCCTCTGTCCTTTGGGAAAATTACCTGTATCAGTCCAAAATTTCTCTCAGATGTTTTGTCAGCTTAATATTTTCCTGTGTTTGTCTTTTCTCTAACTGCTCTATGGACAAAATAATTTTGACTGATGGATAACTCCAAGAAAATAACTTTTTTAGGTATGAGTACTATCTATGATAGCTCTCTCCATTTCTCTTGAAATCACATGACAAGAATACACTACTCTGTTTCTTTCCTAAAAGCTACAGTAGACAAAGTGGGTCCTGATAATTTGAATACAGATTTGTTGATCTCAGTACTTCTCAACCTGATCTCTGCACTGGCTCTGCTTTGTTAAATACTTGGCTACCATTAGCCTTGTTTTAGGCTGAATTTTTGAAAGCAGTGTTTTCCTCTCTCTCAGCAGCATCAATTTATCACAAAGAAGAGCCAAGAATGTCAAGGCTTAACTTAAAGTGACAGTTCCTCCACCATCATCTTACTTTGCATTTATAGGATCTTTCCTCTCGTCTTTTCTTGTTAGCTAAAACTTGTTTTGTATTGGTGACCCCATTTTTAGTCCCTCTGCATTTATGCTTTTCCTTCATTCTTTCCATCACTAGTGCAATTGCTTTTTCAGACCAATACAGCTATGCCAGTCTTTGCACATACCATAGGCATAATTCAGAAGCCAGTCCAAAGCATGTCATTTATTCCCTAAGAGCAGTCCCTGCCACAGGTGGGGGAATGGAATGAAAATTACCTTGGTGATCATACAGTCACTAGATTCAGTGATAATCCACTCCCTTCTCCCAGTTAATGACCAAAACCATTAGGTTATAATTAGATCTAACCTGCCAAGAGACATAACATCCCGCTAAAACTTTAATAATGTCTCCCTGAAATTTTCCATTTGAGGCAGTTACAGTCTAGCTTTCGCTGTCAAAACTGCAGCAGGGATTCAGGCTGAAGAAGTATCCTTTAGGTGTTGTACTTTTATAAATGGTTCCAATGTTATATTTATCTCCATTAAGTAAAGGTCTAGGCTCTGCTTTTGTTTGGCTACTCCTATCTGTCAGTCACAAGGGACAGGAAAAAAAAAACCACCAAAAAAACCACCAAACCAAAACCCAAGGGAAAAAAACCCATCCTACAAAACGACCACACAACTCATTTCCACAAAATTAACTTGTCAGTTATCTCAGCATCAGTGTCCTGGGCAACCACAGCATAACTCTCTCACTAACACACTTCAGAATACTCTTCAAGGTGAGCTGGAAGAACAGTTAGAAGCAATTTCAAGCCCAGATGAGAGCTTGAATTAGTTATTAATAAAATTTCAGTGATTTAGTACAACTCACTGCCTAAGTACCTCCAATATGCTATCATACTGTCAAAACAATATCATCTTAAGCTTTTCAGCTTCACCTATCAGTTACATAATGCAGGCTTTCCAAATTAACATACTTGATGACATTCTATTTTATTCCATTTTGAGGTCTCTAAGGAAAGAAATTGGTAAACAAATTAATACCATTTTAAAGAGCATTCTTGACTCCCTGCCAAGATTGGCATCTCTGTGTGGCTCTGAAAAACTTATTGCACCTGGGATGAAAAGAACAAATAAGTAATACAAACACATAGGGATTAAAACTAAGGCAAAAATAAGGGTGTAATTCACAGGTTTCTCCGTATTTACCTTTTGTATGATAATGCTGTCCTAACTTATCAGCAAAACAATACATGAACTCTTCAGAAGAATATGCTTCCCTAATTAAACTAGTGCTTTATAGTTGCAAATGTGCATCAAAAAAACCAGAAACCCAAACTGCAGGCAGCTAGGAAGAATACCTGAAGAAAATCCTGACAAGCTACCTAATGCAGCAATACTGGTAAAGCTTTCAAAAATCAGCTTTTGAATAAATACCTAGAGAAAAAAAAAAAAAAGATTCCTTAGGAATTTGTGCTGGAGCATATTTTTTCTCAGTTTTTCTATATGTTGTGACTAAGTCCGTGTTCTCCATTTAGATTAACTGGGATGGGGACCAGCCTGCATGGAATAGGATCAACTTCTAACCCTGAAGTCCATCACAAAAACTTTATTAATTTCTTAAGAATCACTCAAGCGTTCTGACATGCTGTGGTACTCCATCAAAGAGGCAGAGCTGGTGCCAGCTGCTTCACTGCAGCCTAGAGAGGTGGATTTTGTACTTGATGGCTCTCTCACATCTATGAGGGACATGAAATAGACACAATTCAACTGGCCAAGTCTTCACAATAAGAGAAAGAATCACTTAGGCTGGAACAAGCAGCAGATGGTAACAACACATCTCTGCATCTCCTTGCCTGAAGCACCTCTCTCTGCATCTGAGCTACAATTTCTTCTGCAGGTGAGAAGGAAGAGAGGGAGGGTAGCATCTACAGGTGATGATCACTTGTAGTTTATGGCCACTGCCTCCTTACTTTGCTATATGCTGATTTGCTAGTGTGGGTAAATCTAGAGCTGTTGGATAACAAATATATTTGAAAGGTAAACAGTTCTTTGAGACTGCAATAACTGAGTAAGAAATAAGTAGAACTTGACATTTAAACCAATGGTTTGTTAAAGTTTCAAAAGGACTGATGTAGGACAGAAAAAATAAAAATGGAGCTTAGAAAGTCATTTAAGTCCTTTTCTTCACAAAAGGTTGTCCTATACTTTCTTAAATAACCCCTCACATCTACTCAGCCTCCCTTGATGCAATTAAATTTTCTAGTTCCCTCAGGTACAGCTTCTCCACAGATTCCTTCAGTACATACAGGGTGTAGATAAAATACCAAAGAGAAATATAACCCAGATTCCCTCATGATTTTCTCATTGGTCAGATTCTATAGCTCTCTGATCACATTTCCAGTTTCCACCACATTCTCTCCAAGTGGCCCATATTTCTCTTGATTTATGGTAGCTGGAAGCAGATGCTCTGTTTCTGCAGGGACATGTTAGAGAACATTTACAGTTACAGGCAGCTATGCACCTAACAACAACAACTTCTAACTCATGCTTCCTAGCTTGTTCATGAAAATAACTTCTAAGGTTTTAACATCCTCTTAAAAGTCAAGTTATCTATTTCCTGTCCTTTTAGCTATAAAATGTGTTAACTCATTGCAGGAGTAAAGCAGAATGGTTTGATGGGATTTTTTTTGACTACCAGTTATTACTGTTCATTTATAAACTCCTTGATATTTGAGGTTTTTCCCCTTCAGGAGCTGAGGTTAAGGTGGTTTACAACAACTCTTTTTAACTGTATTAAGCATAGCCACGACAATTAACTTTTTCCAGTCATTCAAAACCTCTCCCATTTTTCACTAGTCCTCAAGAAAAATGAGAATTCACCTGTAATTGCTTCAGTCAGCTCATTAAGTATCCTAGGGCAAAGTCTAGTAGGACTATTTTGTCTAAGACTGATTTACTTAAATATGCAGCTGTTGTCTTCTTCAGTCTTTAAATTGAGTCCATTTGCTTCATTTCTCTTTGTAATAAGTTTGCACGTCCTCTCTTCTTTCATTTTCAGTTTTTATCCCCCACCCAAGCTTCCTTTAAATTCTCTTCACTACAAGACCAGCATGCAGGCTGAGACTTAGAGAGCAGCACAAGCCTTTTGGGCAGACAGCCGTCATGAACAGACTCACAGGAGCTGGTGTGCCAGCATTTGGATAAGGGCAATGGTTTGCATTGGAATGCATGGGCTGAAGTAAGGCATAGTAGTTTGTTTATGCCTACAGTTGGCTATAAGCCCAGAAAAAGCTTTTTAGGTCAGAGTAGGCTGTCGTAAAGTGGGGGAGAATGAAGGGCACACCAGAAATCTGATATTACAAATTAGTTAGCAGCTCCTTACTAACGATGTAATCACATCTCTTACCCTGTCAGAATAGCCACTGCTGGACTGCAGGGTGGGTAGACAAGGTAAATTGAGTGAACCCACAACAAATTGGTACATTCTTGGTAGCTAAATTCAGAGTGCAAGTGTTTTAACTCTTCACTCAGCTGTATCTGGAGCCTTACGTAGCCTGCTTATATGGTTTTAAAATCTCCTTATGCCACCACCACAAAGCTGTTACCTGGGACCAGCATCATCTAAGGCTGATGATGAAAGGCTGGTCAGAGCTCAGCAGGACACCCACCTGACAAGATCCATGCCAAGCAAGGCTTCAGACTCAGAAGCTGGTTCTCTGGTCACAACAGCTTCATTAGCTACACACACTCCATGCTCATTAGCTCCCATTTCTGCCCCCCAAAGCCAGGAGGGTCTGCTCAGCACCACAGCGTGAGTCTTTGGCACCTGCTCAATCTCGATGTACGTGCACTGCAGAGACAGCAGGAAGGGAGAAAGTTAAACAATCACTTCATCTGTTGCTGTGACTCAAGTAACACAAGACTTCAATGCTGAGAAAGGACACATGTTATTTAAAAGGTCCGTGTTTTGTGAATGAACGAGGAACTTTTTTTAAACAACATTAAAGGGTCACATTTGAACCTTCACATCCTTTTATTGCATAAGCCTGGGAAGATATATGTGCTGATGCTTGCAGGCTTCCAAGAGACAACAGGAAAAAAGCAGGACCCAAATGCTAGAATCAGTGGAAAGCAGCAGGAGACAGACTGCACTGTTATATTATATTATGTATAATAATATGTATGTATATGTATATATGTATACTTATATATATATGTATATGGGTATATATATGTACTATAATAATAATATGTATATATGTTATGTTATATTACATTATGTTGTGTTGTACTGTACATAGTAACAACATCAAACCATTCTATCACCTCCAGTACTTCACTACATATATTACATATATAGTGTAACAGTGGTAACTGGGACAAAATACATTAGAAAGCTTCCTCCTCTCCCTTGCTGCCTCCCCTGCAGCTGCCCCCAGCACAGAGACAATTGGCTAAAAGAACAGGAAAAAAAGCCTTGAAAAGATTGAGTGTTATAGTAAACCACTTTGATAAACAGTCACAGAAATAAAACATGGGTATTGCTGTGTCTTAAACTTCTGTTTTCACTATTTCAAATGGTCTACTTTAATTAGATGTCTGCCAATGTACTCTGACAAGTCAAAAATACTAAGGAAGGCTGGAGAGAAGTCATTGTAACTGCAAGGAAGAAAGAAATTATGTTATCTTTCAAATACATTTACCTGCCTTCAAAACAAGCACTGTTTTCCCAGGCAGCATGGATGAGGGCTCAATCCATCATTGGTTTGTGCAAACCAAAGAAATGGACTTTACATTTTGAGTTCACATCAAGTTTTTCACGGATGAAACTCAGCTGAATTTGCTTTTGAGAAACCTAAAGTTGTCTGTATTTATGACAGGTCCAGCATTCCTGTTTAACATCTTCCTTACAGGAAGTAATCTGCAAGAGCTTTTTGGAGAAATATCTGATCAGGTATATCAAAGTAAACAGGATCATCAGAATGGACATGTGGACTAAAAGTTATTTGCCTTGTTTGCCTGGCTGTGTCTATATTAAAATGTAAAGCCAAAGAAATGAGTCCAAAATTATCAGAGTATCAAGAAGCTTTGTTTTTTTCCTGGCCTTTCTTTCTGCCTTTAAAGATTATACAGCATGATCATCTTCAGCCTCCAGTCTAGAGCAAAAAATTTTACAGTAATAATTCCTCTAGAATGCAATTAAAACATGTAATAGACTATCTTCGGTCAGAAATGGGATTTTCAAAGTCCTTCAATTTGACCATGCAAGAGGGATACAAGAAATAAGCTTGCCACCTTCATTAGGTAATGTGTGCAAATAGGTCAAAACTAAACAAAACAAAAACCAAAACACCACAAAGCAGAGGAGCAGTGAATACTTTCAGTCTAAGGATAGGCTTAGGTAAGAAGATCCTATCAGGTACAAATACCTGCTGTATTTGTAGGAGAACATCCCTAATATTTGACCAGGCTGTTTGACCATATTGCTTATATAGTAATACACTGTGATTTTGTAGAGGCAAATTCCTCATCTATCAAGGTGCAACATTTGGCACTGGCCAGGAGCTAAGATCTGACTAATAAAAACTCTTTATAAAGTTCACCCTTTGCTTCATTGCATAACCAAGCCATGCTGTAACTGACATTTCTTATCAAAATTTCCCCTTCCCTTTTTGAGCTGTCAGCAAACAAATCTCATTTTTGACATTCTGCACAACCTCATTTCAGAGATCCAGGTCAGTGCTGTTTGGGTAAGCATGTGTGTGAACAGAGAACATCTGTATTTGCTGGATGTGCAAAGGGGCAGCTGGAGCAGCAAGGGAAGGTTATATGTGAAGACAGCACCAGAGCAGCTATCAGACCCCAGGTCTGCAGCCTCAGCCCCCTACATCTCATCTCTGCTGGCTGCAGCCACCCTGCAGAGCCATCCATGAACCTTCTCAATCCTACAGCAAAAAGCAAAAACCTAGACACAGCGTGGAGGAGACTTCAGTACTCCATACACCCACACTTGCACAGTGTTTTCTGGCTGAATAGCCCTATTATACAAGCTTGCTTACACTGACTCTTTGATTTTTTAGAAGGAAAAATGGTAACACTCTGAAAAGTGATAGTTAAGCTAAAAAAATGCTGAATGCCTTTCCTCTGCAAAACATATTTGCAAGGCTATCCTTGCTACCAATCATTTATTGCTTGGCACCTCGTTCCAAAAGCAAACACTACCAAAGCTGCTATTATTGCAAAGATCTTATTGTCAATGGTAGCAGTTGAGAAAAGGGAAAGGGGAAATTATTTGTTCCTGCTTGATGAATCCAGAGCATCCTGAAAAAAATGTGGGATTTTTTTTTACCTACGTAATCAGAGGCCAGAAAACATCCATAGGCAACACTACACACCTCAAAATACAGCTGTCACCTTTGATATTGCTTCTTTATGTCCCCCAACCCCAAAAGAAGTGAACATAGAGCATATTTCACGCTACATTCCGTTTCCATACAATAACTCAGGTACATAGATGATATTCAAGCCTTGCTTTATTTATATAGATTGTTTCAGAAGACCTAAATAACAGAAAAATCATTTCAAACTTACAGTCACTGACATGTCTTGTAAAACTACTATTGACTTGGGTCTTATTCGTTTGTCGTGGTTATTGACACTGCTGAATAAGTCTTGATGACATTTTACCTTCCCATTATAATTATTTACTCCAGTAAACATAAAAGTAGGCACTCAATGGGACTGATGTATTAAGGCAGGAGCATGGTTCATATTTATAGTAGTAGGTATGAGCTTCTCAAAAAATTACGGTCCAGAGGTGACAGCAGATTATTAATTTTAAACATAAAGCATTCACTTCATAACTTCACCATCCCCTCCTTAAAATAACATAAGAAAACTCCCAAGAAACAAGAGGAACTGGGTTATCCACTTGTAGCCAAGACACATCAGTTGTAAAGGTAGGTCAGCTGCAGTCAGATACTGAATTTGCAACACAGCAAACCTCTGCTTCTTGTTCCACAGAAACCAGGACATAGCCTTGGAACAGCTAAAGCACAAAAGGAAACAGTGGGGGAAACACAACACTATCCACCAAAGAAACCTCACTGGCCACTTGATCTCTAGGAACAGGAGCTTGGATGATGACAGGATTTCAAAAGCAGGCAAAAATTCCAACATCCCTGTCCCCTCTCCTGCACCCCACAGACCTGGCAAATCCCTCCAGCACAACAGCAGAGCAGCCTGTTCCAATGAGCACTGCGCCAAACTAGGCAATGAAAAATAAAACGGACATCAGGTACTGCTGTGATTCTGCTTGCCACTAACCCTGTCTTCAAAATTCATGAAATGTCTAGCCTCAGCTGGACTAACATTTTTTTTTTTAGTATGAATGCTAAAACCAGAAGAATACTGACAAATTTGGTGGCAAAGGCTGAGAGTGTGTGGTGTCAGGCTGCATTGATTTTCTAGAATTCAAGCCCTGAAAGTGGCATAGCTGGCACCTTGCCCTGTGACAGTCAATTCCCATTAGAAAATATAAAACTAAAGAAGAGAGGCCTCACACACAAGAGATGCAGCCAACAACTTTAAAGAGAGTTGAGCAGGCTGGGAACTAATGATACTTCTTTTATTTCACTTACAGTATCAAGAAGAGAATCTTATCAAGGGAGTTCTAAGAATAGCACAAGGCACAAATGTATCTACCAGCCTAGCTAGGGCATGCAGATAAGTTGGAGGTATTCCAAAACCAGACACCACAGTCATAAGCACAAGAGATTTCTTCTTTCATTAATGAAAAGAAACTATTGTGCAGTTTCTACTGTATTAAGGCAGCAGAAGCCAAATTCCTAGCACTGTCAGTCAGGTCATTATGAAATATCAATGAAATCACATAGGCTGCAGCCCTATAACAAAGGCAGTAGTCAGGGAATGCTTTCCAAAGAAATGATCTTTGAAAAGGGGCATTAAGATTTCCTATTACAAAAGAGATCCCACCCCAACCTCCCTCCCTGCCATCAGATCCAGGCTCGAACTTGGCATTAACTCTTTGCTTCACTTCTTCAAGCACTGCCATACCATAGCACATATCTGAAAATAGGTAAAATATTTGTATTCTTGCAGCAACTGAGTAAATTGCACCATAGGTGTTTTTTCAACTCCTTCCAAAAGAGGGATGCAAAAAACGTGCTGAGGCAGTCTCACAGCCTGCTGCCTCCCTGGCCATCAAGACATTGAGACTGACAGCCTGGCTGGAAATGTGTAGACAGGTGATTCCACAGGTGACATGGGCTACCTGAGTTTTCCCATCGTGGTGAAGTGGAAATCTGGAAAAACTAGAACAGAGTTGTTCAAGGAAGCCTCTCAGACTATCTAATGCAGATGTGCCTAGCAATGAGCTTTACAGACAATTCTTTTGCTGCTTATTTATAGAAGCAAATTTAATAGAGCTCAAAGAAGTGGGAATAACCTCTCCTTGGGAAGAAAAACACACAAGCAGCAGTACACAATACAAAAGTGGTGGTTAGGCAATGCTATTACCACTACAGTAAGCAGAACTAGGTATAGAGTGAAAGACATCTGGATGACTTCACCACACCCATTAAACATGGCCATGACATGTTTACAGCAGCAAAACTTGTGCCACAGTGAAGGGGACAGCCATACACCAGCATAAATCCGGGATAAATCCTGGGTACCCCTCAAGCAGTCAGCCCCAATTCCAGTGGACACATGGTCAAACCAGAGCAGAGAGCAGAATTCTCTCCAGCAGCAGGATGAATCCTCAGGGAGCCAGCTCTCAGAAACACACTGTGCTACTGCTTGTATCTTCACATTGTAGCCAGATACGAAAGCATTTACTAACTGTACAAATAGAGAAAAAAGCCATTTTCTGCCACAGGATCTTCTTCATATAAAGAACAGTTTTTTTCTCTCTTTATGAGGACCCTAGTGCACTTTACATATGCTTTGTATTTGCATATTGTTCCCATATTGTTTGTATTCATTGCAGCCAATAACTATAAAATTTGAATATTATCTCTAGCAGTGTGTAAGGATGATAGATTTTATTCTAGGAAAAAAACACCAATAATTAGAGAAGCTAGAAAAGCCAAACAATTCCCCTGACAAAAAGCAAAACTATCTGCACCCTCTAACTGACTCTAACCTGCTCTATCAAGCCATGAAGGAGCCTCAGACATGTGAGCCACTGTACAGAACAGTGTTCTGCAAAATGAAATTTAAATATCTTTAAACAAATCAAATACCACAGAGATCAGAAAGGCACCCAAGGCTGAGAACACTCTCTGGAGACACTATATGTCAGAGTGCATTTACCAGTCAAGAATTCACCTCTTGTTTTTCAAAATACAAATTTAACAGTCTCCTGGGTGATAAGCAAAAGTAAAACTGAAATGTGGATGAAGCTTATTAATTTAATGTTTTAAAACAGTAAGAAAAAGATTTCAAAGAAGCCACAAAGAGCCCATCACAGAGATATGCTTGGAACTCTTAGATATCCTAGGTGTTTGAAATACTTGCTCACTCATATATTTTGACATAAGTAAATGTTTTGTGTCAAGATGAAAGAGTTTTTTGCCCCACACAATTCTAATACTCTCCCCTCCTCTTCCTGTCTGCAGCAATAAAGAAGGAAAAATAAAAAGATTAAGAACAGAAAAAACAGTTCAAGCGAACCAGTTTTGCTCTGGTAGCAAAAGAGAACAAATAATCAGCACTTTTGCTGATGTAATGGCTTTGAGAGGGCAGAAACATCCAAGAGATTATGGCTTCTACCTCTGAACTGCTGCTGGGTTGTGCACTGTGCTACAAAGCCAAGTCAAACACATCAGTTTAAAGGCCAGTGGCCTGCAATGGAGCAGAAGAGAGAAAATGCTCACCTTAGCCAAGCAATAGACTGCTGAAGGCAGCAACCAGTTTCTTTTCTTAGCTGCTGCCTGCCTGCATAGTGCCTGTCCTCTCTTCTGTGTGCAGTCTCAGGGTGAGCTGCAGCAAGGTGGCTTGGGCAAAGCCCTCTGTGTGTGAGTGTGCAGGAGCTCTGCTGCCAGCCAGCCAGTGGAGAGGCAAAAATGCAGCTTCCTAAACCACCTCTGAACTGCAAACCTTCAGACTACAACCTCATTTATCTACACAGAGTAAACTAAACACTCCATCGTAGGCACAAGCACTGCTGTGTTTCATCAAGGTTTCCTGCCAGGCACCACTTTCCCCTGGAAGTGTCATTGGGGGTGCCCAGGTTTGCACCCACACCTGCAGCAATGTGAGCTAGCACTGCCAGTCTGACCTGGAAGCTTCCCAGAGAGCAAATTCTCAGTAGATCCTGCTGCTGATTGACCTCTGTTACCAGATTCTGAACACCTTGCCCATGACACAATGCAGATAACCCAAACAGCTGGCAAAAAGGGAACCAAAGTACCCCAAAACTGAACTGCAGCACTGGTGTGATGCCTGCTGATTATGTTACAAACACCAGGATTAAGATCACCAGGTGATAAAAAGCAAACTTTAATACAGTCAAAGTCTACTTTCCAAGCTTTATACTGCCATGCAACACCAGGCAGGGACTCATCAGTTTCCTTTGGGTGAGATTTTATATCTGCAGTCCTCAGACCAATGTACAGAAAAAATCTTACTGCTCCTCTAAAAACTCACAACAAAGGGAGGTAAAATAATATCCCTTATAAAGAACAAAACAAAATCCAACAGAGGAAACAAAAGAATAACTAAGCTATAACTATGACATGATGTTTTAGAGAACAAAAAAATTCCTCCTACCCCACAGAGGGCTGGCTTTTAGCCCAGGTCTGTGTTTAATACCAACATACTAGAAAATTTTTGCATATTCCAGAGTTTTATAGACTTCTTTGCTAGTCTGCCTTTCCTACTTTCCCCTTCCCCTTCCTCCATAAGAAGTTGCATGCTGTTAGGATAAAAGAGCTTTTACAGCTCTATAGTGAAGCAAGAAACCATCACTATTTCGAAATCATGAATATAAGGTTAAGTTAGAGGAAAAGAAGGTAGATCTAAAAGGAAAAAAAATTCCACATGGGAAATTCATCCACAAAAAAGTCATTCAGCCAAGACTTCTTCAGGAGAAGGAAAACCACAGCAAGCAGTAGGTTAATAATAGAGAATAAAAGAAATCTAGTAAGTAAAATCTACCTTAAAAATAAGACAGAGGAGCTTGATTTTAAAGAGCATATAGAAAGAATTCTCACTAAGGTGGCAAATTCCTAAAATCCACATCTGAGAAAAAAAAAGGAACGCACTTACTTTTAGTAGAGGAATTAAAAAAGGACCTTATTTATGCTTAGGGAGCAATACTTCACCTGCACACACAAATTCATTAGGCTGACCACTACAACAAGGAAGAGGGCTGATCAGCATCTGCCACTGCAAAATTGCAATGCAAGGGAAGAACAAACTTTTGAGAAAGTTGTCACACACATACACAGAAGGGACCTTCAATGAAAAGCCCCATTGTTCAGGGTCTTGGGAACCTGCTGACATGGAGGGAAGGAATTATGTTGATGAGCTAGCTGCAGGGTTACTTGGCTGGTTGATTGAGCCACAAAGACCAGGCTGAAAATGACTTGCAGTATTCACTGAGTTCCCCTGAGACCCTGCCATAAAGCAACTGAGAGCTGTACAGAACAGCCTGCCTGATCCCTTTATGGCAGCGATCTCACTGAATTACTGTGCCACTTTTGGCCACACTGTGCATTATCACAGCTGCAAACAGGAGCAGCACAGAACAGAAATTGGAAATAAACAGGAAACAAACTCCCTGACAGAGTTCTGTAGAACAACCTGTGTCATTACCACCTCTTAACAGAAATTCAGAACAGGAATGACAGCCACAAATAGGTAATCACAATTTGATACACAATGAACCACATTGTGTGCAAAAAATAGAACATAATGAAAACCAAGTCCACTATCATTGTCCAGTGAAGGTAAAGAATATAGAATGGAGAGAAAAGCTGCTCATTTTGAAAAAAAAGAAACCCAAAACATTGTGATGTATGAGAAGAAAAATCTTGTCAGAGGCACGAAGGATTGCTGACTTAGAAAAACTGTAGTGTGAAATAGATCGGCCACATTTTTCCATTTGTAAATATTGCACATTTAGTTTCTCAGAGCTGTTTAGTTAGTTTTACAAAGTGCAAGGGAAGGAAAGCTGCAGTAAAATAGAAAACCTACATCAACAATAATTGAAGTTATTATTGGCAGCTTTCATGGGTTTTAAAGAACAATGTATTAACCCTGGGCATGTCAAAGCTACATATAGAAGCTTGACACTCCTCTCCACTCCCCCATCAGTTAATTACCTCTGACAAGTTTGCTTAAAAGGTAGATAGTATTACATGCCTGGCATTTAACAAGGCGAAGCAGCTGAATTCAAGCCTTTCTTAAAGCTTTTCTTGACTTTGATGTACCACTCACTACCAATACACAACGACTGTGCAAAGCTATCTGACAGCCCTTAGACCTAACAAAACAATTAAAATTAGTTCTGTGTTTTAACCAGCTTACTCAAAATATGCATGAGTAAAACAAAAAAAGGAAAATACATTAACAATACTTAGTGCTGAGTGTGATGAAGATGCAGGGATAAACAATTACTGCACTACTTTCAGAGAAAGTGATGATTTTTTATGCTGTGCTAGAAGGAAACAGGAAGAATTTTGGCAAACATCTGGAGCCTGTATGTTGCTGTACACAACTTTACTTGAAAAACCTCAGGCTAGCTAATGAAGAATTACATAGTAACATAGACGAGCAGAAGCCAAAGTATCCATTAATTAGGACTTAAGCTCTTACTTGAGGAACAAAAATGGCCCACTCCAGTCTGTCATCTAAAAGTGCATCTTCACCACACTGCAACAAACTTTACCTTGATTTAAAACAAAAAATTCATCGTTTAAGGGGAATGCTTGCAGATCCTTGTTGGCAGACTAAATCTACAAACTGTGTTGTGCTATGAAAAGGAATTATGCTTCCCATTTCTAAAAGGTCTGGCCAAAGACTTGAGTTTATGACTGAATTCTAAAGGAAGGCACTAAACCAGTTAATCATGGTGTGAAAGAGGAATCGTAATAGATTATATATGGCTTAATTTTATGTTTCAGCAAATTATGACAATTTCATCAAAGAGTAAGATATGGGGCCAAAAGAATCAAGAACTCTTACAGTAAGTTCTCAAAAATTATTCTCCATTAAGGGTACAAAACAAAGAAGCTTTCCAAAGTTCTTCTTCCCCAGTAACTTTTTTTTTTTTCCAGTTCTATGAAGAGGTGTTTTAAAACAAACTGCTCTGAAGCTTTCTTCTTGTCTTATTATCACACTTGTGTTACATATGCCAGCACATGTCTACAAGGTGCTACAGCACGTAGTGTTTCTGGGGGAGGGGATTTCTTTATATCCAAAATTAAACCATTTAATAATGCACAAGTTGTACTAGATGTTGGCAGCAAAAAGAATTAAGAGAACATTAACTGTTAGAAAGAAGAAATCTGAAATCTGGAAGTCATCCCATTTGACAAACAGTATTAAAAGTGGCACTGGCCTTTGGATATCTCCTGGGTAAGTGACAACTAGATCCATAAAGAATCTCTTTGGATGAGAGACATCACCCTGGTGCAGAGCACCTCCTGTCCTCAGCCTTCTGCACAGCCACAGGAGCAGGAGAAAGCTGAGTGCAGGGAACCTCACAGATTCTGCCAGTTGGAGCAAAAACCTGTGGACTCTAAAATCTCCTGGCTGTGCAGCATCAGTGTCCAGCTTCAGAACTCCACATCCAGCTCAGATTCAGAGAAAAGCACAGCACTAAAAAATGACCAAGATGCAGGTGCCCAGCTGCAGAACATGCCAACAAAGCCAACGGCATGTACAAGAGTTAAGTCTGGCTTACAAAGCTTGCACACTCTCATTCTCCTCCTCTCACATTCCCTTATTAGAGCACAAGTTCCTCAAGTCACGGATTTCTGGCTACCTGGGTTTCAACCTGTGTAGCATAGTCAGGCCCCATTACTGCCAAACAACGCACATGAATGAGAATAATTCATTTGGCAAGTGACAAGCTCTGAAAATTGGCTTCTAGTCCCAGTCAGCCAGGATATTTTTCCCTTAAAAGGAAATCAGTCAACTACATGGTGCAGGAATCTGAGATGTGAACAGTTATGCCTGTCTGCTGGAAAAACTAGAGATCATGGATTTTTCCCCAGTTAAAAAAGTTACATTGTGAGTTTTGTTTTCAGACTTCTAAAAATCTTGTCTTTTTCTACTCAAGAGATTTGAGTGAAGTGAGCAAGGACCCCACAAGCTGATAAGAAAACAAGACAGTATTCATTTCTTCCAATAACAGTGATTTCTCACAGTTTGAATGCTACAAATCACCCTTACCTCAACTTTGCTTCCTGGATCATGCTCTGCAGCAGCAAAGTACACCACCTCCTGTACTTCATCCCTGGGCCGTGCAGAGTTCTTCCCAAATACCACCAGCCCATCTTTAGAACATGGGGGGAAGGCTACAAAGCAGTAACTTGGAGGAGCTGCAGCCATCCTAGAAAGGAAAGAAAGCACAGACAAACAAAACTGCACACATTAGAGAACCATTCAGTCTACTGCTACTAACTGTAGCTAAGAGGGAATGCATTCCCTCTGTCAGCTGATTGTGGAGTGATAAGAGAAGCTCAAAGGAAGCTTATCTGAATTTAATTTTAAAAATATAATAATTTTAATCATTTTTCACCCAAGCTTTGTGAAGGCTTAAATAGGAAAAAAAGAAAATAGGAAAAATACTTTAATGAGTCTGCTTAGTCCCCACTGAAAGAAGATCCTCTGCACTGGAGCTGCTTGGGAACATATGACCTAGATGTATTCTGCTGACTCAGACAAGTGCAGAGACACGGAATAACTTTAAATAATTTATTCCCTCTGCTTGCAAGCACTTTAATATTTTTAAAAAGGGAAGATAAAACATGTTTGAGGGATTCCTGAGAGAGGACAATAGCATAACTGGAAACAGAACAAAGGTACAGCACAATTACATCAAAAACTGTCAGTCAATTTATCTCCTCAGATGGGAGAGAGACTGAAGCACTAATTGCACTTTATTTTCTCTGTGGTTTGTCTGTATTGCTGCTCTTACCTGAAGTTAATTGATTGCTGTTTATTTGTTTATGTAGGCTAATGTGAAATGTTTATAGGATAATTTTAAGTGTTTGCAATGACAATATATTATGAAAAAATATAAACTGTTTCAGGACTATTACACTACTGTTGCTGGCCTTGTGTACATTTCTGCATATGACTTTTTTTTCCACTATTCAGGAAAATTTCTGGCACATATGCCTACAAAAGAAAAATGTAGGATGTTTATCGCTTGTTAAAAAAACACTCAACACAGATGCCTGAGATTTCTCCATAGTTCTTATCATAGCAATAGAAACTCAGCTCCCAAATAAACAAACAAGTTCCTCTTCATCTTCCACAATATCCTGAAGAAGTAAAAATACTTGCACACATTTGTGCTCCTTAGAAACAACCAGCAAATGAGTTCCCCCCCAGATTCATCTGCAAGACAATGCTGGGCATGGGAGAGTGTGCAAAGCTGCTTTTTTACCATTAGCTTGCAGATGCTTCAAACCATTCAAATTTGTTTGGTTTCTTTTGCTGTTTTGGGTTTTTTTAAGCAGTGCTACTTGAGTACATACTTCTCACAGGGTCAAGTAGATCCATGTTAGAAGTGCTACCTACCAATACAATGCCAGGCAATGAATTGTCCAGGGAACTCACACAATCCTTCCATTTAGGTAAAATTGCATTCATCCACTTGAGATAAAAAGGCATTAGGAAACAAATCCCTTTTCATAAGCAGAGCTTTGGCCAGTGGGAAAGGACAAGCGACTTCGAGCTGGAATTACTTCAGGTGATAAAACATCTGTCAGAGGACTCTGGGGCTGCAGACCTGCCTATTGTGCCTCTAAATCGGGGACATCACTGGTTCTACAGGAGTGTCCTGCACATGGACACAATAAAAAGTCTCACTTCAGTTGCCTCTGTGGTTTAACTGGAATGTGGTATGTATGTAGAGTGTTGCCCAACCTTCATCACTAATGAAACCATGCAGTACTTTGCTATGAATTACTCCGAGTATTGCTGTGTTGGTGATGTCAATGAAATTGCTTTCCAGCACTCAGAGTTACCATCTGCCTTCGGGTAACTCATCTTTTAGTGCACCACATTTGTCTTCTGATACATTGCCAGATAAACCAAAATCTTCAACAACTTGCAGATTTAGTGAGGACCTCACTATTCAAAAGAAGTATTTCCTTTATTCTAAACATTAACTAAGCAGATTTATTTGAAATACATGACACAGCTGAAAAACATTCGGCATCCAAGAGCCTAGTAATAAAGGTTAAAATTCTATAGAATACTAATTTTTGTTAAATTAATACCTAAATCTATTGACAGATAGGCTTAAAAAGATGGTCAATGTTTCAGCATTCCGTTACTGAACAAATATGAAGGAATGCAAGGCAGACATTTACATACCTACGGTCTGAGTAGATTGGGAAAAGAATTAAAAGCTTGTAGGTATATAATGCCCTTCAGAACTCTGAAACCTCCCTGAAACAAATAGTCTCAACTGTACGTGTGAGATTGTTCTTTCCCTTAAATATACCAACAGTTACTGAACCTAAAACAAATTGCCATTTTGGTAGTGCTTTTTAATTATGAAAGTATGAGTAAGTGTATTTATGGGATTTTTTTTTCCTTAAATATACCAACAGTTACTGAACCAAAACCATACTTGCCATTTTGGTAATGTTTTTTTAAGCACAAAAGTGTGAGTAAGCTCCTCTATAACTAGAGCTCCCTTCCACACACAGTATATTTCATAAGTATGAGCAAGCTGCCCAGTAACTAGAGGTCATTTCAACACAGTTTACTCCATACAGGTGAGTACATAACAGTCAAACAATGTCAAATGTTTCAACCTTATCCTGAAAATCTCCACTGTCAGTGGAGGAGTTTGCACTAGAATATCAGATTTTAGAGAAGGAAACCATCCAGCAGTCTAAATCTACTCAGTATGCTAGGTTGCACTTCTCCACTGAACCTCATTTGGTTCATTTTGAATATGCAAATGGTGGCCAAAATATACACGGTACAAAATATGAATATACAAAAGGATGGCCATTTCACAGATATACCCACAACCTCTGTTTGTTCAGAACTCTACTGTACTTTATCTTCCTCCATTACATAGCTAAAACAGTCTGTTAGCAGCCACCTATCTAAGCAGGGTATTTCTACTAGCCTACTACATGTTCTTCTTTTCTTTATTCAGCTTCAGGTTGTCCTCATGCTCATTTTCACATACTTTCCACCTCTTTGCCCACTTACATGGCTCAATACTGTACAAACACCTTTCACCCACAGGAGGAAAAGAACACTCCTTCACAGGACCTCTGATAAATCAGCCTGACTTCTAAAACCACCTACTGTTATAATTCCTACACTTTTTTTCACAGAGGGCTTGTTCCTCCAGTGAAAGGTAATCCTGAAAACCTTAGAAAACACAGGGAATGACTGCAAGTAGATCTCAAAGAACAGCTTGCTACCCGTTCACACAGTTCTTTCCCACAGAGCATGTTAAGCACACTGGCCTGATTTTCCCAGCAGACCATAGCTCAGACCTACATTCTGGTGTAAACAGACTTATGTCTCAATTGCAAACCATTGCACTCATAGATGGGCCACTGCAAGCTCAGAGAAATGGGCTGTACACACCATTATAGGCTATATCCAATATCACTCTGCATATAGAAGCCCTGGAAATAGGCAGAGCTGTACATTATGCTGTGCCACCACATCATAACAGCTGCACTTGCAGGGAGTTAACAGCAGCATGCTTGGTCAACCTCGAATCACTGCAGGCACAAAGGCTGAAAAAAGAGTTCTGAGCAGCAGCCACAAGCTAATATACTCCACTGCTATCTTTTTATTTGACAAAAACATGCTACAACAGGGATGCAATATTCCACCTGGTCATATTGTTTTTCCAGTCTCCTGTGTTCTGACACTATAAAGAAGACTTACTTAACAAGTTCCTTTATTAAGATCTTTTCTCATTGTGATAAGTCCCATTTAACACCTGACAAGCCAAATTAATTGTGTGAATATATCACCACTACTGTCAGTGGTAAAACAGACAGTACTGAGTTCATAAGTATTTTAATGCAGAAAGAAAGGAGTAACAACCATTGGGCAATCACAGAATCCTAGCACTAAGTGCCATATCCAGGAGTTTCTCCAGCACCTCCAGGAATGGTGACTCCATCACCTCCCTGGGCAGCCTGTTCCAATGCTCAACAAGCCTTTCAGTGAAGAAATTCCTCCTGATGTCCAACCTGAGCCTCCCCTGGTGCAGCTCTAGAGCATTTCCTCATCTCCTGTCATGGTTGCCTGGAGAACAGGCTGCCCCCCACCTGGCTACACCTCCTTTCAGGCTGTTGTAGAGAGCAATAAGGTCCCTCCTGAGCTTCCTCTTCTCTGGGCTGAAAACCCACAGCTCCCGGAGCTGCTCCTCATAGGACACACTTTGCACAGCTTCATTGCTCTTCTCTGGACAAACGTCTGGCTCTGTGTATCACGATGGGAAACAACAGGTACAGCAATTACCAGAGCTTTATAAACATGTCTGAGCATCACTGTGCTCCTGAAATGGGGTGAACATGGGTGTGTTATTGCCTAGCATCACCTCAAGAAAACTAACCCATAAATCTTGATAAACATAAAACACCAACTTTCAGGCTGAAAATACCAAAATCTGAAACATTTTGCTCTGGAGTATTTTCCATTTCACAGCTTGAGGATCTTACAGATGCTGACACATATTAAAGCTCACAAATTCCAATTAGAACAACTTGTACTATTAGAGTAAATATCTATCCACAATCAGAAGTGCTCAACACAGAATAAAATTGCAATTAAATCTGTACATAGAGGTTGCAACAATCTAATGGAAATATTGTTTAGATGTTCCTTTTCACTTACAAAAAAATGAACAGATAAATAATGCTGGAAGAGAGATTAACACATGGAATAGGGATTGCAGTATCCCATCCTCCACCTCATGAACACAAGTGTCAGAGGCTGAAGCCACACTCTTAAGAAAATAGAGACAGGCATAAATAATTCAGTGTGCTTTGGAGCCTTCCTTCCCCTCAGCCCAAGAAAACTGAAATAGCTATGCATCCACAATAAAGCATTGTCAGCTTAGCATGACAGAGTCCAAACCAAAGAAAGGAAGATTTTCATAGTGACCCACTCTAGATTCCTTGGGGTTTTATTCTGTTATTTTTCCAGAATAACACTGTGTACTTCTATGAAAATTGTAATTTGGTACTGAAATAATCTTTTATAAAGCTCAAGAATCTGACTGCTACAATAAAATGACTTCTCAGAAAAATATCATCCCACATCAAATAGATGTTGACTTTTAAAGTCAGTTTGTTTTCCTTGTTTGCCAAAATAACCTGAAGACATTAAGCACAAAGCAATTATTAGTTTTATAAAGCTACAAATTATGTGAAAACTGGCTCACCAACAGCAGTTTTCAGTTGCTGTCATATTAAGAAAAAAATTACCAAAAATAAACATTCAGTTTTATGAACTATTATGATCTTGAAGCTCTTATAACAAGCTTTTGTTCAAGTAATTCCAAAACTTATAACAACTGGATTTGCTCTTTTCTCTGTCTTTTCTGTCAATTGAAAAACAAAACAATAGGTTTATAATGAAAGTGCAGCCTCACTAGGAAGCAGTGGGTGATAAAAAGGATTGGTGTGAGAAAGAAAGGGTGAAAGTAAGGGTCTGTCTTGAAATTTAACTCATGTTTGTTGAACTAAACCAATATTTGCTCTTCACACTTCTTTTAATTGCTGCTCACTTAATGCCCTGCAACTTTTTCTCAGGAAAAGCTAGAGACGCTGCTAACATCACATACAAAAACCCCTTGGGTTTAATATAAGTTTCTGAAATGTTAATTAGTAGCTATTGTTAATCCCAAGTAAGATTTATACCAGATGACAAAGTTCTGAAGCAGCTATTCCTGTGTAGAACAAGTCCTTTCCCAGCAACACACCATTTAAGACATTGTAAGTGATGTACATCTACAAACAGTTCTGCCACTAACACACTATAAAGAAGTGGTTTTCTACACAATATAGCCTCTTGCTCGAAAATTTAGTATTATCTATATAATAATAATAATAATAATAATAATAATAATAATAATAATAATATATATAGTCATTATCATGTATAAAGTAAAAGGTGCTACATGAGAAGTCAGCTATCACCAATACAGATCCTCTTTCCAAGAAATTGAAGCAATGGTCAAGCAGATATTAAGGATATTAAGCTTCAGTGAGACCAAGCAGTCAGCACTGACATCAGAAGAGCATTCACCTCGTGCTGTGATGGGTTGGCATTCAGCTGTAAAATTTGCCTTGTATTGATTTGACTCAGAAGCTGGCAAAATTTCAGCTTGATCAAGCCAAACCTTCAGCCAGGAGCAAAATTGCTGTGTTCATTACTCAAGCAAGTATGGATGGAGCACAGAACAACATACCTTGCTTTCATTCACCTTAGTGATACATCACAGACTCATCTTTCAAACATTTTCTCTCTTTGTCTTCAAGAGCTTTGTTGGTATAACTGTCAAACTCTCTGAAGCTCAGACATGATCAAAGTGTTGTACAGGATGAAGACTAAACTCCAAATTCCCATTTTTTCAAGCACACCTGTGATTGATCTAGATAATCCATTATTAATGCTGGTAATAATAAACATAATACTTTCAAGACAGCACAGGTGTTCACAAAAACAAATGTGGTAGTGTTAACACTAGGGTTTCCTCTCAGACCTCCACAGTAGTTTGGTCAGAATATCAGATTTATTGATCACATAGCCTGATCTTTCCACCCTCACTTCTTTGGTTTCTTCAGTTTAAAGCTGGTCTTTAACAGGTGCTTTAGGTAGCAGAAATGCAGAGGCTGCTAAACTCCTTGCTGCTAAGTTTGGACTACATTCTGGTGATGACAGCATTTTCTTTAATACTTATCTTACAAAAGTGATTTGAGCTGCTTTTAAGGTCCAGAGAGCACATTAAACCTTTTATGAAGACATATAACGTGGTTTGTGTGTTAAAGGATGACAATTCTTCACTACATTTTGTGGCTTTATGAAACAGAAACCCAGCTGTGCTAATACTGCTGAACTATTTCAGTAGCATTTAAAGATTTCAATAAACCTGTTGTCATTGCAACCAGAAAGAATAAATGATCTAATCTGCAAGAAACGTTTACAATAAAAAACAGAGAGGAGCATATGAACAAGGGTCCTCAGATCTGGATCAAGGCTGTCTCATTAGGAAAGGAAGGATATATGTAGTGGGCCATGCATCATTTATTCTCAACTCTTCCATATTTTTAATGGGATGGCAAAAGAAAGGTCAGATACAATTGTGAAAACTTTTTTCAGGGCTTAGTTGTTGGTTTTCAACCTCTATTTTAACTTTTAAATTAAGATGTTTCTTGTGCCTGAGACAGGCTTGTATTTCCATTTAGAAATCCAGCCCAGCATCTTTTGCCCATAGAGACATGTGATCTCTGCACCCTGCAGAAAAGCAGTGCTTCCAGAAACAGAAATGAAAAGCAAAATTCATTCAGCTGCAGGCACAGAACAAAGACAGCAAACTGAAAGGAACAATAATAATACTGTTCCCATCTAAGGAAACACTGAAAGGTTATTTTTTTTTTAATTGACAATTTGGACTGTTTTAATGCATGGTTTATCAGGAGAGAGGAAGGTTGCATGTATTAAGAAATTAGAAAGCAGAGTCTGCTCCTGAATACAAAACACAAAACTATGCCAGATCCCTGTGTCCCTATGGTTTGGATATCTCATTATCAGACCAAAGTCAAATTGTTTGACTCTTTCCTAACTACCAATGCATGATGACACCAATTTATTGCTGGAAGGTGCAACATCCCACTGTGATTGTTTCTGTCTCTCCAAGCTGTGCCTCACAAGATATCCAAGAGGAGTTTAATCAGCTGCTGAAATTTAGCAAGCCATGCTCAACACTCTTTTTTGTTTTTTACATTAACTACATACTGAAAATTTCTCAAGAATTTACTCAAAATGGGCAACATCTCAAACTTTGAGTCAGGGTTTTGGGATGGCACTTTTCTCCAGTAAATTTACTTTTATTTTTGAATTATGAGAAATAGCAATTTCATAGACAGGCATAAAATCAAGCTGTACTTCAGAGCTTTGCTAGGCTGTGTACTCCCTTCAGTCATTTAACTGAACAAAGGCATAATAGGCCTGGAAGGAATTGAAAATATTTCTCTTGCTGTTTTTGGGAAAATTTGGAATATTCCTAGCAACAACTGCCAGATTTCTTTAGACTGTCTTAAAAATATCAGGTAGTGGCCATGAAATGAGCATTCTAAAATTCTTCAGCCCTTTAAGTCCTAACAAATGGTGAGACTTCAGCTGTTATAAAAGTTTACAATCCCTTGACCAACTAGTTCTATTTTAATTCTGTAATACACCTCTGTCCAAAATACGTTCTTGCTTTCAAAACAGGCATCTTTCAAAATAAGACAGGATCTTATTTTTTGCCCCAAGTAATCTGAATTATGTTAATGAAAACATAGTGCTATTTAAAAACAAATCAGGGCCAGTCATCCAGAAGACAACAGATTTTCAGACTCATTTCCATCACAGGCTTCATATACAGGGAAAATTCATTATTTACACAGACTTGTCACTGAGTGGGTGTCAGCGCTATTAATTGAGTCTCCAAGCAGTCACAGAACTCTATCCCTTTTGTGGCAGCACTTTAAGGTCATATTTGTAACACTCTCCATTTTGTAGAGAAGCACCTGCTTTCTTGCTTCTGTCGGTGGGGCAGAGACCCTTGTTAAGGGCTGCCGGCATCCAAAGCATCTTTGTACAACACCCAAGTTGCCATCATGAGAAGTTGTTCGCTTTTTGTGCGGAGACGGCACAATCGCGTTTCGCGCTTCAGCCGGGTGCGCGTCCCTGCGCCCCTCCTCACATCAGCAGCTGCAGAATGCACGCTGACTGCTCGTCCTTTCAAATTAGCAACGTTGTCATGTTAACAAGGAGCAAAATAAAAAGCATCAAAGTAGCTCGCTGGAAGTCTCCCTTTAGTTTTAAATGTACCCTAAAAACCAGAAAGTGTCGCAACGTTATCGCTAAGAGTTCGCAAATGTTGGGATGTAACGCAGCGCATTGTCAGAAACCAGGCATTTGGGGACTTGGCAGAGAGGCAGGTCTGGGTAGCCATTCTGTTTCTCAACCTGCTGAATTTACAGCAAAGAGAAAAATACACTATGGAGACAATGTTCATCTTCACAACCCTTCAAGTCCATAATAAAGAAATTCTTACTAGAAGCTTCGAACAACTATCAAACTTTCCAACATGCAAGCTGCGTAAAGCATCCACAGTGGATGACTTCTGAAGGAGAGGGTGGAGAGCCAAATTCAGCACCCTTTTACAAAGATACCAACCTTGGCACAAGTAAATAAATGTAGCTTAAATCATGCCATAATTTACCAAAAAAAAAAAAAAGTTACAAATGTCTTTCCAAACTGGAAGAGACCTTTAAAAATCTCAAGATCCACGCACCAAAAATACTTTTCTGGGGAGGACAAAACAGACTGATATCAATAAAGGATTTTCATCCACCGCATTTGGCTCAATACAACACCTGCCTTTTTAGACCGTTTATGTAAGCTCTGGGACATAAGCTACTTGCGAAAGTCCACGGCATTATAAATGGTTTAAGTCAATTTCAGTGCTGGTTCACCTCAAAAAGCTGAAGGTCTTGTGTTCACGGAGATCTACTTCCTAAGTGGAATATGATTGGAGGTTTTCAAGATTTTGTTTTGCCTGGCTGGAAGATTTAGAATGCATATTATGAACAAAACAGCATGTTTGGAGGTGCCTTAAATCACTAATCCTAAAACAGCTTTTAGAGAAATAGTTGAAACTGTAGCAGCCTATAAGCAAATGAGCCAGTCACTCCACTTCCCACAAGTTATTGTCTTTTAAGCTGGTTAACATAGACACATAGTTTACATCAAAATTTACCGAGTTTACTGGAGCACAATCATTTATCTCGGTTTATTAAAGTTTCATATCTTACGGATATGGATGGCTTTTCTCAGTTTTGTGTCACTTTTTCATAGAGATAGATTTACAAGCATGTGCATGCATAGGATCAAGGCCTTAAGCTGTCTTCTTTTTGAGAATCCAGCTAATATGATTTATTTCCCCTTTAGCTATCAGTACCGGAGAATTTTCTTTTTAAGGCAGATTAATCATAGCCTGTAGAATTATTATAGTAGCATAAATAGAGATGTCAGTTTTGTAGGCTCCTGCAGGAAGGTATATCTGCTCATCAGTGACTGAAACCAGCACATGCCTACCTGAGCGTAACAATATGCTTAGAAAGGCACATGAAGGCATCTCGGTTTCAAGGTGACCATATGAAAAGGCACCTTCAAGGAAAATGATGGGGGAAAACAACCCTCTCTGGGTCCTTAAAGAGCAGAAGGGAAAGCAGCAGCAACTAGAGAGTGCAGCCAGGGAAGAGAAGAGGCCGGAGAGCCTTGCTTCAAACGGGAAGGCAAAGGACAGCCGGGGACAGCATCTGCTGATGCCAGCTCGCAGCACTGAGTCCTCCCCCACCGCCGCGCCGGGGGCGGCGGCGGCGGCGCAGCCCCGGTTCGGGAGGCCCGCAGACCCCGCCCGGCGCGGTGCCTCCCGCCAGCGCGGAGCAGGTGCGCGGAGCCGCCGGGGACATCGCCCGCACCGGCTCCGGGAAAGCGGCTCTGCGCCATCCTCCCGCGACAGCCCCGCTGGTCCCCTCCCGCACCATCCCCCACGGCTCCCTTCTTCTTTGCCTCCCTACATCCCTCCTTGTCTCCCCCCTCCTTGCTTCCCTCCCTGTCCACCGCCGCCGCCCGGCCGGGAAGGTCGCTGCCCGCGGACCCCGGCACTTTCCCCCGCGCCGAGAAGTAACGCAGCAGCTCGACCGCGCCTCTCCGAGCAGGACGGGGACGAGGAGCTGATGGGGAGGTGATGGAGAGGTGATGGGGCGGGAGGTGGTGGGGAGGTGATGAGGAGGTGATGGAGAGATGGTGGGGCGGTGGTGGGGCAGTGATGGAGAGGTGATGGGGACCTGCCGCCCTGCCCCGCGGCGCTGCCGGCACCGCTCCCGTACCTGAGCGCCGCTCCCGCTCCTCCCGCTCCGCTCGGCCCCGCGGCGCCCCGGCCCCGCCCCCTGCGCGCGCAGCCGCCGCCGCCGCCCGCTCCGCTCCAGAGCCCCGGCCGGCGGCGGAGGGCGCGGTCCCGGAGGCGGAGGAGGGCGCGGCACCCACCGCGCTGCGGGGCCACTCCCGCACCGAAGATGCTCAAAAAGCGTCCGTAGGACACGAGCCCGCTCCCGTGCTCTGGGATGAGCCCGGACCTGATGCCCCGCTGTGGGCCCTTCCCGCCCAACCCGTTCAGTGATGCTGCGGAGAGCCGTCGCCGTTGGGCGTGTTGTCCCTCAGCCCGTCTTGAGGACCAACAGCGTGTTCGGGGCTTTTTTATTCAGTTTTAGTCTTACGGCTAACTTGTGTTCCTCTGTCTCACGCAGAGGGTAAGTCTAGAAAGTGAAGCGGGTGTTTTAAAATACGGCTGCTACCAGTCAAACCGCTGCTCAAGGAGTTCTCCAAACTTTGCAAAGTTCAGATTACCTCATCAGGAGAAGTATCCTCATGGAAAGGGTTGTTGAGGATTGGAATGGGCTGCCCAGGGAGATGGTGAAATCACTATCCCTGTAAATGTTCAAGAAACAACTGGGCTGGCATTTAGTGTCATGGTTTAGTTGACAAGGAGGTGATCAGTCAAATGTTGGGGTCCATGGTCTTGGAGATCTTTTCCAACCTAATTAATTCTGTGATTCTATAGTTCATTCTGAGGAATTCCCTGCTGTTGCATGTGAAGTGTCACAGTGGGCTCCTGCCCCTCTAGCAGCTGAACCTCCAGGGACCTCTCAGCTCTTTGGATGCAGCTGCAACAGCAGCACCAGGCCCAAAGCAAAGCAGTACCCACTGTCCTTCTGAGGCCCCATTCACAGCACAGCATCCCTCAGCCATGGCATGTGGAGCAGATGGCTTGCTCTCTTTGCCAAATCTGCCCAAATGGGGCTGTCCTCTGTGCTCCATCCTCAGCATACAACCTGTGTCTCCAGACAGAGGTGAAAATAATTTAACTGCCAAGTACAGTCAAGCAGGTCCCTGCATAAATGGTTAAACTGCTGAATATAGTCTAACATATGGTTATATGGTGCTGGTATAAGGCAGCACCTTTATGTTTCTATCTCTGTCTTCAAGAAGAACCTTGCTGCACATTCCACCAATTCCTGCCTTAAACCAGACATTTTATGTGCAGAAGAGACTACCAGGTATGTTTGATGGGAAGATAGGAAGGTTAAAATGAAGCAGGGGAAAAGGTCAAAGAGGCAAAGACGAGCCAGTAGAGATATTAAAGAGCATTACAAACTAGGGTATTTCACCATGAGAGCAGAAAGAAGTAAGTATGTCAGGTTGGTACAGCAGTACCACTTAAATATCTAAATTCTGTTAGATCAGAAGATCCGGTTTAGTAATCTGGCTAAGAGAAAACAAAAAGCCAGACAGAATCTGCATATAGGATTTAAAGAAAATATAGAAGGAAGAATTCTGCAACTGTATGCACCAGAAGAATTTCCTCTCATCACCACAAACAGCACCATGGGTCTTCGTCTGTTCAGAAATTGTGGATAAGCTTTGGACACTGTTGCTGTCAAATGCAGACCAAAAGTTGCAGCTTCATTATATAACTAAGAGAGAAAATAGTTAGCTGTTCCCATTCTCAGTGAATGTGAAACACTGTGGCATTGCATCTTTCAAGGGTATATTAGTAGCCTGTACAGGGACTACTTAGGTTCAATGCTTTTGATTAAAAAGCAGGGCTGAGCATTAGCAACATGGAGCCCTTCGTACTCTGAGGGTTTCTATTACATATTTTAAGCAAGACTTTTGCTTTCCTCTGCTTTCAGTTTTGCTGTCATCAAAATTACATTTCAATGTGTTTTACAACAGGAAAAGACTGCATATCTCCTGCTTAAGATATATAATTGCAAGGCGATCTGAATCACTGAAAAGCTGAGACTTTATACCAGTGTAATTGTAACAAGCTTTGTTGAACATAACAACCCAAATTCCTTGCTCTGGAGTTACATCAAGGATGAACTGCGTCACAGGCAGCTTGCTTCTTAGAATCAGACAGCTGATGAAAAGAGCAGGTGCAATTTAGAAATGGGTTTAGATTATATCCTATAACACACCACTTATATTACCTATATTATGCTCACTTAGATGACTAAGTCTCTTCTCTAATTACACTGGAGATGATTATGGCTGAGTATAATCTACCTAAGAATTATTAGACTGTCTACAGAATGATTACATACTGTCAACACAGAAATCCTTGATGCTTCCTTTCTGTGTAAGCTGTCATGAACTGTGTAAAACAGCAAGGATGAGTGGCTAGAGCACAGTACTGGGAATTGAGAGAGCCTGGGGTGTATGTTGTTCTGCCATAAGCTTGCTGCTTGGCTTTGGATAAATCTTGTAGCTTCACAGTAATTAAATTACCTCACACAAGAAATGTGGAGAGCATTTACTCAGAGCTGCATCTTTAAGATCTTTGAATGGAGATTGCTGCATAAACAGAAAACACAAAATGATGATAGTTAGAACAAAGCCACAATGCTTATTTATTGATTACTTCTTCTTTAAAAACATAACAGCAGAATGTATGGATTTTATAAATGTTTTTTCTCCTGTAAATGATTGGTTTCCAATGGGATGCAAAATCAAAGAAGAAGAGCAGGAAGGACACCTCTTTAGAAAAGAGAATTTCAAAGATTCTTTGTTTCATGTTTTATACGTGAAAGGAAGAGAACAAAAGGTAGACTGCAATATATAGCTTAAGTTACAGCAGGTTTTTGGTTATCTTTAACCACCTCCTTAGCTGGAGATCAAAGCTGATTCAGCAGAACTAGTACCCCAAAATCATCGAGACACTGCAGTACTAGTCTTTGTTTCATCATTTCCAAAATACTTTCCTCTGCAAGTTCAAGACAGCAGCTGTGCAGGCATACAACTGATGGGACTAGTTTTTTCAATAAACTGTGTTTAGGAGAGAAGTTGACTTAATGTAGATGTAGAAAATGCCATCTAAGTGTTGAAATAATATTAAGAGGCTTAAAATTTTAGATTTTGGTGGAAGGGTAGTACAGCCAAGAAAACCTTTTTGTTGGTATTCATTTTTGGCATTTCAGGGCACCATCTTAGTCATGTTCTTTCTGGTGGAACACTGATTTGGAGTACCTAAAAATCAGATGAATTTGGGTTGTTCAGAAGAAATATACTTGATTGCTAAAGCAATCTAAGCCTATACCCGTGAAGGCATCCCACTAAACTTAAATGATTCCTCTTACAGTGAGTTACAGGAAGAGCTCCTTATATACAGAAGGATAAGTAACATTGAAAACGCCTGTGAGACCCCAGATGATAGTTACATCATAGGCCAGTAAATTCAATTGATGTAATAGAATGAACCTATAGAGCAAGAAATGTCAATGGCACTTGGGTATTTTTTGGGGTATTTTTGTATAGTCAGAAGACTGGACCAGAGAATTGAGAGTAATTCTCCCACACTAAAGGTGGCTTCTATCCATAACAAAGAAAAAGGACAGCAGGTGCTGGATTATGATGTAAAATAAAGATGTCACTTGCTGAGCTCTGTGAATGTTCAAAATGAAAAAGATAGGAGAAATCCTGGCTGAAGCCTCTTTATCCAATTATACTGTTGAAGATTAATCTATGGAAATGGCTGCAGCTGTACATAAAATGTGACTGCACAATGGCAGGCTTAAATGCTGAGCTCTTACTCATGCACCACAGAAGGTGATTCATATCCCCATTACACAAGTGACAGAACAGAACACGACTCCTCAGTGTGACAGGGACAGAGTGCTGCAGGGACTCCAGGCATGCTGCAGTCACTCTCAGTGTCCAGAAGCCTGTTAGGCACAACAGCACTGAACCACACAACCAAGCTGCTCCACCACGCAGTCAAAAAGGTTGCCTACTTCTGAAGTGATGTTGTATCAAGAAGTTATCAGTCTCTTGCTTTGTTTTCATAACTTTTGTCATTTTCCTTATTTTAATTCACAGAAATCTGGGACGGGATATTTATGTTTATAACTCTAAAATGTACCACGAGACACATTCATAATTATTGGCTTTTTTAATGTGTTACAATGCCATTTGTAACAAGGAGGCTAAAGCACTTGACAGTAGCTAAAGACTCATAATAATAAATAGTCCCGGCAGGTGGATTGTCATCCTGAGAGGGTAAGACAGGAATGACAACAAAGCAGCAGAAAATACAGAGGTAACAGCATTACTTTCTCATGTAATGAGGCTGTTTAATCTTCATCTATTGTTGGAACCCTGGAAACTGAGAAAAATGCAATAATCTATGCTTCATGGTTTTTGATGCTGCCTGTACAGAAATTCTTGTGGCAGACCGATGAACTGCAAAAGGCACTTCCCTTTGCAATAAATGTGCCACAGTAACCATGTTATTAAAATTATATTAAGATTCAGGCATAGTTTTTTTTCTCAGCTTAGCATTGTTCATCAAATTGCAATAACGTGAACATCACAAGACAAAATAGATTTTTGGTATGATCATTTTGGGTGATACAGGAGTTCATTAAAGTGACTGCACACCTGCAGCAGTTTCATGTCTTGTATTTGTTTGTCATGACTAAATAATCTATGTGTGAATTGCTGCAAATTAAATCAGAGCACTTGGAGTAAAGATCGGACAGTAATACAAGGGACAGCAAATTCCCCTATGTGATTTATCAGCCATCTGGTGCAGTGCAAAGAGCACTTATTCAGGGGTGTTCTGATTAGTAACCACAGCAACAGGTCTGCTGAGTACTCCTAAAAGTTATGCATGTGTCAGCAGCCTTTTCTCTCCTCCCATACACATCATTCACTGGGGACTATGAGCAGTAGCATGTCCTTCCTGGGCTACAGATGTTTTTGCTGCAGCATTTTCCAATATTCCATTTTTCAGGAGACTTAAAATTTGGAGAGTTTTGGTTTGTTTTTTTGTAATATGCCTTCAAGGAGTTCTGACTCTAAAAACCTCTCTCCATGATTAAGCCATTTTCCTTATTCATGGAAGGAGTAGATAGCTGCAAGCTGGGAAGAGATCACTGATAACAAAAATATTTCAAACTAAAATAGAAGAAGTACTTCCAAAAGGATAGGAAACATGTGTTTTCTGAAAAGTGCACAACTGAATATCTCTGTCATAAAAGAGTCCATGTTTACATAAATGGTGTTATCCACAAGGTATAACTGGAAGACGTTAATAGATGGGCAAATCTACAAAGCTCACACTGTATTGTAAGTTTCATGCTGATTGCATGTTATTCCCCATGTACCTATTTTAACAGAGAAATGTAAATAATAAATTACCCAGGAGCTTTTAAACTTCCTCATATTTGCTGTGGATATCAGCCAAGAAAAACTGGATGGTATGGAGAGATATTCCCCTGCTTATCTTCTCTGCTATTCCCTGCCAGCCCAAGTGCCTTGGTGTTTTCTCCAAGCCTGCCTGTAGCTTTACCGGGGTGAAGGAGTGGTGTGACAGCACGAGCCTGGTGCCACTCCAGCCTGTCCTGAGGCTCTGACACATCCCACTGACAGCTGCCTGCTCAGGAAACAAAGTGTGAAAGTCCAAAGCCAGCAGAGGTCTGGCAGAGCAGAACTGGTGCTCTAGAGGCCACCCCACACAGCCCCAGCACTGCATGGGCACAGGCTGTGGCTGTTTCAAAAGGTGCCGTGGTGAGCTGGGCTTGGCTCAGGTTGGCAGGAACAGAATCTGGTACCAAACACATGGGAGCACTGGCTGCTTCTGCTCCACTTGTGCTCCCACTGCAGTTTGTGCTCGTTTGTCAGCTGCAAGATGAGCACCACGTGTCAGGGAGCTTTGCTTCAGACTGTTTTGCAGAGGTGGAGTGTTGGATTATGTCAGGGTGCACTGCACATCAGTGTCCAGGTGAACATGCAAAGCCCAGGTTTTAACCCAGCTGCTGGTAGTGACAGCAGCAGTACAGACATGATGGCACATAAGGGCTGAGATACTGGATGCAAAGGTAAATTCTCACCTGTGGAAATGAAGGAACACCACCAGTCTCGTCTCTCTTAAGTACTGTGGTCAGTATTGCTAAGAGTAAAATCCAGCAGGTCGTGATTTTCTTTCAACTACAATCAGTCCATACCCAGATGGACACACCAAAACCATTTTGCATCGCACTTCTGGAAGGAAAACCTATACTCTGAAGGTATATTGTAGCCGTGGAAAGGGGTTTTAACCCTTTAAGTGCAGCAGAAATAAGATGCACAGCTACATGGTCATCTTTCACGATAGAAAGAAAAAGACAAGTTTATTTAGAAACACACTTGGGTTTTATAGCATGACTTGCAATTCTAAGAGTAGAAAAAAGATGATTGGTTCAGAGAGAAGACACTTTATTTCTAGGGCCTGGTTACACACTACAACAGGTGTTCTATTTTTGTTATTAATTCCTTTTTATTTTGACTAAGATTTCACCTTGGAAGAAATTCTCCTTAACTTTCAGCTGGACCAGCTTATTGGCTGGGAACAGAGCTGAGAAGCTCTGGCCTGGAATATTTTTCAGGCTGTAATTTTCTTGCTTTCTCAATATGTGTCCCTACAGTATATCCCAGCAGATTAGAGAGACCAGAGCTAAACTCCGGTATTTATTCCCAGAGAGAGTGCAGGCCAAGCTCAAAAATAAATAGGTATTTTCTAGTTCGCTACTCAGGGAAAGTGGCAGAAGAGGAAACATACCTGCTTTAAAGAAATTTCGATGGCAATAACATGAAAGAGGACAGGATTGATTTAATGCTTCCAGTCTGACTCCCAGATGAGGAATCAATTATCCTGCATCATTTAATCTCCTTATGCAGGTCATGACACGAACTAGAAATTAGAAGCATCGTGTCTAAAATGAAGAGCAGCTCTTAATGGTAGTTAGCGTCAGCCTCAGACTTTTTAGAGGAAAATATAGCTAGGATTTTGGGAGCTCTGAAGCTTTGGCTCCATTGGATTTCTGCAGTGAGACCCTAATATTTTAAAAGTGGTTCTGTCCTTGTTTACCCAATGGAGATGCAAAGCAGTTATAAGAAAAGAAGAAAAAAAAAGTAAAAAAAAAAAAAAAAAAATTATTGCTTTGGACAAACTCAAGGAACATGAGCTTCAGAAAATTTGCAAAAAGTTATTTATCTACCATGTTTGAAACTATCCTCTGTCATGGCAACGTTTTCAGATAAACCAAGCTCCTATTTTTTTTACATCATTCAACAGAAATACCACATGGTCTCTGACCAGGTACAACCCCTAGCTAAACCAACCATTTTTGGAAAAAAAATTCCCAGGAGGAAGAAATGTGATGCAGTAGGAGCCTCCATCTGAATCCCCTCCAGGCTGGAAGAGTTGATAACCAAGTTCTCATCCCTATACAGCCTCCCACTGAGATTGTCAATTATATTTCTTGTGTGAAACTGTTGACATAATCAAGCACAGGCATGGAAACAGAAGCAGTATAGCTAAAGAAAGATCCTTATTTTGTCAGAGAATTGTTTTTCCTATGAACCAGGAGAAAACTAGGACACAGAATGTAAGCATTACGATTAAATCTCAAGAGAAGCTAAAATTATCCAGGATTATATAAATATAAGCAGTTTTGATTTATTTCCTGTGACCAAAAACAATTCAGCATTGAAGACAAATTAAGGGGTTTGGGGCAGTGTGTTTTGGGGTTTTTTGCAAAAACTCTATGATGAGGCCAATGTATTTTCAAGAAGTGAACTCGACATACCTATTTTGAAAACTCTTTAACAAACCTTGGAAGTGTGAATTTAAATTTTGCCTTAAACTCCATATAGGAACTGTCCAAAGCAGTGGTTTCTAATCAAAGTCAAATCAGGAAATTGCCTTATTACTTGCAGTCCCTGCATCAGTGGCTGCCAGTGTTCTTTCTTCTAAGTACGCCTATGCCAAAGGATCTAGGAAATAAAACCTTTTGTATTTCTCACATCACTCTGCGTAATTCCACTCTCTGATATTTTTCCCAGCTTTGTGTCTTTTCCCAAAATTCCCCAAAGCAATGAGGTTTCCCAGTCCTGCTGGTACTCACATGCATCTGAAACCAGGATTTCTGGATCAAGGGATAGAACACCTTGTATCTGACAGTATAAACAATGGGATGTGAGGAACACGTAAAACAAAGGTAATTTAAGGACTGACCTATACAACCTGTTTTTTACACCAAAGCACTCAGGAAACCAACTATGTATCACTTTCATTCAGGATAACACGAAGAAGAAATTATGGCAGCAATTTTTTCAATATGTACTTAACACAAGAAGTTGAATTTTATATAGAATAATTATAGATATAATATATATATAATATATATTACATACTACATAAGTTACTGAAAAGATTTAAGACCAAATAAAGTGATAGGTACTCTTTGCCTTGTCAGCTTATCTCACAAAAGAAAATTTTAAAAAACATTTCAGACTAAAGCACCATTCTTGAAGCTTTGCCAAAAGCTTTCTTGTGTCATTGCATTGCATATCAAGAATTTTCAAATAAAATGTGCTCTGCAGGCTGCTTCTGTACCTACACAAGACAGCAACTCCCACTGTAATTGTTAGGTACTGGCTGTGAATGACAGGCTGCAGTTCTAAAAAACATCACTATATATTTTCCAAAATAACGACAAACCAACAAGAAATGTTTGAAGAAGGCTACAAGATGCAGAAGGAAAATGCTCTGTTTTGAGCCCTCTCCACTTTTTCAAGTGCCATGTTTTACAGATATGAGTGAGGGTTTGTTTCTTCAGGGGAAATACACCTCACACTTCACACACAAGCCAGCCAAAATGTTCCTGAGTGCCACTGAAGTTCTGATATTCCTCCCCACTTCAGAGGACAGGCAGCTGCCTGCCTCTGGTGCCCTGCAGGTTGCTGGCTGGCTCCTGCTGGCACTGCAGCAGTTTGCCCTGTGGATTAACAAGCAAATGCAATTGAGGTTATAACAGGCAGGTCTACTTCTACCAAAGAAAGCCTTTCATCTTCACAGGAGGACTTCTAACAGTAGCAAATGATAATCAAGTTGAAGTGACTTCTCAAATCTGCTGCTGATTCTGCACTTAAAAAAAATCCATTTTCAGTACAATTTCAGAATTTAATACAGCTCACAAGAAAATTACTAAAAACCATATTCTCATTTGGCATAAACCTATACACAACACTGAATAAGGCATCTTGGTCATGCAGCTTTAACACTCTGCTGGCATTAAAAAGTAACTATATGTTCACTGAAATATATTTTTATGAAATGCTTTAAAAATCCAAGCAGATTATGCCTATTATCATTTCACAGCAGTCACTGACTATAAAGTCCTGTTTAATACAAAAGAAACAATTGGCCCTTACTGGCTTCACATATTGGCACCCCATTATTTAATCTTAACTTTTAATGTATTAGGTCAGTAACATGGGAAAATTTTATTTCATGCTTTTATGCTTTCATTTCCCAACCAGATGTTTTGAGAACATGCTAAACACTGCAAACAATGACCTAAAACCCTCTCAGACCCAATGAAAGTCTCAGTTCTGCTCTTCCCAGCAGCATGCACACACACACACACACACACACACACACACACACACACACACACAATTTCCCCTTCAGTTGGTTGGGTACCTGCCAATTCCCACAGACTGGCTTAGAGATCAACTTCATATCCTATTATCCTCCCTTGGCCTATGCTATAATAATTGTCTAGGTTCCCCACATAGTCAACAGAGAAAGACTATTTGGTAAGGCAGCTATCTCAATGTAAGATAAACAACACACATGCAATGAGCTGCCCTCTGCCTGATGCTCTGGTGATTGTAGGGGAAATCTAGACAGCCAGCACAGAACATGCAACCAGCCTTGGGCAAGCTGAAGTCAGGCAAGCTTGATTTTTTGTAAGTGATGAGAAAAAAATATCAATATGCAAAACCATGACCAGTAAGAATAGCTAAATAGGTAATTACTATTCATTATTTCTTCACAATCAAAGAATAAGGGCAGGCAATGATCCTAAAACAGAAGGGAAATATTTTCCTACACTGTTTTACTGAAACTCACAGCCATAGAAGCAAAAGTTTTATTGGGTGCAAAAAAAGCAGATGGCATGACTGAGGAAAAAGACTTGGGTTACTGAGAACAAAATACATGGTTGCAATTCCCTGTCACTTAGAACATCACCCACAAAATGTCAGATGCTGGAAGAAAACCAAAAGAGAACTGCTTTAGGTCTGCATACCCTCACACCTTTCCTTTTCCCCCCCAGTCGTCACTACTGTCAGGCATCTCTAAAGGCCCTCTGCAGCTGAACTCAGCTCAATGGAGCAGTCCTCCAATCCTCAGTTGTGACACTAGGTGGCAGGGAAACATCTAACACACCTACAGCACTGAGAACCTCCAATGCAGAGTCTCGGTTCGCCGTAGTTAAGGGTTAGTGCAATGCAGCAACCTCACTTTCATACATCTGGATTGGCTTTGCATCCTTACATAACTTTGGGCATCAATTTTCAAGTACAATACTGTGTTCATAGACCCATAGGTTAACGATGTCAGAATAAATTCTGTCCCTGAGATACTCTGCCCTCTCATTTAAGAAACCATGGACAATTGCAAAATGTTTCTTCCTCTCCAAAGTTTTTGAAATCCAATTTTGTGTTTGAAATCCTAATGATTTCCACCTCTGTAAAGACACAGCACCATAACACTTATCTGACACCTCTATTTTTCAAAAAATTCACTTTTTTATTTAAAATTTATATCACTTGTATGCTGCTTGTGAAAAAATGCTGCAAAGGAGCAACGAAACAAGTTCTGCAACTCACACAACTGCAAAAGCAGACAAGCCCATGGAAATTGTTCTTCAGACCATACTGATCCTCCTGTCAGTACACTCTCTCCCTTCTGCAAAGAAGAAAAACTTCAGACTTGTAACATTCTGCTCAAAATCCCCCCCTCAAGCTGGGAGAGAAAGGTATGAGCTTTTCTGATGAATGCCAAGCCCATGTTTCAAAACAAATGTGTGTGTACATTGAAAGGACACCACTACTGCACTGCAGCACAACTTGCTGCTTTCCAAATTACTGATGTTTCCTATAATGTTGCTGGCAGTAGAAGAGAAAGGCTGACATTTAACTACTGCTTCCTTCACAAAATTTAATGAAAAATGCAGACAATTACTGGCATGGTGGTAACACTCTCCCTTTAGAAGGGCAAAATCAGCACAGGATAATCACTCTTCTCATTCAGCTTTGTATCAGTTTCTCAGCTGTACAGAGAGATGCTGATGCCTTCTACTTTATCTTTTAAAAATCTGCAGGGAAAAAAACCCAAGGTCAGCACACCGCTTTTTAAGCAGTGACACTCAGGAAAGAAGGTCAAATAACTAAACCACAGACTACAAGTAATACATAAGGTAGCTGCTGAAAGTGATTTTGGCACACAAACAAATCACAGAAAAGTCACTGAACTGGATTTTGATTTTCATAATGAATGACAACTGGAAAGTCTGTTACATTTCTGAAAAATAATTTAATACAAAATTTAAAAAACACTGATGTGCAAGTCTTTGCTGTATAAGAGGAGGTACATTTTCACACTTTAAAACCGTTTAAAACACTTGTACATAACGAATAGAAATTCTCTTTTTGCCAACAGCAATTGTCAATTCTGAAATACAGAATTCAGATGACATGAGAACCAGACAGTCTAAGTCACTGCTATTTGTGTCAAAAAAAATTATGCCACCCTTTTCTTTCTACAGCTCATCATGCTTGTACGTGAATTCCCTTGCAGATATAAACCCATCACTGTCTTCATCCTCTTTATCAAATATGTCTTCAACCAAAGCATCATGCTGGGTATCATTTACCACTGCTCCATGCTTTTCAAATTCTTTCTTCAGGTAAATTTTCACCTGTTAGACAAAAGGTGAGAGTGAACATTTTCAGATTTATGAAGGAATTGATGACTGCAGCATAACAGGGATGCTATGCTCAGGATGGGGGTGTTAGGTAATAGATACCTCCCCTGCTATGCCACTGCCACTGTCCAACTGATTCTGCAGTCCCTTTGAGTGAAGGGTCTTTAGTGATAGAAGCGACAGTAAAACTAGCAAAGCTGTTGCCATACCTTTATGGTATCTGACTCGAAAAATGAGTGAGGACAGCCTGTCTTCTGATGTCTATACAGGAAAGTACAAATAGCTGGGCAGAAGTTACTAGAAATCAGTTGGTCAGAGACAGCTTTTCCATATTCTAGCACCTTGACAACCTAGTACATGTAAACAGCCACTCCAGATATATACAGAAATCTGTCCACAATCTCAGTGTTTGCTGCTCCAATGGGAAATACCTTAAAAGATTTCTAGATAACTCAAAAATTTTAAGGACAAAGACCCAAGGCAGGTTTGAAACAGACCACTGGAACACTTACTTACATTAAGCTAGATACTAATGGTAAGCAATGTTTTCAAAAACATCAGATTTGTTTTAATAAGTTTTTAAGGTTTAACTATGGAGATCCCAAGTGTTCTGAATCGCAGAGCCTTCTACAAAAATCACAATACCAACATACTCCTCTATTAAACAGATACCACTTGTATAAGACCCACGGACCATGTTTCAGGTCTGTTTTAGTGACTTCAGTCTCTGGGATTTGTTAGGGTTATTGCTTACATTCCTAATATGCAGACATAAAGAACTCAGTGGTTTATACTAGCTTCTCATGGATCACTTTTGCTGAAAAAGCAGAAATTTGAAAATGAGAGACAAACAGATGGTTAATAATGCTGAATACATGTCCTTCACAGAGTGAATACTATGAAATAGGATTGTCCTACAGCACAAGAAATCTCAGTTTATTAATAAATCAGCAATTAAATCCAAAAAGCCCTGAAGTCTGGTTTTATTTCTAAGATGCTTTACTTTACCAAAGTCTTCCATAAGCATGCAGCACACGAGTCACATGCTTATCCTCAGCTTACCAAGGCTCCTTTGGAACCTCCAGTCCAGAATTTTCACTAGGACGTAAGGCTCAGAGCAGTGCAGCAGAGATGTGCATTCTTTTCCACTCTCCTACCTTGTTAGATTTGCTCACAAGAGAAGGATAACCCACTTACCTCTTGCTTGGATAGTTTCCAGTCATCATTAAGATCCATCTCCTGGAATGACTCATGAGACCTTGGTCCATTTCTAATTTCTAGAAGGTCAATGTTGAAAATCAATGTGCTCTCAGGTGGAATTTTTCCTGTCCAAAACAGAGAAAAGTTAAAACCAACTATATATTCAATGCCATACAAAAGCCATATGCATCAGAGCAATGTTCCAGCAAACCTAGTCATTTCAAAGCATCCTGCAGTTTGAATTAGTAAGGATAAGCATCTGTAACAGTGATGACTACAACCATTTCAGCCTGTAGCCTGGATTCTGAGCAGCCCTTACAGCATAAATACAACTTTAGATGCAACTAGTTTTGTTGGAGATCAGCAGGTGTTGATGCAAGCTCTTACTCAGCAATTACCATCTGAAGTTTATCAAACAATGTTCTTGAATATTTTTTTTCATGGCCAGAGCCAGATAAACTGGAAAACAGTAAAGGAGACTGTACAGTCAGACAGGCTATAGTCAAGACTAATATACAGGGGAGAAGGAAGGGAGAATTTAGTCCTCCAGATACCCCATCAGTCCTCAAATTCCTCTCTACTGGCAGCTGATACCTTGGATCTGCTGTTCTGCCACTGGGAAAATCTCTTTTGTAGAGAAAGGCAGAAGGGCATGGATGATGTTGGTGTCCCACAGCAGTCTCTGGACTCAGGGCACAAAGCACCAAGTTATTTCCAAACACAGCAGAAACTAAGTACCCAAACCTGATCATAAGGCATGTGTTATCACAACAGTATTTTTGATGAAGGTGAACAGACTGGTGAAAACTCCCCCATGCCACCATACCTCAAGGATTTCAGTTTATCAGGCACTGGCTTTTACAGAGATGTGATATGCCCTCATGCTGATGGCTGAAGCTACTGTCCAAGACCTTTCAGCACATCAGATTGCTTCTTTATATAGAGAGAGGTTGAATAGGGCCAAATATACTTCTGTATTGGATGGCAGCACCACAAAAAAATATTTCTGTGCCTTGAGAAGACAGGGAAAAATAACCCACCTCTACCACTTTGGAGCTATGGTGGTAAATGCACCCTGAGCCGCAGTGACAAACAGGCTCGTAGATTTCTGGGATGAATAAAAGTGCAGAATCTTCTGGAAATACAAGGCACAGTGCCCTAAACTGTTTAGGGTTTGGAACACAGGTAATTTTTTGAGTTTTACAGAAAAAGGCATCTGACTCAAATGATGAGTCAGACAGCAACCAAGGTGGGAGGCTAGTGAAATGATGTGCATTTAGAGGAAAGCATGAAGAAAATGAAATAATTCTGCCTTCAAGGGCATCACTTGAAAACAGCAACATAATTATGCTCAAATACTTCAAAGTCTTCCTAAAGCAAGTAATTTCTTACAGCAGTTAGCAGTGTTTAGCTGTTTAACCTTCTTGCACTAAACACAGAGATGAGGCTTGCAAGTCTTTGAAGAACAACTATAGTGCTTTACATATTAATCAAACAATTAGGCCTGTGATGACTACATGAGCACTGCAGGATTTCATATAATTTTGTAGAAAAGTTTACAGCTGAGCCCTGCATAAAGACAAGGTTCCCATTCTCTGGTAGAAACATTATTTCTAATAATGTATCTTGAACCCTATACCAGAGCTTCTAGAAAAGCATGTGTTAAACAGGTACATTTAATAAAGGAGGGAATGAAGTATGCTGTAGGTATGAATACTACCTGGCATGAGGTAATATGGAGTCCTAAGCCTGTGTGCAGCCCTACTTGCCAGAAAATACAAACATGCAAGCAGTCCTCATTCCCTAAACAGTCTCAGAGTGATGGGAGAGAACATCAGCACGATGGACTATATGTTCCTAGATATTTATCCTTTTTGCTTTGGAACCTTGCACTACCATAGGCCATTTGTTGCAACTCTTGTCATGACATAAATATTCATAATAATTGCTAAAAAAAAAAAGTTAAAAAACTAATCCCATAAAGCAGAAATTGGAACCATTCAAGCTGTCACTTGCTTAACTTTATTCCAAATCTGGCCCTCCAGAATAGGAATCTGGAAATATTTGAAAGTAAAAGCCCCAAACATCCTCAGTAGTAGACAGGTTGAGAAAACCCTGCAAACAACGTTTGTGTCTGTCTGCACAGCAGTCAGTGCATTTTCAGTAGGTGACAAGGTGACTGCCCATGCACATCTTACTGTGGATAACAGGGACCACTGCCCAGACTGAAAACAGCTGTAAGAGGAAAAGAATTAATGTCCCTATGTGGAGAAATAACAGTGACTTTTTACTGTATCATCTAAGAACTGGTTGGGCAGCAGTACAGGGAGTTTCTTAGGGCTCTAAAGGAAACCTGAAAGCAAGAATGAGGCTTGCACATGCACATTCATGAAGTATTGCCACAAAAACAGATCCAACAGCCAAAAAGCCAACCGTTACCTAAGAAACCACCTCCACTTGACTGCAAAAGAAGGAGGAAAAAAACAAACTAAAAAAAAAAAAGAAAAAGCAGGGCACTGTTGAGCACAGCACTAACAGAAAAGACACTTAAAACACGGCAGCCACCATCAGGTTCCTGGATTGGTTTTTTCCTGCACTCACCACATAGTAGCTTAATGAATTTTACTGCAGGAAACAAATTTATGAAAAAAAGCACCTGACTCCCTCAATTTTTCTTCTTTAACGGAATCAACCTGGAAAGCTTGAAAGCTTGCTAACCTCTTAGGTCAAGAATAACAATAAAATACAGAGATTAGAAACAATTAGAGCAAGAGGAATGTTTCACATGTTTTACCTTTCCCTTCTTTTCCATAAGCAAGGGCTGGTGGAATAGTTAGCTTCCGTTTCTCTCCCACACACATGTCCTTCAACCCTCTGTCCCAGCCTTTGAGAGCTTCCCTTATGCCAAGTGTAAACCACATAGGTTGCCCATTGTTATGCTTGTGACTGGAAAAGGAATAAAACACTTCGTATTTAAACATCAAGTTCCACAAAAGGCAGATGGAATATACTCATCATATAGATATAGTTAAAAATACAGCACTGCTCAGCACCTTGACACTTCTTAAATGAAAGACCCACACTTTTAAAGTCTTTAAAACTTATGTTTTGCATGACAAGGCTCATTGGGAAGTGGAAAGAAATAAAACAACATTTACCTGGTCTGTTTATGACAACACTAACCAACCCAGAACTCCACCCTCACTTCCCCATCACCTAATTCCACTTGGAAACTGATCAGACTAGAAGGACATTTTTCTTAAAAATCTTAAAAGTCAAGGCCATCGTAAATTGCAAGTATCAGCCCAGCATGGTCATGATAGCAATATATATTTTAACATGCTTAGAAGAATCAGCCTCATCTCTTTCAAAAGAAGCCATTGGGAGGGAACCAAACAACAAAACAACCACATAACAGTCTAGAAAAAAGAACAAACAGAAATAAATTCATGCAAAACATTCAACTTTAGATTTGGGAGACAAGACCCTTTTCTGATTTAACCAGGTGGTACAACCCGAACTACTTTCACTCTACTAACAGACAAGGAATTTGAAAGCTCTATTTACTAGTCATGCAGGAAAGAACACTTACAGAAGTTAGTCAGCAGCAAAAACTTTAGTGTGTCACTAGAAGTCCTTTTAAAGAGGCAGGTTAACTACAAGAGAAAATTAGTGAGATTTTAGTTGAATCGTCTGCAAGACCATAAACATGCAAAACTGTCTTTTTTTCTTTTAATATACAAAAGTAGCCTTCAGGCAGCCTGCAGAGACTTTAGTATTTTGCTGTCTCCCACTGTTAACACTTCGGTGATGTTTTACAGGACATTCAGCATTAGCAAGTCGTTGCAGGCTCTTAGCAGACTCCCTCGAATTTCTGGCTCTTCCTCCTATTTGCATTTCTGTGGCTTTGGTATGTTGACTTGTCTGGTCAGGGGCAGGCAAAGAATAATGAAAAGCTGTGATTGTGCTGCCGCTAGTGGAAGGACACATGTAACTTTTTTAAACTAATAGTCAGCTTTAGAAACCAAACAGAAATTCAGGCGCAGCACAAGACCTATTAAACCGCTGAGATCATATACCAAAACTTGCACCCAAATCACAGAATCATAGAATGGTTTGGGTTGGAAGGGACCTTAAAGATCACACAGTTTCAACTTCCCTGTGGCATGGGCCGGGACACCTTAAAGTAGACCAGGTTCTCAGAGCCCCATCCAAGCCGGCCTTGAACACCTCCACGAATGGGTTTTCAACAACTTCCCTGTTCCAGTGTCTCACCATCTTCAGAGCAAAAAATTTCTTTCTGCTAACCTAATCTAAACCTGCTCTCTCTAAGTTTGAAGCCGTTCCCCCTTTTTCTGTCACTACATGCCCTTGCAAAAAGTCTCTCTCCATCGTTTTTCAGGTAGTGGAAATCCACAATTAGGTCACCTCAAAGCCTTCTCTTTTCCAGACTGAACAATGCCAGTTCTCTCAGCCTTTCCACATAGGTGCTCCATGCATAACATCCCCATTTTTAAGAAACAGCACATGGCTCTACTTCCTACAGACTGACCAGAAAAATACTAAGATTTATTTTATAACGTTGGGAAAGGAGATTAGCCTTAGTATTGGTGTTCATCTTAAGCAGCATTGTGACACACTACTTCACACCAAACTTTCTGAAAAAAGGTGGCAGTGGGAGGGACCTCAATGAGAAGTTTATGCAGTGTTATTTAAGCTCTTTTATCACAAAACAAATAAGGCATTCATGCATTGCTTTTGTTTCCTTGCACACAAGTAAACGCAAATTTTGGGGAGGGAGGAGTAAAAAAACCAACCAACCAAAAAAACACTTGCCCTTGACAAAATGCTCCTCACAGAGCTATTTGCAGATGGATTGCAGACTGCTGTAAGAGGTCTGGATTCAGGAAAGCATGATCAGAAGAGATCATCTATATTAAAATAAATGAATAAATATACATAAAATTCAGAGAAAGTGCACCAAGATTGTTAGAGGGATGGAGCAGCACCTCTCCTACGAGGAAAGGCTGAGAGAACTGGGATTGTTGAGCCTGGTAAAGAGAAAGCTCCAGGGTGACTTAATTGCACCTTTCCAGTACCTCAAGGGAGCCTACAAAAAAGATGGAGAGATACAATTTAAAAGGGTGTGTAGTGACAGGAAAAGAGGTGATGGCTTTAAACTGAGAAAAGGCTCAAATTAGATAGTAGATTTCTTTACCGTAAGCGTGGTAAACACTGGAACAGGTTGTCCAGAGCAGTTGTTGACAAGCCATTCCTGGAGGTGTCCAAGGCCAGGCAGGATGGGGCTCTGAGCAACCTGGGCAGCGTTCAAAGGCGCGTCAGATGCTCTGAGCAACTTGATCTTGTGGAAGGGTCAAGGAGTCTTTAAGGCCTCTTCCAACTCAAGCCATTCTATGATTCTATTCCTTTACTATACATATATATATACGTATACACATATGTATATTTCCCCACGCAAGCTCAGCCACAGCTCGCTCGGAGAAGACGCGCCGCTCACTTACGTCGAGTGAAACATGGAGCCGTCCCTCTCCAAGAAGCCCTCGTAGTGAACCAGCATCATGTCCCCCCACTTGGTCTTCCTGTGGCAGAGGAAAGGTTTGTGCAGCACCTCCACCTTCACGTCGGCCGCGGGGGGGATCAGCGCCGCGCCCGCGCAGCCCAGCGCCGCGCACAGCAGGGCAGAGCACAGCAGCAGCGCCGCCGCCATCGCTGCCGCCTCGCTCCCCTCACCGCGCCGCCATCCCGAGCCCGGCCGGTCCGTCCGACGTGGCAGCGGCGCGCACCGCTGCCAGCCCCCGGCTCCCGACGGCCCGGCACCGGCGGCGCGCGCGTTGATTGGCTCCCCGCAGGACTAGCTCAGGAGGAGCTGTCGCCCATTGGGGCGAGCCCCTGTCCGTCGCTCATTCCGTCCAATCGAAAGGCCCGAACAGCCGAGGGGGAGGTGGGCGGGCTGAGCGCTCCGGGAAGTAGCAGCGCCGGCGAGCGAGGCAGGCCCGCGGAGCGGGCGCACAATAGAGCCGGCCGCTGCCGGCCGTTGATTGGACGGCGGCGGCAGCGAGGGCGCGTTCCGATTGGCCGCGAGAGGCCACCTGCTCTGGGCATTCCGCGCCTGCTCCCCGCCCCCCCCGCCTCTCTTTGCCGCCGGTCACGCGGGCCGCGATTCACAGCGCGGGTGTGCGCTGACGTAGCGCCGCGGGGCCGTGCCGTGGCTGCGCGGCTGCGGCGCTCCTTGCGCTGGGAGCGTGGCGGCAGCGGCGGGGGGCGGGCGCGGCGCGGGCCGGGCGGGGCGCGCGCCCCCCCGCGATGGCGCTGTGTGGCGGCGGCGCAGCGGAGCGCGGGCGGCGGCGGGCGGCGTGACCCCGCCGGGGGGCGGCCGCGCTGCATGGGGCCGGGGGCCGGCCGGCATGGAGGGGGTCCTGTACAAGTGGACCAACTATCTGAGCGGTGAGTTCCTGCCAGTGCTCAGCCTTTGCGGGACGGGCGCCGTCATCTTCTCATACATGTATTTATGCAAGTACATACATGTCTGTATTCACTGTGTTTGCTGGGTGCGGGTCACCGCTGCCCCTTGACCCCGCCGTGCCGGGGACCAGCCCCAGCACTGCCTTATTGTCACTGCCCGGTGTTTATCCCGGTGCCAGTGCCCGTCCGGGGCTCCCCTCGTCCTCCTTGGGTCATGGGTTGGGATTTGGGGTGCTTTGGATGCTCTGGGTCACAGCTAGAACAGCGAACTTCCCCGTTCTCCTCACACCCCCGTGCAACTTTTATTGATGCGAGCCGGGGATTCAGGGCATTCCCAGAGCTAGGAGGAAGAAGTGCTGCCATTCAGTCACACTTGGGGCATTCGGATGGGAAGGCATGCAAAAAAAAAAAAAGGACAAGAAAAAAGGTGGAGAGGGGGCTTGTCCTGCTAGTTCTAGGCCCAAATTTTAATTTTCCTGGTGCTCCCGTGCCACGGAAAGCTGGATTTTCATGGCATGTTGGAAGCAGCCGTGTGTAGCCAGAGTTTGCTGAGCAGAGGTTAAAGGTGGTGGGTCAGAAGCCCCCTGTGTTCCCATGGGATGCCCACTGCCGGGCGCCTTCGAGTCAGGTGAGGCAGAAGTGTGGGATTTGGGGATGTGGATGGGGTCTTGCCAGGTGCAAACCTCTCTGTGGTTTGTGGGAACAGTTTAGAAACTTGAAGGTCAGAGAAAAGTAGCCACGACCACCTTGACATTGCCAGGTGCGAGTGTTGCTCAGTGGTGTTTGTGCAAGGGCTGCCGCCTTGCTTGAATGTTTTCCCGAGAGGCTGGAACAGCTGCATCTCTCTGGTTAGCTGGGAAACTGTAGGAAATCAAAATTAAACAAAGAAAAAGCTGAAGCACAAGTAAGTGTTGAATTCATGTGGTAGGGATGGGGGAGCAGGAGTGGTGCATGAGGCTGAATTTATTGCTGTGCTAGAAGATTGCTGTGACTTTTCCCCTTTAGGCAGTAGGTGTTCTGAGATGAGAATCAAAATTTGTCAGGTCTCAGTGAACAGACAAGGATTTCTTTTTGTTGTTAATTATTTGTGAATGCTCTTGAATTATGAAGTGGCAGTAGGAGAAGCCATGCTTGCCTTATTCATTTGAATTGCTGAACTGTGATAGTGATACTAGTCCTTTCCCAATACTAAAAACACCTATGGTTCAGTTGATTGAAAGTTGTATATGTTTTTCTTTGCATTGCTGAGATGCTGAGGCGTGTCTGGGACCCTTGTGCTTGGTTTTGTGCCATGAGACCTGGGTATGTGTGTCTGGGAAACAATGCATGTTGTAGATAACTGACTGGCATTTGACATTTTAGTGCCTGAGTGTGCCTGTGGTAGGATCAGCTGGGCTTCTGTTTTGGTGGTAAGATGAACACTAAGAAGTATTCTGTTTTCATCAAAGTTAAGTTTTCTTTTGCTAACCACATTGATAAGCACTTCCAGTCAAATGACCCTTCATGAAGAAGGATGACGCTTTGCAAACCTCAGTCTAAGTGAGTGCAGACTGAAGGAAACTTTTCCTTGCATATGTAAGATTTGTACTGGCTGAAAACTAGAAGGGGTTTTGCTGTCAACTGAGAGAACATCTGTGATGGAAGATTGAAGCATCCTTCTGATTTCTTTTTTGAAACTTGACTCTTCTAGTAAGTGTGGTGGTCAGGGTCACTCTGTGCCTTTTCCTTAGGTTGTAGAAGACCCATGGTGTGTTTGAGAACAATAAATTTGCTGTTCTGCGAGCTGTCTGTACATACTAGTGCTTTCTTTTGCCGTAAAATGAAGACTTCTTGCCCTGAAGCCAATAAGTTATAAATTTATACAGAGATGCAAAAAACAATTAATTTATTCTGGAATGCAGTGTTCATTGTAGCAGTAACAAAGAGCTGGAGAGTGAGAGACAGGAAAGCCTCCTTTCAGGGATTAAGGGAAGTAAGAAGGTTCAACAGGTCATCCAGAACAGTATTTCTGCCAGCATTCTGCCCCTAGTATGTTTTTCCTGTTGCTCAGGGTAGATGAATCAGGTGCTGTATAGTGCAAATGATGCACACGACAAGTAGGGAAATTGTGTGTCATCTCTCTGTGTTGGTGTGTGCCTGTGCTAATAACATGGTGCTGATGTACCTCAGAATGAGGAGGACCCCTCACAGAGAAGATAAGACATTCAAAAAAGAACAAGCATAAAAGAACTGCTTTTCCTTCTTGCTGTGAGAGAGGAGCTGACGGGAGTTTATTGGTAATTGAGTCTTTTCTGGGAATTTTGATTTCATAATGCCTTATGTCATTGCCATCATGAGAGGTCAGGTCCACATCAACCCATTTCCTCCCAGCTCTTGGACTGGGAGCTAGATCTGTATTGCAAATTGCATAGTTATTGGCAGCAGGAACATTTCAGAAATAAGAAACAAGTTTGGTTTTCTGTGGGCAAAGGGCAAAGAAAGCACGCCATGATTGCCACCAATTGAAAGACAGATCAGTTTGCCTTACTGCTTAAACAGGTTATCTTGTTTGTAATAAATGCACTTGTTTACTTTATAAAGATTAGGATAAATCAAATCAGTATTACCTGGTTTCTGCTTGGAGGAAGGGTTTTTCCTCTGGTATTGATCCTGTACTCATATTGTGGTTTCTGTATGCAGGGTTTCCAGTGCTACCTTGGAAATCTGTTGAGTTTAGAAAACTGAGATTTTTAGAGTTTTTCTGTCCCCTAATGCAATGGCCACCAGATAGTGATTTCTCAGTGTGTTACTTTTGTTTAAGTTCAAGTGAAGTGTGCCAGCTTTAAATCAGATATACATTCACAAAGTTCTAGCCTATGAAGATCTGGTGGGATCTTGTTTTTGCAGTGTGTGTCCTTTGATTGTTTGTGTCTGTGCTTCCTCCACTAAATCGGTTAAAACCTTAAGAGAGCAGGGAACTTTGCAAGCAGAATTATTGTCATATAAAGTGAGACAGCAGTTTTTCTCTTGGGCAAATATATAATGCATCTGTAAACCTGAAGTTGTTAATCCTCAAAATCCGGAGCAGGGTGGCTTAAATCATGCAGGCATGTAAATTGGCCTCAGCTGAGCTTATAGTCAAAGCATGTAACATGATCTTAAAAAATTCCTAGATTTCATCCTTTGCCAAAAGTCTCTATCTGATGTTAGCTTTGTTTGCTGGGGGCTGGGGATGGGTGTGTAACTATTGCTTCAGTACCACTTACTGCAGTAAACAGCTGGAATGATCAGAGTGTCACCGTGTGCCTTCCCTGTAGTTCCCTCGGTGTGTTGGGCTGCGACTGCCTGCAGTCCTGGCTGAGCACAAACCATTGTGGTGTGGGCAGCATCAAAGGCAGATCCTGGCTGCAGTGTCAGAGCGTGACTGATCTCCATCTGGGGACTGCTGCTTGCAGGATAGAGGAAGGAGAGAGTGGAGCCGAACTGCACGTGAAGGCTGCTCTTTGCTGCTTGGAAACTGCTTCCCATGGGACTCTCCGACTGAACTTAACCTGCAATTCATGCTCTTTGTTGAGCATAACTTCTGATTAATAAAATAAATTGATTTAGTCTTTGGAGTTTGCCTTGTAAAAGGTATAATGATTTTTTTCTCATTAGGTTTATAGAATGAGTAAGCTATTGCTGGGAAGCAGCATGGAGTTGGGGAATACCTCCTTTCACTGATGTGTGTGAGAGCTTGGCACTTTCAAGTTGATTTTTTTCTTTCTGCTGAAATTCAGTTCAGTTCAGATCTTCAGTGTAGGTATACACCCTACCTGGGATTGCTGGCCACAGGCAAGATTGCTGCTAACTCTGGAGGAGATGGTATGGATCAGCTCTTGGATATGGGGTTCAAAGGCAGCTTCATCATTAGATGAAAAATGATGACTGCTTCCACTGGCTTGCCTGGTATTTGTTACATGCTCCATGAAATGGCTTTTATAGCTTTCCTTTACGAAGCTAAGCTTTTGCCGATATTTAAACATTCATTTCCTTATTTGTGCTGAGTAATTCTAACTCTTAAGTAATTAATCTTCCTCAAGGCATGATAGACTCACCTTCATGTAATCACCAGTGACGCTGCATCATGCCACATACTTCAATTAGCTCTCCCCATCTACCTGTATGTAATCATCCCCTCTGTATATTGTTGTACTTTGGATTCTTTTCAGTTTATCCCAGAATACCAAGAGCTATCACCAAGAAGTACATTTCAGCTTTCACATAAAACTTTTAATTACTCTTGTCTCTAATAATTCAGAATTCCTTAATAAACTTGGGATAGAGCTCAAGAAAATGTGAAAAAGTATTAGTTCTTGGATCTAGATGCACATGATATTGCTTAGAGCAAGTCTTTGTTTTGGGAGTTTAAGAAATTTGACCTTTTTTGGGACGTGTTTCCTTCCAGCTGATATCAAGGTCTGGAAATAAGCTCATCTGTTTCCAGACATAGAGGAATTAATCAAAAACTTCACACTTACATAAAGATTTGGTTCTAAGAAGCCTTTTGTAATTTCCCCCTTCATTTTAGCCTCTGGGTATAGTCCAAGTTCTGATTGTATAAAATTAGAAGTCTGGCTTTTGTGGAGTTGGACCTAGACAGATGAGGTTTCTGTTGCCTCCAGGGCAATGATCTGCCTTCTATTACTGGCTGTAGCTGCTCTCAGGATCCAGGTGTTGGTTTAGAATGCCTGACTCTCAGCTAGTTCTGGCTGGATGAGACTTTTCATGCAGGGTACTTCAAAGACTGATTAGTTAATTCTCTTTGGATTTTGCTTAATTGTCTTTGTGTGATTTGACCTTCTTTCGCATTATTTTCTTCCCTTTCCCTCTGTATTTCTTCACGCAGCAATCTTGCTTTTGCCCATCCTTTTTGGAATTGTGTAATTTGCTCACGGTAGAAAAGTTTGATGAGGCTGCAAGAATGGAAATCGGTGTCCCCTCTCTCCTCTGTAAGTGTTAGAGCAGTGCTGCAGAGCCTCCATGGTGCAGCATTCCCTGCCAGGTATGCTGCAGTACCGGTGCCTCTGCATTCAGTCCCTCTGCACTGAAGTAAGTGATCACAGGGAATGGCTGCGTAGGGCAGAAACCAAAGGTGTGGTAGACTGATGGTGAAGAGATATCATCATGGAGTATCTGTACGTGCTTTCATAAATTCAGTGTGTTGGCAGTCTGGCTTGATAACCAACCACCTCAGGGGTCAGACAGAGGAGCAATTTGATTGCTGGGGCTGGGAAGTATAAACAGAGGGGGAAACCTCCCAGGAGCTTTGTATGACTTGAATTAGTGTGTCTGAGCAGTGGGCCTGTATTATTGAACTTCTGCCTGCACCATGATCCCCTCTCTGCCCTTCGTCTTTTCACTACGTCCCCTTCAAAAATGCCTGATGGCTGGTACATTGTGCTCTCTGTGCCTTGGCTGGGCACTGCCGTAAAATCGTTTGCAAACAAACTCAGTTGCCCTGTGATGACAGGATGCTTCTTCAGTGCAGCTAACACTGCCCTCACAGTTGTGATTGAAACAGAAGTGAACTTTATGGAACTCCTGTGAGAAAAATCGTTTGGGAGAAGGTCATTGTTTTAAAGCCCATTCAGCTGTTGCTTCCTTCACTTGACCCTCTAGTGTCCATCAAACGAGTGCTTTAAAAAGTGATACCATTGTTAAAGTGCCAAATCTTTCAACTTCATTACCTTTAGGGGCCTATTTGTATTGATTCCTGCTGTTAATATGCACATAATCAGAATAAAATTGCAATATGGGTATTTTCAGAAGTTGCTCTCTAGGTGACAGGGTAATAGCTCAGAGAAGAGGCATAGATGGTCACACTCTTGTCTGCCTTTCTGCTGTCCCTCATATATACACACTGGATTTTTATCCTGTCAAATTGTTTTGCTGTAAAATTAAGGCTGCGAAATGTGTTCCAGCACTTGGAGCCCTTCCCAAAATAGTGGGTAGCCTTAGGAGGCTGTATAGAAAAAGTAGGCACCAGTTTTGAGTGCAAAATGCTTATGTCAAGATAATCTTTTGCTTTTGTTCCTTGAATGAGAAAGGGGAAAAGTTTCAAGTTGATCTGTGTAAAATACTTTCTTGCTAATTGCTTTTTCTGACTAGAAACCTGATTGACTGACAGTGTCTTTGCCCTGCTAGAACTGAGTTTTCAGCAGTTCTTGTCCAGTTATCAGTCACTGACACAGCACAGGGCAGACGGTGTGGTGCTTTTGCCCTTGGGAGATAAAGCTGGAGGTGAGGGAGCACGTGGCACAGTTTACATTTGCTCGGGGTGGGAGGAAACAATGGATATTGCTCATTCACAATGAGAGATGGCTCTGACTGTCAGGGCACCCACTCTGGGACTTTTTTGTGACCCTGCACAGAAAAACAGGGATCTGTCCTGCTGTGCTGCCTGCAACTAAGTCTTGGATCTTGCCCTTGTTTTAAGCAGTAGGGAGGTGATGGTGGCTTTAAGTCTTCCTATTAGACAGATGTTGTAACATGGAAAGTTCTTAATTATCTCCTATCTGCAGTTAAAGTCTGGATTACGGTCAAAGAAGTCCAAATACTATCTATTGCAAAAGTTTTACAAAAACATATTCTGAAGCTCAAGATATTAATAAGCCTAGGGAGTTACATAATTCTGATGGAAAGCAAGCAATAGTAAAAACCTGAGTGTCTGGCCTTTATGCATTTTAGAAATGCAGGAGGAACTGGCGTCTCTTAATTGCAGCTTGTTTTCCAGGTCATCAATTTGACTTCTTGAGTATGTAATTCTCCCAGATGGCTTGGCTTTGTAGATGTCTGACATGATCTACATATCTTCAAATGTTTGGTTTTTTTTTTTTCTTCAGGCTTGGCACTTTGGGAGGAATGCTGTCTGGAGTCTGAGTTGTATAACATTAAGGTTTGAATTATGTCCAAATTTCAACTGTGTTATCAAGAAATGTCAAGTTTGCTCAGTGATAGCTACATCCAGATTTCCTGAAGGGTAGTGGGGGAAGTAGGCAGATCTTTCTTTCTGTGGAAACTTCTCGAGAAGTAATGAATCCTTAGCAGGCACAGTCTGTGCCTAAGAAAGTAAATATCTGTTTTTGTAGTGGACAGTATCAGATCTTTCAGGTACTGCAGGCATTAGCTGTTGGTTTCACACAGGAGTGTCATATGTACTTTAACCAGTGCCTGTGAAGTCGTCTGGAATATCTTCACTCTGTTCTATGGCTGACACCTTAAGCTACTAATAACTTTTTATTGTACTTTGTTCTTCATTGGGGATTTTTTGTACATACCTTTCCCACCAAGGTCAATTTTTACTGTTAATGGTACTGTGCCTCTAAAATGAGATGTTGGAAGTAAGAGCTGTATTTTTTCCTGCCTGTACAGCACTACAATAATGGACTTAAATTCTTCTTCAAAGTCATGTTAATGCTGGCACCAGTAAGACTTTAAAAGGTTCAGCTTTACCTTTCCATATCAGGTGAAATCTGAATGCTCAGTTCCAAAAATTGCAATATTCCAATGACAGTTTATGGGAGGAAAATAACACTAGTAAACCCAAGACTTGTGTTCTTGGAAGTGCCTAAGTATCTTTTTGCTCCTTTGGGTTTTGTTTTTGTGTTTTCTTTCCTCTAGTCATTTGTCTGCAGAAGTGAAACTCCTGTGATTAAAGACTGTATTCCTGTGCAGTACCCATGATTTTTCAGCCACATGCTATTTTTAGCTGGTTGTTTAGGATAACCTTCCCATGGCTGCTGACTCAGTGTCAGTGAGTACCAGGTGGTTAGTGCATCTTAGTGCATCTTCTGACAGAACCTTGCTGTGAGTCTTTCTTTTTTTTTAATTGTTTTCCTTTTACAAAAATGTGTTTTTATTAGTGTAACAATTCGCTTGTGAAAATATATATTGTCCTAGGTAAAAATTGTCTATCACAGTCTTTTTAATACATATCTAATAATTAAAGAAGAGTCGGCTTCTGCAAAGGAATACAGATAGTTGCTCTGTTCCCCACAAAAAAACCCCAAGACTCAGAACCAAAAAAAACAAATAAAAGTCTCGAAAAATATATTGATTCATAACATATTTTTAACTAGCCTCCAAAGTGATGGAGGCAGAGTGATTTGTATGTTGGCTAATTGATTGCACAGCCTTTGATTGATGGGATGCAATTTGGTTGAGCATCAGCTGCAATTGTAAGCTGTAGGACCATGGCTGAAATGATTCATGTGCAGCAGCAGGAGCTCCAGACTGAATTAGAGGCTTGTATTGACTGTGGCGCTGTGCATTATTTAAAGAATTGGTTCTGTGCCATTGAGTGTCTGAAGCAATTAACTGCTTCTCTCTGCTGAACAATCGCTTCCTTTTTTTATGAGTTCCCACATATCAATAGAGACTTTTAGGATAGTTACTTTATTTTGGAGGCAAGACAAATAGAAACAAGTCTTGCTGATTTTTTTTTTTTTTTTTTTTTAATTCTTGTTCTTGTGATTTTCTTTTTCCCCCGCTTCATATAAAGTAAAGAAGTGTTGAGAGTACTTCGGATTTTTGATATTTTTATATTCTTCTAGTAAATAATGGAAGAGATCTGGAAAGGAATTAAATAATATTTATGTTTAATTTGTTTTCCAGCCACCACACAGGGTTCAGCAATCTATAAACTGGGTTGAACTGAATGCACTGGTATTGATTTAATTTAAAAAAAAGGAGCGGGGGAAAGCCAGACCGTACTCCTGCTGTTAGCCAGAGGCTTTAGGCCTTTCCAACCTTAAACTGTGTTGTGCTTGGTTTCAGCAGTAGTCTAAGGAACCAATTTCTAGCTGGAAAGGAGCTGTCATTCCTCCAATGTGACATTAGTCCAAGCCCAGCCTGGGCTCCTGCAGCACAGTGCTGGTTGGCAGAGCCCTGATGCAGGGGATAGCAGAAGTGAGGACCCTCTGCCAAAATGTCTAAGAGCCATGTGGCCCACACAGTCTTGTCCAAGGGTTCCTTCCAGAGATGGTTTGCTGGCACAGTGTGGGAGTGTCAGAATCTCAATCCATTGGACCTGGCCAGGGAAGCTTGTTGCAGCTCAGTAATGAAAGCTGCTTTCCTCCAATGACGTTGCTGCCTCATTTCTTCTTAAGTTAATGAGCTTGTAGTTTTTAATTAGACACAAATGGTGGCTGTCAGGTCATGTTGGGTTTTATCTTTTCATACTGCTGTAGTACTTCCAAGAGTAGAAAAAAAGGATAATTTACTCCTAAAGTTGGGCAGCAGGGTGGGCAAAAGTGTACCCAGAATACTGGTGTGGGTCTAGCCTTGTGTTTTGATTCTTCACTGGGAAGATATCCAGAAATGCAGGTCAGTAATTCAAGACTATGTTTTACGTGGGCAGCACAAGGAGTTTCAAGAGCTGTTGAAAATTGCTTCACTGAAAGATGGTGCTCAGAATGTTCAGAAAGCAACAGATCCGCCTCTGTTCCTCTGTTGATTTTTAGGAAATTCTTATGTGTTGTTTTTCAAGATAACCTGGCTAGCCCTTTCTTCAAGGGAGGAGGATTTGTAAGGCAAGGCAGCACAGGTGGCTTTTGGGAAGAGTGAAGAGGTGGGTTGAGGAGTGGTGGAAGGAATGGAGGGGTGGTGAACTGAGAAGGTGGTTTTGGAAGAGTGAGTCAGTGATGCTATGTTAGCAAAACTACTGAAAATAACATATGGCATCTCAAGACACACTGCTGAGGTCCAGCTGTGTGCAGAACAGACGTGTAGGTACCAGCAGGGGTTATGATGTACAACATCCAGGTCTGTCCATAAATCTTAATACTTCAAAGGGTTTTGTTTTCCTAGGGGGACTGAGGATCTTTGGGGCCATATTTGCAGCAAGTCTCAAGTGAGAGGGATGGTAGAATTGCAAGGAGAGGTGTATCTGAGAAATGCAGTTTTGTTTTTCAGGCTGGCAGCCTCGGTGGTTCCTTCTCTGTGGTGGCATCCTGTCCTACTATGACTCTCAGGAAGATGCCTGGAAGGGTTGTAAGGGAAGCATCCAAATGGCTGTTTGTGAAATTCAAGGTAACTAAGATACAGTAACACTCAGCTGCATGAAGTTTGTCCAATAATGTTGCATTCAAGATGAGATTTCAGGTGACAAGAGCTATTTGGCAGCTTGATTTCTCTGGTATGTATTTGCAGTAGCTTGATGTATATGCGATTTTTTTATACCATAGTATTATGAAAATGTTGAGAGAACTGCAAGCCTCTAATATCATGGGTATTCTACATGCAGATGGGTCACTGATTTTCATGAGCTGTGCTGGAACATTGCACAGCTTCAAATGACTCCTCATAAGCACAGAGCTGAAGCTAGAAACATGAATACTAAACTTCAGTCCTAGGTCTGCTCAGTCATATTGCCATATTTTTGAGGTTCATTTAAGGGCTGGAAGCTTGAAAGAAAGGCTTGCCAGAAAAGGATACCCTTTCCATAGTGACTCTTAGATTATACTGATCACAAAACTGTCTTTCATAGCTGTACACATGTGTGTCCTGTCCATTCCCTAACTCAAAGGAGAAGTCATAAAATAGCAGTGGAGGAACTTGGGACCATAGATTCCTCCTCTTTCATTACTGTTTGACCTGCCACCTATCACACATCTGCTGGCATGTTTGGTTGGGCTGGGAAGGGCTCGAGGGCTGGTCTGAAATCTATGTTGCTTTCAGTTCATCCCGCAGATAACACACGAATGGACCTGATTATCCCAGGGGAGCAGTACTTCTATCTGAAGGCAAGAAATGCAGTTGAAAGGCAAAAGTGGCTGGTTGCACTAGGAACTGCCAAAGCCTGTCTGACTGACAGCAGGACACAGAAGGAAAAAGGCAAGAACACCCTTTTGCTGGCACAGAATGTTTGCTTTATGTTTCCCCATGCTTTCCCCTAGTGCATGTATATACAACTTCAGTGTCCAGCCTGTGCTTCAGGTCTTTGGTGCTGCTAAAAGCTAAGACATGTGAGAATGTTATCTAGAAATCTCAGGTATTAGTTCTCAGGGCAAGGATTTGAAAAATGCTTTTTTCTTAAAATACACTATATAAAAATAATTTAGAACCATGTGCTGATGGGTTCTGTAAGTACAGGGAGTAAATAGGCCCTGGCTAGGGGTCACTGTGATGCAGACTGTACAAGAATGTAAGACCCCCATCTAGTACAGCTGTCTAAATATGATGACCCAACTTCTCACACCAGTGTCTCTTCCGCTTTGGAGTTCCTCACACCCTTTCCTTCCATGTTCTAATTGGACTGTCTTCTGCCCTCTGAGAATGCCTCAGCAATTAAGAAAAGATTTGCACTGGGTTTCAAATCTGTTAGTATTCAGATACTTAAATCTGACCATGGTCAGGCTATGAAAATTAATTCACTTACTACTTTGCTTTCACCAGCAATCTCGCTTCCCCTTCCTCCCCCCAGTGAAAACCCCTCTTGCTTACAAGTGTGGCATTAGTCACAGAGCACTGTGAGGCCTCATGCCTTAACCTTGTGTAACCTCAGCACAGTGACTATACAGAAGATGGGAAAACAGCAAATTATTAATGTCCTGAGCAAATGCAGGGGGTGGCAAGCACTTCTTTCCCTGAGATGAGGATTTGCTTCTCCTCTTAGCCTTATGTGTGTTATCACCAGGCTTTGTATCTACTGGTTCAAACTGAGTCAGAACTGAGCAGAAGATGCCATTTCACCAGGTGGGGATCTGATGTGCCATGCCTAGAGAACAGAACAAAGTTATATCTGTAAAGTGACATACAGTAGCACAGGGTGAAAAGCTAGTGATGGATTTGCAGAGCTAAACCACATTAGTCTTACTAACAGACTATTTATTTTATAATTCAGGGACTCTAATATCAAAAACATTACTTTCTGAAAAATCTCAGAATGGCTGTTAATCTTATCTGGATTAATCTTCTCAGTTCTGCACTCTGTTTCTCAGTACAAGAAACATATGGACACACTGGAGTGAGTCCAGCAAAGGGCCGCTAAGATAATTAAAGGAAATACCTAGTGAGAGAGCATAAAAGATGAAGCCAGAGTCTTAATGAACAAGAGAAAATATGCATGAATTTTGATACAAACCACTCAATTGAAACATAAGCAAAAATGTTTATGTTGTAAAGATGAGGGAACACTAAAAGGCTGCACAGAGGAGGTTGTGTAGTCTCCATCCTTGGCATCATTCAAAGCCTTGAGTAATTTGCTCTGACTCTTCTTGAACCGGGGAGTAGGACTCGCTGGTTTCCAATGGTGTCTTCCAACCTCATCCATCCCATGATTCAAGGATATCTATATTAAATTAATCCCTTTGTTGGACAGAATGCATCTTTTAGTTCTGGTGTTTTCTACCTACAACCTTATCTAAATAATGCTATTCCTTGCACATTAAGCTACTTTGTGAAAGCAAAGAATATTGTATGTAGGGCTTTTGTCCTATTTAAAAGGCCTGCTAAGACCAAATGTTGTGTATTTACCTTGCACTGGATGCAGTAAATTTAACTTTTTTTTGTTTAACTTTTAGAGTTCACTGAAAACACAGAAGCCTTGAAGACTAAAATGTCTGAACTTAGACTGTACTGTAACCTCCTTGTTCAGCAAGTGCATAAAACAAAGGAAGCCAGCAATTCTGGTGTGTCAGAACCAGAGGTATAGCTCTATTTTTGCTATAGATCACATATGTAAAGTCTTGGGCACATGACCTTTTCTGGGTAGCCAATGTGCTATTCACTCACAGTTACTTAGTGTTGCAACCTCCTTCTGCAGAGAACCTGAGGGAAATGAAGTGCTCACACAACAGTTCTTTTTTAAATGGAGTATTATTATATTGTTGCAAATGACTCGCCCTTTGTTGGGCTAGCAAGTACTGAGATCTGATATCTGTGATCTAGACAGTAACACCTCTGTAAGTGATCATGTGTTTACAGTAGATCGAAAAAAGCAAAAGATCCTTTATAAAAGATAATTTGCATGAAGTGCACATTTTTCTGACTGAGTCATTAATATCCTGCTCCACAAAACACATCCAAAACCCTTAAAAGGTCAAGAGACGTTGCAGACCACAAAAAAAAAAAAGCAAAAGTGATATGAAAGAACTGCTTGATTAGCCTCACTTAAGTTAAAGTTCCAAACCTCGCAAATCTTTCTGATCAAAGAAGCCTCATTTAAGAGGGATCTCTAAAAGACAGTGATCTGCCCCTTCCTTGGAAAGAGAAATGTGTGAAGAAGGATGCACTTCCCTTGCTAGAGAAGATGGTGTGGAGTTCCAGGATGCTTCCCACTGGAGAGATGGGTCTTCAAGTGCAGAACAAGCAGGCAAAACACCTGAAGCTTGATCATTTGTCTGTCCAAACCATCTCTGTAAAGATACCTGATAAACTGTTTAAGGTGAATTAAAAGACAATGCAGAAGCATGATGTAGTGTACAAATGACTAAAAGGCACTGTTAGAACTTGCAGTTCACAGGTGTTGACCTGTAATGTGGTGTTTATCTTGCTCATATTTCATGCATCTGGGAGAAGACTCTTTCCCTGATCTTACTAGCATTTAACTGCAAAGATTTATTGCTAAAAGCATTTCAGCAAGAATATCTCACTTTGCAGAGATGAAGAGACAATGTGATACTTCATTCTGTATTTTTGTCATTTTCAATAATTTTTGTTCGTGGGGTTTTTGAAATGATTATCTGCAGATCATTCTGCATCTCTTTAATTTGTTTACTTTTGATATCTCCTGTCAGTGGTGTTTCCTGGAATGCCATTGTTGAATACATTCAGGTTTAGCATTTCATGCACTTCTAATACCAATAAGTAACTAAAGAGGCATTGATTTCAAAACATAAGCATACTAAGCTTCTTGTATTTGAGAGGCTGACAAGAGTTCTAATACTGCAAGGAGACATAGCCCCAGTAATACGTGATGTCAGTTCTCTGAGCAGCTGACACGTTGAATTTTAATTCATGTTAACCAGAAATCACAACTGGAGAAGCTATGGGCCTTGCAGACATTAGTAGCTCCAAATTGATCTTCTGTGGTAAGTTCATTTCTTCCAATTGATTTTTTCCCACAGAGTGAGATTGATATGGGAGCTCTGTTGAAATCAACCTGTGACACTTTCCTGAAGACTCTTGAAGAATGTATGCAGATTGCAAATACTGCCTTCACTTCTGAGCTACTGCATCAGACCCCACCTGGATCCCCAAATTTAGCAGTTCTCAGAACGAGCAAGGTAATGGCCAGTATCTTCTTCTCTTTGCCTCAGCAGGGATGCTAATGGGTCCTTTTGTCAAAAGTAGTGTTTGTAGCAGTAGGGAATGCCTTTTTGCCCATATCATAGCTACTGGTCCTGCACTGGACAAACTCTGCTATTTTTTGTGGTTTGCAAGTGAGATAGGGCCATTTTTTAAATAAGTGGTGACCAGTCTCTTAACCTTTAATGGCAGGGTCTGAAAGTTACACTGTGGTGTTTCACAGAAAGTCATACAGTGGTGTGTCAAAATACTTTGGCTCTACAGCAAGTTTGTCCATGTGGGAGCTCCCAGCCATTATTACTCTGTTGAGCTACAGCAGTGTTGGATATGTGCTAATATGCCAGTGGGAGCTGATGACTTTAGCTTTCTAATGAGAAGGGCACTTTCTTGAATCCTGGATCCATAACTACATATAGAAAACGGGAACATCTCTGGCAAACAGGAAGTTAAGAACTGTGTAGCAAGATAGATGCATGACTGAATCTGAGAAATGAGGTTGCTTCACTTCCCCGGTATCTAGCCTCATGTTTCTTCTGTTTTTTTTTCAAAACATTTTTATTAAAAGGAAACATTGCAAAGGAAACTCACTACTTTGTTTCTTTTCCATATGCTGTGTGGTGTCTCACTTGACACTTGCTAACTAGCTTCTGAGAGAAATCTGATTGTCATTCTTTTCCTTTTTCTTTTTTTCTTTGCAATATTGTAACAGTATAATAATGTAGCACCATTTTCACATTTGTCTGTATACTGCTTCCAGGTCAGAGAATTAGGGAGTGTTTTTTGCTGATTCCAACTTGTGTTTAATAAAATGTGAAGTTTGAGAAGCATGATACAGTCTTCTTGCTTTAAACAATATTCTTCCCCCTCCATATCTTTCAGGTAAAGCACTCTGTCTTGTCCAGTCACACCTCAACAGAAAGGTATAACAGAAGTCTTTACTGTCAGTCTCTTTCTAATCTGTGTTTGGCAGTGTCTGTTCTTTCCATATTGCTACTCTACTCTTACTGGATGCAGGCAGAATTGCATCACTCTGAGCTGCCTACTTGGAAGCAGGTGAAACAAAAGGGATTTGGCTCATCCCACTTCATGTCTCTTCTGTATCAGTCCTTTCCCTTTCATTTTTCTCTGCACTCCACTTGGTGTCTTACTGCTCAATCACCAGCCAACTCTTTCCCACTTCAGTGCTCCTTCCTGCATTTTAGGTTCCACTCCATAAAGCTCATAAAAATCATTGATGGTGAGCAGACTGGTTCCTGGACTAGGTGGGAAGGATATATATTTTAAAGTACTAATGAGGGGATATTCTAGAAATTACAATACATGCCTGCAATTTTCTTTTCTGTAATCATGTCTTTTGATTATGTACCTTTTTAATAAGAATCAGTGTAAATATACTTGAACTCTGCAAGCCGAGGTTGAGTCTTTAATCCTCTTTGCTGCAAAAAGCTGCCTCATTCTTGTTATTATTTTAGACAAGTTCTTTGCTCAGGGCAGTCTGTGACAGCCTATAACTTCTGTCAGCCATTTTTCTCATGTTATTTGTGTGCTCACAGGAAGAAGCTAGCCAAGCAATGCTTTATGCACTAAATATTATTCTTTCCCTTTCTTCAGGCAGGTGGAATTGAACTCCTGTGAAAATGGCTGTGTAAAAGCAGAAATTAACCATAAAGAGCAAGCAGTTATTAAAAGTATGGAATGTTTAAACTTGGAAATGTATGAGGGGACAGGTGATGTTCATGTTGAAGATCATGTAGCAGAGGATTTGGCAAGTAAGTATATGCACAGTCTTTTGTCCAGGATGATTATTCCATACGTGTAAACTAAGGAAGATGTAGGCTCCTTGTGATACTGCTGATCCCTGACTCTCAGGAGAGGGAATATCAGTCTTTTAGTCTGATCCTGCCCCTTGCAAGTTTTCTCAGCATACCTCCTGCTGCCTTTGTTGATGGCTAGTTTGGGACTGAACAGAGAAGGAAATTAAAAATTTGTTTTTGGACAAGTTGAGGCCCTCCAGGTGCAGATTGACGTGTGTGTAACAAAACAGCCTGGCAGAGCTTGGGCTCTCCATGCACTGTGGGCAGACACATTATTCCCTGCTAGTTTGTAGGACTGCAGTGTCAGAAGGGGCCATGGGATCTTTGTCTGCCTGTCTGAGGGCTTGAACTCTTGATTGCTCTGAGAAATGTTTACAGAAAATTAACCCTTTTTCTGCAACTGAGAGTATCCTATAAAGCATCTTATTTCTTCTTTTATCTTAGCAATAGCATGAAACTTAGATTTGTGTGTGACTTCAGTGAAATGCTGTTGAAAAATTCAGTATAAAATTCCCTCCTATGTGGTTATATTGTTAAGGGCTGCTGAACTTAATTTGGATAATTCTTCATATAACATGATTTTTGCGCATGCTGTTGAATGGACTGTACCATTCTTGAACAATGGCTTTCTCTGCCTGGCTGTTAATCGAAAATATAAATATGCAGTCAGGGAGTCTGCAGAAGTTTTTAAGTGCAAGTTAATGATGATAGTGATTTTGCCCTCATGGGTTCTCTTTGGAGTTTTTCTCATTTTTGGGGTTGGTACTATGTCATGTGGCAAGTCCTTGCAGAGTAACACACATGACACCATTTAGCATAATATCAATAAAACAGCCCTAAAATAAGGACGTCAAACTAATTCAAGTTCTTGGTGTCACTTAGCTACTGTGGTTCCTGTGCACAGAAGAGAAAAGGCTATCCCCTTTTGGGTACACACATTTGACCTGCAGAGTTTTGCTGTCAATATGGGGTGCAGAGCCACCCATAGAGGGTGGGCTGACCCAGCAAGCCCATGGGCTTTGTCTCCCAGATGGCTGTAGCTGAGTGCTCCCTCTCACCCCAAAAGCTCTGTCTCAGATACTTCTCCTTCCCTCTCCCCTTTTTTAAGAGCAGCCAGTCTTTAAAAGTGCTTGAGCACTTAAGTCCCATAGCAAATTTCTCTATCATTTAGGACTTACAGTGTTTTGAGTTAGAAATTTCATAGACCCAAGGTTTTTGCACAGCACTCCTGCAGGGTGACTGCAGACTTGGGCTGTTTCTCTACTCCCCAGCCTCTGTGGCTTAGTGACGGACAGGTCATCCCTCAAGGATAGAGTGGCATCACTCAAACCTGTGTCATTCCTTGGCAGAGACACTTTGCTTTTGAATGTCAGTGATGTCTGGGTATGAGGAGTTTTCTTTTCACCCAGCACCAGGTTTGTTCAGTGGTTCTGCAACTAACAGGAACTGCTGTAAGCCTGCTTTCAGTTGTCACTTGGAGGAAGAGAGTTCCTTGCAGCTTGGTCCCTTCAGCCAGAAGTTCAGTTCTGCTTCAGGTCTCTCTGTAATCCTCACTGACCCTTGAAAGTATTCCTTTCTTGGAAAGACAGGTTCCCTGGGAAATCCTGGATGCTATTTGACAGTCTGGCAGCAAAATGTACTTAGCTATGACTTGTATGATGTAGGTGCTATGAATCATTTTGCTTCTTTATTTGTTCTCTGAAGTTCTCCATGAGGTCAGAAGGTCTTACCATGTATGGAATGTATATGAAAGATTCTGTCTTCCCTTTGTTTTCCTTGTGCTCTGTGTGAAACAGATGTACTTGACCCCAAAGAAAAAATAGACCACAGTGGGGAAGATGTACCTGGATCTTTTTCTGGGAAAGTGTAAAGTTATTTATAGAAATCAGGGAGAACATAGCAGCCTTTGCTACCATACAGGTGTCCATCTAAGCAGCCACTTTGCTTACCTATCAGAAGGAGCAAACACGTTGCTATTGTTCTTTTACTTTTGAAAATGCACTGCGGCACTTCAACAATACTATGAAAGTTACAACCGTGTGACAATAATCTTCCTTTCAAGGAAATGAGTCAGCTCCCTGCTGCACTGAATTGCTTCTTCAGTTCTCTTCTTTCTCACAAGACTTGCTTGTGTGGGCTCCCCTATACGGCAGCCTGATGCTTGGTGTGTCTGATTAAAAGAAATGGGAGGGTGACTGATGGAAATGTGGTCTGAGCACCGACCAAATCTCCAGTGACAGTAGTGGTGCTGGCAGGGATGCTATTAAACTTGCATTATCCAGATATCCAAGTGCCTTCTTTCAAATAGAAAGCCATATTGATGAAAAGGAATAACAGTATGTGTGTGTGTAACTATTTTCTTCGTTGTTTGGTTTTCTTTTGTTTACTATGAATGTTAGGCGTTAAAGACAATGGAGAGGACAAGCTGCAAGCTGTAGAAAGCTGTGGTGCCCACAAGTTGCTGCAGTCAGAAACAAATTCTTTAAGTGGATTGACTCTGTGTGAGGAAGAAAGAAACGAAAATGATTCTCCTACCTTCTTCAGTGTCATGAGCAATAGGTAGTACAGATTTCAGTTAAAAGGATTATTGCAACTTAATGTTAAGCCTTTAATTGACTTATTTTTAAGACTTTTCTGTCTGTAAAACTGTATTTACTGAGATTATTTAACAAGGCTGCCTACAGCACAGTAATTGGAAGAGGATATCTTTTGTAAAATTAGCTGTACAGAGTGAAGTGGGAGGTTTTTCCTTGTTTGTAATTGCAGGCCTTGCTTGCACACCACCCAATGTGTGTTCTCTGCAGTCAATTACCTTAACAAAAGCCATGTTGGTGGTTTCATATCTATAAATTTTACCTCTATGCAAATGACTTGGACAGGAAATCTAATTTTGCTTTTGGATGTTACATAAAAAGAATTGTTATGGTAACAATATTTTCTGCTTGTCCTGAACACCAGGTTCAGTGATATTGAGCTTCGGGAGGAGGAGGGCATACCAACAGAGGAGTTCCTGGAGTCGTGTTATGCAATTGTGCCAGTTCTGGGTAAGTAGCTTCTTTTCTTCTGCCTCCTTCTGACTGCTGCTAGCAGCAAGTAAAGGTGGAGCAGTTGGAAAATTTGTTTCTTCACTGAAGTGGTATACTAGAACCAGTATCAGCAAAATCAGTTTGACAGGTACCAGAACATGTTTTTCTTTAAACAGGATCCACTCTCATTTAGATGGGACCCACATATAAGCTGCTTGGCAATCTAGGTGTCTGTATGGAGCAACAATTTCTCCCCCTCAGAAAAGCAGCATAGATGCCTTACAGTCTAGTACAGCTGACAGCAGACCATCAGCTTTATTTTCTATTTGATTTTTCCAAAGACTTTGATCTTCACCTAGCACAGCCTCCCACTAGCTTGACCCCTGCATCTAGTGGATGTGGTGGCCCTGTGAGCATGCAGTCAAGAAGACTTCTGAACTGTAGGTCAGAGTATTTTAACACTTGTAGCAACTGGGATGGATTGGTTCTATACTAGAGAAAAATATCATTTTGTCGTTCATTTAGTATTTTCCTGCCATTTAGAAGGATTGTTAAGTGAGTAGATGAATTTTTTGTAAAACATGACAACTGGAAAAAGACACAATTTTAAAATACAGCCTTTTTTTTTTCCCCAGATAAGCTGGGACCAACTGTTTTTGCTCCAGTTAAGATGGATTTTGTAGGCAACATCAAGGTAACAACTTACTTCTAGCACTGATTTTTGTTTTTTAAACAAAATATCTACTTTAGACTAGTGCTCAGGAATCTTTGTGGTATGAGTCAATATTGGAAGGTTTAATATTTGATAATGTTACCATCTGTCAGATTAAAGCACTGAAATGCCCCTAATTCTGTTCTGACAGTACATGCTGTGTTTAATAAATCCAGTTGTGTGCAAACTTACGAAATACTTGATTGACTGCCAAGTAAAACATCTGTTACACCTAATGAATATGACTTTGATTCTGAGCTGTATAGGTTATAAGTCATGATGTGATTTTAGCAATATTGACTTTAACCTGTAAAACAAATGAAGGGGGTGGGGGAAAAAACCCTTTGCTCAATCAAGTAGGAGGAAGTTAATGCTTTAAGAAGCAGTTTCTCAGCAGACTGGGGCAGAACTTGCAGACTTGGTTCTTGTTCTGTGAGTTCTTCTAGCTTCAGGTACCTTCTGAAGAACCTTTAAGAACCTTTGAAATACTGGTTATGAGACAAAATGTGTTCACAGCAAGACTTTTCATAGCATGCTCTTTCAAGAAAAAAATAATAAAAGCAAAACATCTTCTGAGTGTATGCTAAGGAATACTGTATACAATCAGATTTGTTTTGTTGCTTATCTTATAGAAGCTAGCTACTGGAAGTCTGCAAATAGCAAGAGAAAAGAACGCTACTTAAAAACGTAAAATATTTATTTTCAAGTGATAGACAGCTACTCCTCCAATGTAGAAGAAAAATCTGTCTGCCCCTTATATATTGTCTCTTTTGTTTGTGTGAGGAGTTGTGTATAGAAACTTGGGAATAAATTGAAACCATTGGCATGCTGAGCACTGCTGAGTGTAATATTGAGAGTTTGCAGTGGTCAGAAGGTCAATTTTGCTTGTAGTTGATGGGACTTCGCTTGAAGAGCAGTTTGAATTAACTCCTTTCCTCCAGTGGGGAGGATGTCATGGGAACCTCAAGCATTTTGTTGAACAGAAATGTAAATTTTTGCCTGAAATACTGTATTTTGGCTGTGTTAGCCAGATGGGGTGTGCCCTGGGATGGCATGCCTAGCATGTCAGAGCAGCCATGCCATGGAACGTGTGTGACATCCTTGGGAATCTGTAGTATCTCTTAGCAGGGAACAGTCATGGTAAACAGATGGTATTTATAAGCCCATGTTGAGTCTTAAAAGGCCTAAAGCTTTGCCTGTTACATTCTTTCCAGAAAATAAACCAGAAATTTATAACCAACAAAGAAGAGTTTGATACCCTTCAGAAGATTGTGCTCCATGAAGTGCATGAAGGTGTAGCACAAGTTAGAAACTCTGCTACGGAGGCTCTCCTGTGGCTGAAAAGGTAATGGCCTTGTATCTGCCTTTACTGTGAACTGCAGGTGCAGTGAGGAGCCTTTCACCAGTGCAGGCTTATGGACGTGGAGCAGACTGGTTGCTTCCCACAGGCTCCATCAATCCAGACTGGCCAGCTTCAAGATTAATCTGCTGTCTGTGGCTGTATCACTGCAACTTCACTAAAAGGCCTGAAAAAAACCATTGCAGGCAAACTTTTTTCCCCTAAAAGTGAAGTTACAGTAAATGACTGACTGATCCTACTTGGCTAGGGCATCAAGCAGATGATTTCAAGCTGGAGCAGAAGTGTTTAGCAAAGTGTTTTTCCCTTGGACTGGGAGAGAGGCTGGAGGAGGTGGCTGCAATTTTGTTCAGATTGAAATTGGCTCCTTAATTCTGAGTTTTATTGCACTTCGGAGTTGTATTGCAGCTTTGGGGGCTTTGTTATACTTTGGGTTACTTTCTTATAAACCTGGTTTATTTTTTTCATGGGTTCATCCTGGCAGGGGTTTAAAGTTCTTGAAAGGGTTTTTGACGGAAGTGAAGAATGGGGAAAAGAATATCCAAACAGCTCTGAGTAAGTGCCAATTACTTCATTCTTCATGTGTTTCTAATTTTACATACTTGGCTACTTTCCTCCTTGTTTAGAACCTGTGTCTTCTTTTCTTCAGTGACTGAGGAGGCAAGTGATCTCTAAGACACAACATTTTTGAAAACTGCAGTTTTTTAAAATGACTGCCTAGAGATGGGTTGCTGGATAACTGGTAAATGTTGATTCATTAGCAAATAAAGATTCCTTTAATTGGCATACTTTTGGCAGAGGAGACAGTCATATCTTAGGGAAACAAGTGCTTTGACTCATTCAAATTTCTGTACTGGTTTGCAGTGGGAGTGTTCCCAAATGTATAATAGCTGTTTTGTTAGTTTTAGAATTCCTTGTGTGATTGGCCATCATTCTTTGAAATCACCTCTTTGCCAACATGGTTGTGAATTGCCTGCATCAATTAGCAGGGAGGTTGTAACAAAGGATTTTTTCCAAGTATGCAATTTCTGACACTTTCTTTGTCAGGCTACTGGCCACAGCAAGTACAAAACAAAATACAAAGCCCCCTTAGACTTGACTTGGTTACTCCTGGGCAAGACCCTCTCTATATGCCTGCAATATAATGTAATAATCCTTTAAACCAACTTTGAAACAGCTTTTTTTACAGCTTTTTATTTTGTCTTCTTTTACACAGCAAAGCAGTTGCCTCTTAGAATTAGTAGAAAGAGCTATGTATGTAGCAGCTCTTGGAAGTGAACTGCAGATACATTGCTACCAGATATGGGTGTTAAACACCGTGGGAAGTGTTTAGGCACTTACTTGACCTTATGAGTCTGAAGGCTTCAGCACTGAACTACTCCCTGAATTGTTCTGCATCTGCAGCAGAGTCATGCTGCTGGTTTTTTCTGCTTTTTCATTCCTTTTTTTCCCCTGAAGAACTCTTCTATATCTGTACCACCACTGCAGCTTTGGTTTACTGTTGGAATTTCACTTCATACAGTATTTTCTTAGACTTTACATTAGCCTTCCTGTCTGTTAGAACACTTACTTGCTGTGGATGAGTTGAAGGAGATTTGACAGCAGAGCTGAGACTCCAGTACAGAACTCCCAAATCTGTCATCTCCTTTCAGTCATAACTTCGGTACTGAGAAATAGCCATTATTTACATTGAGTGGCAAGAATATACCCTTGAATAGTCATTTCTGTGCTCTGAGTTCTCTTTGTGATGCAAACTTCAAACTGCCATACATCTATCTCTTGGGTTTTTTTTTCCCTTCAAGACAATGCTTATGGAAAGACATTACGGCAGCACCATGGCTGGGTTGTCCGTGGGGTCTTTGCAGTAAGTATTTATCTTGGCTGCTGATAGAGCTGGGGGTCCTGTCCACGTGATCTTATGCTGTGTGTAACTAATAAACTATGTTAAAATTCTAAGTGTTAAAATGAATAGATTCCTTTGCCAGACCTTACTTTCAAAGTGAGGATTGTGGTTTTCATGATGTTTAGTAGTGGACTTTCAGCGTGGAGCCTGCTTTCTACAGACAGATTGCACTTGCATGCACTATGTTTTAATTATGTGCTTTTGAGCACAGTCTTACAGGGCTATTAAATGAAGAAAAGAGGATTTGAGGTTGCTTTTTTTGAAGATTGAGCTCTCTTTGAATATGAGAGCATTCAGACAGGGCTAGCACAATGTGTGTAGGGAGTTGAAGTAGAATATATTGGCTAGAGGAAATTTTTTTGTCCAGTCTGGCAGCTCCCCCTTGTGTCTGTCACTGGAAAATTATCACTGAAATTATGAAGGGAAAGAGGAAAACCTCATCCAGGCAATCATGACTTTGACTAAGAGAAGCAGAGCTGTTGGAGAGAGCTTTCTAAAGAGCATGTTGAGAATTTGGTGATGGTGATTTGGTGACTGAGTTGGGAACTCCCCTAACAAACTATACTTTATCTGGGGTTTGTATTTGATTAATTTCTGATGTGCTCAATTTATTTGTACAAACTATGATACACAGACACTTTCTAAAAGGCATCTCTAAAGAGATCTTAAACTGGGGATTTACACAAAAATAATTTAAATATATATTTTTAAAAGTTAGTCTCCCTTCTAGTTTAAATTCTCAATATATGCATGTACACGTGATTAAATTGAAGCTATGCCATCTAAGTGCAAAGAGGGAAGTCTTAGAAGTTTTTCATTGCTTTTGTTGTATTTCTTCTTTCATTCTGTGTTGCAAATCTAAAAGCTTTGTTTCCTCTCCCAGTTAGCTTTAAGGGCAGCTCCAACGTATGAAGATTTTGTGGCAGCTCTGTCTGTAGATGAGTGCGATCCTCAGGAAGAAACATTTTACAAAGGAATGCAGAGGGACCTCAACATTTACTTACCAGCCATGGAAAAGCAGCTAAATATTTTGGACACTCTCTATGAAATACATGGTTTGGAGTCAGATGAGGTGGTATGACTACAGCAAGACCATATCTTAAAAATTCAGGGACTGTGTCTGTTAACAAAGATTTCTTCCTTTTGATTTTGGGACATTGTTTCTGTTCGTTGTATCTTTTCAGGTGGGATGGGTGTTGAGTGTTTTGGGGGAAGGGTATGTGTGATTTTTATCTTTTCATTGCTTGTGTTGCATTTAAATGCAGAGGTACTGTCACTCTTTGGATCATAACTATGTCCGTGATGAATGTTTTTGACTGTTTCTCTTCTGCCTGTGCACCTCTTCTCTTCACCTCATAAAAGTAACAGAGCAGAATTTGGCCTTTGCTGCTGTAGCTGAGGAGAGACCTGCTCATGCAGCAGAGCTGTTGGGTCACCAGCATGGCACCCAGGCAGGGTGCTGCTGCCTCTGACTCTCCCATTCCCTGTGCCAACTCCCTGCCATGGTGTAGGAGAATAGTGAGAGTTATTGTTACTCTGGTAGCAGCTAAAGGACAGCTAAACACCAGCTTATAATGCAGTGAGTTTGTCTCTCAATTTGGATTGAAGCTCTTTCATGCAAATAATATGTTTGCATGACATAAATATTTATTAAATTAAATAAACATTTTAATCCAAGTATTACACAGCTCTTCACCACAGGTGAAGTATGTGGCTGGTGGTCTGAGTGGCCCCAAGGTCTAGCCTTTGAAACAGGATGTTGTGTTCCCTGACCAGCTCCCAGTATGTGCTATGGCTTCCCTGCCAGCTCCTGCTAGTGGACCACAGATTTGCTGACAGAGACTCAGCCCAGCTAATTTCAACAGTACTTTACACAAACATTTGAAGATCACATCCATCATCCTGGCTTATTAAGGTTAAGGAGGGTTTTTCTGTTTTAGGTTTTAGGGGTTTCTTGCATCAAATTCATGCAAAACTGTAATACTTGGTTTTAAGTTGAATATAGCTAGCAGTTTGAAAAGCAAGTATCATTAAAGTCCTTCCTAGACTGTCATTATGGGCAGAAACTTCATGAAACTGGACATGAAATGAGTAAAGTATAGGGGAAGCTAAAATTTGTAATGCAGCTATTAAACATGGGACCAATTACAAATCTTGAATTTTGAAATTATTTAGAAGTGACTAAAAGTTAAGAAAGATTTCCCTTTTTCCCATTGTGCTGATACAGATAAAAGCGTGTTCCTTAGCATTGCTGCTGTTAAAAATAATGAAAAAGTCCTTTTAGCTACTGATATGGTTAGGGACAAAATTTCTAGTTGTGTTGGTGACCAGCCAGAAGGCTGTCTGTGACTCCAGTTCAAGGCATAAGCAGGTCTCACTGTGTTGACCTAGGGCTTCAGATGGCTTTGTACAAAGAGCTGAGTTTAACTCACATGCAGGAAGAGTGAAGACTGTGCTAGTGAGGGACTTGGTACGTTTTCATAAATACAGAAGGCAGTGTTGCCATACTCATAGAAGTAGGTGCTGGCTTTTGCTAGGCTAAAACTAGTGGTGTTAGTAAAATGAATGTACTGCAGACCTGCTGCCCTGCATTGCTCTATGATAGGAGCCTCTGCACACTGAATACTTGATCCTTTCTAAAGAGCCTAGCATTGTGAGCTTTAAGAAAAGCATGTGATACTTGAAGAAAAGGCCAACATCAAACTTACTGCATAAAGATAGATACCAGATAGATAATTAGACATTTGTAGAGTCATAGAATATGCTGTGTTGGAAGAGACCCAGGGAATCAGGATCATCAAGCCCAACTCCTGACCTTGCACAGGACACCCCAAAACTCCCACCATGTGCCTGAGAGCATTGTCCAAAAGCTACTTGAACTCAGATGGACTTGGTTCTGTGACCTTTTCCCTGGGGAGTCTGTTCCAGTCACTCTCTGGGTGAAAAACTTTTACCTATTTCCAACCTAACACAAAATCCAACCTAAACCTCCCCTGACTGAGCTTCATGTAATTTCCTTGAGTCCTGTCACTGGTCATGGGAGTGAAGCGATCAGTGTCTGTTCCTCATGAGGATGTTGAAGACCACAACAAGGTCTCCCTGCAGTCTTCTCTTCTCCAGGCTGCACAAACCAAGTTACCTCCTCATAAGGCTTCTCCTCCAGACACTTCACCATTCTCGTGGCCCTCCTTTGGACACTCTCTAATAGTTTAATGTCTTTTTTATGTTGTGGCCCCCAAAACTGCCCCCAGCACTGGAGGTGAGGCCACCCCAGCTCAGAGCAGAGCAGGACAATGCCCTCCCTTGCCCGGCTGTGATGCTGTGCCTGATGCTCCCCAGGACAGGGTTGGCCCTCCTGGCTGCCTGGGCACTGCTGATTCTCATTCAACTTGCCATCAACCAGGACCCCCTGAGCTCTCTATAGTGCTGCTCTCCAGCATCTCATTCCTGTCTGTGCACACAACCAGGACTGTCCTGTCCCAGGTGCAGAATCTGGCACTTGCACTTCCTAAACTTCATGCATTTAGTGATTGCCCATCTCTAATTTGTCGGGGTCTCTCTGCAGGGCCTCCCTGCCTCCAAGGGAATGCCAGTTTAGCTCCTCCCAGTTTGGTATTACTGGCAAACTTACTTAGCATCCCTTCCAGTCCTGTGGCCAAATCATTTATGAAGATGTCAAAAAGCAGAGGGCCAAGGATGGAGCCATGTGGAACTCCACTGGTGACAGGCCACCAGCCTGATGAGTCACTACAGCCCTGTGTGCCCAGCCCATGAGCCAGTTGCTCACTTATCATGGAACATGGTTTTTGAGCTGTGAGCTGGACATCTTGTCCAGAAGGATACTGTGAGAGACTGTTGAAAGTTTTGCTGGAGTACAAAAAGATTAGATCAGCTAAGTGGATTAGCCTGCCATAGAAGGAATTCAGTTTTGACAAACAGGACTTCCCTCTCATGAAGCTGTCCTGGCTGTGACCAATGACTGCATTGTCTTTTGGGTGTTTTTCAATACCTCCTGGAATAATCCTTTCCATGATTTTACCTGGCACTCAAGTGAGACTGACAGACCTGTAATTTCCAGGGTTCTTCTTCCCCTTCTCGAAAATCAGGACAGTGCTTGCCAACTTCCATTCAGCTGGGACATCTCCAGATTCCCAAGAGACTTTGGGTTTAAATAGTGTGGCTTCTTGCTCTGTCGTCTTCTCGGAGTTTTACCTATCTGTAGTTCCTAGGTACTCAAGAGGGATCAGAAAGAATCAGGTTTTAGTTCTGTGGGTTGTCTTCAATTAAGTAGTATATATATGAGTACAAAGTCAAAACTTTTGACCAAAGCTCTATTTAATTATTTCACTACTCACAATGCTAAAAATGAAGCTGAGAGCCTTTGGGATTCAGTTTTTTGCTGCTTCTACGCATGAAACCAAAGAAACCACCCTGTAGGAGAACAACGAACTTTCCACTCCGTATGGTTTCCTCAGGATTTTCAGCTGTTCTGTGGGAAACTTCAGTGTAACAGTTGTAGCACTGTACAGCTTCACTGTAGCTGAATGATTTGGAAAGATAATGGAGATCACATTTCCACAAAATATCAGCTAGGTTACAGGAAGACCAGGAAAGAGATCCCTCTCCTCTAGAAAAATTAACTGTCAGATCATGAAAAAGATTGAATTTTTTTTTTTGCTCTAAGTTTTTCCAGTAGTAGTAGGAAAGCATATTCAGCTCAGAGTATTTGTAGGTATTTTTAGAGTTTCTGTTTTGTTTTGGTTTGTCTTTTAACTAGCAGGAGAACCACTAGTTTGTTGGGTGTGCATCAGATGCAAAATTGGTTTCAAAAAGTTAGGAGGCTTTATTTTGTAGGCAGACAACAACTTAATTGGGCCGCTAGCTCCAGTTACTAACTTCTACCATTCTTCTGTCATCCAACAAGCAGGGAGAGCATTCCACATTACATATTCTCTAATCAGCATGGCATCCTGCCTCAGAGCAGGCTTTCTCATCTTGTTCTTCTGTGTAAAGTTGTTTTGTTTTTTTTTTTTTTTTTTGGAACTCTGGAATTGGTGCTTGAGAACATTTTTAGGAGACCATGGCTTCAGGAGACCCCTCTGTGCTTGTTGTTAAACAGCGCCTTGCAGAGAAGGAATTGAGCAAGGTCTCCTTGCCTTCAAAACTTGCACTTCACCATGCACTGCTTTTGCAGGGCGTTGAGCACTTGTAAGACTTGTGAATGCTATCTTTGCAGTCAAACCACCACTGAGAAAGAAACCCATGCAGCATGTTGCAGAGCTGAACTCCAAGTTACACCTCTCAGGATGTAATAGTCCAGATGACCAAATGGAAGCAAATACACTGGTAGACAACTCACTGCCTTTTTCTGTGGTGTCGGTTTGGCAAGCAGAGAGGATGGCATTTCGTTAGAATAACTGTAGAGAACAAGCAACTAATTTTTGGCCTTCAAATTTAGAATTAGAGAGAAGATCAGTGTTTTCTGTTCCATTTGTTTGATTTGTTGATTACTTAGCGTTATTTTCTTTGTTGTGTTTTTTTTTAATGGCTGACATTTGTGAACAACTGACCTGCACACTGATAGAGATCCACTTGACTCTCAGATAACAGCGCTCTGGCTCTGGATACTTTACATGAACGTCTTTGGTTTCTTAAGTTGAGCTAGTCTGAAGTTTTGCATCCCTTTCATTTAGAAATGCTTTTGGCTGTTTCCTTCAATGTCTAACAGTTGCATATTCTCAGGGATTTTACTTACCCAAGGTGAAATAAGAGTCATCACAGCTTTACCCTGGGGAGACTAAGGCTGCTTTTTTTGAAGTTAGTATAGCTGAGCGTAGAGCTCTGATGCAGCATATGAGACAGGCAGTGTCCATACAGTGTGCATCCTTGCTGAGACATGGTAAGGCCCGAACCAATCTGATAGAAGTGCTATCTAGTACTGAATAATTGCAGTCAGCATATTTGAATAGAGACCATGAGCACATCTTTGTTATATAGTGTTACTGGCATTAGAGCAGAGCTCTCAGTTTCAGTCACGGTCTGCTTAGCAATCAGACACTTTATTTTATTTATTCTGTGGGGGGTTTTTGTTGGTTTTTGTCTTTTGTTTTTTTAAACAAGATATATTCTGGATCCCTCTCTGCTATTTAAAGACACCATACTCAGTTCCATATTGAAGTTCTGTAACATTACAATTGTAGAATATGAACTGCATTCTCAAGTGCTTTAGTGTAAAATGTAATGAGTCGTTGAAATTGACTTTAAAGTTAAGGGCCATGTACCTTCACTTACAATCTATTTGTAAAGCATCATCAGGATTTAAGTTACAGCTGTTTGCTTTTAAAATCTTTCCTAGTTTTAAAAGTGTTGCTTGCTTGGTTGGACATGTAAGAAGTATGCCCAAAATCTGCCCCAGGTCTTTGCAGCCTGCTTTGGCAAAGGGGTGTGGGCCATGATAGAAAAAAGTTCTGCATATGTCCATATGCTGAACTTTCTAACCCTTTTTTTTCATTGTCACTTCAGCTTTTGTGAAAACCTTTAGGGAAGCTTAAACTGCCTTTCAGACAGCAGGGAAGATCATTAGCATGTTCCTACCTGGCTGTCTTGACCTTTCTCCCTGCCTGGTTCTTCCTTTCTATCCATTGTCATCTGTTTTGCTATCAAAGCTGTTGCTGTCAGAGCAAAGCAGGATGTTTAGTAAGGCATGCAAATATAAACTCGATATTCAGAAATGAATTCTTTGGCAGGCTGTGTAAATTGGGACATTTCAGACTTGGGTGTTCTGCCTCATAGGAATGAAAGCACAAGGTTTTTTGTGTTGATGTTTTATTTTGTTGTTTAGTTTACTTTTTTTTTTCTCTTGCCTGCATAGCACAGACAAGAAAACCAAAAAAAAATCAGTGTGGAAATAACTGAATTCATGCCTCGTTGCTACCTTCTGAACTCCCCTGGTGAACAAACCGTGTAAACTTCTGCTTTCTCCAAGCAATGTAAAACCTCCCTTGTGCAGGAGGGGTGTCATAGTGCACCTACTGGCTCTGAGCAAACCCAGGCCATAGCTGATCCTGCTCACAGTTGACACAAGGATTTAAGCACTTGCTTTGAAGTTTTGACATAGGAGTATGCTTCACTTACACACACACGTGCACCATCCCACTGGCATGCAGTTCTTCAAAATGCAGTTTTAGTTTGTTGTTTTTAGTACTCTTTTCTTGGTGTAAGATTTCTCCCCCACATACTTCAGATGTGCTAAAGCTGGATCTTTTAAATACGAAACTTCCTTGTTTTCATTTCCTTATTTCTGCTTAACACTAAGTATGTCAACTTTCTTTTGCATTTCAGCATTCAAGGGGTCCAAAAGTTATTGATTCCTTTATTTAAAGCCATGTTGAAAGTTTGAGATTTATGTCTACTTGAAACTAAATTAGTAAATTACATTCCAGAATACAGTAATTAAACTGAAAACCAAGGCAGCTTGCTTTTATGGTTTTCTTTCCTATTTTCTTTTTTCAAGCCAGTTTTGGGCATGTATCTTTATCAATGTCAAGCTAAGCTTAATGTAAGCCTTACTTTGCATACTAAAATATATACATATTGAAATACACTCAAAGACAAAGAGAAGCTATGTTGCCTCACACTTCAAATTTACTGAATTCTAAGGGCTTGTTTGTGCCCCCCAAATCACCTCTGTCAGTGTAAGCTTTGCACAAATTGTGCTGTCAGTTCAGTCTGAAATACTCTGAAGTTTCCAGTTTGCATCATTTCTCAAATCATACAGTGTCTGTCTCTTCTTTTGGAGCATTGTTAAGACTTTGACAGACTTTTATATTATTTCATTATAATAAACTTATTTTAAATAAGCATGTTTTTAAATCTCGTTTTCTCCTTGCATGGATTTTGTTTCTTTTATTACAATATAGGGCCTAAAGTGCTCTTCAGGACTCCGTTTGTTATGGGTACTGTGTGAACAGTAGAAACCAGTATGTTTCTGGTTGACAGAAACTGCCTGTATGTATCTTTGTGTGAAGAATGTTAACACACATGAAGCCTGTTTAGACTGCAAGAATAAAAGCTGTGTCTGGCACATGGTTGTGGGTCCTTGGCCAGTGTAAATATGTGAAGGTTGTAGTTACAAAACCCATCCGGGCAGTGTGAGAGGAATTTGTATTTTCGAATTACATGTATTATTTGTCCTTGGTCTTGAATCTCTTCCATAGATAATTCAAAGACTTCAGAAACTCCTGTGTGGTCATCTCGAGATGTGGATAGTGACTGATGCTCCTTAATGTGAATGGAACATACCCCTTCCCTCTCCCTTTTCATTCTCCATCTGAAGACAGCAGAGCTGATACCCAGCCGTGTCTCTTTAGTAAGGGCAAGTCCCTCTGTAAAGTGACAACAACCAGGCAGAGAGCTGGGCCATAGCAGAAGCATTTTCTCAGCTGCAGAAGAGCCCTTGCCTGTGCCTAACCAGCCCCATGGCAGGGGTGGGATGGGGTGCACATACCCCGTTGCACTGCTCAGCCAGAGCTGCCTCCTGCCATGGGATACAGGAGATTTTGAACCCTTCTAATTGCATTTGGCCCCAGAGCATCATCCTTGCAAAGGCCAGGAGTTGTATTTGCTTCAGCAAAGACTGAGCATGTGTCCTCAGTCCCCTCTGCAAACTACCTTATTCTCCTGAACAGCCAAACACAGACCTGCAGCACTGCACAGATATGTTCAGGTAGAAATCCCATGCACAAAAAGATACCTCCCAGGCAAGTGTTACCTCACTGCAACTTCAGTTGATTAGAAAAACGAATCTATTGCCATTACAAGATCCCAGATGAACTGCAGAAAGAGCCCCAGTTTTGACAGTTTGCCATATTTGTTAGTAAAGGTCAGGGGATGTGATACTGGCTGCTAAATTCCTGTCCCTGCAGGAATCTAGATGCATGGTTCAAAATAAGAAATTGGTGTGCTGAGCATGTAGGGTTTGTAGGAGCACACAGGTGCTGCTGCTAAAACGGGAAGGTCAAAGAGGACCCATTAGATTCTGTAATAACCGAAATATCCTTAAATATTCTTTTTCCATAGGGTTCATCTGTATGGGTAAAAACAATGTTTTCTGATTTTAAGAGGGAAAGACAGTGCAAGCTCACAGCACCAAAGCCATGACTAATGCAGTGAGGCAGAGTGCAACCTTCAGTGGGCTGCTTTCGTTTTAGCATGGGGCTGGCATGCAGTTCTGCTAACCTCTAGGAAATGAAAAGCTATTGAAATGCACAATATGGGACCAGAACTCAGACTACAGCAAAACCTGGAGTTCAGTTTTAAACATCAGTTTAATACGTTTATGCAAAGTTGTTCCCTAAATTTTATCCACGAGGAGAAAAGTTTTATCATTTGAGTACTGACAGAGTAAGAATCAAGCACAAGTACAAGAACTGAAAAGAGGAATTGCAGGAGATGCTGCAATACACCAGACATTTCCAGACATTGGTGCAACCAAGCTAAGTGTCTGTCCATTTGAATGCTTTTGTGCAAGATGTCACCGTGTGTGTTTTCATAATATTTCAATACATTGACCCAAATATATTAAAGAGCAGATATTTATTCCACTCCTGTGTCTAACACAGGTTTCAGATTTGTTTCTTGTGTGTTGCCAGAAAAAAACAAAACAGCCTTAGAAATCTTCCAGCTTCCCTGCCCTGCCCCTGTGAGGGGATGGTTCTCAGAGAAGCTGCACTGATGGCACTACTGGCTCAACCCCCGGCTTTGGAGATTAGGGAAAAAGGCTTTTCCAGCTTTTGTTGTGGTCTGGCATTCCCCTAGCCTTCACGTTTTACCAGCCTGTATTTCGTTGCTGGTGTCCTGGCTTGCAAGGTCTGGTAAAATTTTTGTAGGGCCTTTCATTGCTTACACACAACTCTAGGGAGGTGTCACCATGAGTTCTGCCTGCAGCAGGAGGAGCTGAAACTGGTGACACTTGTGTCCTTCCAGAGCTGTCAGCCAAGGAGCTTCACTAAGATGCTGCTTGTGGGTGCTGGTGCCAACCAGCAGCATTTGGCTGCTGTCTCTGCTTGCACCTCACTGCTTTCAGCTAGATGCATTGGTGTGTGGCATGTGCAAAGCCCTACGGCCATGCCAAAGAGAGAACAACTCACTGTTGTCCCAAAATCAAACAGATCTGAGACTTTGAAATGCATCTTGCATCAATTTGTTTTTACCAGGGCTCCTGCTCCAGCTGTGGCTTTCTGCCAAAATAATTTCCAATCAGTTTAGCATCTGTTTTCTGTGTTGGTATCGCCAGCTCATCTGTAGTCTTCAGAGACCAGACGTGCCTCACATAGTTTCCTATAGGTCAGAATTTTCCACTTGCTTTCTTGCTAAGCAGCTGGTACCCAACCTCTTCCTGCAAGCAGGAGGAACTGGGCAGAGTTCTCTGCTCTGCTGCCACCCCTCACCTGCCTCGCTCTCCCAAATGTGACATGGGATCTGTGGCCTCAGGTACTGGCTGAGCACAGCTCTCCATGTAGCACACAAGGGAGCAGCAGCCAGCTTTCCCAAACCAACCGAGCAGCCCTGCCCCACGAGCAGGACATGGCTGGGTGCAGCAGGGTGCTGTAGGTGTCTGAAACCTGAGCCCTGGGGCAGCTGGGAGAGGCTTTCTTGTCAAAAACCCCCTCATCAAGAGCCAAGAGCCCTGCTCTCCCACACAGCTTCCTTCTGTGCCCTGGGCAGGGGTATGAGGCACTGACAGTTCTGCCTCAGCAGATGTGCCAGCCAGGCACAGCAACATTCTTTCACATGCTTCCCTCCTTGTCAGGATCTACTGAATGTCCCAGTCACTCAGTGGACCATGCCAGGACATTTCACTCTTTATTTTCTTCAGTCTAGCTTACTAAATTCCCTCTCCTTCCCCACGAGTCTTTTCTCTCACCTTCCACCTAGAGTGCACCCTCAGTGTATAAAGAGTCATTGTTACTTATCCCCAGTCACTCACACTTCACCAGTCGCCTTGAGCAGGCTGCTCTCCCCTGGGGCTCAAACCAGCCCCTGGGCAGAATCTGGGGAAAACCCTGGACTATTTCAAAGCACTTGGACGTGCTTCTTGTCAGCCAGCCCAGAAGTTTCTTCATACAGCACTTTGTTTACTTATGTAAGTCTTGTGTGGAGAGTTCATATAGCCAGACTACACTCCTGAAATAGGATTCCCTTCCGACCAAGCTCTTCCGCTTTGGATAAAGTAATTAAATATTCATTTACATTTTCTTAACCCTGTATCATCAGGCGTTGTTCCCAGCCTGTGAGTATATAGCTGTTATCTCTGCATGAAGAGGATTTATCTGTCCATATTTATATTTTGTCTACCGACCATGTCAAATGGAGTTCTGCTTTCTGCTCTAATGATGGAGATGCCTAACAGATAAAACCAGGATATTCCTACACCAATTGAACTTTTCAAAAACAGCGATTTTTTATCACCTTTTTGTTAAAACAGAGACAAAAAATAATCTGCTGAGGGAGTCATGCCTTAAAGAAGTTTCTTACAGGCTTCACAGTTCAGTGGAACCAAGGTAGAGTCTGGAAAGCTCAATTTATATCCCTAAATAAACAGAAGATATATATAACCACATTGGTAAATTACAGTTGATGGGTGTGTTTTGAGCCACAGGTGCTGAGGCTGTGGAGGGAAACTCCTTCCACTCCCAAATCCCAATGTAATTAATCTGCCGTGGTTACAGCAGAAATGAAGAAGTCACCAGCCTTCACATACAGATGTGCTCACCAAGCACATCTGCCGGGAAATGTGGGTGTGAGTGTTGCAAGCAAAGAGAGAAACCGGAGCCACCCGGCATCACTCCCACAGTGCTGCAGAAGCCCCTCCATGGCCTTTTGGGGGGCTTTGGCAGGAAGATTTAGTTCTGTTCACCCTGCAGCTGGAGCCTCGCTATACTCAGGGCTGCAATATACATCGGCAGTACTGGTAGAGAGAGCAGGGCATTCCCCTTGCAAATGGCCTGACAGATACTTAACTGCTGAATGCAGGAGGAATAAACACATTATTTGCATGTCCTTAGGGCTCGCTTCTTCCTGGCCAATACCCAGTACAAACTTCCTGATGTCAAGCTATTTATTCCATAGGCCCATCTGCAGTTTAATCATCCCTGCCCCGTGGTTACTCCCTGACAAACCTACAGGACATAATTGCTCATCAAATAATGTGTTAGTGTGGAGCAGAGGACATATGTCTGAAATCTTTAAGTCAGCACAACAGCTCAGTCGCAGGCAGCATAGGGCAGAGCTTGCTGACCCCAGGCAGCAACAGGTACAGCTCTCGGAGCTTTATTTAGAAGCAGTAATCCTGCAGCTTTTCACACCAGATATTGTCTTGCTCAAAAAGTCCTGGCACAGAGCAAGCCTCTCTGTCCTTCACTGCACCCCCTAAGACCAGTGAGATTGCCAGCTTTTCCCACTGTTCCCATGCTTCTGCTTTGGGGCTGCTGCTGGGTTTGGCAACCAACCTCTGCTCAAATTACAGCAAAACAGTAACTTGTCACTGCTGCACTGTGTGTGGTTTATGATGGTTTATCTGAATGTACTGGGACATCAAAGTTTAAAATTTTAAAGCATTTTTTGTATTTCACAACCAGTCCCCCTGTGAATCTTGGCCCATAATACTCACGTTTCAACCAGCCAGTTCTGTACAGTTCAGTTGCCTGAACTGTTTCTCACCTTTCACCCTCCCCTTTAAATCTGCTAACAACTCAAAACCTGAGCAGTCTTCAGTCTTCTCTCTCTTGGCACATCCTGTCCTCAGAGCAGTAGTGCCAGGCAGGTAAAATGTCAAACCCAGCAGAAATGTGTGAAAATAATTTGCATTGCTGTAAAGCATCAGGGTTGCCAGGCTCCTCTGTATCCCCATTTGTCCATCAAATAACCTCCGAGAGGAAGGCATGGGAAGCACCAAACACCCTGCCCCAAATGTCTGACTGGCTCAGCACAACCTTTTCCCATGCACGCATGATGAGTTTTATGGGGGTATGTGGTTAGTTGAAATAAACAAGGCAGGGAGCCAGGTAGTTCTCTTCCAAACAAAATTAGTCACTAAAGAGTTTCTGGGATCCCACAAAGGGTTCAGGGAACACATGGGGTTCTCGAGCGGTTCTCTCCTTGCTCCATCAAATTGGGGGTGTTCTGATTAGGAGGGCAAAGGAAAGTAAGTGTTACATGCCTGCATTTCCACGGTATAAGTCAGCACTCCATAGCGGATCAGTGGGGGATTCCACTGGGTGTCTCTTCCTCCCTGGAGGGAGACGAATAACCAACAACACCCCCTCCCCTGTTTACCCTACAGAGGATGCTACAGACCCTGACAGGGCTCTGACTGCTCTTCAAGATAAATTCTGAAAGCTTCCTCCACACCTGGCACAAGGGTCAAAGACACCTTGCCATGGGCTTAAATTTAATGCTGATGTCAGTTTATTCACTCATTGAACGGTGACACTTTAGACCAGCTAAGAGAGGGTCATCAGTTGCCAGGTTTCTAAATATACTAAACATGCTGCTGTGTGAGTAGCTCATGTTACCTTCTCTTCCTCCTGGCTGATTTATTGTGCCATTAACTCGAACCTCTGTGTTTGTGTTTTCACAGACCAGCCAGGCGGGCTCCCATTTGCACCTGCAGAACAGCTCAGGGAGTGCTTTGTCCTTCCCTGTGTCCTGCAGGAGATCCCACCAGCAGCATTAGCCCTGGGGACAGCAGTGCAGACAGCTTTTCGTGAAGGACATGAGATGCTCTGGTGCACGTGGCAGCATGATGCCCCTTCCCACCCCAGCCACGCTGGCCGGAGTGGCTCCTGCTCCATGCAATGCCCAACTGCATCCCTTGGCTTTGCCATCAGTGGCTTTGGGGGGGTTCAGCTCCGTCATTCTCCTTCCCACTCCTTTCCAAAGAAAATCCTGAGCAGCACTCCATGCAAGAGGGCTACATGCTCAGTAGTGTGTGGGAAGGCTGCAGCAAAATATGCCTGTTAAAACACTCATCTCTGTCATTGGAGAAGATTATGCATCCAAACTGGACTCTCCCTCAGATGCTCAGGGAAACTGTCAGAGCGAATTAAAAGCTGTAAAAGGCCAGAGCTATAACTCAGTGCCTTTTAAGTCCCAAGATTTTGTCTGAGACAGAGGGAGGGAAGTAGCCACTAATGTAATTTCCATCAGGAGTACACTCCTCTAATATAATTTGGCCTGGCCATCCTTTCAAATGCAGCCTTTTCTGGCTAGGCTGGTTCAAGGCCATCCTCCTAAATGCCCCAGTAATTACTGATGCAATGAAAGCATGTGCCCAGGCTTTGCTCTGGCCTTTCCAGGAGTGATATCTACATAGAGCACATTGCTGTGCATGTAACTGGACATATTAATGTTGTGGGTGTTTTTCACTGACTATGTTCATTAAAGACAAATGGCTCATTTGCTTAAGGCTTTGTTCCTTTTCTCTCTTTGGTTAAGGCCTGGTGGTGCTCTAATGGTCTACAGGGTGTATGGTCTCTTACCAGATTAATAAGCAACAGTTACTCTGATCCGAATTCCTGATCCAAATTTTGCATTCACCAGTTGTCTGTCCTTTTGCCAGTTCCTTATGCTGCCTGTAGCAGAGTTCAATAGCCCATTATTCTGTGCTTTCCTTGCAAGGGAATGGTTTCCAGGGAAGGAACCCTTGCTTTGCCATATCCATCTCCTTAGCCAAAAGCTATCAGAGAAGGAACTTGAAAGTGTTTTAGAAAGTGGTCTCATTGCCTCACCCTTTGTAATTAAAATGTAATTTTTCCAACAGCTCTTTAAACATCTCCTTGCAGCATTGTGCGTGATAGATTTAAATATCATCAAAGAACCACAGCGCAACACTGATTTCCTTCTCTTGGGTTTATTTTGGTCACCTGTTTAAAATACATCTCCCGATTGTATGTGGCAGCCAAGTGTATTGAATTGTCCCCAAATGCAGCTAACTGGGGACTTAGTGCTGTTATTCCTCATAAACAGCTGGTGCTCAAGGACAGTTCTTGGGGACTCACAGTTTAAGGATAACCACCAATCCCTTCTCTCCTTGCACAAATAAGTGGGGCTGAAGTGGGAAACGCATCCTACGATTTTTAGAAGGTAATGACCGTGAGCAAGGGGCTTTGCTGTGACATATGGCAGGGCTGTGACAAGCAGAAGATGTTAGAAAAGGGATGGTGTGAGAGACTGAAAGAGAAGCTGATGAAACCCAGCAGAGCAGTAAGGGCATTGCAGAGCTTTCAGGAGGCTACAAAGGATATGAACTTTAGTGTCTTTAGAAGAAATAAGAAGAAAGAAAGAAGGAGAAGAGGTGCATGGACAGATTTACGGGCAAGGACAGCCTTGACAGGTAGGATTTTGAACAATTGGAAGGGAAGGGAGAAGTGGCAGAGGCATTTGGGTGCTAGAGAGATGAGTGTCACAGAAGCTGAGTTTTTAAAAAGGACAGGCAGAAAATAGACTCACTTATTCTCTGCCTGTCAATACATTTCCCCTGGGGACAGGCAGGACTGCCCCTCTCTGGAACTCCCCGTTATACAATAAAACCTTGGGGCAACAGACTCGCAGTTTGCTACTGCAAGGCAGGATCCTCTTCTCAAAGCTTGGGTGCCAGTTTCTGAGAGTGTCCACATCCCTGGTGCCAACATCACCATTCCCAATGTCCATCAGCACCCGAGGCTGTTGCCTTCTGTTTCACAGCTGTCAGCTCAGCGTCTGATACAGAGTTACAAAGCAGCCAGCAAATACATTATCAGGTAGCAGGAGATAATCCCCCAAACCAAAGCCTTATTAAAAATAAGTACTTTACAGACTCCAGTCAGAAATCGATGGAAGTGGAGCTGTTCTGGCCATGGGGTGTTGCAGGGGTCAGTTTGGGGAAGAGGCAGCAGCAAGGCTGGGAGCAGGGATGCACAGTCACACTCCCAGGCTGTGCTCACATCACTGTGCCCACACAGAGCAGGATCCCACGGCAGGCAGGGAGAGGCAGCAGGCATGGGAAAAGAGGTGCTTTTTCCCTCCCCAGCATCTTAAACTAGGTAATTATATTTTAAAACAGTGCTGTTAAACCCAAAATGAAATAAGTGAAAGTAAGAACGTAGGGGAACTAAGGTAGAATGATTTATTGACATGAGCTGCTAATATATGCAGTAGGTAATTACATATATTTCATCATATATTATGTGCAAGCTAGATTTTTTGTGTACATTAATACAGTGCATGGCACAATGCTTTGTACTTGCCTAGAGTTGCATACTAACCATTAGAAAACTCTCCCACAAGCGTATGCTGCTACAAAAGTCAAACGAACTGAAATATTCCAATTAACTTTTGAACCAGTCTTGGCACAATGTGTTGACTTCCCAAACTCAGAGGAGGGAAGACAATTTGCAGCAGACCAGGCATCACCCAGCTGAAAATGACCCAATTAATGATAAATCAGATATGTCAGAAATGAGGGCAAAAGATTTATTTTGCAGCAGTTTAAATCACATATACTCTACACCTTCCAGGTGTCTTTCTCATGCTTTATCGTATGAGGGGTACAAGACAGTAATGGAAGTATGAAACTTTTTTTTGTTTCCTTATATTTTACATTGCTTTGTCCATTTAAAATCCATGCTTTGCAAGTGTTCCCAGACTGACAGGCCCTTTTCTGAACATGTGCAACACAGTAGTTTTACCTGGGTGATCACATCTCCTGTTTACTCTATGATCCACGCACGTAGCTCTGTTATTTCAATGTCCTTTGGAGGTAGGAGCTTTTAATGAAAAACGATCCCTCTGAAAACTGAAGGTGAAAGGCCACTGGAATTACCAAGCTTCTCAGAGACTCCAGACATTTTGGGGGTGGAGATGAGCTCTTTGGAGAAGGTGAGTAGTTCAGATGAACAAGCCCAGGATGGTAACACCAGCAGATGCTGCCAGACGTTCAGCTGGAGGGATGTCAGCAGGATGTGCTGCTGGGAGCCTATCTGTCCTCAAGAGCCTCCCATCAACCTGAAACCTGCTCCTTGTGGTGTGATGCTGCTGGAACCTGCTGCTTGCACAAGCACAGGAAATTAGAAAGGCAGCTGTGCTAGTGCCCAAATTTCCAGAGTTTGTGGCAATTTTATTGTCCCAGTGGTTCCTGGACCTTTTATTAAGACCTCAGTTAAGAAAAAAAGAAATTAAATAGTTGAACTGGGCTACAAATGCTGGTAACTTGGCTTCATACCAACATAAATAGCCCAGGTAAGTGACAGCCATGAAGAGTACATGAATTGTCTCTCTTTTTTTGTTGCCAGTTGTTGATTTCCAATATCACTTTATACATGCATAGTTAAAGTCTTCTTGACAGGTGGTAAAAGTTGCACGTGTTTCTTGATTGCTTTAATGCATTATCATTATAACACAACATCCACCTTTATTTAACCTCTATAGAAGTGCCAATGTCAGTGCACATCTTGCAGTGCTGTCACTGGCACAGATAACTCACACATTACACACAGTCCTGTACAGTATTTACCACAAAGCAGGAAATAGTGGCTTGTATGATAATAATGCCTAGTTTTAAGGCTTTTAGTCCTGAATTGTGTACATTCTTGGTTTCGTTTTCTGTTATAGACTCTTTGTCACGTAACATTTAATATGCTTTCCGTGTGAAATTTGCTCTATATTACTTGCTAATAATTAAGTGTATAATTACCCTGACTCCAATCAGAGCTGATATAGTTGAGAGACCTTCCCAAAAACCAAAACCCACGTGTACATTGCACAGCATGACTGAGCATCCACGAACATGCTACACCACGATCTGATTTAGGGCAATGCAGAAGTGAGCACACACTGGGGTACACTGTAGTGGAAACAGCCACTGGCAGAGGGGGAGGAGCACAAGGGATAACTGGGAATTGAATGATGATGGTAGGGTGGACAAGGGGTTGCAATGCAAAGACTTTCCAGTGTGGACACCAGAGAGAGGACAATGTGTAGATGACCACGGTTTCAGGCAGGAAAATGATGCTGTCCCAGCCCCTTGGGGTCAGGCAGAGCCCAGCCAGCTCAGCACAGAGGTGAAAAATACAGAAATACGTTCCTTCTTTATCTTCCTTCCTTGTCTGATTTTCTCCTGGGAGAGAACTTCTTGGCTATTTCACAGTTTATTTGTCCAGTTTGTCCTTTCTGGTGTGTTTTGCACACCTCCTGTGACTGCTTGTAGTGCACAGACACACACAGACAACCTGAAGGTGATGTTAAGCAGCTTATTTGGCTGATTTGCTGATTCTGAAAGAACTTTAACTCCTTTGACCAATGAAGGAGCACTGGTAACTTTACAATTGCTGAAGTCATCTCTTGTGGATACAACACTTGCTAAGTTCACATTATAATAAAAGAGAAAGTCCCTCTAAACACAGCATCCAAGATATGCTTTGTGTTTTTGCAGAGAAGGGTTAAAGACAAAACCCCTGAAGAGATTATATTTGGGTTTAACAGTGCTAAGTCGAGGTAATGGTTACATGACAGACATTCCTGGTTAATGAAACTCAGCTTCCAGTAGTTTAATGTTGCTTTTGTAATGGAGAGCAAGTTGCCATCCACATCCACAGCATGGAATTCTCACTGGCACACACAGTTTGACATTTATTTCTCTATTAAGACAGGATGCAGTGGTCCTATTTGTCCCTATCTGACAAATTTATACTAAAAAAAAAATCTCAAAATGGCCATCAGCAGCATGATGTGTCTTTGTTTTCCCAGAGGTGGGTGGGGTGTTGTTTTGTCCCAGTCCTTCTTGGATAGGTGATAGTGTAGCACCTAGCACCCGTGGGATGCTACCCACCTCTGCTCCCCTCATGTGAAGTATCGACACTGTGTGGAGTCAATGTAGCAGTAAGAAGTGCATCGCAGTTTTCCATAAGACCTAGAATAAAAGAGAATATCTCAGTTTCAAAGCATGGGATAGTTCATTTACACGGTTCCTGGATCTAACTCTCCGTAGGAGTGAAGAGCCTCAGAATATGCATATGTAGTAACATATGGGAAACAAAATAGGAGGGCAATTTTCATCAGCGCTTGACTGTGCTCTCCTCTGTCAACAAAACAGGAGTCCAGGAGAAACTAAGAGTGAAGATTTAACTCCCAGTAACGTCAATTAAAAAAGATAAAATCCCTACTGGCATCAGGACTAGAGCATTTCATGGGGGTGGATGTAAAAGGTCCTGGCGCTCACCCACAGGAGCTGTGCAATGAAATATCTGAGGCTCTAAGTTAAGTGTTTTTCCAGTAACTCCCAATAGCTTCAGCAGGCGTGACTGTGCCTGTCCTTTAACTTATTTTTCATATACTTGAAATAATGAGAATGACACATTCCCACATTTGAAATAATTTTTTTAAAAAGTAAATTGAAGAGTCCTTGCAAAACAAGAAAAAACAGATTTTGTCTTTGTACTGACTTAGACTGAGCAGTGACTCCTCCACATACTGAAGACTTGACCAGAGTTGTTAATAAAAATTTAAATGAGTTTTATTGCTATGAATGTCTAAGTGAATAATGCATCCACAATATCAAGCTGTAGACTAAGCAGCTTTAAAACTACGTCCTAGAATAACCCACATTCTCAGACTAACATGAAATCTGAAGAGAAGGTGTGTGAAACAGGAGGAGGGATCTGTGGGCTGGAAGGAGTAAAAAATGGGAAAATCAGTTGCAGCAGAGTTCTTGGAGTAAAGGTTACTTCAGGGTAAAACTCCCATGGGAATGTCATACTCATATACTCGGCCACTTTCTCATGATTCACAGCTTTTTCTTTAGTTTGGCAGACAATTTGCAGACCACACACAAAAATAAAAGATCTCAGTTGCTCTTCACAACTTGAATATACATGCAAAGTGAAATTTATAAGATTTTCCTCAAGCTTTTGTGGTGCTATCTTGGGCACCAAATTTCAGACTCTTAGAAGGGAATCGTTTTCACAGTAGAAGACAACTCCACACTGTCTGAAGATGAAGTCTCTGTAAAATGTTTCAGTTTTGCCTGGATTTTAGTAATCTCTTATACCAGAAGGGCTCCAACAATTACAGTGGAAAGATTAGCACAGCACTAGATTTACAAAGACGTCCTGTGGTTTCTTATTCCTGTCAATTAGCACATTATTGTTCCCTGAATGATGAGGGCTCTGCTCATAATTTAATTTGCAAATTAAATGTTTCCTGTTAGCCAGTAACAATACCTGACAGCTAAATAGAGGTGCTGCTGTTGGAGGCAAAACTCTGACCAGAGGAAGCTGCCTAAACCAAGGCAGAGAAGGCAAGTCAACAGTAAGCAGATGTTTTAAATTAAAGACTTTGCTATGCAGATGCATGGCTTTGCATCTGCTGGTGAATGAATTCCCTGGGCCTTGGAAAAGCTGACAGATGACTGCTTGATTCAGAAGTAAATACATCCCTAGAGTACCCACTAATAGGAAGGACAGCAGGAGGTCTGTACGAGCCTGTGCTTTGGATGTTGTGGTTTTTTCCTGCAGCGTGATCATCTTCTCATGATCTTTCCTACTCTTCTTATGTTATGGCTGGACATTAATGTGACCAGATGAGGAAATCTTGGCAAGAAATGGGCAAACATAAGTCTGTGTGACCTTCATTCATTTTGTACAGTAAGAGGCATGTACTTCTTGCCATGAAATGAGATTTAGACCTGAAGTCAATGATATACAGAAATAATTTGATAGACTTTTTCTTCCCTGCTGCTTGCAGTGGTCCCAGTGGGACAGCGTTTAAGTGGGTGAGACCCCTCTGTTTTAAAGCTGGCAAAGAGAAAAAAGAAAGGAAACACACACACACACACACACACACACACACACACAGCCCCCATAAACAAACCAACAAAAACTGCACCAAACCAAAGTGAAGACCTCCTCTTACATACCCAGGAAGGTATGTTCTACATGTCAAATATCCAAAATCCATCCCATCACAGTCTTCAACCCCCTCGTGCTTGTAGCCATCTCCGCAGTAAGCGCGGCGGCACCCTAGTGAAAAATAAAGAAAGAAACACCTTCCAGACACCTCACATGTAAAAGAAATAGGTAAAGCAAGCAGAACTAGAATTTTAAGGGTTAAGTATAAAGCAAGATATTTTGGGGAAAGTATTCTGTAAGGACTGTCTTAGGAGGAGCAGTACTCTTTGCTACAAAGAATGAACCTCTTTTAGCCTAATTTCAGTGACAAAGGGATAAATACTGGATAAATACTAAAAATAATTACTAGGGAATCACTAATTACAACAACACTTATTCTAAACTTATTATTGCCATAGATAATTACCATCAAAACAAGTTAAGAGAAATTTAAAACACAGTTAACATAAATGATTTGGGGAAGTCACACTCTCAAAAAAAAAATCTTGGGTCATTAACTCGTTTGAAATTCCCAACCTAGACCTTTACTCAATTCTGTGCAATATCTGTGTTTGCCTGCTGTGAATTTCCACATATGAACGAAATTATGCAGCCTGTCTATAAAAAAAATAAGGTATATAAAGGTGGCCAAAACCATGTTTTTCACACTGCTGACTCCTACTGACTTGAGCGTGAGTGGGACTTGTCAAATTTTTTTCATGGTGACTGACATGTAGGCTGCAGTAATTTGTGGGATTGTTTGTCATTTTAGTAACTGGACTTTGATTTTGATATCTTCAGCATATTGAGAAGGACTTTCTAAAATGAACAAATTCATTTAGTTAAAATCCCTTTGACATTTTCTGGGAGAATCCATTGGTGTTAAGCAAAGGTTTAAACAGACACTCAGGAACAGGGAGTTTATAAGAGGCTAAAATGGTTTATTTACATATAGAAATGATTAATTAATTGCACCAAGGATATGTTTGTCAGAAATTGATGTTTCTAAGACAAACAAGCCTTTTTAACAATAAAATCCCTTTAACATTTTCTCAGCCTTTTCCAGGAGAAGAATTATGACAATGTGCTCATTTCCAAATTTCTCAGTGATGCATCACATCAGTGTCAGAAATCTGTGCAAGGCCTGCATTGAGGCTTTGCCCAATGCACAGCACAGAGAACACAAGGTGCCCTCAGACACAGAGTGCACAATTTTGCAGGCACTAGAACTAATGAACACTATCTTCCCACATGGTTGTTCTCCATGGTTGATTGCAAATTCTCATTTAATCATTTGCTCATATCTGGAAACAGGAGAGATCCTGCTGTCTCTCTGGAGTACTCTGCAGTCAGCAAACTTAGAGGGGCTTTTATTTATATGTCTCCCTAGACCTGTTGAGACTGAATTGTCTCTTCAATCTCTTTCCTGTTGTCATTGAGAAGTTGGCTGGGATTCCTAAGTTACAAGGGGAAGGGTGGTGATGGACAGGCAGATGGAGAAACTTGCACAGGGCATGGCTGCAAACACCCCATTTTCAAAATCAGGCTGAAAAATGGAGGGATACATGAAGGAAAAATTGCATCTTTCAGTGTTGGGTGATACTGTTCTGAAATGTGAAGAAGCATCCCTTTGCTGGGAACAGCAGAGCACCAAAACTACTATGTGGAGATGGTGTAGGGCTGTGCTCTGGGGAAGGATTCAAGCTGTAAAAGTAAATGGGAGGGAGAAGTGAAGGTTGCCACAACTGCTTGAATCTTTATATATACTCTTTGCTATCCACAATCAGCAAAATGGAAGGAAGATGGAGTAGACATTAATTAAATGTTACATAAACCTAGTAGTGAAGGTAGTGGGTAGACACCTTCCCTAGCAAGTGAAAAACAAATCCCAAAGTGGTGTTTCTGGACTCAGGATCTATTTTACCCTAAGAAACAGCAAGCTTCAGTGTCTATCCCAAGAGCTGTGCTGCACTGCAAAGGTGTGCTACAGATTTTAGACAGAGAGCTGGCAGCCCCCAGGAAACCAACTGCTGGATATGGCCCCCTAAATGCCATGGCTCTCACTCAGCAAGGATGCATGAGAAGTATTGTTGTCACCTCTGTCCTGTTCTGGTGTGTGCCATCCACATCCTCAATTTTCACCCTGTGGCCGTTGTGCCTCCCTTTCCCCTAGACTTGACCCACAAACCACACAAGCTCTCCTTGCTCTAGAGGGAAGTGTATACCCTGTGGTACAGCTAATGCAATCAAAAGAAGCCACTGCAGCTGAGCTGTCACTTACTTATGCAGTCATCAGTCACAACTGCATTGCCATCGTCGCACTCCTCCCCGTCCTGCACGATCCCGTCTCCACAGGTGCCCCCATCCTCGAAGCGGTAATCCACGGGATACAAAGGGGTGAGCTGACCAGGCAAACACACAGAGGTTACTGAACCAGACCCGCAGCAGCCTGGATAGCAGGCAGAGGTGAAAGGCTCTGGGGGGCAGACGCCACAACCTGGTTTTTATGACTTTCTTATTTGTAGATTAGAGGGTTTATACAGTGTCTGATCCAAAGTCCAGTAGACGCAACAAGGATCCTGCTGTTAATTTCAGTAGGACTCATCTTAGGTCATTGAAGCAATAAGGAGCTAATATATATATATATATATATATATATATGAGTTTGGTTTGCAGGGTTTTAGTTCTGTAACTTTGTACCCTGGTAAGTTTTGCCTTATTTTGTATTAAATGAAAAACTCTCTTTACTATCGTAATTCCCTGAACTCTGCTCCGGTTTGTTCATCAGTGGAACCTGGTTCACAGGGAGGTTAGCAAAACCTGCAACACTACTGAGTTAATTCCTTAGTAATCAAAATTCACAGAATTATGTTTAGTTGTGGCAGTGCTCAAAAATGAACGTTTCCCCCATTTGCTTAATTGATTCTGTATGACACCTGAAGCACAGAAGTGTGTCTTGTATTTCAAAATGAAACATACACTCACAAGTTTTCTGAGACCACAGTCATATTTTCACCTGGACTGGGAGCCATCCAAAGGTATCCTTGAAATACAAAGATCTCTGATCTCTTCTAAAAGCTAACGCATTTTCAGTGTTTAACCGGTCCAATTCTTCTTGATTATTCACCACAAAAATCTGGGGTACAGAAAAAGACGTGATTGGTAATCTTTGGAGAAGTGTTTTGGATTGTCACAGAATCTAGTTTGGCATATGTACCTTCAAATAGGTAAATAATATGCATAAAAATGGTTCCGTTATTTTCAGAAGGAGGTGAGAACCAACACTCATGGAAAGAATGGTGTTTCCTGGGCCCCTATTTTGAAATGCACATCCTCAGGCAAAAATCATACAAATACTGCTGCACAATCACTGCTGAGAAGAACTTTCTGATGCTCAAATGGTTTGATGCTGAAACAACTGCAAAATGTAAATGGGCATAAGAGCTTTTTGTGGATTCACTATAACTTTTTAGGTATGTTTATGGCTACAAAATAAATAATGCATGGCTCAATACAACCTTCACTGAACTTTTACCACTTTGTGCTTTCTTTAGATTTAATTGGCACTAAAATGCATGTTTTTGTATATGCATATACTATGGTCTAAAGCCAAGTCTTCAATTACACTGAAAAAAATTAGTTCAAAATGGAAAAATTAGGACAAGCTGCTGTCTTACCCATTTTTTTTAATGCCTCGGTCACTGAAATTTGATGTAAGAGGCATTAGGATATAATCTCTTCCTTCAGCAGCTTAATCCATTTAATTTTTGCAAGATTCAAGTAATTTTTAAATTAAGAAAAAGCAAATGGACTGCTTCTGAGCAAAATGGATTTAGGGCTGAGTCTGATTCTCACCAGCATAAACAAAATTGGCTCTTTTAAAAACAAGTTTCCCTGAAATTTTTACATAGCAGAATATTCTCATAACCCTGGAAAAAAGCCAATTCAATTAAAAAAGCATTGAATAAAAATGCCTTCAGCTTGAATGAAGGAAAGCAAAGAAATAGGAAGCCAGCACAGAACTGATTCTGTAATTGTGTTCAGGAGCTCAGGGCCCAGCCTCAGGGCTCCAGTTTCTCTTGAAATCAATAACAGAACTGTGCTGGCTCAAACCACTACAGATATGAGCCTCTAAAATTGTACAAGATTTTAAAAATGGAATGAATCTAAGCCAGTGACAGAAAACCAGCATTTGTTTCCCACCCTCTGCCCTGCTCTGGAGGAGCTGCTGGGTGCATGGGTGATGACACTGAGGATGTGCTGCTTTGGCAAACCATGGAGCCAGGGCACAGAGCACCACCTCTGGATCTTTTCCATCTGTAGCCATAGACCCCTGACAAGAGCTTTCAAGTGGCCCAAGACAGGCTTCAAAGCTGCTACATGGGGATCTGAACCAAATAAACAATGTGATGTTTAAGCACCTGCTCTTTACATTCGAGGGAGTAAAACAAATGGGATGGGCAGGAATACAGAGATTGCTGCTTTGGAAGGGCCTCATTTCCAGAGCTAAGCCTTGTCTTTTTGCCATCCCACACTCCTGGCAACAAAATGGCATTTGGGGGCTCATAGTGATAGTGTATGCTACTTTAGATATTTGTCATTACTATCTTTTACGATCTGATATGAAACTGTGCCTGACGGAGAAGGAAGGCAATAAGACCTACACATAGCGAGCCTTAAAGCGTCTCCTGTGAGTTCTCCAGGCTGCCAAGTACATGACGGGTTTTTTTGCACACACTGTGGTGTGATATACACCTTTATTTCAGCACATTCATCTCTCACCATTATGTTTTCAAAACACCAGGAGGGATTTTTCTAATGCAACACAGTCAGGGATGAGCTGACACAGCAGACAAGACCTGAAATACACTCGTGCAAAAGGCTGAGCTCAGTAGCCCAGTTTGATGGTGTTGTGTGTCCCTTCCACACACTGTGACAGCTTTCTGACAGTGTGACAGGTGGGGCTTTAACAAAGCTAAGTGCTGCTCACTGACATTCAGAGACAGCCAGACATCACACCATTTCCAGTGGAGTGGCTGAGTTATGGTGTCACACTGCAGCAAGGCAGCATCTTCATTACTAAGTGCTAAACTGCACAGAATAATAAGGCAGGGCTCAGCAGAAAGAGAAGTACATAAACAGTAGTTACAAAGCCCTAAGAAATCAGTGATGAAAAATTGCTGGGTTGCATTTCACCAATGTCTTGTCCTTTAAAGTATTTTGTCCAATTTGCTCATAAAAATGCTTTCAAAGGGTAGAGATGGAAATTAGCTATAAAAGATGCATGTCTGCAGACTGGAGCCCAGACACTTGATTCTCATGGTTTCTGGAAAATCCTGTTGTTGAAGGTCTGTGCTTTTGGAGAAAACTCTATTGCATATGTGACATGCCTGATCCCAATATTCAATTCTGAAGGCACTGTCTTTAAAAAGCCCCAAACAAATAAGAGATGTTTACTTTACTGACCAACCTGAAATGTATTTTGATTTCATGAAATAAAAAGAACAGATTATATATGTACAGTAGTAGATGAAAGAGAGCATCCTTGAAAAACATTTCCAAACATGTGCTACCTTACTGATGTTTTGGAACAGCTGCATTTCAGCACATCAATCACACAACAAATTATGAGACTGAACTCTTTTACACTGGCTGGATCTCAGAGGTTTTGGGTACTAGAAATCGCACATTGCCCATATATCTTCCTATTAAATAAAAAATATTAGCGAGTACAACACTTTTCATAAAAAAGCACTGAAGAACTGCTCACATCCCCTCCCAAAAAACCTGCTTACCGCGGGAACCTTTGGGTAGCTGTGTCCAAACACGGATTCCTCATATGATGGGTTACTCATATGCTGTGGGGTTCTGCAGAGACATCTCCCTGGAGGCCCTGGAAGTCCTCTTTCTCCCTTTGGTCCTATTGTAAATTGCCCTAGGAAACAGAGTACCAGCTTGCCTTGTTATGAAATTATTACACAGCACACAAACACAGCCTTAGTGGGAAAAATACAGACCAAGTGGATATATGGATTTACCCAAGTTTTCAGACAGGCACATCTCCCACTAAATCCACTGGGAACTGAAGGGGGGCACTAATTCCAGTACTTCAGGAGAAAGATGCCAGCTTTTTACTGCAGTCATATTATTTCAGATTGCCTTTTGAATTTTTATATCAGTTTTACAGAGGAAGACAGAGACCATTTGCTTAGAATAAATGTCAGCTTGTTTGAAGCTACAGAAGTTCAGGACAGGGTGAACACACAGACCACTCTACAGCACCTATGCACCAAGTTTTGTAGAGTCAGTCTCTGTATATGCCCACAAAACATTGGACTTGTGCCTCTGCACAAGCACTTCAGCAATGCTGTTTCACAGGTTCCTATACAGAAAAAAAACAACTAAAAATACAGGAGCTTTTTAATGTTCTAATGAAACAGTAAAAAAAAATACTGTTATTTGACTTTCAGACTTTGGCAAGGATGCACTGCTCTGCAGATTTAGATTATGAGCCACTATGGTCATACTGCAAGCAGTGGCATCATTACAGAAATGTCTTTTAGGACCAGAATTTATATTCTAGAGGAAAAAGATTAATAACCCTGACACATAAACTTTCTATGGATAGAATAAACCCTTGAAAAAGTAATCTCAAGGTCCTGACTGCTTTCCCATCAGCATGGTGACAATTCTGCCTTCTGAAAATTTCCAGCTAATTTAGTCAAACAAAGGTGCTTCTTAATGGGAGACATGAGATATACGAAGATTCTGATGCTATGCCCAGCTTCACAGATGTTCCATTTCCACACCACCACAAGAAGAGACCTCCTGTCCACTAATGCAAGCAAGGCAAGGAAAAGAGAAAGCGAAATGGAAAGGGACATTGTATATTGTGGGTCGTGTATTGTCCTTCATGTCCATGTCCATATCCAACCTGACCAGGGTTCATGTGCATGCACAGCTCTCAGGATGTACAATTATGCTATTAGAAGGTTTTTCTCATTATTTCTACAGCACACACAGTTACAGTGAGCATAGATCTCAAGCACTTAATTATAGAGAGTTTTTCTCCACCTCTCTTTTTCCCCTGACTCCTATCCCTTTCCATTCTCTTCCCTTCTTTCCTTAATGACACTGTAACTCGAATCTCATCTGTTTTTCTCTTGCAGAGCTCCACAGGGTGAACATGTCCTGGCTGATTAGAAATCACAGTTTTTCACTGTAAACCAGGATATCTGGAGAAGCAGACCTTTGATGATGGAGATTACCTAGTTTCTCCAAGGCTGCCAGATGGCTTTTCATTGTCCCCATCTACAAAAATCCCTCAGGGACCACATAGGCTTTAGTTTTGGTTTTATCTGAAACATCAGAAGCCATAAAGCTTCTCCATTAAAGCAGGCTTTAAGGATATAGAGTCCTTATAATGGACGAGGACAGCATGATCTGCCTCCAGGAGGAATCCTCTCCTTGCCATCGGTGGAGAAGCAAACAGAGCCCTGCAGCACTTTGTGCAGAGGGGCCTTGGTGTACCTGATGAGCCAGGAGGAGCTGGTGTGCAGGGACACTTTTGGGGAAGTCACCTCATTTTTGGCTTACCTAATCCTGAGGGTCCAGGGGGCCCAGGCTGGCCAACAGGACCAGGCCTGCCAGGGGGGCCCATGACACCCGCCGGTCCAATGTCTCCCTTGAGGCCCTGGAAGAGAAGTGACATCCATTCCTTGGCTAAGCTATTAGTAACAAACAACCTCTTCCAGCCAGCACTGGCTTCCCATTTCAGAAGGCCAAGACATTTGCCAGAAGAAGCATGAACTTCACGGACACCACCCCAGGGAGCAGGGGCTCTCCTCTCCTATATGGAGACAGAAAGGCATGCCCAGGCAGGACTTCTGATCCCAGATGGGAATGGCCACAGGCATCTGCCCTGTGCAGAGTCAGGAATCACCCTGCTCTGACTTCAATCATTTGATAGCTTTTCTTTAAGGATGCCTTTTTAACCCCTGTGACTCTCTAGAGTGAGTGCTGCTGAGAAAAAAAGGGGGAAATCACCGAGGAGCTGTCAGGGGCTTCCACAGTGACATTTCCCACTCTTGGTGTGCAGCCTTTCAGAAGCTCACTAATGACTTTGACACAGTATTTTCAGAATGTTTAAGGTGCCTGGATTCCTGTATCTCCTTGACTTTTTCCATGGGTACACCTATGATAACAATGGGTATATTATGATAACAAATCATCACAAGCCAGGCAAAGGCTTGGCTTTACAAGTGCAGATTAATGTTTAGCAACACCATGCTGAGAAATGGTGTCCCTCTGGCAGCCAAACAAGCAGTAAACGCTGCAAAATTATCTGTGGGAGAGGGGCTCACACACAGTTAACACACAATAGCTAATATTCTCTAAAATCAGCCCTAATTGGCCTCATGGGAGCTTGTTTGTGCAACCATGCCCTTAGGCATTTGGAAGTTTCAACTTAGAACTGTTTGGCACCTTCTCATTTTTTGCTCCTGAATTTAATACAGTGACACTTATTAAATATAACTATATTTACCTTCCTGCTCATATACTCTCCAAGGCTTGGATTTCTCAGCTTTATATTTCAGAAGTGTATTACATAGCTTAAAGTTTAAATATCTGGTTTGATTTTTATGTAACAGCAAATGTTATTTAGCATAATAAAAACGATGTGTACTATGTAAGCTTTCTTTTAATGACAAATGAGGTTATTTCCTTGAAGATGGTGTAATTTCAGGTTAATGTGCATTCAGAATCACACAATGAATGGTTGCATACTTAATTTAAGAGTAGCAAAGCATATATATAGGTATCAGCATATATATAGTAATATATGCTGAAATAATTGTTGTTATATAATATATTACATCCCCTGGATATATTTGAATGTCATTTGCACCACTGCAGCAGAGGAAGACTGATTTTGCCATGGCCTATAAAGAACTAATTGAATATTTGCTTTGTTTAATCTTATTAGGTAAGCTCTGAGCCATAAAAATACTTCAGGATTTATGTGAATGTCAGTGATGCTGATCTCTAATTACTTCTTACATTATGCAACACAGAACTAGCAGACCAGGATTTTGTAGCCCCAAAGAAGACTGTGGGAAATCTCTTTCCCCCACCACAACAGCAATTTGACAGAGGCAAGGTGGTGCCAGGCAGACAAGCTGTTTTCTGTGTCCCCTGCTTTGGAGGGATGACTGCTTAATGCTCTCCTGCTTAGCACTGATGGATTAAATAATAATGGCAAGAGTTGATGTTCAGTGTTTTTGCCTTGTTTATCTTTCACATGAGCCCACAGCATTCGGAGAAGCTTGTCCCATTGACAATATTTGTATTTGTGTCCTTTCTTTCAAAGTAGCATTACCTAAAGCCCTAAGTCATTCTTCCTTCTCAAGACTGAAACTCTAGACTTGGGTTTACTTGGGATCAGTTCCCAAGTTAAAAAGCTTTGGGTGTTACATCTCGGCCAGCAGCCTAAGGCTGTGACTTGTGACTCCCAGCTCCTGGCCACCTTTCAGGAAGAGCCTGTCCCGGAGGCAGGGAGAGCTGAAGATGTCAGTGAGCTAATCAAGACATACCTCGAAATGGAAGTGGAAGTGACACCTGCTTAATTTAGCTGCTTTTATCTAGGCATGTCAGCTGGATCAAGAGACAGGAAATGGCCCCATGCTGGTGGAAATTATCCTCTCAGCTGAACAAACAGCCAGACAACTACAGCACTTCAAGGTGGCAGCCAGACCCACAGAGCCTTAAAATGCCACTCTCAATTTTTTCAAAGGATTAGAAAAGAAGAAAGGAAAAAGAAAATTCACAAGTTACAGAAAACCTCTTTTTCATGCTGAATTAATGCTAAGATTGCTTTTAAGGCACCAGAAAGGGGTTTGTGTGCTGAGCCTTGGGACTGGAAGCACCAGTCTAGGGCCAGACTATAGTTCTTTTAGTCACACTGATTGTTGCTTTAAATTATGGTATGCTCATGTCACCACGTTTTTATTAAGCCACTGTGTAAGGTGACAAAATGTCTAAGGTCAAATAATGACCGTGATCAAGCTGATCTGCAGGCACTGCATCTTCTCTTGCCACATAGCTCTGTGTTGCTTAGGATTCAAAGGAAGTCTTCAAGATCTGCTCCAATTGTATTAAATGAGGTCATTACCAATCCAGGATGAAAACAACTTTTCCCATGCTGCATTAGCAGGGAGCTGAACGCTGCAGACAAGACCCCAGCCCTAAAGCTGAGGCTTTAACTCCTGTGTAGCCTGTGCATGCCTGTGAGGTGTTCCAGGGCTCACAGTGCATGGCACAAGGGCTTAGACCACACAATCACACAGATGCCATGAGTCACAGCAAGAGGAAACACCGTGGTCCTACTTGTTTGCCTCGTTTTCCAGGTCTTCCTATGGGTCCTCTGTGTCCTGGTACTCCAGACTGTCCCTTGGGGCCCATCTCTCCCTTGGTGGTCGCAAAGGGAAGGAAGCAGGAGGTAAGTATGTGGTTATACCTGCCTTGTACAAGACAGCAGATATACATTGCTTTCATTCACATGATTCCTCTAGATAATGCTGGCACTGTTTCTTTCATAGAAATCCAAAATTATAATAAAATATTTTAAAACAAATATAAAGTTAAAAAAAAGTTCATACAAATTACCCACCTACCCCTGAAAAATCCTTTCCTGAGGAAGAGGCCAAATAAGATCAGACACAAACTTAGGGATTTGGAGAGGTCAAGGCTGGAAAAGCTCTCTGACCCCTTTGCAATATCTTGCTTTACTGTTAAGATGCACATGTGATGAAAATACTTAGGGAAAGGAAGGTGAATTCACCCATCTTCTAATCTCTCTAGAAGCAACTATTAATTCCTTTTCTAATTTCAGAGACTTGATTTGATTATGTCATAAAATTATCCACCTTTAGGTTTTCCATAAGCCAGCACCTGAATTTTAATTGTTTTTCAAGTACAGAATAATGAGGACATAAAAACTGGCCAGGGTTATCGCTGCTATGTACAGTATTGACATTTTGTTTCAGAGTATCAAGAAGGAAATATTTATTAGTTTCAAGTGACTAAACCCTGACAATTAGGACAGTTAAACAGGAGGAAGGTTATGACTAAACAAGCAATCTGGGGAAAAAAGAGAAACAACACCAAAGAGCGAAATCTGAATTTTCTCTTCAGCTAAAAAGCATAAAGAATTTGATCAAGTCCAGGCAGTGCTGATCACTGAGTTAAACAAGACCTTCAATGTCTTACACCATCCAGGAAGCCCCTGAATCCACTCACTGACCCTGTCTCAGCATTAAACACAACTCCCCAACATATCATGCCCACTTACTTTTTGACCCAGCATTCCAGGGAAGCCTATTTCTCCCTAAAAGTCAAAGGAGGAAAATAATCAGACAATGTAATAGTGATCTTTGACAAAGCAGCACCTTCCTTGGAAGGAGGAAAACAAGGGCCATGTGTAGCTGCTGATTAAAAACCTCTGCAGTGACTCAGCACTGCAGGTAATGCAGCAGGTGGAGATTTATAAGCAAAATTTTACTATGAAGTTTTTTTATATAAAACTGCTGCCAGTTTCTGTTTCTCTGGCAAAATCATCTCTTGTCTGCAGGCAGCTCTGCTACCTGGACAACTCCCAAAGCCTGCCTCTGGGAATGGCATTTCTCCGTTTGCACCAAGAGAAGTTTACTTTCCCGTTCTTAGTCAAAAGAACCCCCAAGCCACGAATCTCTCCCCCTCTTCCTCTCCTGGTATTATCATATCACAGCTGAAAGCATTTGGGAACTGCCGCGGTTCTGGGCACAGCCCAGGAGGGGCTGGGGTTCTCTCCAGGGAAATCCTGCTGTGACTCATCACTCCCCTGCACACTGGGCTGGGGCACAGGCACATGGAGCTGCCCCACCACCCTCACAGCAGGTGGGACCCTGCTCTCCCTCACCGCTCCTGCCCTCCCTGGAAGATGTTTTCAGGCTCCTTTCCTCCAAGCCCCTCCTGTTTTTCCCTGTCAGAAGCTCATCGATCCTCAGATGCACATTCACAGATATCTGGAAAAGACAATTACCGGGTCTCCTTTGACTCCTTTGTCACCTCTGTCACCTCTGGAACCCTGAAGAGAGATAACAGGGGAACAACAGCCTAATTACTACCATTTCATGAAGAAGAAAAAATATTTTTCCTATACAATGAGTTATTGAAGTCAACAGAACACAGTAATATCTTCAGAGTGAGGGACATGCTTCATTACTGATACTGTGCCAGAATTGATGCTAAGGACTGTAGGGACTCATTCTACCCAGATAATTACTTTAAATACATGGTTTTCTGGGCATAACACTTTCAAATTTGATTTTTTTTTTCTCCAGTTAGCTTCTTTCCCCAGTTCAGGTCGCACTGTAAGATCTTAGAGTACAAATTGTCTCAGTGCCAAAGTGCGTCACCTAACTAAACCAGACCAACAATTAAGCATTATTTTACCCATGCTGCAGATGGGAAACGTGTAGTGAGTTTCCCTGTAACAACTTGGTCACGAGGATACAGGGTGTAAAACTCATTTCTTCAGCACCCCAGCCCAAGCCACAAGACTATGTTCCTTCTCAATACGTGTTTCTCTTTCTCAGGGGGACTTCTAGACTTCATCAAAATTCAATCTCATTTCTACAGTTACTTTTCTTTCTTTAGCATGTTTCCAAATGTTAAATTATACATTATTCTGTTGTCACACTGACCTTTTCTCCTCTAGTTCCAGGAAAACCCTAAAGGGAATGATAGATATTTTAATGCTTCTCGCTTTCAAGATCACCCAAGAAGCCGGACTTTCAAACTTTGAAGTGAAGAAAAAGAACGAAGCACAAACAATTAATTGCATCAACATGTAAAGGCAAATGAATATTTACAGCTCCTAAAATTGCACTGAAACAGAACTTTGAAATATGAATTCAAGGCAAGACAACTCAGCCCAAAAGCCATTATGAAAAAGCCAGGTAAAGCCAGCAGCTTTGATTATGCTTTGAAATTGAAACAAGTGAAATAAAGTGTAACTGAGAGTAAATAAAGCTTTAGATGCTACAATTAATAATCTAAAATCATTTTAACAATAATCTTCCTCTTCTGTTTTGTTTGTTTGTTTGTTGTCTTTTCCCCCATGGAACATACTTAAGCTATACTTAATTAATCTAGTGTGATCACTAATATAAAACTGAATTTCTCTTAAAGAAACATAGAATAAACAAAGGTGTTCAGTTCTTCTTTCCAATCCTTTATTTGAATAAACTGATTACATAATGTATTTCAACTGTCAGTGCATATGCCTAGTTCCAGTAGGGGACCAAAATGATCTCCACAGTCTTATGAGGCGGGTGGAAAACATTGCAGACATGATTTAATGCTGCAGATATGCTTAAGAACTCCATTTCTCTAGTGGATACACTTATATCTGAGCTTGCTTTTAAAACAAATTACAAAAATTTATACCAAAGCATTTTTATGAAAAGCGAAAAACACAGCCAAGCCCAAACAGACAACATAACCTTGCTTGATGTAGAACATATTTTTTATCTCTATTAGAAACATATATCTTGACAAATGCTTTCCAGAAAATTCGTGAGGGAAGCAGCTGTCAGCAGAGCGTTAGAAACCAATGTCTGAAAATGCAGTGTTTGGTTAACAAACCTTGGAGCCCATTGGTCCTCTTGTACCTGGCAATCCCATCACACCCAACTCTCCCTTTTCACCCTAAAGGGGTCAATAAAGAGAGTTATTGAATGTGGCTCTCTGATGAGGTCATACTTGAATGTCTGATAGTTCAGTGGTTCAGGTTCTATGTCAAACAGTTAAGCCTGACCTTGGTGTAGCATTGTGGACAGGAGTCTATATTCCACTTGTATTCCAATTGTGGGTCTATATTCCAATTGTATTCTGCCTGAGGCCTCACTTGTTATTTTACTCTTCTGTTTGCATTTTCTTGTGTGGGTAACTTTTGTTTCAGCTTTCCCAGATGCTATTAAAGGACATGCAAGCAAGCCACTATCAGCAGTGCATTCTTTTCTGCATGAAAGTGCATTGTCTCTACCCAGCATCACCTCCACTGAGCTGCAGAAAAGCTCATGGCTTGTGGAGGCACAGTGACTGCTTTTATTGTGGTTCTGAGGCACTCTGTGCTGAACAGTCATTTGGAGCCAGTAAACCATGAGAAAATTTTACAACCACTTCTCTGGCTGCCATCAGCTAATTATATCTAGTGTGGAATACAGAGTAGACCCCCAGACATGCAGCAGTGCTATCAGCAGAATACATTTGGCTCTTACTCTCCTTTGGCTTTCATTGTCGAAGAAACAGAGAGGATTTTCCCATTTGCTACTGCCCCTGCAGAAGTTCAGACAAAACTTTAGGGAATGAAGTAAGACTGAAATAGAGACTGAAGTAAGGCTGTGTCAAAGTGAGAGAAGACAAGACCAATCTGAAGAAATGGCAAATATCCACAGAGGTAGGTATGAGCTTAAAAACCTGAAACAGCAGCTTACTGAGATTTACAGCAAGATGGGGATGCAGCAAATATCTGTGGTGAAGAAGAATATTGGAAGTTCATGAAGATCAGAGATGGGGAGAAGAGAAAGAGAAACACAACCAATTGAAGTGACCACAGAAATCTGCACTGTATTCAACTGGAGCCTTCACTGACAGGCAGGAAAATGAAATTTATAAAGATCAGAAGAAATAAAACTGTGAACCTACCTAAAGAACAGAGAAGACCAGTATCAGAAGAGACAATAAAAGCAGAAGGATCAGAATCAAACAGCAAGTAGGACTTGCAGTTTAAGTATAGGAAAAAGGATTACTACTGAATATGAGGGATGCTTCTAGGAGTGGGATGAAAAAGCATAGTAATAGACTAATCAAGACTAATGAGACAAAGGAGATTAATCAAAATTAGAAAGACTACATAAATGAAACTAACACCTATGCAAGGAGAAGACTGAGTGTATGAATTTTCTGTCTGCTTTGCTCTCTTCCTTCACTAGGACTGTGAAGGAAGGGGTTGATTGAGCCTTTCCTCTGCCCTCACTGCTCCCACTGTGGGAAATCATAGCACACAATGTGTTTGTGGGAGGAACCATTTTCCATCTCACAGTTCAAAGTGAACATTGATTTATTTTAAATACATACTCATTTGCTGCTTGCCTACATTCCCAAGTACAATAATATGTTGTTCTTCATCTAACATGGCTGTGAAGATCTTGAAAATCTGCTTCCCAGGTGTGGCTTCAATTTACAAGTCACCTCCCACTATTCTTGCAGTATCAAGAGCTAATGAATCACATCCTCTGGGGTGGGGGCATCAACCTTCATAGAGCAAATAAAGAGTCAAAGATTCACTGGAAAAAGCAGTTTCAAGCTAGGAGTTGTGTGCAGTCCTTTAGCCTCATGAATCCCGGATTGAAGAAAGGCAAGTTGTCTCAAAAGTCCCAGGAGAAGCTTCATAAACCACAGCTCCTATGAAGAGCTGTTACACCTTTTGCATAAGCCAGTACTTACTAAAGGACTATCCTGAAGCTTTTTTTTGTAACAAATGCAGGTGAAGCAGCCACTTTGCAGTAGCAAAGTGTGTCCTGTCATTTCTTCTGCTGTTGGTTAATAAAAATAACATTTGTTTGTATGGGAATAAACTTCAAAGACATGATCAACCATTCTCATGGTTTGTCATCTCTTCCCCTTGATGTTGGCCTGGTATTTTCCCTCTGATCACATGAGCTCACAGTACATCTTCAGGCAAAGTGATCCTCATAAGGAATAGTCATAAGGATGGCAATCAGTTTAGAAACACTGGTTCGTGTGATTGTGAGACAGAAGTGAGACATCAGTGAGTCTTCACTGTATTAATTTTCAATTTCCCTTTGCCATGTTTAATCCACATAAGAAGTGCTGCAGGTTCTGGACTGAAGGTGGGGTAACCTAACTCTGGACTTTGTAGAACAGTGTAAGAAAGGGGACAAGCACAGAGTGTCCTTGCACTGCTACAGCTTCCCAGCCTCCTGCAAGTAGCTGTTTAGAGATTTCCCAAGACAACTCTTCTGCTCAGACTGTGATGTTGAACAGTTTGTTCCATGTGAATTTTAGCCTTACCTTGGGTCCTACAGGTCCAGGCCATCCTATCGGTCCTGGCATCCCAGGGACACCCGGGGGACCTGGTCTGCCCTTGAACAGAAAACATTGATTACAATGATTCATAAAACACCATTCCTGCACAGGTCACTACTGCAGGCAGGAGATAAGAAGACCTACATGTACTTACATCCATACAAATCCAATTTTTGTTGAGAGCAGAACCAAACTTTTAACTGTTCCTGTTAACCATGGTCTTTGTTCTGAACATTCCTACATTGCTAGCTATAATTGCTCTTTATTAAGTACTATATGACTGGCAATAACTACATATGTACATACAGTTATTTATTAATTTTAATTGCTGCCTGTAAATCACTCTTTGAGTATTTCCTAAAATGCTGCAGATAAATGCTATTCCACTGCATTACACTGCTTGACAATATGATGTCAGAAATGTCATCATGACATTCAGGGCCAAGAGTGAACTCTCAGGGGCCAGACAGCTTTTGACAAGAATTGTACAGTTTTATTTCCAACCTGAGTGACTTCTCTTTCAGAACCTACTTGCTTTTGTCAGAAGAGTAAGTGTTGAGGTACTGTGTTTAAAGTTTAGCATTTTTGTGTAGGTTGGTGTGCTACTCTCTCAAAGACATTGCTGTTTTGAACCCTTGAATTTATATTATTAATATTTTTGTTTACTGTAGGGCATTTGAAAATAGATTAAAGAAATTACCTCTTCTGTTTATGTGTTTTATATTTGTTTGAATTACTGATTGGTAACTGGTGTCAAAATCCTTGGTATATTATTAGAAAGGTGTCAAAATCCTTGGTATATTATTAGAAGGGTACTTCTTTTCCTAGTTAGTGACCACCCCCTGCATATCTCTGATTTCATCCTGCATTTCTGTCTTCTTTAAAGTTAATTACATTAAATGGATGTGACTGAGATAACATATTCTGTTTCATCACATGTAGGGGCACATATTTTTGACAATATATCACAGCTCATATGTCACCAAGCATAGGATTGTAGTCAGCATATTGCATTGGTGCCAGAGGTCTGGAAGGGTAATCATTAATGGTTGTTCCTCCTTCAGGGGTAGCTGGCTGAACCTTGTTTAGACTTTGGAGGAGTAAAAAGTTTGATTTTGCTTTGGGGGTTTTTTAGTACACCTTTTATAATAGCTCCAATAGTCTGCTTCCCCTGTCCACACAGACACTTCAGTAATGTCCCACTCTGGCTTCTCTCTGTGCTTTTACTCAGAGAATTTGTCAAATTCAAGCCAGCTGGGGCAGCTTCAGCCCTGCACCTGGAGATCCCCACCATCCACTCTGGGTGCCAGTGACAGAAGCACAAACAGGTTGAACTTCCACATTAGTTAATTTTTCTTCAACTCTTGTCTGCATCCCTGTCTGGCAGCTGCTATTAAATATTAGATGAATTTCTGAGACAGCACCTTTGTTCATACCTTTCTTCCAGGCCTGCCAATCTCCCCCTGCCAGAGAAAGGAACATGTCAGTCTTGTAGGCACCACAAGAAGCACAGTGGCTCTTAAGGCAATGCATTAATGCATTTCCATTTAAAAACAAACAAGCAAACCCACAACCCCTCCCCAAACAAGCAAACCAACAAATACCACCAAACAAAACACTGTGAATATCTTGATGCTCAAGACTGTGCTTACAGAGGTAAAATGAGAAGAATTATCAGAGTTCCTTGGTCTTTTCTGTGTTCTCAGCCCTAAATCTACAGTCAACCCCTTGTATAACATAGCACACAGTTAGGTGCTCAGCTTCAGCTAAAAGGCTCTTTAGCCATCATTAGGGAACAAATCTTTGCACATCTGAAAACATAACATATAGGCCAGCTCCAATACCTGAGCTGTCCCATACAATTCACACTGCATGGGAGAGCTCTGCTCCTCACATTCTCCCAGAGGATGCTCAAAGGGAGCTCGAAGGCCTCCAGGTCAGTAAGAACTGATGACTTTTGCACCTGAGATGCTTTCTCAAAGCATACTCTAAACAGAGGTCACAGCCACAAGAAGACGTAAAATATATTTCAAGACTAAAAATGAACACAGAAGGACTAAGTTTTAAATTATAGCGTCAAGCCAATTCATAGCTTTACATTAAAATTAAAGCTAAACCCTCCATCCATAAGGCCCACCATTCACTAAAGGCAAAGAAAAAACTAAACACTCTCCCTTGCTTCTTTGCTCCTCAAAACCACAACAAACTCCATAACAACAGACACTTACTTTCTCCCCTTTTGGTCCCATTATACCAGGCATTCCTTGTGGACCCTAGGGAGGAACATGAATGCTATTATTAAACTGCATTAGTGAGGTGCTTGTTTTCCATCAGCTCTTGACCTTGTATGCGTTTCCTGGGACCTGAGGTGTTGTTGTTGTGTTTGAATGTGGCCTCCAAACACCAGGTCTGTGCCACTGCTGAACAGCAGGATGGAGGACTGACATGGGAAAAGCAGGGGAACCTCAAAAATGAGGAGAACCCACAAGAAAAACAAGCCTGGGGCAAATGAAAGATGAGAAGTTACCAGTGTCCTGAAGAATCAGCAACCAGGACATGGAGACACCACATCAGCTGGCAAAAGAGGTAAGCCCAAGGGGTGGCAAGGGAAGTAGCATAAAACATGTGGGATGGGCTCTGCAGGCTGGGAGGGACATGGAAGATTGCCACCTTTTCTGAATTCTGAAAGTATTTCTCTCTGTCAGACAAGGCTGAGTCTCCTTTCTGGAGACTTCTTAATCCAAGGAGACCTTGAACACCTTTCTCAGAAAAAACCACCAGAAAACAGTTTAGTTTCTAGAAGGCTTTGGTTCACAGGTCACCTTTACTTTTAAATGACTAAGAAAAAAAAATCTCATGGGCCTGCATCAGAGAAGCATTGGATTCACTGTAAAAATCACTCACTCCAGGTTTGGATCCTGCCTGCCTTATACTGTCCAGAATGTGATCAAATTATACATGAATAGGAAAAAAATCTACCCTCAGACACAAGTTACTCCAACTATTTCAGTCAGTAGAGTTATTTTAGGTTTTCAGTAATGAAAATCAATGCACCCTATTAGAGTGAGAACCAAATTTTATCTTATTTATTTCTTTTTACCTTAGGAAACACATGGGAAGAATTACACTCAAAGTTATACCATTACAAATCTAATTCTCTTTCTTATGAAAATTTATTAAAATTCAGCTATGAGTCAACAGTATGAGCTTCTGCAACTCTTCTGAAAGCCATGCAAGCTAGAGAAGGATTCAGAAGTAGTTACTAGATGTCTCTTTGTAATAGAAGTACTTCATTGCAGGTGGCCGTTGTCACAAAAGTATTTCCCAAAAGACTGCTGGTTCTAACATTGTCCCTGCATAAGACACAGTCCTGTAATTCATAATTAAAAATTCCAAAGCTATGTTATACCCATCCTACTGTCTGCTATTATGATAAAACCTGCCAGCCTGCTCTATTTAAAAATGTTCTTGGAGTTATCATAGGTCATTTGGTTGGAAAATTAATATTATTTATAGCAATGGACTTTGTAGAACAATGGAATTAAAATTACTTTCTTGCAATTTAAGTCAGAGAGACTATCAAGGGGATTTTTTTTAAAATACAGTCTAGCAAAGACTGAAATAACAAGGTTTTTTCATATGAGCAGCAACTCTGGATCATGGCCAATCATCCTGCAAGGCTGTTTCATAATGCAGAGCAGACTTTCCTCAAGACAGAACTAGGCAAACACTGGGCATCACTTCTGACCATACTTGTCCACTCTCATGAACTAAATGAATCTTCCTCATCCTGTACCTCAGCAAAGACAAAATGGCAAAACAATAAAGACAAAGTTCAAGGGGAGTTGGAACTAGATGTCCCTAAGGTCCCTTCCAACCCAAACCATCCTGTGATTCTATAAAAAGAAATCTTTGTGGCTTTCACCTTGAAACTTCCAGACTCTCCAATCATCTTCTGAAGTACTGACTTATAAATAATTAAAGCTAAGCTTTTTGCCACATAACTGAGCCTTTACTTTGATGTGTTCTCCATACTTTTTAAATAGTGTTTGGGTGCTTGTTACCTCCTCAGGCTGCCAAAGCCTGGGTCACAGCTGTGCTGAGCACAGGCCCTGAGCCATGTCTGCCACTGCTGCATGGCAATAAAGTGGCACCCAGGGGCTGGAGGAGGGCAAGCATTGTCCCAAGGCACCAGGCACAGCATGGATTGGGACTGCCTGTGCCCCAGCAGGAACTGGGAGTGCCTCTCCACAAAAACTCTCCATTTTCTTTGGAGGGAACTGGAATGGAAAGGCAAATGGATGATCCTCTCAACAATACCGAGATGTTGACAAAAATATTCCCTCTAGAGGTGGTTCATTTCTTCAGAAGAAGGATGCCAGGTTGGAGCAACCTGGTCTAGTTGTACTGTCTCTGTTCGTTGTAGGGAGGTTGTACTTGTTGACCTTTAAAGGTCCCTTCCAACTCAAACTGCTATGTGATTCTAAGATTCCTGACCTTTCTCTGAAGATTTCTGAAATAATAAATTATAGAAAATGAGGTGTGAGGTCAAAAATACTGTTCTGATGCTATCCAGCAAGTCAGAGACAGAGATGCTGCAGGTCAAGCTAGGACCTGCACCTCCTGAATCCCACCCCACTGCCCTGCTAAGCCCCTCCTTGCCCTGATTTTACCGTAGATGTTTGCCTTCTCAGGGATGTACTCCACTAACATCCCAGCCCATTTTGTCCCTTGTGCATCCACTCCACAGGCTCTTGTCCTCACAAAAAAGGAGAACAGAGTCTAAAGCAAAGAAAAAACTGACAAGGAGCCTCTGAAGGAAGGGATGACACATCTGTGATTTTTTATGGGTGCTACCCACTGTAAAACTCCACAAAAATGAAAGATGAACTTGAAACAGAATGAAGTGTGTAAGGCAGGGATGAGAACATAGGGTAAGAAGCATACATGATTTACGCAAAGTCATATCAAAATGAAATTAAGCCAGAGCTTGGCATGCTTATTGAGTGGAAGAAAGTGTTTTCACATATTTCACAGCTTTGTAAGGACTTTGGAGCAAGTGAGAGAACGATGTGGTTTCAGCACACATGCATCACTCACCTGGGGGCCAGGAGGCCCTTCAGAACAATGTGATTCAGGCAGAGAGGAAGCCTGTATTATCTGGAGCTCATGACACAACTCTTCCATATCCAGCTTCTATGAAACATCAAACATATGAGTGAACATGCAGCCACACGCAGCCTGTTGGAGAAATGTATAAAAATCCAGCCACCATCCACTACAGCCTCTAAAGAGTTTATTTACTCCCTTTGGGAGAAGTCTGGGGCTTGTCTCAAGGCTATCTTCATGGATGTTTGAACATCAGCACTTCAGCATAGCCTCCTGCCCCATGCTTCCTTCCCCTCCTCCTCTTCCTCCTCTTCCTCCTCCTCCTCTCACAGCCAGGCTGCCCCCCTGAGCCAGCGTGGGACCCTGGCCTGTTCTTAGACCTGACCCTGCCCTCTCTGTCCACTTTGCCAGCAGCAGCTCCTCTTCAGGAATAGCATCTTTGTTCTAATAATAGAGACTTCACTCAGGGAGGGCACAGGCAGTGTGAACTTCACTCCAGACTAACCCAGAGGCATTCATTCACTGCAGAGCAGAGCCAGTGCCTCAAATGATCAATGAATGTCTGATCCTTTGGCTTCAATATTAAGCTTTCATGAGTGAAATGCCTTATTTATGTCCTGTGACAAAAGTGATGTCTCCTGGAAACACAGATGAACACTGAGCCAGAAACACCGGATTAAAACAATTCATCTTCAGCTTCCAAGAGAAAGGCCATTTTCCAGTAAAGCTTTGATTATAGGCTCCAAAGAACAAACTTCTCATAAGTTTAATTCACGTGACTCCACCCTGTTCGTAACTGCTTATTTTCATATCATGTTTTTATGGGGAAATGGTGTGAAGGGTGATTTTAGGCTCAGATTACTCTCTAAGCTGCTTGCAGGAATCTCAGGGACCCTGGTCCCAGTCTCATTCTTACCGAAGGAGTTCACAACATTCTTCAAGAGATCTTATCTTTGGATCTCCTTTCTGTGGCAATCAAGGCACAGGCAGGGGACGTGATGAGGAAGGAAAAGGCAAGTGTATTTTGGTCTGGAGAGACCAGCATCCTGAGTTCAATCCTGATCATTGCCTTCTGCAATGGAGGATTTTACACTGTACTTTTTCTTGGGTTACTTCTTGCCTGACATCTTACTAATCATTATTTACAGAACACTAGCAATAATTGCAATGTTTGTATATGGTAAATTAATATTATAATTAAGGAACAGGAATTACTGGATAGGTAGAAAAATTCTTTATGCTGGGATGGAGAATATGTTGTAGTTAGTAGAACCTGTAGTAAAAGTACTTGGGCAAATTGCTATGTCATATTCCCATTGTATCCTGCACTTGCATATGTCAACATGTGTGTATGGACATAAATCACACACAGCAGGGTTGTGCATAGATGGGTGAGTGAAAACTGCATACCAGCATCTCAAACACATGTGTTTCTGTGAAATGAAATGCTGGGGAATAGATGCCACAGGAGGACTTCAGGACTTTCATTTCACCCCTTAGATAAGGCAAATGTAATGCAGAACAGGACATATACCCTGAAATCATTGTGCAGGATGGAAAATTGCCTTTCTGTCCTTACTGATTTACTGCATTGCTGTTTCCTCTGGTTCAGGATTGCCATACTCTAAAAAGGTTTCAAAACAGAGTAAGGAAAATACTTTAAGTTAATTGAATTAACTGCAGGAACAAATCCAGCCTCATTTCATTCCTTGATTGATTTGATATTTACTTCAAGCCCCAGTCTGCGATGCTGTGTGATTGTCCTCACAGAGCCATATCAGCACAGCCAGGCATGTTTGCTGAGTGACACCTGAGAGTGCCTGAGAGGATGCTTCATTCTTTCTCATTAAAGCTCATGTAAAAGAAGAAAAAGCCACACTTACAGTGCTCCAGCTGTGCCTGAAGTATGGTGGTGGGAACAGGGGTGGTGGAGGAGGGCCAAGGAGGCAGAATGCTCTGCAGTTGAGCTGCTTCTTCTCTTCCAGGCAAGGGAGATCTGTTCAATACAAATACCCATCTGTTGTCTTGAACAGAACAATCATTTCTTACAGACTAAGAGAAGTTTCCACTTCACAGTATTGTCCTACATCCTGTATGCATTGATTACAATGCTGTAATCCAAGCAGGGATTTAAGAAACCTGGTGGACCCTTAAGTCTCTATATTCCTTCTTGTGCCAAAGGCTACACAGAATTTTAAGCTCTAAATGTGGCTCTGACACAGGCAGAATCTTGAAAATTCCAGATAGGTGACATTAGAAAATGAATCAAACATTTATTGTGTTTTCTACCCTCTGTTCCAAAAGTCTGTTCCAAATAGCATTTTCTGGTCCCTGGTACAGCCCACTTGCCACCAGGAAAGCACTCAGTGCTGTTGGCCACCACCTTCCCTGTGAACTGAATCACTTCAGGCACTTCTGTGATAAGTGGGAAGTGGGAAGCTGTTCCACAGCATATTTACTTGTATTTCCTCTGGAGCTGCAACCAGGTTGCCATATTTCTGTTTTGTGCATCGTCCCTAAGAATAAACACCCCACAACCCGAACGTAGCTGACAGCTTTGTCACCGAATGACTGGTAAGACAGGACCTCAGCTGTGTTTTGGCAGAATATTTAACATTTTTGAAGAGGTAAACGTCCATCAAAATATGAGAAGTTGCAACCAAAATACACAGAGGAAGATATTGAGATGGTGCATTTATACACTGTATTTTATTCCCCTGAATCCTATTTATGTCTTAAGAAATACATCTCTGATCAGAGTGAGAGCTTTCTTCAAAGGCTTTGCCAAGGACAGCAAATATTTATTTATGCCTGTTGGTTTCTTCCTCTGGATAGTGGCAGCTGGAATGGGTGTCTGTGAACTGAAGGGTGGCAGGGAGCCAAGAAGAAAAGCCCATGGTAAAGTATCTGGTATTAATAGAAAATCTCTAAATTAAGTTTCTGGGAAGACAAACCTGATGAAATTGCTAGATTTGTGTGCAAATCAATTGCAGGCTGGATATTAGTCACATCTCAAGGTAAGGGAAGAACAGAGTTATTTCTTTCAAATGTCTCAAAAAATATATTACCTCAGTTCTACCATCCCATGTTAATGGGGAGGGCATTTTCTCAGTCCCAATGCACAGACAAGAGCTGCCCAGAGGAGTGGGATTCAGCAGCATTCAGGGGTAGTTCATGTCACCCAGATTTTTTCCTCTATTAAAACACTATTTGTGATGATACCTTTGAGAACCAAGTCAATACAGTTCTGAAAGGGTCCATAATGAAGACTCTTTGTCAGCTTTTCCTCACAAGTTTGAAATTCAGTTGAAAACCTCAATTTAAGAGAAAGGCAGAAGATTTATTTAAAAATAGGTATATTGTTTAAATTAAATACATACTGAAATGCCAATATCCTTTAAAAAGTAACAGAGCTATGAGTCAACTGTCTCCAGCACTAACAAATGATAAAATACAAAGATATGAAGAGTTAAGTTTTATATTGGCTTAGCTAGAATTCAGTCACTCTTATGCAGGTGTAAACAAGTTTTTCAATTTTTACATGACTTCTGTGGTTGTCTGAGTTTCAGGATCGTATTTGAATGTATTGCATTGGAACAAAACTGTGCAGTATTAAGGTAATGGACAGCTGTAATTTAACAGGGTATAAAGTGTGATCATTATTTTAGGCCACATTCCAATATAATCTTTCTTAATATCACCTCATTTCACAGTCTAGATAAAATTTCAGTAGGATTATTATCATTCAACATATCAAAAATATCAAAATTAGCCTGATGTGGCTTAGTTGCTAAGAGATCACTACTAGCAACTCTTTTTCTGCAGAAAAATGTTTACATGACTGCAGTTGTACTACTACTTAAAAAAAAAAAGTGTTGTTCTTTAAATATTTTGCAAATATAAGATTAAATATAGATGCACAGCTATAGTTCTAATATGATACTTATAGCATCCTCATGAGTAAATTCCAGTCCTGGATTATTAAAAAAATTGGATTCTCTTTTTTAGAAGAAAAGCCTGAGAATCTGTGGAATAGTTTATTGTAAAAAACACTATACCTAATCAAGAGGGTAAAAAATAGCCTCTGATTTCAGTCTTTATCATCTTGTGCTACTGTAATACAAGTCAGGTTGAAGCCCACTCTGGGTTTGTTGGTATGAGCAGTGACAGCATGTACTGATCTCAATGTGGAGACAAGCAAAATCTACCAGTAACAGCAATAGATACCAGTACTACAGATATTATTAGACACTGTTGCTAATAGATGCTATTATTATAGATAGATACTAAATTCTGATAGACACTATTATTATATGCCATTAGTAGTAAAGGTATTGCTATATAGGACAGGTTTCAATTATGTAATGACTTGGGTAGTTAATATTTCAGGAGCTCCATCACTAACCCTGGCTGTGCTCTGGAAGGTGCATTTGTCAAGCAAATATTTAAGAAAAGACTGATTCTAGACCCAAGAACCTTCCCCACCCAGGTATGACAGGTGATATGACAGCAGAAGGAGCAAAAAATGAATGCTTCACAAAGGGACTGCAGGTATGACTGCTACAATCTGATCTTCCTGAAAGCACCACATTTCTTTGGTATGGATTTCGTCGGTAACTGCCATAGGTCCAAGATGTACAACCATTACAGTATTGCCTTGATTTATATCACAAAAATGTTACCTTGGCAAGCTTACAGGCTCTCTGCAAATGCAATGCATATTTTTAGGCTCCAGGTTAGCTTTGTTTGCTAAACACAGCTTCAGAATACTCCAGTCCCCATCAGTGGAAAAAATCTCAGCCCAAGAATAGGCTGTCATAGTTTTCTGTGAAATATGAAGACCCTGCCTACACAGAGCATGTGTTTACATATCTCATACAGAAGCTGATCTTTCAACAACTTCAATGCCAAAGAACATATTCAATAAGAAAAAAAAATAATACCAAATGAAAAAAATCCTTTTAGGACTTGTCCAAAAGGCAGTTGTTTTCAAAGAACATAAAAAATTAAAATAGTCACCTTTGAAATGGAACATATTTACATTCTTAGGTTATTTTTATGGTCAAGGCTATAAATTAATCCAGTTCAAGAAAGTGACTTTATAAATCTATGGATTTATCTTCAGAAAACAGCATACTTTAGATAAAGTGTGATGTTTCCTTTTGTTCCTGCAAGTTTCTTGTGACCATAGCTGGAATTTGGGAAGTCTTATTCAGGATAGTGCCACGCAGAGCCAGAGAGAAGCCTTCACCCAGGCTGAGTCCCCTGGAGTGAGGCTCATACAAGGTCTATGAGGCTTCCTATGGCAGATCCTAGAGGAATCTTCAACCCTACAGCTGCAACAGAAACACCAGAGATATTCTGCCCTGGATTCAAGTCAGATTTATAGGATTTCATTGAAAAAAAATCATAAACAAACCATGAAAGTGACTTTCATCCTAAAATCACAAAGCTGAACAACAGGAGGAAAGGACAAGAAAGGAAAAGGATACTTAGCATGTGTTTCCCTTCCTATTTATGACCACATGGATCCAGCAAGCCCTGATGGGAAGCTGAGCTGTTATGCAAAGTCTTCTCACCCTGGCAGCAGGGCTGGTGGCTTGCCCAGTTTGTGACAGGCAGGGCTGTGCTGGATGGAGCCTCTGAGGGCTGACACCCATCACAGATGCTTCTCCCACTCAGATGGCACCCAGAATTAATAACAAACGAGCTGAGCAGACCAGCCAGTTAATGAATGTGGGCTTGTCTAGCTGAAATTGAGCCTTTCATCTGCTTTGTTGTCATTTATTCAGGCTCCTCTCAGCCTCCTTGCAAAGACAGCAGAGCACCACAGGCCACTCCAGTCTGTACATCCACTGAAAGCAATTAGGGCACATTTTCCTCTTAAATTAGGAAAATTTAAGACCTTGTTAAAGATGACTTTATTTACAAAGCAGATGCAGGTATTAAGCTCTCCTTCAAAATGCCAAAGCCAAGTGCCAGCATTACCAATATATGCTTCTTTAAAATGTTTTAGGAAACTTTTTGACCCATGTGTGCTTTAAGGACATCTAAACAGAGATGAGTATACAGCTTGTGATTTGAGCTGGGTTGAACAGCCAAGTTAGTGAATTGTCTGCATCTCTCAGTACAGTTTTGAACTTAGACCTTATAGTTGATGGCCTAAATATATCCTTTCCTATCAACCAGATTAAATATGCCAAAGAAATATATCAAGCTTAGGTAATGGTGTCTGTGTGGAGGAGGTGGAGATCCACGAAATTCCCATGGGAGTTACAAGATGAGACACAGAGCTGCAGCTCTCCCCTGCTACTAGTTTCCTTTTGCTTAAGATGGGCTTAAGAGTCTTTAAGAAACAGAACAAAGCGGACCAGAAATTATTTCAATTAATTTTAGAAAGTAAAGAAATCCAGAAGAAACTTTACAAGTCTCTTTTAATAGATTCATAGCATTCTTTAGGCTGAAAAACACCACTAAGTTCTAAAGGTTAGCCTAGCACAGTCAAGAAAATCTCATAAAATTTTGAAAGTGCTCCATTTTTAATCTCTGAAGAACCACAGGCTGTGGCAGCAGTACTTTACCAGCTGATACACACCCAGAAACTGCAATAAATAAACAAACAAATAAAGAAATGTGTTTAAAAACAGTCAGTGCTCCCAAAACTTGACAACAGCATGATCCCTGGCACACTGCCTGGTTGGCAGGTCTGGATATTCACCTGGCCACAGGAGCAAGGACACTCTGTCCTCCATCCCCATCTAACATTTAGCCCACGTCCCTCAGCAGCTCTGGCAGCCTGGCTGCATCTCTGAGGTCAGCCCTGGAAAACACTGCAGACACGGCAAGATGTGGGAAAGCAAAGGAATGTGGGATTTTTAAGCAAAGGAAAGGCCTTTTTACTCCTGTATATAGACATTTTGGACATTTTATCTGTGTGTATGTGCATGCATGAGGACAGCACGTATGCCAGAAGATTATACACTGTTCTCTCAAACTGATTGTGGAAGGAAAATTCTGAGATCAGTGCAGGGAGAGAGAGGAGGATCTGCTTGTGCTGGCTCTGCATTCTGTTTCACAAAAGAATGAAAAATCCCAGTAAAATGTGATGGGTATAACATTTCAGTGGGTTATAAAATGGGTTTGTAAAATAAACCCGTGTCTTATAAATCCCAATAACCATGACAGGGCTATTCTGTGCAATTTTCCTTCTATTGCCTTTCACTGGCAGAGCTCCAGAGCTCTAGACACTGCTAAAAAATGCTGACAATTCTGTGCACTCCCCATCAGTGGATGAGAAACTGAGGTACAGAGGAGTTAAGCAAGTCCCCCAAGTCCAGGGATAACTCAATTACAGTACCAGAAGCAGACTTCCAATCTGGTGAACTACAGTATCTCATCTCAATCATGCTATGTCCCAGATCATAAAACTCAACTGCTCGTCACACTAGAGCAATAGTATAAATACTCTGAGTATTAAAGCCTAAGAATTTACCATCATCTGTAGAAGAGCCTGAAGCCCTAAAGATTAAGGCAGGATGACTGCTGTGTCAGCCCTCAAAGAGTTCTGCATGTCATTCACTGCCACACAACCCTCTCCCACTTCGTGTAAGATCAGGAACAACAAAGCTGAGAGACACCAGTTCCACCCTTCTGCAACTGCAAGATCATAATCTGTCAGTGCTGGCATAGATCAAACATGTACTTGACTTTGATGTTGCTCCACCATATGTTCAGACAGCCCTAGACAATCCCCATGAGACTGTGGGTGTTGCTGTGTGCTCAAAAAGACTTCAGAGAAAAGCCTCTTAGTTCTTCTTTGAAAGTTAGTTGCCATCAACTAGATTAATTCCTGGTGTCTCCCTTGCTGCAACAAATTCCCAGGCCAGCCGAGTTTATTCTTCTGTCTTTGACCAAAAAACCCAACTTTATAATGACTTTGTATTGTAAAAATCTGTTAACTTTGTAGCCTCAAGAAGCTGACAAAAATACTTCGTAATCACTTCCCTGGGTAGAAGAAAACCGAAATTGTAGCACTGCCTTTACTTGTGTGCATTCCCCATAAACCTACATTTATCCATTTCCTCTGGCTAGCTCCTGAAGAAAATTATTAACCTCTTTTCCCCACAATGTCTCAGTTCTCCTCTGTGGTTTTCCTACACCCATCTTGTCTTCCCAGATGCTCTTTCACCATCACAGCTGTGTGACCACAGAAAGAGTTCCCACAATTCCCTTCCATTAAGGGACTGATTCCTCGGAGAGGAGAAGGGAAGAAATAGAACACCTAGGCTGGGGTCTGTTAATTCCTGTAGAGTTTTTCCTCTCTTATTTCTAATCTTCCTCAAACAATTCCCCCTGGATTTGAAGGTCTTTGCCCTGTTCTTTTCTACCTTCTAAGCTGCAGCATGAGACAGATCTCCCAGCCATGTCCTGACTGAGTGCTGTGCTGCACCACAGCTGACTCTGCAGCCACACACCATCCTAGCACCAGGAGTTAAAGACTGCAGGGTCTATTCTGACAACAAATGTCCTCCTGTCTGCACACAACTGATGCTTTTCTATGGTATTAACTAAGATTAGCAGTTTCTTTTGCTGCAGTCACACTGGTGGGTTTCTGTGCCAATAGCCCACCCATGGGAAGCCTCAGTGTCTGTTAAGAAACAGATTGTCAGATGCAAGGTGGCTACAACATGAAGTCACAGACTGTTCCCCTCCTGTACAGGGGTTTGGAAATATTGACTTACCCACAAATGAACTATCTGGACAAAATGCAGAGGCCTATAAGCACATCTGTCGACAACTACACAGGGACTAAGCTGATTTTGCAGCACTTTGGACTGCTTGTTGTTGGAGTTTCTATCCTTTCAGTGAAAATACCTGATTTTCAAGTAGCTTGCTTTGCTATGCTAGAATTTAAGCCTCAGTTTTCAGTCTGTTCATGACAAAAATCTAGTATTTACCAGTATGTCCAATGCCCACAGACTACAGGCAGTGCTATCCTCATTCATGGCAATGGTACAGCATGGACAAGCTTGGACCAGCTGGATCTCCATGTCAGCTACAGATCACTTTCAGCTGAGGTTCCCATTTGGGAAATGCTGCCTGTCAGAAGCATTCATAGATTATAGAAAAACCTCCAGATCAGCTCCTGCTTCCTTTGCTGGAAAACCAAGCAAGCATGGCCTCAGCTCCTGTACCAACCTCTGTCCCTGGCAGCTGGAGGACTTCTTCACAACCCAACAAGTGAATGCCATGATATTCAGCTTCAACAGCATTTCACTGAACCCCTTCCCTTCATCTGTATTATCACTGAATGTCTTTTGACAAGACAAGCACCTTGTCAGCCAGTAATGCCATAAACAGGTCAGAAGCCTCTTTCTTCTCCTGCATGCAAGACCAGGGCTGTACTCAAGGAGCTTTGCTGCAAACAAGTTCCAGTTTCCTCACTAGAGGGTATGTCCTCTTCTGATTTTTATTTACTGCTGCAAGGCAAATGCCCAACCTCCTGAACTGCCTCTGATGTCCATTCCTTGTCCCTTACCCACAGGATCAAGTGGGCTCCCACTCACTGGTTTACTGTGAATTTCAGAGCACCTCTGGAGGACCTTGGCTACTGTGGATGACATCAGTGTTCCCTTTGCCCTTGCTGTGGAGAAGGTGGATGCAGGCATGGAGTCACAGACCGGCTGTGCACCGGTGTGGCTGCTCTGCTCTCACCTTACTCAGCACAGGTGTTGCAGCATACACCACCAGAGAGGTCTGGGAGTGCTAAGGTGATTTCTTTCCTGAGTGCCATTTACATTGACCTGAGCAGGACACTCAGTTTGGGATTTTCACAGGTCATATCTACCAGGGGAGAATATACAGATAAAGTCAAGTCAGGTGGTTTTTAAAACTCTGCTTATTTAAAGATCCATTTACTTGAAGCAACAGTAACCACACCACACTAGGCTGTTAATTTGCTACAAGTGCAAGCCTTTCCCCAGAGGCTTCCCAGGAACTGTCTTTATCAGCTTAGAAGGGCAGCCACTATGCCTTCCTTCTTTTGGCTTATCTTTCCAGCTACCCATTTGGGCTATCAAGTTAAAACAGCCAATCCCAAAGTTTTTTCTTCTCTGAAGCTGAACAGAGAATCTACCGAAAAAATATTTTGGGTCCCTTTCAGGCTCGTATGAGTCACAAACAAGACAGAAAGCTCTCAAATGTCCTACCCCAAGACCTTTGGCTATTCAGCTCCAAGCTAGGTGACTGCTCTCTCATGGCCAAAGATACTTCACTTTCCTTCTCCTAATGAAGCTGTGGCCTTTGCCAGTGACTCGTTTCCATCAGGAATTCTAATGTAACCACGGCTTTCCTGCTTATGTTTGTTCCGTCAGAAACCCACTAACCAATGATGCCAGGATGGTCAGCACCTCCTGGGCCCATGGTGACTTTACAGAGCACAGCCAGGCTTCCTTCCCTGCTCTGATACTTTTGCTTGCTAGTCACCCTTTGGGCTATTTTCCCAGCAGGCTCTGGCTGCTGCCTTTTGAGGGTGTTCAAGCGTTTACTTTTGATCTTGTTTTAAATTCCTTCTGCAACTTTCTTTCTCCTGCAAACGCTCTGATAAGTCATTCTCTTTTGATTTTACATAAATAAATATTTACAATTACTCCCTTTAGAAACAAAATACATCCACCTGACATCTTTGCTGTCCATTATGACAATAGTTAGGGCTCCTGCAGGGAAAAGAAAACAAAACCCTGATGATGGGGTCAGATATTCCTTTCATAGAAAGACAGCCCTGATCCCAACTCCCTCAGTGTCAGGAATCTTCCCTTGTTGCTGTGTCCTTTCTCTCCTGCTGTTTCTCTCACAAATGCACAGTGCCCTCTCCCCACAGCACAGCACCACAGTGGCTCCCAATGTCCCTTCTCTGTGCTGCCCAGCCACGGCTGTCACCCCTCACAGCTCCTCTTCCCAGCCCACCGTGCCCATCACCACAGCTCCAACAATGCCAGCCCACAAGGAAACTGAATTCTTTTCTACAGCTCTGCCACATGAAGTCTGGTTGCAAATATTACACCTTCCTGATTCAAGAAGGATGAACCTAATGCCCAGTGAGATATAATGTTCCTTGTCTTCAGGAAAATAATAGGACAAAGGCAAGGAAAGTGTGAGGAATACTGCCAATAATGCTCTGATATCCCATTGACTTCTTTTAAACTGATCCACCATAATATTTCCAAAGGACTATGAATCAGTATTGACTGTAGGAGCCAACTGTTTCAAGGGATGCACTTGTGGCATGCATAAAAGGCCAGAAGAAGCACTGAGATGCAGTTATTTTTCTTCAGATGCTTCTGGTAATTTAAATACTGTCCCATCTCTCTGCAAAACCTCAGGCCTGGATGAGCAGTAAAGGGGAGTAGAAGGAATGAGAAGGAGATGAAGAGAGTCTTTCTAGTACCTGAATTTGGAAGGTGGCTTCCTTCAGGCTGGTTCTTACAAGGTGCAGACTGGTTCATGTAGCCCTACTAAAAATGACTACAGAACTCATGGCTTCATCATGTGAGAGCAGCAGTTCAGGAACCTCAGTAGGGCAGAGCTCTGAAAAACAGATGTGAATGACACCACAAACACAAGTGGTGTAAGGGTGGGATATTAAAGGTACCCTGAAAATAACCTGCTGTCTCCAGGGGATGAGCTACCTGTCCTGGGGGTCTTCACTGCCATGTGGAACCACAGCCACCTGCTGTTATAAGGTGTTATAATATTATTCCCTGGAACACTTTCTGCAGAAATGACCCTTCAGCACTATGAGACTCAACACTTTGGAGCTGACATGACACTCAAAATACTTCTAGAAACAAGGATGCACTGTTGCTTGAGGCTGATGGGACTCTAAGGTAGAGTTGGCAGAAAACAAAGATCCAGATTATTCTTCTTTTCCCAATTATTATACAAACACTTTTTCACCCTACAGGCTGTTTCCCCTTTGCTTTCCAGTTACTGCTTTGTGACATGTAAGCCTTTTTATTTGTGACCTGTTGCTCTCTTACATGCAAAGATGTGTGAAAACAAAAATAAAAGCACTTGTAGGCCAGAAGTTTTTAGACATACCTGGAAGGTACCCAAATGTTTTTTCCCAACTACAGGAAAGAGAAGTGATTGCTTAAGAACATCCTGTCTGCTAAATGGGATTAGTTTCGGAATTTGAAAGTGCACTGCTGAAATTCATTCTTTAAATGTGGAATTGCATCCTGGTGCCAAATACAAATAATTGACTCAGCTGACAGTCAGAGAACATTTGAGAAATCACTGAAATAACTGAGAATGTAAATGGAATTAATTCATGTTCTATGCCCACTCAGATTTCTACCAGAAAAATCAGAACTTACTGTTTTTTTCTTAGAAGTTTCTTAAAACGCAGATACAACCAAAGCACTAAAGGAATCCCTCATTATATAATTTTTAGTACCAATAGCCCTGATTAGCAAGGAATAATGACACACAGGTATGTCTCAATCCTGCCCTGTGGCTGTGTGATTATGACAGAACCTTTGACCCACTGCTATTTTTTCCACATATTATTAAGCAAACATTGACAATACATACATGGCAGGAGCCTCCCCAAGAGCTTGCTGGGTATAAAGGTGATTTTCAGTGTCTTGGCCAGAAGAATAGAGAGTGGACTTTGCCGTGGAGCAGATTGTGGGGCGGGGATCTGTCCAACAGGGTCTTTGCAGACAAGACCCCAGGACTCCCCTGTGGAAAATGCTCCACTACAAAGAGCAGGCTCTGGCATTTTCCTTCATTTTCACCTCTTCTACTATGGTTTCTGTAGAGATGACAAATCTTCCCCCTTCTTTGGGGCAGTTTATTTGTTGAACTGTTATTTCTCAACAGGACAGCTCAAATGTCTTCTGTAGACACACAAATGTGTGCCACAGGAGAAGGCAATGGAAACATCACATTCTTGTTTGCCTGTGTGGCATCTACAAGTATCAAAGAAACATAAAGTTCTTCAAAACAAATTTTGAGGTCTGATGTCATTGCAAAGCAATTTGGAGTATGTCAGGGAAAATAAATCCTGGTGATTGCTGTACCTCACCGTTAACTAACCTCAACATAATGGAAAAAGCATATCCCAATTGAAAAGAAATGGTGACAAATTTAATGTCTTTTTAGTATCTTAGAGAGCTTGAATGTAAACCATTTGGCTCCATGGGTACAGCAGAGGGATTTGAGAGCAAGAAAAGCTGTGTGCCTTTAATTCCAGGTCTAGGGTTGATTTTATGTACAGATTTAAAATATGCATCCCTTTGATCACTGAGAAAGCCATGGGGAGGATCTGTAGGTATAGCAGGCCTGACCTGCCAGCCTCAGTTGAACTATCCCAAATCTGACACTGAAGGAACACAGGACATTAGTTAGAAGCATCTGTATTGATACAGAACAGCAGACAGGAGGTGGGAAACAGCAATTTGCCATAAATTGGTGAAAGTTCCTCAAAGAAGATGGAGTCAGAGCTCTTGCTGGCTTTCCCCTTCCTTTGCACACAATGTGACCGAAGGAAAGTCATGCTGCTGAAACTGTAAAATCTATTAAGAGGGATTTCCAGTGCCCTGGCTCAGCTGGCAACTAATTTGTTTTGTCTTTGCCTAGCAGGGATTTTCCATGCAGTGGACTCTTGTTTGCTATGTGAGCCATCCGAGTATTTGTTAGTGTCACAGCCAGAGCCAGATGATGTTTATTCTGCTAGCATCCAGTCGGGCTCCGGCAGCGCTCATTGAGGTCAGGGCTTTATTTATAGAAGCAGATATACATTGAGATTCATTTACTTTCCCTTGCTGTATTCTACCTAAACTCATCCAAAGTAGAAAGAAACATGCAGACATGCAAGTAATAAACTAATTGGGCCAGATCCACGCATTAGCACAGCACCACAGAGGCCAATGGAAAAAAAGCATTTTTGAACAGCTGAGGGTATTGCCCACTATTTCTCATGGGGAAGGGAAGGGAGGGGTTTAAAACCAGAAATTATAAAGCGAAAAGCAAATCTGACTAAGCAACAAAATGTCCTGGCGTGTGGCAGAGCAGGTCTGCAATGCAAAATCCCTCAGCCGAGATCTGCAATTTGAAGTTTTTTTTATTTCCTCCTGTGTTCCCAATCACCAGAAAGTGCAAGAATCAGAGTGCTCCAAGCAAGGAAAAGTAATGACTTAAAGCAATTTACCTGCTGAAAGTGAGAAGACATTGTCAGCGTACGCGGTCTGAGACAAAGCAAAGCAGGAGAAAAGCAGCAGGTAAGATCCCTGGACAAGCAGGCTGAGGACCAGCATGCTGGCTCTGCCTGGCAGATCCCAGCTCAGAGGCGCAGGGCTGCTTTGGGGCTCTGTCTCTGCCCTCTCTCCCTCTCTGCCTTGCCTGCTCTCTGCCTCTGCCCTCACTATGGGATGCGTGTGTGTGTCTGTGTGTGTGTACGTCTCTCTCTCTCTCTCTCTCTCTCTTCCCCCTCCCTCTCCGTGCCTTTAGGAAGAAAGAATGCCAACCATTTCCCATTAAATCTTCTCCTTACACTAGACACAGTTATATTTAACTCCTGTGCTGGATCAGTTGCCCCTATTGTGGACATTAGCTGCTAAAACTGAGGCATGGGGGATTCTGGTTTTGCTAACAGAAGCAAAAAGGCACTTTGGATAATAATAATGATGAGCAGGAATAGGAGAAATTAAGAACTGGACTATAAACAGAATCCTTTGGTACAGGCAACCAGACGTTGGCATCGAGATGGATAAAATCCCTGATTGATCATCTTCTACAAGTCACTAATTGCCTTAATGAGAGAGATGAGCAGTGACCTAACATCTGCTTATCCCTGGCAGCTACGAGTGTTGCATTCATGTACAGTGCAGCTCAAGGTGAGGGATGCCACAAAGGCTTCACAAACCGACAAACACATTATTATTATTTTGGATTTAAGTGAAAATGACAGTATCACTGACAGTGCCAGACATTGCAGAATTGCAGAGTTCACTGATGGAGTGCAACAGGGGGAGGAAACAATACATAGGCCATGATGGGGTGAATGAAATGCTATCAGCTCTGGGGGTAGAGAAGATCAACACACTACACAGTGCTATGAGAAGAAAACAAACCTCCCACTCTCTGTAAAGCAGCAGGTGCCCTTGCTACCTGTACACAAGTTTGGGGTTTCTGTGTCTTATTGCTACATGCAAAGCATTATAGACTAATTTGTGACCTCTGAATAAGTAGCAGGGAGATCTTCCTCTCTGCCTGGAATCTGACAGGGGTTTCCATGAAAATCAGAGATATATCATTTGCTGTGAAAAACATCACTCTGTCCCAGATGGAGACAGTTTTCTTTGCCCACTGTAGAAAAATGTGAAAATATTTTGGATTAATTATAGAATTGATTTCTTTTTTTCCCATTTGAGAAGAGTTCTCACTGACAGAAATGGTGACATGTCCCCCTGGGTATTAATTCCACCAAAGAGCCAAGTGAGATATTTCCACAATTCTGGTTTAACAGTCTTGGCTATTATTTTCAACACACTGCAAATATATGGACAAAATCTTTCTAAATGTAATGGCTAGATGGGAAGAATTACATCTACCTTATACATTTTTGTCCCTAAAAGACAGGCTTAATATAACCATAATGCTTTCTAAAATCCCTTTCCAGTACTGCAATATTTTGGATAACATATTTTCTACTTTAATTTACTTTAATTCAATCTTATCTACTTTATTCCACTGACTGTTACTTTTCAGTATTTGGCTTTTCTTAGTGAAGATAATAATTTGGTCTCTTTCTTCTTTGACCAAAATAACCATGGATTAAGTGAGTGCCATTAATTCTCTTGGCATGCTACATCTCAGAGGGAAAGGAATAGCTCTTGGGAAGTTTATCATGACAAGCCCTAAGCACACAAGATGAACGTCCAGCTGCAATGCCCATATTAGAAGCCTGCCGGAAAAAAATTGCTCAAAAATTAAAATGTCAAGATTGCATTAAAATATTCACCTCTGAAAATATGAGACCAACAAAATAGTTAGTCAAAGGAACAAGTGAATAATTTCAAATCCTGCTGAAATCCTTCTGCAGCCTTTTAGCAAATGAAAATTTGGTAGAAATTTTTACTGCAAAACAAATTCTATTTGATAAGGAAATAATTAATCCAAAATACTAGAAAGAACTAAGATCATACAGTAGGACCAATATCTTTCCTCTCCTTCTATGACTCTATATCAGAGGTAGCTAGAAATGATACAGAAAGCCAGGGCTGGTTCAGAGGTATGAAAAACACAAAGTTAGCTTTGCAGTCAATTCTTAAATAGAGACTTTTTAATCCACTTATTGCAGTGGAGAACCCTGATTAAAATGGAAGTTTTGTCAATGTTCTCCTTTCTTTCAGCATAGCATCTCCTTCACTCTGAGCCTGTTTGACCTGAAATGGCTCTCAGCCAATGAGAGAAGAAAGCTCTGTGGGCACATCCTCTTCTGTGGAAAACACACCATCTTCCACAAAAACTCAAAAGGAGACGTTTGGACTTACATTCATTTGAAGAAACCTCTTCTTCATGATGTAGTTCTATTCCCTCTTTAGATTTTAGTGCAAAGTTCACAGGGCCATGTCAGAGTGCAAGTCCCGTGTTCTGTTTCCTCTGATTTTGAGGTGTTGGCCTTACCAGCTGAGACTGCTGGCAAGGCTGGTAATGGTTTCACGAGGGAAGAACAAAGTGCAGTGAAAATCAAATGGACAATAGCTTGGCCTTATGTTTTGACTTAGGCAGGTGCCAGTGCAGCAGACTGACATTCCCTGCTCCAGGCTGGATGACAAGGCCTTACACCTGGTCACACAGCTTCTTTCTGACCTCCATGGCATCAGTGCCTATGGCAGAGAGAACCCTGAGGACGGGAAGTGTCACGTAGCACGGGAAGTCTGGCATGAGAGACTTGACAAACATTTGTTTTCCAGGCCCTGAGCCCTGTGAACTTGCTCAGCCAAGCAATGCATTTCTCCAGCTATTCCTTATTATTTTTGCATTTGTGGCCACATCAACTAAAAATGCCAAAAGCCAACCAACACATAATGAAAAAAATAGCCTGAAAAGTTTGTCTGTTCAAGGAGCTGTTGCTTGACCTTTTCAGCCCAAACTTGAGCTCTTAGGAGCACATGGAGGAATCTGCTGATGGACAGTACCAGGTAAACAGAATTTACAAGCCTTTTTCTTATGCAAGAATTAATGAACACTTGTTAAAAAGAAGGCTTCTTCCCAACCCTGCTCACTTTTGGTTGGCAGGTACTGCATCAACGAGACAAGGTAAAATGAATATTCATTTATAGTTAAAATACCATCAATCTCAAATTCTTTCATGAACACCATTCTAGTTAGAAGGACAAAGATAATCATGGAATAATTTGGGTCAGATAGGTCATCTAGTCCTATCTCCTGCAATAAGCAGAGACATTTCAACTAGACCAGGTAGCTCAGAGCCCCACCCAACCTGAACTTGAATGTTTATAGGGAAGGGGCATCCACCATTTCAAGGGGCAAACTGTTCCACTGTCTCACCATCCTGACCACAAAAAAATTTTTCCTTTTATTTAGCCTAGCTCTACCCTTTTTTAGTTTAAAACCATTCCCCCTTGTCCTATTGAGATACTCAATATATAATTGAGACTTTCTAGTTGAAAAGTCTGAAAGCACTTTTGCTGAGTGGGGCAAAGGTAAAACAGCAACCCCAAGTTAATGCAGTAATTCAATAACAGCTTGTGTCTGCAAAGTAGCACAGAAGAATCCTGTTCATTCAATTAGAGCAGAAGCTGGAAAAGAATCTTCATAATTACATTTTCCTTGTGAGATAGTTATTTAGCAACAATTGTTTTTCACAATAAAAATACATGTTCAGTTTTGCACACTTGCATCAGTTATGTCCAACACTTAGGTTTAGTGCTATGACAACACAGCTAATGTCACCTTGGAAGATGGTGTTACCTAAACTACAAAGGCAGCAGCTGAAGCAAAATGATAATAAGTGCAGAAAGCCAGTGAGTGGCTTCATCATCTCCTTGCTGGTGTATTTAAATTTAATCCAGAAGCCCATATAGGAACAGACTCACTAACTGTGCGATGAATGAAATCCAAGCACATTCACACTTGATGAAGCTCTGGCTTAACCCACAGCTCCAGCCACACCAGTCACCCAGCTGGATACCAGGACAGGAGCAGGTGGTTGGCTAAAGGCAAGCCAGCACTAAGTCAGTCTTCAGATTACCACCCACTGCATGAGCAGGGTAAAGGAGGGCATTGATGGCAGGACATTCATGACTAGCAATTTCCAAAAACAAACTCCTTTTTGCAAATTAGCCACTTAATGGATGCTATACATTTCACAACAAGCAGCAGCCTTCTGGCCTCCTCTTTTCTCTGTACTCTATGGTTCACAGAAATGCAAAACTGACTAGAGAAACCAATTTATCTTTACTCTCTTCAAAACATATTTGTTTACAGAGCAGCCCAGCTCTCATCTCATTTCATTCAGAAATGTTAATGATTTAGAAACATTAATGTTGCACTTCTAGACTTAATTCAAAGGCTTAGTCCTTCACATTTTTTTCACTCTTACATGCAATCCCCATGCATACATTTCTTTTTCTACTGAAGACTATAGAACAAAAGAGTTAGAGACATTATTAAAGTTTATGGGATAATTCAAAGTGACTTCCAACAAAGCTACCATAACCACCCCACTTTTGGCCTTGTATTGTTGGAGGGCACAACTAAGTAGAACAACTCAAAAACAATCATTCAGGTGCTGACCTTCATAAAAGCATTCTTCCTCCTCTTTTTCACTTCATTTTTCTTTCAAACCTCACCTTTCAAACTGCAGAACACACAATGCTTCCTGGATGAGATGCACTCATCATACATGCTCACATATATGCAGAGAATAAAGATATATGTCCAGGATTGCCAGGTTGAAAATCTGGGGCAAACATGCAAAACCTCGAAATGATTCACAGAAAAATGTCCTACAGGACAAAGAAGATGGCCTTGACTGCCATAGTTCCAGCCAACTGAGGTCTCCCATCACCAGTATCTAAGTAGATAAATTGTCTTCAACATCCTCAGATGGTGAACCACAAACAAGTCACAGCTATAAGTCTGGTCTGGGTACTTGCAACTAGAGGAGATGGAAATAGTGTGCAGGGTCATTTTTTTCATCATCTTTTCATTTGGATTGTCTACTGCTATTTACTTCTATTAGTAAATGTCTGCAGAACTCCCTGCCTGTACCAGTATTGCTGGTGTGCTACTGGAGGCACAGAACACAGGAATATCTGGCAGTAATTTGCTCCCACAACTCCTAATTTAAGTGATTTATCATCTAGCTTGCCAAAGAGCCCAATGAATTAAACACCACAAAGCAAATCTTCTTTTTTCTCTGTTAACAGAGAAAAGTCAGTAATTTTTTTCATAAAAAAATATTAATGTCATTATTTTAATGCTCACACTAGACTCAGGACTTTTAATTCCAGAGAGCTTCACAGATGCCTGGCAAGGCAGCATGCTGTTCCTGAATTTCATACTGCAGTACAACCCATTACACCATTGAGATGTTAACAAACACCGATCCAAACACCAGTGCCTAGGAAAATGTCCCCAGACACAGGGATCCTCTACAGAAGGTTGTAGTGCCCTTCAATGATGATGATGAGTGGCCAAAGCACCACTAATTCAGGAAAACACTTAATCGTGAGTGTAACCACAGGCCTGCAAGTGAAAGCCATGAAGGTGCTCCTGAAATGAAGCATATGCATAGGTAACCTTGCCAAATCAGGGCCTGAAAAAGCTGCACATGCCTTGTCTTTTAAATAACATGAAGCCTCCCTTTCCTATGGCTCATTTTCCTCTGTTCTGGATACCTCTGGGCACTAAATGTTTTGGGATCCTGTGACTTACAGAATGCAAAACCAAGAGCAGAGCTGCTAAACCCACTTGGGGAACAGTAGTAGAGGACAACATCCAAGGGTTTACCCAAAGGCTTGACAGAAGAACCAACATTTTACAGCTGGTAAGGTAAAGAAATAGGTCACAGCAGAACAGCAAGAAGAAATAGTGGAATGTTTTTGATTTTTAGGGTGTTTTAAGCACATGGATGGTTACAAGTGCTGACCATGACACTACAGCAAGCAGGACTCAGTGAGAATCCTCTGGCACCACAGCTGCTGGGCAAGCCATGTCCATGTTGGAAAATTGCCCTGTTTTTGTAAGCTGATAATGAATTTCAGGCTGATTTTAAAAGATGCTGGTTAGGGTTAAAGGTGGAGGGGATTTCTCTTTTTACAGTGGTTCAAATTTTGAAGCATAGAAAATGCCTGGGCATTGCCTGTTGCCCTGTCATTCTGGGATGCCAGGGTTATCATCTTCCAAACACAGGATAACTGAACCTAATCAAATTAGAAAAGTGCATTTTCCTAGCACTCTTTGTAGAATCAGAAAACTGTAATTAAGGCTACATTAGAATTTCCATTATAAAGTCCTACTTTTGAAGCTTCAGTAATTTGTATTTAAGACATCCTTACCAAATGGCAATTTGGCACACAGAGATGAAAACTTAGAGGAAAAAACAGCTTCTACACCAAAATCATTAATAAGGTCTCACTGATTTCAACTACATAAAATGAGACCCAGCATTAGGTGGGGTAGATTTAAATTCCTAGCAGGGCTGAATTATCAATTTTACCTAACATAGTTTTCACTTATTTTCTGGGCACTTGAATGATATCCCTGTTTTTGCAGAGCAAGCAGGTGGTTCATGGCCTGGCTAAGAAGATTTTCGTGCCCCAGTCCCAGAGCCATGTCTCCTTGCTCTAAGAAGGATGCACTGCTTTGGCTGGAACCTGAAGTATGCCTGCACATCCACCAGTTCTGGCATCAGCACCTCCCAGCACCAGGGCTTATAAGATGCCATACATGCTCATTGTCTTAATGACAATGTCAAGGAGACAGAAGATGAATCCTTCAAACACTTAGAAAAGAGCAGCCTTTTAAAAAAATGTCTTTAATGTGAAGATTTCATTAAAGAGGCACTTACATCCACACTTTGTGGAGCTCTAGCTTGGATCACTGAGTATGTGTCGACACCACATCACCCCTAGACCTACATGGTGATGCAGAGGTAGACAAACCCACACAGAAGACCTGAAAAGCCTCTCTGTCCAACAGTTTTGTTCCCAGGTAGGCCTGCAGGTTATGACAAGTTTCATACTGCAGCAGCTGCAGGTAGTCACTGCACAAAATTCATGCCCAGGAACAGCAATTGCTGTCTGGAATTAAGAGCCACAAAAGCTTAGACTGCTGCATAGGCTGGAGAGGCAAAAAGGCTGATGTGAGTCTTCCATTGTCTTCCTCATGTGGTAACATTACCAGCACTAAGTACTAGAGGAGATCTCCCATCACTTATGTGCAAAGATATTCTAAGCTGCTTACATTTATCTGATCATGGCCATTTATACAATCCTAGATAAGATACTAATCCATTTCTCCAACTCTCAAGTACAGCAATTCATATCCTGTCTTCAAAAGCATTCCTTCTCTGCATCTAGTTTAGAATTTGATCCAAGATATTATATAAATAATTTCTAGTTAGATTGCTCAGACATTCTATAGCTGACAAAAAGAAAAATAATTCCAGATTAAAATATGGAACATTTTCAGTTGTATCCTTCCTTGCTTTTTCTATCATCCCCTTGAAAACACTGATGAAATCCAAAATTTCTTAAGCATATTGATTCAAGCAAGTAGACTGTCATTTTATTAACTTTTTTTACTTATTTAATCACTACTTTGGGCATCTTAGAGATTCCTGGAAAGAACAGACACTAAAATAACTCTAATTTATATTAGCGTGTGCCATAATTTGCTGGAAGGGTCTGCTTTACTGAGAGCCTCTTTAAAGCTTGTCCATCTGGTTTCAATCACCTCATCAAGAGAAACAGCAAATGTCTCCTTCAGAATAGCTGTTTCTTAATCATTTCAATATTCAGTTATAAGTAAATCAATTGACAGAAGTCACATTGCCAGTTTGCCATACAGAAGAGCACCTCTGACACCTGGTCTGACCTCAGAACATTACTAAGTAGAGGAGTGCCAAGCACTCTTTCCTCTCAGCACAGTTATCAAGCTCTTTAAACAGCCTAAAAAGAGCTATGGGCAGAATTTTGTTGACAACATACAAAATAAGAGGTAGTCAGTGCAGAAGACATATTTCTTAATAAGATTTTACCACAGGTTCCAGCCAGTGTGTGCTTGCTGCTTGTGGGTCCAGAGTGGCCAACCTGAAGATGCATTGCTGCTTGTTTTATGTGGACTTGGGCTGTTGAAGGAGTGCTTAAAATCAAATCTGGCCAGACCAAACCTACACCGGATTCCTCATTAAAATGGATATGTGCTGTGTGGCCATAACAACTGAAGGCAAGTGGACATGTCGTACACCCAAATGCTCACAGGGTAGAGCCTATGGAATTCACTGCACTCTGAAGGTGGAACACAATTACTGAGCAGTTTGGAATTATTGCAAAGTAAACCTCTTAGCAAGCTGAGCACACAAGGGGCTGCAGGAATACATACTCAACACCTTCTGCTATTTTGTGAGGTGGTGAGACAGTAACAAACCTGACTCTTACCTCAGGTGGATGGAGCATGGTGCTAATAATGCCAAGGTTGGATTCCTGTGGGCCACCCACTTCAAGAGTTGGACTGGATGAGCCTTCTGGGTCCTTTCCAACTCAGAATATTCTGTGATTCCACAGTTCTTATTTCTCATACCAGGCCATTTTTTTGTGGGTCCTAATGGTTTCACCTCTGGTCCCATAAAAAAAATTACCCATTGGGTTTTGGACATCTCTTTCCTGTACCACTTGTTGGTCCCATATTTCAACCCCTTTCATGTCGTGCTGCTGGTCTGAACTTTGGGCTTCCTAACACCAAGAACTGAGTAGGCTTCTGTTAGAAAACTTTTCACAGGCACGAGACTAATGATTAATGGAGGGCACCCATAACACATACAGCAAGTATTTCAAGTATTCTTGATTTACCTAAAAACCATAAGAAAGAGACTCAGACCTTCATCTTATCTAAACATAAGCTTCTCCTGGCACGTCCCAGTAAATTACACTCAGTACCCTCTTCCACAGCATCTTCCCTCAGCTGAGGCCCAGATATTTTCTTCCTCTTGAGTCTGTTCAATACCTTTAATTCCAAGTTCTGGCGTTGAAGGAAAACTTCCAGTTGGGTAAAGCCACGTGGGTCACAGCATTCTCAAAGCCTACAATATCTGTAAATTTTTGGCTCCTTTTAATTAGGACATTTCAGAGACAGTTTATTTCTGTCTCATCTTTGAAACTGCTCTCTTTCATGCAATTTCATCTGCCTAACACTCCTCTTAGATTAACCCCATGGTGTAAAACAATACCAAGCAGGTAAGCTCTAAAAACAAAGCAGCAGAGACTTCACTCTTCTTGGTTTTACATAGAAATCATGCCCTCTCTCATCTCAAAACCCAAAATCATTACAATCTAAGAACTTCTATCATATCATGATATTATATCTATTTTAAAGCAATAAGAAATGTAGTGTTAATTCTTTCTTAAGCTTTTTTTAAACTTAATGAAATCCAAACTGATGTTATCAATTATGTTACCACCTCCTCACAGTTTAAAATTCTTTACTTTCCATTTCTCCACATCTTGACTTATTAAAATAAATTGTGCATGTTATTGTAGTTATTCAACATTTTAGGAAATCAAATGTAAGCCGACTTCCAACAGCTGACACCAAATACTGACATAATTCAAATGCTCTCATCAAAGGACAAACAGCATGAAAATCACTTTTTATTAATTTTTAAGTATAAAACAGTAATTTCTACATTTGTTTATCCAATGTAAATTATCTCCCCTGCGGTCACTTCCAGTATTAACTCTTAGAGATATTTTGCACCATCGTAACAGATTGTGTTTAATCACTGAAACATATCAAAGTTTATTTGTGAGACAAGAAGAAGAATGAACCAAATGTCAAGATTCAACATTGTTCCACCTTCCTTGCACAGTACCCCAGAGAACGCAGCAACTCAGCAGCCTTTCATTTTTTGTGAGCTGCATCTATTCTAGGATTTTATCCTTTTGCACTTCAGATGATTTCTGATATTATTTCTTTCAGATACTATCTCCCTGTACTAGTGTGCAGAGACATTCCTACATTCCTCTGCCTAACAGTAACCCATGGCCTTGGGCCAGACCCAAACTAAAGTGCCACACCCAACAAGCCAAGCCTTTTGCAACAAACCTGACTGTAGGCCAAGATGCCCTGCCAGCCCAGTCCTCTCTCTCCTTAGGTCATCAAGTGCCTTCTACTAGATAACTAACACTTACTGACAATGGAATTACAGAAAATAAAGCAAGCAAAACCCAAATCAGAGACAGAATATTCCCTTTTGTGCATATAACAAAGAACCTGTGCATTTTAAGAACAGATGTAAATATAAAGTAATCTGTTTAGAGTATCATGTGTAGTAGCTGCTATAGGTCATGACAGAAGCATAGACAAAGAGCTACTTCATTTTTAAAGTCTGAACCCTAAGTCAGATCGTCAGATGCAGCAACAAATGAAAACACAGTAGACAGAATGCCAGGCAGGCCAAATATCTGCTTTAAATGTTACCCCTATATCACAGTGCAGGTGGGACTCTAGGTTCCTATACAGTTACACGAAGAACCTTTTTTCTACAATTAACCAGTCATAGCACAGACACTGGTGGTTGCTTTGTGATGCCAGCCAAAATGAACATTATCCTCCAGTCTAACTGTTTTTACTGTTGTTGCTCTGGTGAGGGATTTTTTAAAATTTTGCTTTCATTTGGGTGTTTTTTTGTGGACTTCGTTGGTGTCACTGCTGATATTTCAGTGATGGTGGTGGTAATGTTTTGTTTAAGATGTTTCTGATTATTAAGATTTACAATCTATTCATACTGGAAATCTCACTAATAAATATGGCCACGTTTTCAGCCTACAAACATGGTGGTGTCTGTGAAGAGCTACGCTTCAAACAAAAACCCAGGATTTTCTTTTCCTACAAACACCACAATTTCCAGCTAGTAACAATAAATTCAGCAGACAGAAGCTTAGCCCTTGAGTAAGTCTGCATTTTTAATATACTACTACATTCAGAAGCTGTAAAATCAGTCTGTAAAATTAGGAAGCTACTACCAATGCAACAGGCTTTGATGCATAATGACACCAATCAGGAATTATTCACAACAAGATGCTTTGGTTTGATCCTTAGAGGACAAAGTCTTTAACAAGCAGAATGGTGGTGTGGTTGGTTAAAAATCAAGCTACTATAATTGCAGACTGTCAAACACTTCTGTGTTTCAGACAGCTTAAAACCCTCACCTTTTTGTTTTCATCCAGAACATTCAAGATTTTAATTCACAAATAATAGTTATTACGCTGAGTAAAAGCAAAAGCATATAATTTTATCATCAGTGTTTGTTTTGTGTACAATCTACTAGAAGGCCTGGTGTAGTCATGTGTGCCTCTCATTTTACAATTACCTAATTTCAGCATTTAAATATTCTTCTAACAGCAGTTCTAAAACCCCACTTTGTTCCAATGGCAATGCAAAATACAGTTGTACCAGTTCCACTTCCAGAAAACAATTCAGTTTTCTTTAATGCGCTGCCTTGCACCACCATCATCTTCCTCTTCTACTACAGGTTAGAACGAGTCAGCCAGGGAAATTCCTGGAGGCAAAAAAACAAACCAACACAGAATAAAAATCACATCAGAATGGGCAAACAGTAAGAGGAACAGTTAACAGAGGGAATCCAGAGGATATAAAGACTACTCAAAAATTTCTCATCTCCTTTGGTCTAGAATGAAAAGGAATAACCTTAAATTCTAGAAATAGTCATTAAGGACACTATACATTGACAACAGCCAGTGGGGGAAAATCCCAAACAAGCAGATAGCAAGGAAAGCAGATGGCATGGTGTATTGCATGTATTTTCTCCATGTCCCAATTCTAAGAAGAATCTTTCAGCCTTGCAACCATGTCTGCCTCCTCTGTGCTTTAAGTGATAGTCCCCAAGGTTTTCAGAAGCTCACCGCTATGAAGCATGCAGAAAAAGAAAGGAAAACAATACATACCTGTTTCTTTCTCTCAGATTGTGGATCAATCATTACATTTATAAGAGAAGGTGTTTGCTTGTCAGTCACACTTGCTTTCAGAGCATTCTGCAATTCTTCTGGTGTCTTAACAAAGTATCCTTTACCTCCAAAGGCAGACATAATTTTCTCATAGTGTGCATTTGGCAGGAGAGAAACAGGAGGTACACTGTAACAGAATGGAAAACATGATTAATGGCATGGGAAAATTGCCAGGCTGACTAATTCAATTACTTTAGCACCAATTTTAAAGTGCAAGATGATTATTGTACTGGCCTGACGTGTTCTTCTGGGCTGAAAGAACTACGGTTCCTGCATCACCTAAGACGTGTTTATAGGGTACTCATTTTTATCTTGTGGAGACATTCCTCAGCAAAGCTTTAGCCTAGTTCTCTTCGTACAGAGATCGCAGCTGAGAAGCAGAAGTCCTGTGAAAACTCAGAACTCAAGTCTCAAGTATTTTTGGAGAGTACCAGGATTTTGAAAGTTAGCCCACTGTGAACTCTGTACTGTGTGGGCTGAACTGCTGCAAGAATCTGAGAAAACTAATAGAGAATCATCTCTCTGCTGCACTATTGTGCAAACAGTAGGCTGGAATTAGGCTGGCTGTTTGCTTTTGGTAACTGGCTCTTACATGAACTTAGCCCAGAACGAAACTGATTTTATAAATGTAATTTTAATCTGGATAACAAAGCATTAAAAATTAAGAGAATGACCATTTTGGTCACTTCTTTCATAGTTAACAGGACATACTTTGAAGATGCTTACCATGTAGCAGGGTCACCAAACTTTAACATCTCCTGCCAGGAACTTGCATCCAAACCAGTGTAAATCCCATTGTTGTTTACTACGATAATCAGGATTGGCAAGTTGTATCTATAAAAAGACACATTTGGAAGAATTATGAAATACTTGTCCCCTTCTGTAAGATGTTAAGAGTGTAATTTCCCTTACAAATAAAAGGAAAAATTAATCACTTCCACCTGAAATATGATTTAATCATCTCTGGTAAAGCACTACATCACAACAACATAAAAAATGAGCATGTATGTTTTTTGGTTTGTTTTCATGGGCTTTATGGATACCTCAGCAGTTAAAGTCATCTAGCTAAAGTGACCCTGACGAGCATCTTCTTGAGCCAAAAAAAACCAGTTACCTGCAGATAGTCTCCACCTCCATTCCAGAAAATCCAAAAGCACTATCCCCTTCTATGCAGACAACTCGCCTTCCAGGTGTGTGGTCTCTGGCTACCATGGCAGCTGCTACGGCAAAACCCAGCCCCACTCCCATGGTTCCAAAAGTACCTGCATCAAGCCTAAAGGGAGAATACAGAATTACTATCCCTTTATTTCTACTCAATCTACTCTTCCATTAAGCCATGGTGCCTTACTTTTACTTTTAATACTTTGCCATATAGTATTCAAATACTGTTTTATAAACAATTGGAATAAAGAGATACCAAATGCAGAAATTATTATATTCAGTCAAACATTTGATAAAGCTGCAAATATTTTAAGTGATATAAACATACTGGAATTCCAATTAAAATGAAAAACTCTTCTACACTAGTGCTACAATAAAGAACTATTCTCATATGCTTTTAGCTTGCATAGTAACAGTATTTCAAAAACATTCAATTACCGTAGAGACAGACAACATGAAATATTTCTATATTTAATTTCTTGAAAATATGACTATTAGTCTGAAAGCCATTGATTAAATACTGCTGCCCAAATTTTCGTCTTCTGTTCAACCATTTGAAATCAAATTGTAAGCTATAATTTAGTTAGATCATTTCAATCAGAAGCATATAATGGATACAAAAGTACATAAAGCACTAGATTATTCTAGGGTTAACTGCTCAAATTTGCTTTCAGATATGTGCAGTGCAGTCTGAAGAGACAACCAACAACATTACTGTGTCCCCCAACTCTACTGGAAGTAAATGGTTTTCTTGGTTGTTGGTTGTTTCGTTCACAAAGCAATATTTTGAGAACCCATATCTTAGGCATGCAAGGTTACATGAAAGCATACCCAATACATAATCCAATTTTCAAGTTTTCCCCATTTTTAAGTGTTTCACAGAAAAACTCTTCACATGAATTCTTTTCAACATAAGAATCCCAATGATTGTTTTTATTTTTCATCAATATTTACCACAGACTCTGAACACAGAAACGAACATCTCGGTTGGGGAATTGAACACAATGCTCACCACTCACTTTCCATGAGAGAGAGAGAGCAACTATCACCCTTCTGCTGCCGAGCATGCAGAGAATTGTTAAAATCTATGGCAGGACATCAGTATGTGAGTGGAAAACCTTCCTTAATCCTCTCTCAACATATTATACTTTTATTTTCCAGACCATTATACTTCTTAAATGAAAACATTTATGCAGAAATGTAGCCTGTTGAGTCAGAAGAAAAGATATCCCACCTTTGACGGGGATAGAAATTTGGAAGCATAGTTCGTCCAATGTCCATGGTATTTGCTCCCTCACTTACTAAAATGCAGTCCTTGGGTATCAGCTCTCTGATGTGATGAAAGACTGTATAATAATTCATAGGCAGAGATTTCTGTAATGCTAATCCCTTAAAAAGAAAAGATATTAGTTACTCCCATAAATAGATTTAAGGTGCAAAACAGAGACACATAAATAATAACGATGGAAATAAAAATACACTCTGCTAGGTAAGGCTGAAGTATTTGGTTTTCCATGCTCTACATCAAGGTCACTCCTGTATCTATCCTGGTGACACAACATATTTATCAGAGGCTCAGCAACCCTTCAATGGCCCAGCATCGGCAGAAGCTATTAAAACTCAGTTTAACCCAAGAGGCACATGAAAGTTTTCTGCACCCAGGTTTGACTATTGACAACTCTAAGTGAGCTGTCATCTGTGTGCTGGGAGGTAATTCAAAACAGCAATCTGCTAGAATGAATTTATTTTAGATCCCAGTCTGGGGAATATGCATCTGAACGTGCAGAATATGAGTTACATAAAGTTAGGTATATACCATGCATCTGTGGTGTCTTGGTCTTAACAGCTAGTTGCTTTTAGACCAGCATTGCTAAACTGCAAAATTACAAACAATGATTACAATTAGAAGAAAACTAAGAATGCATCCACTTGGACTACCTGGAGTATCTGTCCATGGCCTAGAAGTCAGTGCCTATAACACAGCAGCTCTGGCTGTGGTCTTCTATTAATGGCTTTAAGAATCCAATCCCAAAGAGTGATGATTTCTACACAGTTTGAATTTACACAAAATCATAGAATGCTTAACCTATAAAGCTTATAGTTCCTAAATATAAGAAGAGTAAGCCGGTACCAGAATGGTACAAATTTTCGAAGTCTGGGCGACTTAAACGAGAAATAACTGAGGAGTTTGGATATAGACCAGTTATAAAACTGACAATGCATCAGTGCCTCTTACAGCATAAAAGAAACCTTTTAATTTCTTTAATGTCACACTACCTTCGATCTTTCCTCGTTGTTCTTTATTTTCGCTCTTAGCTTCTCCCACCACTCTGAATTAGAAGGGTACTTCCAAGATCTTTTGCTGAATTCTTCTAAGAGCTGGAACAATATTGAAATGTTGCAGAGAGGTCTTTCACATATTTAAAAGACAACAAAAGCATCAATAATAACATTATCAAGAACGATCCCAGCACAATCACAGAAACACTAATCAGAATCTTTAACATACAATTTGAGAATAGACTGGGTATATAACATGAATATACTGCCTGAAAAATGGTTTCCTTGAACAGCTGGAGTTTTTTTTCTTTTCTTTTTAACTGGCAATATACTTCACATGAATCAGAGGAAATTGAGGTCAAGATCAGAGGACACGGGACATTACATACCTGCTCAGTCACGGCATTTATGTCACCTAATAAAGTTGCAGCTGGCCTTACATTATTCCCCAGCTCTTCTGCACAAATATCAATCTGCATTTTAAAAACAAAGACAATCATTAGTTCAAGGATATTAAGGAGAACTTTTTTTTTAGTTCAAGTGAGAAACCTGGCCTAACATACATAGATGTCTAACATCGTCTTCATACCTTGTTTTGGCTGTACAGGTAACTTCCTTTGCCTTTCCTTGACATGACATCAGGAAATCCTTTATTCAAAGTAAAACCCTATGGTACATACCTATTTTAATAAAAATCATACATATCCTTAAAGTTGACTGCTTGCTTCTTTCAAGTCCTGCAGACATTGTAGAACTTTATTACAATACTGTAAGAGAGCTAAAAATCTAGTCTTAGGTATACCCATAAAGTCTATACAAAAGCAGCAGTTTTTTCACTGAGAAAATTGTGTGCATGCTACTTGACAGTAAGAATTTAGCATGAAGAAACTGAAAAGTAAGTTGCAACTACTGAAGCAAACTTATCAGAGACACATGAGCCCTTTTAGGTTACATAAACTGTTACTTTTGATCAGGTCACACAGACTATGAACTGGCTTAATATTTTAATACAAATCTCTGATAATAAAAAAAAAATAAGTGAGATGAAAAAATATTTTCTTTAAATTTTTTAGAAAGAGGAAATATAAAATACGTATTATTTGTAAAAATCATATTTGCAAAAATAACATCTGTATTTTTAAAAATTTCGTTTAAAAATTAATGCTATTGTAAAGTTTGGAACTTTAGATTATGTTCCAGGTCAATGTAGAGCAGGACAGACAACATGTTGGATTGACTATTACTATTTGATCACAGACTCTTGGGGAGGAGATTTTAAGGACACAATTTAAAGTCTTCTCTTTCTAAGACCTGGCAGATTGTCAAATGCATTATTTAGTTAAATAGCCTTTCTTCCTCTCTTATTTAATTTCCAAGTGACTGATCTCTTACATTATGACAGGATCTGAAAGCAGTTCATTTTCAGAAAAATGCAGCCAAGAGAGCAGCACGAAAGAATCCACAATTTCAAGGACAGTTTTCTTTCAATCACAGAAATTTCAACGCTCCAAAGATCATAACAGTATTGTGAGTCTAATCCTGTATTAGTCAACTGCATAGAAGTGTCTGCCCTTCTCACCATGGCAGTACCAAGCTCTTGATACTAAGAACAATATTGTAAGCATTCTTAGGAAAAAAATAATAATTAAAAACAATAGTTAAAGAGATCATAAGAGATCATATTTCTGAAGAATTACCGTAACTATATGCACCACACTGCACTGTCCATATGGCAGTACTTGCCCCATGAAATACATAACCAAAATAATTTACAGTATTTGCTCTGGGCAATTCTAGAACACAGAAGACTTCCATTAAGTGATAATAATTTTCCTGCTTACCTGAATAACCTTTACATCCTGTCGATACCTTGGTGGAAGACCAAAATGCAAAATCCAATTCAACCTTGCACCAAGCAAGATGATTACATCAGCATGCTGTAATGCCCTAATAAAGGGAAATGACAGATAAGAAATCACTATTACATTTAACAGTCTTTGCAAAACTAGAAGCAACCCCAACCACCACAGCAAACCCCAGAAGCTTTAAGCTGCTTGCTTAGCCCCAAAACCCTGTATCCTTTTATACAGCCAATCACCAAGCCATTCTTGAGTTAAGGAACTTAGAGAAAATTAATTACTATTTTCCTATTACACTGTATAGAGAAAAGGAATCTTTACATTAGGAGACCAACAAGATGCTAGAATGATACTGAGGTTAAAGCAAAATACTCACTATTGTGACACTGGCAACAGTAGGCACCAAAATTAAGATTGTATGGGCCTCTCAGTTTAGTCTCCCATTAATTTACCTTTCAGATAGGCAGACAATATTTGGTATATTCTTTTATTCTCTATTCTCCCTAGCAGCATGCTTAACATGTGATAAAGCTAAGATGTTCAGCAATTGACAGCATTTTAATTTCAGGGTACATAAATGCTCCATCTGCAAACCGACTCTGTTCATATTCATAGATAGTAGAGATCTTAGAGTCCATTCACATTAATTTTGCCAAAAGGAAAAAAATACTTGTTAAAAATTACTTTAAACATAGCCTTTCAGTGTAGTTTGAAATATCTTACTTTTCTTTATAAATAAAGTGCAATTTAGTGATAGGGTATTGCAAACACCACAGAGAGACAACAGCTGGCAAAACTTCTACTGCAACATGGGCAGTTCAAGCTACTGTTTATGGTGTTAAAGCAAAAAGAAGTACCTTGTCTAGTGCACAAAGGCAAATGTTTGACATAAACTCTTTGCCAGCTCTGTTTTATGTTACAAAATACACACTAGCAACATTGATACATCTACTTGCCATAGATTTCATAGCTACAGAATAGAATATATCTCAAAGTATCTTCCTGGTCAGCATTCTAAAGTGATCCACTTAAATTTGTTGTCCCTTTCCCAGCAAGATCTTCGGTGCTCTACAGTGAGGTGCAAAACATGGTTGAAAAAGTTTTAGTGGTATGAATTTTCTCTTCCCTGGCATCTGTAGACCACCAAAATTCCTAGCTGTTTTTCAGCTGTTAAGATTAGAAGCCTTGCTTTATATTTACGTTGATCTTGCTGCAGCTACACAATTTGGATGGTTATCAGGAACTACTCCTTTTGCCATGGGTGTAGGCAAAAAAGGCAGTCCAGAAAGGTCCACCAACTTTCTGATGTTGTTTTCAGCATATGAATAAGCAGCACCTGAATGAAATGAAAGAGACTGCTTAATACTACAGAAACCAACTGTATTTGCTTGAACTTCAATTAAGTTGATTACATTATGGCAGAAAGAATACTGTTTCCCATTGTGAAAGCTGCCTGTTATTTTTCATTCTGAAGAATTCAAAATTAAACATGCCAAACCACAGATAACTATGGTTAAAATTTCACGTATTTTTGACAAAAAGTTTTGTTTCCTTGGTATTTTTGTAAGACTTCAGCTGAACTACTTCATCACTTCTCATGAAGCAGGGCAGAGAAAAATAGGAGATCTTGTTTATTTTAAATGACAATTTTTTAGTGAGTGGAGTTTGATATTATGGGACAGAGACCTCTGCAGCAGCAACATGAGATGACCTTTATGTTGTGTCATATCATTTCTTGCTTACCCCCTGCATGCTGCTGTACCACATGCTCCATAACAACCTGCCCAAAGACTCTACTATAGGCTTTAGTGAAAAGAGAGAAGCACAAACAAGTCCTTGCAAAGGTATGTGATTGTGCACACACTTCCTGTGATGCTGCAGCAGTACAAGGCTGCTGAATTAAGCTTGCCCAGGCAACCTGGAATAACTGACTGGTCCTTGTGCAATGGCTTGAATGTGTGAGTCTTAAATCCTGAAGAATATACTTTTGTAAATCTTTCAAAGATGCTGCTAACAACAATATACAGCACAAAGTCTAGGTACATTTGTTGAGTAGATTCTCAATTGCTGACATCAACAAAATAGTTGTGAATTTTCCCTTTCAAAGAACACCCTTTTCTTCATGTGTATCCAGCCAGACAGAAAAAATAACAAACCATAATCTCTTCTGATCTACCTTCTGTTTTCAATTTCATTACCTAATCATTCATAAGATCCATCAAATTTCAATCACTGCACTCCCTAATTAAACATAGAGATCATTTCCCACATCTGCAGGAAAACAGCCTGGGTTAAATGAGCTGGTTATTTTAATTCTGCTCCTAGCTGACCTCTATCTTCAACAGAAAGACCACTGCACTGGCTAACACTCCACAAGGAGGCACAAAAGAAATGAACCAGCACAGAGAATAATTACCCTCCTTCTCCAGGAATTGATTATACTGGCAGAGTACAATGAAAAGTCTGTAAAACAGCAACAGAAGCAGCACCTGCTGTGTTGATGCATATCCCCACCCAGGTAGGCTGGCGCTTCCAGTAAGAACCAATGGAAAAGTGACCTTTGCTTACTCTTGATTCTTGCTACACATGCCAGAGAATCAGCGAGAGAATAAAATTTCTTTAAGAATTTAAACTGTTCAGAATTTTGGAAGTAATTGCCTGGCATTGGCTCTAGAATTAAAGATAACAGTTATCTGATTTTTTTTTCTATATAAACATGTATTTTATAAATTGATTTTTCTTTAAATTAGATGAAAAATAAACCATTACAGAACAGGAAAAAAATTTTAAAACCAGAGCAAATTTTAACATTAGATTCCAAATTTTGTGTTTTTACTTCTGTTTGGTTTGTTTGTTTGACTAAAAAGAAGATGGGTAGCACTTCTGGGGAAAAGCAGTCACTGTTCTTGTCCTGAATGTGCACAGTTCAAAGCTACATCAAAGCATTCTACCTTTGCCAATGATGAGCAGAGGCTGCTTGGAAAAAGCAATGACAGAGGCTGCTTTGGATACAGCAGAGTGTTCAGCCATGCTGATGGGAGGTGGCAGGCAGCATTCCATGTACCTGAAGCCAAGCAAAACAAGAGAGGCTCTTTAAAAAATTCCAAACAAGAAATGCTGAAAGACAAAACCTATTGTTTAGCATAAAATTGCAGTTGCTACACACCATGTTACAGCATTTATTATAACAGGAAATACTTTTTTCAAAATAGGCTTTGAAGTTTTCTCTCCTTGTTTCTTTAATTTTGTAGGTAGTGCTTCAGAGATTTACAGAGTGACATCATTATATTACCACATTAACTCATTCTTTTTTGCACATTCCATTACAAACTGTAATCTGTATCATGTTATGATGGAATGTTACATTTAGAAACTGGATTTTCTTGTTTTAGGAAAAAAAAAATTAAATTAACCTATAAATGAATTATCTTCTGTTCAGTGAATTGCAAAATAATGAATGTAATCTTTACGCACTTGACAGAGCTCTTATTCACCTGAAGATTCACAAAATCCCCGGGTATGTCAATATAGCAGGAACCTGGGCGACCATACATACTGGTTCTTACAGCCTAGAAAACATACAATCATAGTTTCAATCACTGTTTGACAGGATTTTTAAAATATTTATATTCAAAAAAGAAGAAAACTCTTCTATAGGCAGACAAGGTGCAGTTTCATTTTGCTGATTCATCATAGTGAAAGCTTCCATGGGTTGATTTATACCAACAAAATAAAGTTTTGGCAGCTATATATACTTTCTCTTATATACCAGCTGGAGCCTTTCGGAAGATGTCTCATTGCAAATTAAACAAAGAATTTAGAGTCTAATACTGTACAACTGCATTATCAGCTGTTGTTTGGAGACACAAAATTAAACATTCATGCTGAATTCTACCTAAAGTAGAACAAAGAGTAAAACCAAGATAACCAATGCCTCCATTTTCTATTACTTTTGATCCCAGTTCTTCTATTGCAGGTAGATGCTCTGCTGAATTTGCACTTCTGGAAACAGTATGACTGTATGCAGAATTTAGGCTGACATGGCTGAAGGGCTGCTACAGCAGTACCAAGAGACTTTTCTAATCCTCTCTGAAGTACTGAGATAAGGATGTGTTTTCTCTCACTCTCAAAAAAAAAACCCAACAAAGCAATTACCAAACTCAAACCCCAAACACAACCATCTCCACTGTCCCCCTCCAAATCTCCTTCACATGACAGTGGAAAAACAGCTGAAGCATTAAATTTCTATTTACTGCACCTCTCCCTAAAAGCTTTTATTTCATAAAAATTTCCCCGCTCTATCTGAAGCTAACAAAAACTACTGTAGGGATCAGTAAGCATCAGACTGGATTAGGATCTATTTCTGGTCTATTCCATAGCACTGCTCATAAGGCAGAACCTCCCCAGTTGTTAGTTTACTCAATCAACCATCACTTCCTATCTGCCAGAGCAAATTACTTAGAGTAACAACTACACAAAAATACACCCCCAAAACTTCAACAGGAGACAGTTACCTGATGATCTGTTGCTATTTTGTATTTTTTCATACCTTTTCAATAACTGCAGGAATAACTTCCAGGCTGCTTGGGCGGACAGACAGCTTGCTGTACAGCCTGCCAGCTTCAACCTGAAAAAAGGCAAACAACCATTGTATTGATTTATCAAAATGATTTGTTCATTTCCATCTCAATTCAACATGAATAAAATGAAAGAAATGCCAGATGAAAAGCAACAAGACAGAAACTTCCCCATAGAAAAATGCAGTAGCAGCTGGTGAAAACTGTCAAAACCATAATCATTCCTCCGAGTGCTTAAGTTTTTTTGGCATTTTTTTTTCCCCCTCCACCATAAACAGGTTTATTTTCTTGGACATTTTGCTTTTGTCCATCTCAGAACAAACAAAGGTAATTTATACTGGCTAAAAATCTAAAAGAGAGTATGAATTCCAACATGAGTAGGGACAAAGACATTCACGGCAATCTGCTGTATTTACACAATGTCAATTTTAAACCAGTAGATGGAGCAAATCAACAGCATTTTAAGATCTGCTAGGTTATGTTAGTGTTTGAGATTGTTTTTCCTACAATAATGGAGAAACAAGAATTATTTAACTGAAACCTTCCTGTAGAAATTTATATGTCTGTATACCTGTGGGAATTCTTGGAAAGCTCCCATGGTTTCCTGATTTCTGTCAGAAGAACCTCCAATAACAATCAAAGGCCTAGAAAAGTATATTAAAAACCAAAAAAAACCCTGTAAGTATATACATCTATATATAGAGCATCCACAGATCTCTACAAGAGTAGATACAGACTACAGAAATGGATTCTAAGTATCACAGTGTAAGCCAGTAGCCTTCCCAGCAGCTTTTGGGTCATCAGTTTTGGGACAATTTGGCCATAATCAGTGATTTGCATCACAGAAGCTCTAAAATCAAATCCCATTGCAGGCAATTTTCATTCAAGTTTGATAATAGGGGCGACACAGTGGTTTAAGGGAATGACAACACCTAATAAGAAGTTAAGAAGTAGTGATTTGTCAAAAAAATATTAAGCTGTGTGTTTATAAAGGGTATTGTAACATGCACAAGCACTAGAACTAAGAAACAAGCTAGGATACAATTTTGCAAAAAGATTTTATTTTCTTTGTATACAATTTGGAACACAGCAGAAGTTGCTGGCTGAAAGCACAACTCCCTGCATTTTGTTTTTAGTAAAAAAACTCCAAAGTTCAAAGAAACAGACAAAAGATTAACATGCCTGCAAGCAATCCTGAACTTTAATTAGTTCACAGCAATGCAAGGAAGGTGGTATTACTTCACAATGAGGGTTATACATTCCACAGGAGCACATTTTTATTGTAATTTCCACAAAATATAATTTTCCTACAGTGAATGAAAGCCTGTCTTTTATTCAAATTGTAGGTCAAACTCCTTAAAATGCTAAATGCTGAATCAATAGAAGAAAGTTGTTTTATTAATCTCCTTATTCATCCACACTGTATTGAAATGTTGGGTCTATACTTTCAAGGCTTTTTCTCTTAAACATTTTCTCTTCAGATACGGCCTTTGCTTTGACTAAATTTATATATACAATGTATCAAGCTGAAACATTTGCAGTGTGTTCCATACATAATCCTAAATTTAATCACCCATAAGACTTGGGGATATGTGTATCTAGATCCAAGCTTCATAACCAGGCTATTTCTCTGCCATAAATCAAAAATTTCAGCTCAACTCCCCTGGCACAGTGAAATGAGAACTTCAGGCTGTATCTTACCTCTATGAAAAATCATTATGGAAAAATGCACTTGGTGACTGATCTACACATTTTATTCTGTTTATTCTCTCCCCTCAGCAAAATGACGATTACTATCCAAGACTGTTTGACAGTAACAAACCCTATGTTCCTCTCACTTGCCTTTTCCAAATTTATTTAAATAGTTCAATGAACAAAGTAACTACTACTTTCCAATAATGAAATACAATTACAAAGCTGATCTACTATTTAGAAAGCCAACTCCAACAGATCTATCTTGAAAAGATTTAGTTTTGCCTTTGAAGTTCTAACTAGAAATAATTCTAACTAGAAAGAAGTTTTGCCCTCAAGGAAATAACTGTACTACTGTCACAATACTGTAGACATTTTGAAGGGCAGTACTTATAAATCAAAGCAAAAACAACAGTGAGGCAGAAAGAACATTTGACTATAATGAAACTAATAATGGTAAGTCTTATGGACTTGCAGCAGAACTCCAGTAAACTGAAAAAAAAAAATTATCTGCAACTTCAGGGAAATAGCATGGTACTTCAGCATGCTTGTGTTTACTCCAAACCTTACCAACTATCACACTTGTCTTTGGAGTCTATTGTCATAGCCAGACTGAGGTCCAAAATCTTGCTCAGAATGAGACAAGACAGGAGGCAGCAGCTTGGCAGGTAATTTTCAGTGTGAAATATCAAGAGGTTTTACCTTTGAAAAAGCAGTTTACCCTCAAAAATGTTTCCTGCAAATCCACAAGTAAATTACATGCACACTTCTTCCTTATAACCAAACTCCTGACTGTTCAAAAGCAAGGTTTTCATGTAATCTTCCTTTCTTAGTCTAACGTCAAATAATGACAGCAAAACTTTAGTCAATAACTCATTTAAAATGAAAAATAATTTGAACACTAGAGGACTTTTTTCAAAATGTCAGCCTTGATTTGTTAGTGTTCCCATTTCCGAGCTTCCCTCGTCCATCAGCCACTGCTAATTCAGTGTTCCAGATCATTCTGTTCTGGATCACATTCTGTTCTGTGAACACATCTGCTTGGTATTGCTACAGCTTCTGCCCAGGATACCTCAGTACAGCTTTCTGAACAGCTTTCAGTGGCAGACCAGGCAAAGCTGTCACATCTCAGTGAAGGCTTACAGGAGTAAATACTATCCCTCTGTACATCATTTAATTCAATACTTAATTACTGCTCTAAATGTCTGTGTGAGTAGCAAATAGGGATTTTAACGATGCAGTTGTCAATTTATTCACGTATGAAATACAGCAATTCAAAGGCAGTATGAATTTAAATTTAGGAAACACCTTTAAGATGCTCTCCATGATCATGAAAGCATTACAGGCTAATATTGACCTCGTTTTCAAACACACCCATACAACCAACTATACTGATAGATCTAACACACACACAATGGGGTAGGACAAAATCAAAAATTGTATCCATGAGAATACAAAAAATATAATTAATTTTAAGGTTGATAAAGGAAGAATTTCTCCTCATTATCCACATGAAAGTGGAAAAAAGTAACATGCAAAATACTGTGCAGCTCAACACCTGAAACAAGTAACAACACACAATTATTAGACTTTTAAAGGGAAAATGCAGTTAAATTACCAGCAGTTAATGGTTGCATTTGCCATCCCACCAAGGGTGTGTAAGAAACCTGGACCAGACACTACAAGACATACTCCTGGTCTACACAGAAAATACAAAAAGAAAAAAAGAGGAAGAGAGAAAAAAAGTGAGCACATGGAACATAAAAAAAAAATCTACAAAAATTAGTAAGGTACTAAAATACAGAACATTGAAGTTTTACTCATGTCATCAAAACTCATGAATGCCTAGGAATTTGTATGAATAACTAAAGACAGACATGAAAATAAGAAACTATGAAGCTGTATCAATTCAATTAGAAAAGCAAGTGAACAATTACGTGCCACCCACACACAGGTGGGCAATATACACAGGCTTATCCTGTGTATTTACACAGCTCCTGACTTCTTCTATCACATTTGCTCTGCCATCTAATGTTTATATGCAGTTTGGTACACTTATGTCTGTAGTTTTCTCAACTGCACTTTATCAGCAGTTACCAATGAAGAAAGTTCCCACTGGATGAAGTGCATCTGATTCAACACAAATTTTACTGAAATTTAATTCAGGCAGAGACACTTATTATTCCAGGTGATGAGATAAAAAATGGGAATTCTTAACTGGTAAGCATTTCTCAATAGCTTTGCACACCCTTTACATACCTGCCAGTCAAATATCCAACAGCAGATGCAGCATAACAGGCCTGTTGAAAATATTGGAGTTAATGATATGATGATGATGTATACATTTAATGATATTTTGTAGATAACTTTCAACAAAAATACTGAAAATAAGCAGGTACAGATTCTTCCCTAACTATAAGAGCTTAAATGCAAGTAAAAGCTTCATTTTGCCCTTTCCATAAGATAATGTGAAAAATTAATGTGAAGAATCTAAAATCTCAAGACTCTTCTCCACTTCTCTCCACATTTCAGGCTCCTGCTGTTACAAGATATTACATTAGGATTATTTGGGATTTGAAAAAGAAAAAAATCAACCAGATAAAAAAACCCAACTGAAACCAGGGAAATGAAGGCCATAGAACAAAACAGGAAACTTCTGCTTTCCACTGTCTTCTGGATGAACATGGAAGAGGGACTCACATGAGAAAAACAAGCAGAAATGCAGCCATTCTGAATTGTATTTCAGAAATAAAGCAAAAGGTTGAAATCTCACATTGAAGAGAATAATTAGATGAGATCGTCTTTTACAAGCTAAGCTGCTGAAATACTTCTCACTCCACTTCAGTACCACACATTTAAAGAAAAAATTTGAATATTTTGAATAAAAATCACAAAAGTAACATCTACAACGTGTTGACATAGTTGAACAGCAGTGTTATTGCAGAGTATGTTTTTAAGCTATTCCTGTAGTTATATTAAACATCTGGATATAAATTTCACTGGTAAAAAGACAGTATGTGATCAAGAAGTTTACAGGTGACAAAAGAACTCAAGAATTCACGTGACAATGCCCACTCTCTCGTATTTCCATACTCTTGTCTTGAAATTAGCATGTTCTAACACTTAATGGAAAATAACTCATTTTGCAATATTTTGTAATTTTTTAAAGTAAGCTTCTGGCCTTAGAACCTGCCTCTTTCATTTTTAAATAGAGTGGAGATTTGTTTTTAGTTATAATTGAGTACTCTGGTGATAAAATGCCCACTTTGGTTCCAGCTGCCATTATTACAGAGCTCTTGAACCCAATTCCCTTGACAGCTGCACCAACTCCAGCATAATGTATGCTCACAACTAAGTCAGGGTACAAATATCAAGAGATTGCTTTGAATATGCAGTGATAGTTATTTTTAAAGATTAAGAAGTAACATAAACAATGTGTGTTGTTAACAAATAACCATATAGTTTTGAAGTTTAGAGCTGATCTGGGTTATCAGTCTTCTAAACAATGGCAGCAATCTCTAATTACCCAAGGGCAGATACACAAAACAGGTGCCCCTGTAAAGTTGCAACATAGTTTTCACTGTGCAAAGGGCACATGGATGCAGGTCAACTGCTTCTGGCAACCTCATGCCATGTTACAGCCCACAGGAGACCAGCTCATGGGCATTGGCAGAGCTATTTTCAGCTTCATGCTTTCATCAGGTATTTCTGTTCTGCAGTTTTATGAGCTTTTCACAGAATCATTAAGGTTGGAAAACACCTCCAAGATCACTGAGTCCAACCTGTGACCAATGACCATCTTGTCAACTGGACCATGGCACTAACTGCCATGTCCAGTCATTTTTGAACACCTCCAGGGATGGTGACTCCACCATCATCCTGGTGAGGTTTTATTGTGTTTTATGTGCCCTATTTCCTATGAACACTACTAATTAAAATTTTACTACTTCTACAGGGAAATCCTTTTGCTACATCTGGTACAGAAATGAAGTAGAAACTCAATCCCTGGGGAAAAAAACCCCAAAACCTTAATTTTCCATATATCATATACAGCTGCCTTCACTAATAAAGGAGGCAGCTGTATACACATCCTCCACAGCCAGGCCACACAACTGAGACATTTAAAACTATGACATGTATATATTGAGTATATCTTGGATATACTATATATAAGCTTTCACCTTTTGCCAAGAAATTATTATTCACTGAGGAGAAAGAGCAAACCAAAACTCACTACAAGATGCAGCTTCATTCATCCTTTTTGACTCTCCAAAGAGGAGAAATCCTGGCACTTTGACATTAAAACTAGTTTTTGTGCTATTTTTATTCCACTAAGCAAAAGCAGCTCATCATTTATCAGCAGAATGTTTTTTGTCTCCTTCATCCAGTAAAGAGCAATAAATAGAACATCTCATTTGGCAGTGTAAAGCAATCTTCTCTGTTAATTACACACACATGAGGAAATTAATTTTAATCATGTTAGTAACCACAGCTAAAACTAGAATATTTGCTAAATGGCCTACAGGAATATAAAGACTGTGCCAAATTCCTAGTTCTTCAAAGACTCAAATACACCTTTTAAACATGTTTGTATATATTTGCCTCTCTCATGTTACAGGTTTTCCATAGAGACACACATTCATCTAAATTCTCACATTCAAATATAACAACGTAAGGACTACACAGCAAAAACACACAGCTCACAACCACCTGATGTAGGAGAACTACTGTAACAACATTTTGTTGAGGACTGGAACAATCCAAAAGGTTATTAACTACATAAATTAAGAAAATCTGGCAACTGCTGTAGATCAGGTATGGAAAGCTGCTGGTCCCTCTGCCACCAGCTCAGCAGCCACTTCCCCATCTTCTGCAGTGACCCTTGAAAACGATGTACAAATCCAAGGTTATTATCTTCAACCTCAGACCACCCAAGAAACTACTGAGATTAAAGAGTTACTACTGTGAGAAACCAAACAAATGCAGAACTAGTGGCATTCCACCAAAATGCTGAGGAGCTTGGCTCTTAATTTCTGACACTTGCACAATAAAATTGAAATATACATAAATAAGAGAGTCTAAGTATATGTTCATGGTTGATTTTGAAAGCTTGGAAGCATTATTACTTTCTATTGTTTGCTGTTCTGTGAGCTTTTAAAACATAGGGAAAAAAACTATAATTATTGAAATTGTCAGAACAAGTTTATCAATCAACAGGAACACTTTCCTCTTCGGGCACTTAAGAACATCATAGAGAGAGGGGCAAAAAAAGTAAAGAGGTAGGCAATAAAGTCCTAAAAAGAACTAAAATACTACCAGTTGGAGTGAGGATGATAATACTGGAAATTGTGTAGAAAGCTAAAGCTACAGCAAAACGAAAGGTCCTGGATGAGAATCCCAGAACTTGGTAGATAATATCTGACAATATATCACTTGAAGGAGATAGCCTGTGATAGAGAACAAAAAATTATCAAAGTTATTTTTAAATAACTTTTTTCTTTTTTTTTTTTCCCTATCCTTGCTCCCCTATTGGAGAATGGCATTTTTAAATGGAAGAAGATGCAATTCCCTTATCAGAAAAGGAGGGGTCACTTTAAAATGGAAAAGGGGAAAGAAAGGCACAAAGAAACACTCAACCCAATGCAACAGTGTTCTCCAAATAAGACTGGCTGCTCCTGTATACGTTAATTAAAGGAAAATTCAGAGACCACATTCTTTCTAGTAAGAAAACTTACACTGGGTTTTGTTCCATTGTAAAAAAGTTAAAGAAAGGACTAGTCCCACTACAGATATATACTTACAGCTTGTTCATTTCTCATTCCCACGTATTTTATTCCAGCTGCCTGGGCTGCAATTGCGATTTCAGTGACTGGAATACCAACAATGCCAAACATATATTCGATATTCTACAAAGAAAAACGTCGGGAAAAGTCAGACTGTTTTTTCCCAAAAGACAGCTTTAATAAGCACATTTCAAACACAAACATGCTAACTACACAGGAAGTCTAAAACTAAAATGTAACATATATAGTCACAGAGAAGCTCACAGGTCACTGTGGAAATAGAGCTGGCATCAGCTGGTGTTTGCAGCTCAGCCCTCTGGTTGTGAAAGCCCTGAATTTTGGCAGTCTACAAGCAGTGGGACAAGGGTTCAGTGCCTCAGCCAAGGTGTGTTTAGTGCTTTCTACTGAGCAATTCTTACCTGGAACATCTCTGCTATGTCACTTTACTGATTCTCAGTATGTCACCTTCCTCTACTCTGAAAATGCCTCATGGCATCTTGTGTTTTCACACTTTCACAGAAAATTAACGGCAAAAAGCCCCCAAGAAATGGTTGGGAATGTACCGTGCCCACAAAAACACAGAGATAAAGAAGACTATGCTTATCTGGATTACAACTGAACTACTTTTCTATGTTTCACAGGCCAAACTCAAAATCTTCTCCCAAGCCCCGTGCCAGGCCTGCAGCATCTCGAGTTTAGAGACAACAGTTTTCCTCACTGCAAAGGAGGCGCAGGAGGCACATCCAGCTGTCACGGGGAGAGCCGCACAGGAACCTCGGCACTGCTTCGTGGTAACGGGGAAATCGCCTGAGCTCGGGAGGGAGCAGGCTCGGGAACGGGGCAGGCTCGGGAACGGGGCAGGCTCTCCAGAAGGCGGCAATCAGTGTCGGCCTGGGGAACGCCGCCCCGATGTCAGCAGCTCACGGCGGCACCGGGGCAGGGCCGCTCCTGGGCTGTGCGGCGGAACCTCCCTTCCTTCCTCTCCTTCCCTCCCACAAAGCGTCGGGGCGAGCCCTTTCCGTCCGGTCCCGGGAGAGCGGCAGCGCCGGTCGGAGTGAGTCCGGCCGCGCACATTCACTCGCTGCAGGTATGCCGGCGCGCAGGCTGCCGGTCCCTGTCCCCACGCTCTTACTTGCGCCCTGAGGGCCTGGGCGATGAGCTGCGCCCCGCTGACCGCCTCGCCCTCCATGTCGGCCCCGCCGCCCACCTGCACCGGGCCAGGCCGAGCCGGGCCGGCACTACGGGCGAAGGGTGCGCGCAGTGATTGACAGGCGGCTCGGCCAATCAGACAGGGGAGGGGGCGGGCCCGAGGACGCACCCCTCACTCTGCTGGCGGGCGGAGACCGGGACAGCTTCCTATTGGTCAGAGCGGGCAGCCAATCAGAGGCCGCGAGGCGCCGGCCGTGCAGCGTGAGGCTCGCGGCGCGTGGGACCGGGACCGGGACCGGGACCGGGACCTGGACGGGCTTTCCCGGGTCCGGCCGGGAGCGGGGCCGAGCGGGCAGGGCGGGATCGCTGCAGGCTCAGCCGCGGCCCCGGTGGCCTCCGTGAGCCGCTGGGCCGCGCGGTACCCGGGTCAGCCGTCCCCGGCCGCTCCGGCTGTGTGGGGCTGGTCAGAGGTGGCGAACACGGGGCGGGACAAAGTCCAGGGGTTGTGTCAGGTGCCGGTGCCGCCGCCGGCGCTCACCGGGAGAAGCGCCAGAGGAGGGCGAGATACCCTCCCAAAATCCCAGCTGAAGGATGGCGCACGCCCCTTTGTCCGGCTCGGCCCATCGCGGCATGTCGCTGAAGCGACACGGGTGACACCGTGTCCCTGCCCCACGGTCGGGCTTGTCCTGGCAAACCACTAACGATAGCAGCGCTCCATTCGCCCTCGCTCGCCAAACAACAAAAAACCCCACAGATAACAAAACACAGATGACATACAAAACAGAAAACCTTCATAAAACCTACATTATAAAATACTGTAATATAACGCAGCAAATAAAAGCAATAGACAGGAGGTATCGGTGGAAAACCCCTTGAATTTCACTATATTTTACGTATCTTTGAAATACATTGTATAATAGATAGTAGAATGGCAGCAATGTCACAATCCATGGTTATCATGCAACATAAAAAAGCCTTTATTTTTTCACAGCCAATTGACTCTTTACCAAATAATCGTTACTATTTATGTTACTATACTATGTGTTAGACATAGCTTAACATGCATTTGCTATTAACCACTCAGGAGGATCCAGACTAGTGCTGTGCTACCTCTGTTATTTCAAGGTCTGTTGGATTATTCTGAGTGTAGAAGTACGAAGAACTTCTTCTTCATATGAAAACACGTGTTGCTTTTCCCTGTTTATGCATCCAGGTGTGGTGACAGGTGACAGACTTCTAAGTTTCCAAAGTTGTTCAAAAAATGAGTGGATGCTTTACTTCACAACACACTGAGATCAGATGGTTCTGAAAAGGTGAATAGGAAAACAGCCTGCAGTATGACTGGGGGAAAACCTGGCATGCAAACTTGGACACCAGTCTTCTTACCCTTTGTGTGGAACTATAACTGGAATATTTTGACTGCAAGGCAGTAATACTGCTATGAAATATTTATATTTGGACAACATGATCCTGCTGAAGCCTGCCAGGCAAAAGACCACATAAATCACAGGAAAGGGAAATAAAAAGAGATGAAGTTAGAAAGCATTTCAGGTAATGAAAATTTAAAGTCATGGCTCAGGTGAGGTGACAGCTCTATAGGTCCTAAGCAAATTAACTTCTCTTCAAGGAAAGGATTTATGAGATGGTGTGCCACTTTCCAGTAAAAACATCCAGAGTGTGGCAGAGACATATTTGGAATCTCAACAGCCTAAGGGCTGAGTAAACCCTGTTGGTATCCTTATTTTGGCTGGAAAGTTTAATACACCCAAGCCCAGCCTTGGGCCTTGTCATGACTCTGTGTGTTAGAAGCAATCCATGAGAGAGAGCAGAGTCCTGTTGTTTAAGCTGTCAGACAGGGGAAAGGCTTTAGGGAGCACTCACACAAGTGCTCAGCCATCATCTATAGGACTAGCAGTAATCACAACCCAGGGTTGGACTCAGAGGAATTATTTCAGTTATTTTAGTTGCCCCAGGTTCAGCCAGATGGGGTTGTGTAGCTGCATGTTCAGTGCTAAACCTCTTGTGCATCTAAATGAATAAAAGATTCAAATTAGTACTTTTGAGTGTTTCTGACCACCAGGAAATGAAACTTGGTAGAAAAATAAGACCTCTCCAAGCACGTTTGTAAAATACAACATTTTGTAGAGGCTCATTACCTGTTAATTTTTTTCTTTTAGTGTTTGGCTTTTAAAAAAGGCAGTTTTTCTAATACGTAGCAATTCCACCTCGTGATCTGAAACTCTCCAACTTTTTTCATCACTAGTAATGATGAATTCTAATTACATCTTAGTTGACAACTTTATTAAGGAGCAGCTGACTAGAACCCATTCCTGCCCTAAAAAGGCATTTGAAGGGGTGACAAGAAATAGAAAATAGAGTCTTGTCAGGAAAGTGCAACACAGCTTGTTTGTTTCCAGTATGTTCCTTAACTGAGAGAGGTTTCTCACTCCTGAACTCCCTCCTCCTGCTACTGGTTTATATCTTCATGTGTGCTTTGGTATTTCAATTGTAGAGCTGAGCTGCACAGGACAAGGAGGCTTCTCCATTCTTGAAATGCATTGCCAAATCACCCCCCAAAAGTACCAAATGTTTTCCTCAACATGCAGAATAGCAAGGACAGCTTGTCATACATCACTTTTCAAAACTGTTTATATAAATGCAGTATCTTTAATCCATCTGATTACAGAGAGGCCAAGGTTTTATTCAGTTTTCATCACACTTGAAATAAATTTACCCTTGAAGGCATGTATATATGGACACATCAGCTAATTAAAGCTCAAGGAAATAGGAATATGTAGTTCAGCTTAGTAGCACCGAACAGCTAAGTTACTCCTGTACCCTTAGAAGTGTTACTATTACATGTTAAGATTTTTGGTTGAGCAAACAATTTTTCTGCCTACCATGGGCACCAAGATTATAATTTTGCTGTCCTACATAATGCTTTTTCCGTTTACTCATTGTTAGGTACTAAGCACTTGGTATTTAGGGGAAAAAAAAAGCAGTATTGAGGATTGTTATTAGCTGCTTTTCATCCTGGAATTCAAGCAAAGAGGTATTTTCAGTTAACTTGCCATAGACTTTCTTTTTTTAGTTACAAGACCACATTTGATATAACATGAATAAAAATAAGACTGTGATTAGTTTAGAGTTGATTTTTTTTCCTGCTGGGCTTTAAGAAGTCTCTCCATGCACGTGTCTGTCAGTCTATTTGCTTTGGAAAAATTCGGGGTGCTGTAGATTACAAAGACAGAAGGGCACTAAGAGTGTTTTGGAACTTTTTTTTTCTTGGATACAAGTTCCCAGAGAGCAAATACAATTCAAAAGTCAGTAACTGAACTTAGAGCTATCAATACATAGCACCAGTAGATCTCACTTGCACATTCTTTCAACTTCACTAATATTCGAGATTTAATTCCTTAATGATACTAGTGACACTGTGGTGACAAATACAGAATTCTCATGTTATGAGAAAAAATCTGAATAAAAAGGCATTTCTATAGGCTTTCTGAAGTGTTGCACAACCATTGACTGTGTCAGTCCTTGTTCTAAGTCCTTTGCTAAACTGGGAAGTCAAAAGGTTACATGGGGAGCCCATTTTGCAGAGAATGCCCCAGCCTTCCAGACTCAATAATTCTTCAGCTTTTTCTAAGAAAAGCTAACTAATGCAAATTTTCTCCATTTTGTATAGATTTTTTTTTTATTACTATGAAAGCATTTTTAACCTTACCTATCTGTGTTGCATGGGAGGAATGTGGATCTGAATTGCACTCAACATTTTTATAAATGTTTAAAAAAGCTGCACTGTAGGAGAAATATTTGCCTATTTCATATGTGGAATTGAAATACAGTGAATTCATAATCCATTAGGACAGACATTTTTGTGACAGATAGATGCAGAAGTGGTGTCTAGTGTAATTATCTTGGCAATTATCTGTTTCAGTATTGATAAAATATGTCCTATTTCTGCTTGACTGCTAAATACAGTCTCCAAGTAATTTTAGGAAATGCTACTTTTAAATACATCTCCCGTTACTGAATGGGGGAGGAACTGCAAATTTGTGAGCTGCTTTAAACTTTTCTCAAAGATATTTTGATATATAGTGAAACAATCTATAAATGAATGTTAATTATAAAGGGAAACCAAGCAAGGAGATCAGTAGAACTATATATGAAGCTTAAATGCTTTTGGGTGCAGTTGTTTAAAGCACCAGTGTAGATGGATTTGTTTAGAAACAGCATGCACGTGCTCATTCAGGAACTTAAAAGCACCTTACTGCTGAGAGCCTCGGTTACCAGCCACACTTAATTTAGATTTAAATTCCTGACATGACATTTGGCTCCAGCTCCCTCACCCCACCTGTCTATTTTTTGTTTTTTTTTTTTTTTTCTCTAGATGATGGCACTGACCATGGTGGCTCTGTGCTGGAAGCTGCCCATCTGCTTTCTCTTCTATCAAGTGGTCTCAGGAAGAGTGAGGAGGGAGGGGCACTACGTGGCGGCCGTGTACGAGCACGAGTCCATCCTGAGCCCGAGCCCGGCGGCGCTGGTGGAGCGACGCTCCGCGCTGGAGCTCATGGGCAGGAACCTCGACATCTACGAGCAGCAAGTGCTGGCTGCTGCCAGGCAGGTACGGCCCAGCTCCAGGCTGCACTTGCATGTGCCCTGGTATATATAGAGGAAGTGCTATTTGAAGATAATCTTTCACATTTGTGTTCCCAGGCAACTAAAGCCATATTTATATCCATAACTATGGTCTGGGTTCTCAGACAATTTGACCTGCCAGCAGCTCTGAAAAAGAATCAGGCCAATTAGCATCCTGCCTGACTCAGGCTATTCCAAGCTTGGAAAAACACGCCCATCGTTATTTAGTGTAGGGAAATTAATTTTCTATTTTGGTCTCAATACCTAGCTCCTGTCTGTTTTCTTAAATGGAAGGGTTTCCCTGAAAGTTTGTCTTGCTGGCAGCTGTCTTGGGTTTGGTTTTATTCCAGTGCTCTCAATGGAAATAGTTTCTAAAAACTAGGGAAGTCAAATTTGGAAATTAATGTTCTGCCTTTAACAACTTGGTGGAACAAAAGTTTTCCATTCCTTTCTCCTACCCACCATGGAATGGTTCTCAGTCTAAATATACTTAGAGGACAGAGACTAGTATTGCCAGCTGTTCTTATGTGCAGCCCTCTATCCTCCCCTCCCAAGAAAACCCAAGCTGGCTCTAGTGACAGGAAGCAAGTGTTACTGGCCCTACACAGAGAAGAATTGACTTGCAATTTTCAGAGATCTGTTGTTCTGAGAGAGAATAATTACTATTTTTATATAATTTGAAAACATGATGGGGTGTTTTTGGAGAAGTTCAGATGATTGGGCAGAAACATTATAGCAATTTTTATGCTGCCTTGCACCCAAGACACATAAATTATCCCAAAGCCATGGCATAGATAACATGTTCGAGCTTTTAAAAACTAACAGGAATTCGAGTGACTGGTGCTGTGTCTGATTTAAGAAGAATCCACCTCATTTTTAAGGACAAGTCAGATCTCCCTGAGCTTCAGGCAGAGCATCTGGCATGGCTACATTTCTACCATTGCTTCCACAGTGAAGCTGTTTCTGAAATCAACACTCCCAGTACCCTGTCCAACTCTAAATTATAATGAGATTTAGAGAAATCTCTTCATGCATGTGCCTGTCAGTCTGTATTTGCTTTGGAAAAATTCAGGGAGCTGTAGATTACCCAATACCTAATTAATTAAATGATGCTGAAACTTCGACAAAGTGTGTCTGCAAATAGCATAATTCTTATAAAAAAATTTAGACAAGTTTTAACATCATCAGTCTTTAACCTGAATGATGACATTCTCATGATTTGTGTGAAGGGAGAATACCTTTGGTAAGAAATTGGATGCAGTATGCTCCTATTTGCATGCCCTTAAAATAATGTCAAATGCATTATTTTTCAAGAAAAAGGTATATGTCAGGTTAAATAAGTTTTTTTAATACACATTGTTACACACCTACTACATAGTTACACCTACTATGAAGTTGAAGAAAGACATCTTCAAGCTACATTATTGGCAAAACATTATTGGGTTATCCTTATATTTCTTTAGCTCTTTTTACCCATGAGATCCCCCCCTTTTCCTTTGCTTTGCAGAACATGTCTTTGTTTTACACACAGGGAGCACAGATCATTGTTTTTCCTGAAGATGGAATCCATGGCTTCAACTTCACCAGAAGCTCCATTTACCCTTACCTGGATTTTGTTCCGTATTCACACTCTGGGAAGTGGAATCCCTGCAGAGAGCCCTATTTGTTCAATGACACAGAGGTAAACGTAGGGGTGATGCCTGCAGGGGTGGGATTACTGAATGCTCCAAGTGAGAAACAGTTAAAGTTGATTTGCTTAGGGAAAGAAGCAAGAAATTTAACCACTCCTAGTACCAGATTCTGTTTTCATGGATGCTCAATCTCTGCCAGTTTAATTCTTAGCAGAGGAGGGCTTAGATCTGTACATGCAAGGAGATCAGCTTTGTGTGAACCATCTGGATTTGTCATCTCCTCCTCCCAAGCTCTGAAATGCTCTCTCATAAGATCCATTGTGTGTGGTTTTAGTTTGAATAGCATTGTTTTATATAAAACAACACAGCAGTATCACTGCTTTTGGTGCATTCTTGTTACTCGGGTTTAATGACTTAATTACATCACAGCATTCTGACTCAGCAATCATTGCCAAATGATAAACACAAGTAACAGGACGTACCTGCTACAATGTAATAGAAGTCACAGCTTGACACAGACCAAGCATGATTACATGAGATATGATCTGGATGTTACAAAAATATTATTGCCACTGACTGTTCTGGACCTGAACTGAAATTAACCATGCTCAGTAAATACAGTCTGCTAATTCTTCCAGTACTCAATCTAATGAAAGAAATCGTGCCTGTACCTAGTGAGCAGGATTTGTGTGCAAACATGAATCGCAGTTGTAAACAATGATCTATTTTGGCCTATGAATCTTTGTTACCAATGATCACGGCCAAGCAAGCAAGTTTGCCATTCAGATGCTGTTTGGAGGTTGCAATAATGTCAGTCTTTGGTACAGATCTCTGTGTCATGGAAGAAATATCCCAGTAATACTGTGGGGTCTGCAATGTTTTCTATTTCTTTGCTGTAAAATGCAAGGTCTATCCCTTCCCATCTCTGCTTCTCTAAGTCATAGGAAGTAACTGCTTTATAAAAATTTATAGTAAAAACATCCATGTGCAGATGAACATTATTAAACATTTGCTGTTCTAAAGGCGCACACAGATCAGTTGTGCTGCCTTGGCAAAGCTTTCAGCTGACATACAGTTTTTTTAAGCCATTGGTGCTCCTACAAATCACACGTTTCTGAAAACTAATACCCTTGGAATAGATTTATTTACTTACTTACTTCTGAGGAAATAAAATCAGACAATTTTTTTCAGAGCTGTTTTAAAATAAACATCTGAAATACCTTTCTGCCTACAAAGCTACTGGTTCTAGTAGCTCTTATCACGAAATCATCAGTGCTTTTAAATTTTATGGATATGGTTAAATGTGTTCAATTTTGAATTTTCAAGATAATAATTTGGAAAGTATTAAATAAGTCATAGGTGGTTAAGTAAACTGAAGCACTCCCCTTTCTCCATACTGTTTTCCAGGTCATTCAGCGCCTGAGCTGCATGGCTCTGAAGAACAGGCTATTCCTTGTGGCCAACTTAGGGACCAAGCAGCCGTGCGAGCGCAGGGACCCGCGGTGCCCGTCGGACGGGCGGTACCAGTTCAACACCAACGTGGCGTTTGCCGCGGACGGAACGCTGCTGGCCACGTACCGCAAACACAACCTGTACTTCGAGTTCGCTTTTGACACCCCTCCAGAGCCAGACTATGCATTCTTTGATACCCCTTTTGCTGGAAAGTTTGGCATGTTCACTTGCTTTGATATACTCTTTTTTGAGCCTGCAGTGAACCTCATCAGACTATATAATTTGAAGCAAATTGTCTATCCAACTGCCTGGATGAACCAGCTCCCGCTTTTGTCTGCTGTAGAGTTTCAACAAGCTTTTGCAACAGCTTTCAATGTCAATATTTTAGCAGCCAACATCCACCACCTTACCTTGGGCATGACAGGGAGTGGCATATATACTCCAGTCAAATCATTCATCTACCACAACATGGAAAGTTATGGTGGCAAGCTCATAGTAGCAGAAATTCCTGTGATTACTCCAGATTATAAAACCAATTCAGAGATTAATGGAAGATTTAGAGAGAACTTACGTGACTCATGCAGGACTTTTACGAGCACCTCACTGGATGATGAAGTTTGCTTTAAGGAGCAAGAAGAGATTCCTGGCAGAGTATCTGAAAAAGCAAAGGAACAGTCACCTCCTCCCTTTTATGCAGAAATGATGTATGACAACTTCACTTTTGTTCCTGTATTGGGGGAAAAAGGAGAGCTCCAGGTTTGTGCCAATACCCTTTGTTGTTACCTGAACTATCGCAGAGCTGTTTTAACTGATGAACTATATGCTTTAGGAGTTTTTGATGGGCTCCATACAGTGCATGGCACATACTATGTCCAGGCCTGTGCCTTGGTGAAGTGTGGTGGTCTCAGCTTTAGCACCTGTGGACAGGAGGTCACAGATGCCACTGCTCTGTTAGATTTCCAGCTCTGGGGAAATATGAGCACCCCTTACATCTTTCCTTTGCTGCTGACATCTGGTATTACCTTGGACTTTGCTGATCACATGGGCTGGAAAAACAACTACTATTTTCTCAGCAAAAATAGAACATCTTCTGGCCTCCTGACAGCTGCTCTCTATGGACGATGGTATGAAAAGGACTAGCACAGGTATTTGATTGAGTCAGAAAACAACTGTCCATATGTTCAGAGTCTGTATCTTAACAGAAATTGTTGAACATCTGTATTTCCAAGAGGTTCAGGTGTGTTTGTCCCATCACTGCCTGATTAGGTCCCATATTTGAAATAATGTCTGTAAGCACAGTCTATACCATGGTTGTGAAAGAACTGCCTTGCAAAGGTAAAGGCTTGCTGTGATCTGGTGAGATGTTTTATACCAGAAAATAACACTTCTCATTTCAACTATTCCTTTTAATTTAATCCTCTGGGTTTTGAGGGTCCTGACTGGAAGCATGGAAATGAATGGAATGGAAAAATACTGCAAGAAAAGAAAAAAAAACGAAAGAGAAGGAAGATATCAATATTGCACATAACATGCACAAAACCATGTAGATGTACATACCTGTAGGTTTTATATGCTGAAGTTCTGATTTCTGGTTAGGGTACTGTGATTGTTTTTTTCTTAGAATCAAAAACTCCCAGCTGAAATCATTACCATTGACTGACCACTCAGGTACCTGTAATCCTGTTACACATTCATCTGAGTGTTACAGTTGTAAAAATCTACAGAATAACTAGTCTAGGGAACAGGGTATCAATGACTGTGAAAACCTAGACTGCAGCAAGACACAATTCACAAGAAATTACGTTTAAAGAAAACATCAGCATTGAATATAAGTGGCCATGTTATGTACTGTTTGAGTACTTTACCTTTCCCTGTTTAAAAGAGAAATAATTTTAAGACTGTTTTGACTTTTAGACATCTTACACACTGTTCATTAATTTATTCAAGAGGAGTTATGAAAAGCACATAATAAGCTGCGGAACAGCAAGGATTTTGCATCAGTGATTCATGTGCCAGATGACAGGTTTGTGTGCTGAGTAAAACACACCATTCTTTCCAGAGCAATAACTAGATTACATGCTGTTCTACTGCAGTGAAGAAGTTGGGAAGAGAATATTCAAAGGCTATTAATTTGGGGTTAAATTCAGACAAGTTAATATATTCTCAAGCATTATAAATTTATGGGGTCTTATTGGCCATTATGACTTCATCTGGGTAATGGCTGTTGAGTAATGGAATAAAAACATATATATATAAAAATATATAATAAAAATTATATAAATATATATATAATAAAAAAACAGTTCCTTTGGGGAGTCCTTGTGTTCCAGCTGCTCTGTTAGGCTGAAAGGAGCAGAGCACAGGAGAAAGGAAAGCTGGGAGTCTCCCTTTGTTTTGATGGTCTGAATTGGTTCAAACTCAAAGCACAACAGCTACAAGGGCGAGTCCTGAGAGGTGCTCTATCAGCTCCTGCTTCGAATGAACTCACTTTCTGGTTTCAGAAAGCAAAACAACCAAAAAATTGCTGAATTTCTACCTTAGGGTTTCTTAGATATTTACACAGAATTAGTGTATAATTATGGAAGATCTTGGGCTCTATCACACCTTCCTTCTCCAGTCTGTATCTCTGTGAGTCAGGCCCTCATTGAACACCACTTTGATACAGCAGCACATCAGGTTTGTTTATCCTGCAGCATATATTGGACAGAAGTATGGAGAGGGGAATGTCTGTATCTCATTAGGCATAAACCTGCTGCTATAAAAGTAGGCCATTCCACCACAGGGTTATTAAAGATCATTAATTCTTTGGCACCCATACCATGTTCTTGCTGAGTGATTCCAGGACATACAGGGTTGAACAGAAAAGCATTTGCAGTGCTTGTTGGTGCTTCTGCTTCTAGTATCACATGACCAAGTCTGAAAGAATGGAACAATGAACAACTGGAGATTTCAGCTCTCAGGCCCTTCCACTTTGGAGGCTGAAAAACATGCAGCTTCATGCACTAAAATATTCTTTGGGATTTAGTTCCAGAGCAGACCATTATCACAGTAAGTCAGGCTAAACAAATAAATAGCATTACACATATTTGCTATGCTTAAGGAGTGAAGAGGTTATTACCTGTGAAATATATGCAAAGTGTGTGCCAAAGAGCTATTCTAACTCTGGGTATGTTAAAATTGTTAGAACAAAACCTTCTATCCCTACTGGAGTTTGCATGAGGCACGTTCCTGTCTCCTCTCTGAGAAGAGCAGGCATTAAGTATCAAAGAGTGTTCTCATACCTTGTTCCCTTCACCCAAAACAGCTGCCTCTAGCAAAGGGACACGGGGAAAGGGCCGAACAGGCAGTACTAGACACAATGGATTACCAGGAAGTATCTACTCCTGCCTCCCTCCTGATCTTTGAATAACAGCAGATGTGTCTGTCTGACGCAGGGTGACCAGCAGTAACCTACACCACCACCACACATTGGTGGCTTCTGGAAGTGTGCTGGAGCAGCAGTCCCAGCACTGCTCTGTTGCCAAACAAGCCTGCAATCTTGGGAATGAAGCTACTTACCACATGCTGAGGAGGTGTGAGAAGCCTTCAGCATGGCTGGTGTTCACTAGTAAGACACTGTAATGCAGCCCATCATCTAATAGATATGAACAGTTTTATTAAAGCTTCCTGAGCCATTCCTGTCTTAGATTGGAACAAAACCAAACACAAGGATTTTTGACAGAGGAAGTAGAGCTGAAATCTAGAGCTGCTTTAAACCCCTCAGTCTGTGGACCAAAGTGAAACCAGGATTTGGGAATTTTTACTGACACTAAAGAAACTTCCTCTCTGAGACAGCGGGGGATGGTATCTTTAAAGGACACTGCTCCTTTAGGAGGATGCAGGGAAGGACAACCATAGAAACTCTCTGTTCAGGTCCATGAATCAGAGGCGTTGGAAGGTTCCTCATAAGGGATCTGCTGCTTCAGGATTCACAGTGGTTTTTCCAGGTGGATGTCAGGATACTCTCCTTACCATGACAGAAAGCACATCAAAGGAACAGCTGGAAAACAGAATCTTGGGAGTTGAGCTATCAAGGGGCATGGGAAGAGGCTGAAGTGACACAATCTGTTCAGATCAGAGACCTTCACAATGCCCAACTGGGCATAAGCTCCTTTAGGCAGATCTCAGCCAGTGAAATGAAAACCCCAAATATTCACAGGCTGAACTGAATTATCACTCCATCAAGCTTTTAAAAGTCAACAACAATGAAAATACTTGAGAGAGTCACTGTGCTCTCCTTTTCCCCCACCCTGGGAGAGCATGCATGGGCAACACGGGTCAGAAATCAGAGATAATAGTGGGACCTACAGCAAATGAAAAAACTCTTGGTAGAAGAGATTAGAAAGGTTGAATTCATTAAGACTTTAATAGATTGGGAAGATTTTAAAGATTTTTAGAAAATTATGCAGTTTGAGTAACAAAGTTTGGCAAGAGACAGAAAATACCTGACAGGATACATGAATCACTAGATTTTGCTTTAAAACTATTGAAGCTATCTAATCTATTCTTTTAACATAAAACACCTGAGATGTCAGACTTATGTCAGATCCCAGGTACAGAGAAGAAAACCTGCAAGTCTGTCCTTTGACAAGACTTCAAAGCAGGTTTTGTTTCGTTCTATTGTAAACCTGAATAGCAAGAGTTCTGGCTGCATCTCTTGCAATTTTAATTACAAAAGAAAGATTGTAAAGTGTTTGTTTCCTCTTTAAATATTTAGTGACACCATCAATGTGAAGACAGTTTGAAAGGCTCTTAAGGTTCTCTATTATTCAACTATGTTTACAGTTACGTGGGGGAAAACTGCAAGATCTCTTTCCCAACCTCAGCTTGAAAATTGCCAAAACATAGCATAGAATGGAGTGAGCTAAATTTATCCTTATGTAAAATAACACACAGCACACCAGGGAAACATGGATAATTTATATACTGCTTTATTTGAAGACAAATAGTGTGCTAAAGAGGCTGGGATACCTGGTTGGAAAGAGCAGCAAGAAATCTTGGGAGTAAGCAGGGACAGTCATCTTTCCGTGTCAGGAAAGTTCAGTTGTGAGATGAGCTGTAGAATTTGAAAATTCTAGTCACCTTTATAACCTAATCTTCCCCAGGGAAAGGAAACCAAAACAGTTTTGTGGTCTTGCTGGGCTCTAGATGCCTGAACAACTGACAAGATGCTCTTTCCAAGGCTGCCACTTCAGACCATTTTTCTCTCAGTAGGTCTGAAAGAGAACACAGATCAGGCTGGGGGCCTGGGTGACATTCACCTTCTCCTATTAAGCAGTAAAATGAAGGGATTTTGTGATAAGGCTTACAGATTCTCATAAATACAGTAACAGGATAGATTCTTAAGAATAGCTGGTTGTTTCATCATTAAAATAAATGCACAGTGATACCTTTGCACTTAACATTTGAAAACATATAGATATTACAGTGAGAGAAGGACTCCAGAAAAAAGCAAAAGCCAATGCTATCAGCTAACAAAGAGGCCTGTGCTGCGTCTCTTCCTATTTCATAGAATGTGACTGAAAAGAACCCACAAAGATCATTGAAGCCCAACTCCTGGCCCTGCACATGATCACCCCAAGGCTCACACCACATTCCCAAGAGCATTTACCACCTCAGGTTTCAGTCTAAAGTTTGGAGCCCCATGTTTTATAAATTCTTATCTTGCCCAATTCAGATTCACAGCTACACATTTATATACAAAAAATGTTTTCCATCCCAATCAGAATTCTACTCCAACTGTCCTGCCAACTTCTGCAGCATATTAAAGAGGATTGTAAGGAAATAATCACAAATCAGTAAGATTACTGTAAGAGGCAGTAACTACTGATCTTGGATTTAAGGATTTGTATGAATTGGCTTGAGGCTTTAAGAATTTAAATACTTACTTTTTCGTGATATTAATATTAATTTTACCAAGTTTGAATTCAGACGTATGGAAGTTGTGTAAGAAGTTTAAACTACTTATTAAGAGATTAAAAGAGGCCCTTCTTGCCAAAGTCTAGTTAGTCTGATTCCAACAGGACTGGATTATCAGAAACTACTATCAGCAGGAATCAATGCTTTTTAACCAAAAGTGTGATGGCATTTCTTTTGTGGATACATCCCATCAGCAGAGGCCCAGTGCAAAGTTGTGGGAGATGGAAAGATCCTCCTGCTGCTCCTGCAGGTGTAGCCAGGGAAGGCCATGGACCTCCCTCGCCCATCCTGTGGTACGCAGAGCCAAAGAGCACAACCTCCAGTTCTGCAGAACTGCTGTTTCCATAAACATTTACCGTTTTTATTTAGGTTTCAGTTTTTTAGGATGCCCTGCAGACATCTAGCACTGTTAAAAATGTTCCCTTATAGTGACAAACTTTTCACAACTAATGCTAGCCAGTTCTTTGGGCAGTATTCACTGACACTTCCCATCCTTCTACACACTGATCCTCTCACCCAGTTACCACAGGATCAGCACACTTCTTTGTATTTGCAAAAGAGAACATGAGTTACCCAAACACTTGTATTATCCACAACCAACTGCATTTAATGAACATTCTCTTATTTTTTTTTATAGTAGATATAAATAGAGCATGTTATTCTGGGTTACTACGGTAGTTGTTGTCTTTAAATGGGTACAATCTGGGCAAGACAAGAAGGCTAATTCCTCTCTAAACCAGAATTAATTGGGTTGGAGAATCTGTAAACATTATCTCATGCTCTTTTTTAGTCATCTTCCCTACAGTTTAGGTAACAGCTTAGGTTTAGGTAAAATCTGTGTAGATGTTAAAAGAAGCAAAACTTTGAAGTATTACTTTTTACATATTAACTTCTTTTTCAACCAAACATTTCTTAATTCTTTAGTCTGGTAGCCAAAACCAGAACACAGACAAGTCAGAATTTTAGACAAAATAAATTACAAGAAAAAAACCCTAAACAATTGCAACTAATCTAAGTTTAAAAAGTGCCTAGAATAAAAGCTCTGACTGTTCCACATATATTTATACAACTACTTTGGAGACTTCTAAGCACAGAAAGGCAATAAAAACTTACAGGAGGAAATACAAAGCAGGACACAGAAGTCAAGATTTTACATGGAATTACACGAAAAATCTGCTCAGTTGCCGTAGGGTCACTCTTAGGGGGAGACAGACTGATTCATCATCTTATCAGCATCCAGCATTAATCCTGCAACATGACACCCTAAAAGTACCAGCTCAGCCTATGAAGTTAATATTGACTTGGCATTTTCTCCTGCAGAACATTTATCCTGAGAACGGAAAACCCATAAAAACATCCCAGAAGTCAGAGTACACAGAAAGATGAGCAGAGCCAGCTGTCCTCATTCCTTAAGTCCCTTTGATTTTTTTTTTTTTTTTTCCCCAGGACAAAAAAGGGTTTCTTTTATTTTAATATATTGCTTCAATAGTCCAGCCAAGGCTCACTGCTCTCCCTTGGTGAAAATCCAAGAGATTGTTTGGATAAAGGCTGTAAGAATAGCTGTGCAATATTCATCTGTAGAAAATCAGGAGGATTTCTTTTAGAAAAATGGAGGTTCCAACATAATTTTCTGGAAATGAACAGAACTCCAACTGAGGTGTGAACATTTTTTTTTAAACTCCCAGACACCATCATCATTATTTGTTTTTTCAGAAACAAGGAACATGCTATTCCTTGACCTCTCATTATGGAAATGGTCTCTGAGCACAGTAGCATGGTCTTAAAACAAATCACGTTCCATTTTTGGAATTAGACTATATTATAATAATAGTCTTCATCATCACTTACAAGGCACAATTGCTGTCCTACCCATACTACCAGGTAGTAATAAAGTTTTGGGTTTGGTTTTTTTAACCAAATATATGCAAATTGCAAGGTACAGGCTCACTGAATAAGTGATAAGATACACAAATCGTGTAACTATGAATACCTAAATGGATTTAAGAATTCATAATTAGAAAACACAGATATTTAGCTCAAGAAAGTTCACAAAAGCTAAGTTAAAATAATGCAATTTCATGCAGTGAGAATCTTCTCAAGAACTGAGTAGCAACTAAATGAAAGGCACAATTTCTGATTGACATAAGGAAATAAACATGTTCAACAGCACTGTTTTCTGCATGTCCCTGTATTCCATATCCAAATCTTTGGTGTTTAAACAAACCAATGCCATCAGAACTTTTCCTTCTGTCACCCAGGCACACAGAAGTCATGAACAGCTCAGCCTCTACTGCACTGCAATTTTTCCAGCAGGACAGGAGTCTCCCCTGCTGTATGTGCCCTATGGCTACAGACACCACACACAGATAACAGGTCATCTCCAAGTCAGATAGAGATCAGCATAGATAATAAAGGCCTATTAATATCATCCTTTCACAGTGCTTTTGAATTAACATCAAACAGTTTCACGACCAGAAACATTCAGCTGTTACCTTTTAAATAAGACACACCACTTGGCGTCCTCATCAGGTTTCCCACAAGCATTTGAGGAAAAAATGGGTCCATGTTGCTTTAGCCTTGGAATTTAAATGGTTGCAGTGAATCCCAAGACAGGCCAATGTGGATGTTGTGAGTGCTGCCTGTGGCAGAATCATCACAGAGCCACACGTGAGAGATTCAGAGGGAAGAGAGCACAGAAATCACGACCTTCCTGAAGTCCTCTAACTCTGCTCAGAGACAGACAATGAACACAGGCACAAATGGTGAAGAAAGCAACATTTATAAGGAAGCCTGAAGGAATAATGAAGTAATGTAATATTTAAAATTACTTTAAGTAGCTCACCTTCACTTTAGAATTAAAATGCTGGCAAAGTCTCCGTGAAGATTTTATAAACCCCAACAGTTCGACAAGAGACTTTGTTATTAATTCTTAGTACATACAAATAAATTATTCATTAGAACTCACATTTGGGTTTTATTATGCTCTGTAAAATATACAGGAATCTTGAAGTACTGAAAGAGTGCAGGTAAATACAGTATTCCAGCAGTCACTATTTCTATGTACATGCTCATTAATTCTTCAAAAACCCCACAAAATTATCAAATAGATAAAATATTGTCCCATGTTTCCACACTATGTTCAGAAAAGCAGCTGTTAATTTACAATATCAAAGATTTCCAGTTTCACAATACAAAAAAAGGATAAAAATGAAATTGGAATCAGTTTGTAGTAATTTATTTGTACTTTGCCAGGACACGCAAGGATTCCTTGCATGTACATAACAAATTCACTTGAAAAGTAACAGTTATAGTTAAAGCAGAGCCAAATAAAGTAAATTCATATTTAACAGACAAAACTTCAGCTTACTTATGTCAGTTTTTCAATCATCAGGCAATTAAGAAAAACACAATGGTCTGTTATAAATTAAAAAAAAAATTTGGGCAAGTTTGAACTACATTACAGGGACCTGTTTCTGATGTTTATTTTCTAAATGGAGCACAACAAAGATACACAGCTCTTCCCACAGACCAGACACTGTACTTTTTTCTCTAATAGGGAATTATACTTTTAAATTCACCTCCCCTCCTCCCTCCCCCTCTGTAAATCTGGGATTAAAAAAAAAAAGTGACAGGGATATACAATTTTAATCTTACATACAAATTTGTGATGTAAGGAAGTAGATAAATTACTGAAAAGAACTCTTAGTCACAACAGGGTTATCAAGACATATCAATTCAATTTTTTATGCAGTTTCATAGTTTCCCAGTTACTCGTGTATTTTTAAATTAAGAAAAATTCCATCCAAAACCCAAAAGTTAAAAAAAAACAAACCTGTAACTGTGCAACAATTACTTCTTCCCTCCCACATCTCCCACCCCTTATTATTACACTGTACATTTTTCACCCTGACTTCACCTTGTTAGCTGGTTCAATTTTAGTATTATAAAAGTATGACAGATCATTTTCATTTCACCTAAAAGAAAAAGAAAATAAAACTTAAAAGCACATCTGCTTTCTGTCATGGTACATTTAATAGTGTCGGAAGGCTTTCAGATGATTAAAAAAAAAAAAATTCAACATTTAAACCCAAATTTAAGCTTCTTTTCCAGAAGTAATTAAGGTTTGGTTGAAATAACTTCTCAAATAACCTATTCCAGTTTTCACAAAAACGTATTTAATTAAAAAAATCTTTAAGTTATTTGGTCCTTTGGCAATTTGCAGCACAAACAATGCCTACTGTACCAAACTCATTTATTGCCTTCAAAATGGTTTTAGGTTTATTGAGAGCATTTGAATCTAGCATCCTTTGTCTTGTACAATAGTGTTATTCATTTACACCAAGTTGGGTGCCCAGTCTGCAGGAATTACTCCTGGCACCAAAAACAGAATGGTTGAATACAGTTAAATAAAACAGTTTTGACATTCTTTATTTTTTTTTTTTTGCCATGGATTCCAAGTACTTATTCAAGAATTTACGCTTCTTCTGCAAAATATGCTCTTAAAAATCTTCCTAGAGTCTCACAGAATTTTTGTATATGCAACCACAATAAAAAACATCTTCTCAAAGGTGTGTCCTCCTTCTGTATTGTACAGCAACAGCTTTCTGATAGCACGAGTCTGACCTTCCAGCGTGAGGGTTCACTCAGACCTACAAAAAGTATCTTCTAATAGGTCTCAGAATCTGAGTCATTGAGCTCATCTTCTTCTGTGTAGGGGTAGCCACCTTCCCTGCCAATGTTGTTGAAAGTACAGTAGGAGCTGTGGTCACTCCTCATGATTGGCAAGGAATCGAAGGTGACAGTTTTTGAGGTGTTGGTGTAATGATTAATGGCATTGAAGGTGAGGGAGGGCAAAGTGCTGCTCGATGAAACAGGCATCATGGTGGCCAGGATGAGAGCCAGGCAATCGGCCACGTCCTTGTTGGGCGCGCAGGCCAAAGCCGGCGTGTAACCTGCACACCAAGAGAAAACAAAACCTTCATTTAAAATAAAGACAACGGACAAATTTCTCCAAGTTCATACAATCTCTCAGCTGCAAAAGTATTTTACATTGCTTAGTTCCGCACTGTTTAAAAAACAAACAAACAAAAAAGAAATAAACGCATTATCAATCAGTATTTTTAAACTGGTTACAAAAACAACCTCGAAATTAATGGGCTTTGAAAAAAGATGTAATTGCTTTGTTGAGCACAGCAAAACACTCTAGGTCAGTGAGAAAAGCCCAGAGCTGAAAATGGTGAGGAAGTCACCTGGCTGAGGAGAGACAACTAAAAGCAGCCAACAGAGACAGGTGATGGCATTCACTAAAGAGCTACTGCACAAACTACAGCTCAAATGTTTCTTCATCCAGAATCTCCACCACAGCTGCTCATCACAGTTACTTTAATAACACTGTGTCATCTCTGTAACAAGCTGGCTAAAGGATCAAGGCCAGTCAATTGAAAAGGCAGAGTATAATTAACCTATACTTTATTGCAAAATTCAATAATATTAATTAGAATGCCAATGCCTAATTTTTATTTGCACAGTATCAATTAAGAAATCCAGAGAAGTTTGAAGAAATGCCAGCTGAGTTAGCAGGCTAGAACTTGCAGGGAGAGCTCTTGGTTGCCCAACTGGTCCAACCAAACTTCTGTCAGGCATTGGTGCTGTGACAACCCCCAAATGCAGGAGGTCTTGGGCTACGGAATGATTTGTAGCAAGGTCACATAGCTGTGACATCTCTTCGGGGTTTCTGTGGGTCTAATAATCCTCCACCATTGTTCCTTCTGCAGCTTCCCTTCTCTGTGTACTTGTCTCTATTCATTCAACGTCAAGAAAAATGCTTCAAATTCTCCTCAGCAGAGATCTGTGCATTGCTCCTGTCTCAGTCTTAACCATTCGGACGGTGCCTGAAGCTGAGTTCCGGCACAGGTCTCTACAGCACCAAGGGACTGCACTTGGTGGTGCCACTGGCAGCTCTAAAAGCAGGGCAGTCTCCTAAGTACAATCACAGACCACAGCTAATTCTGGTGCCAAGAGCAGGACAAGTTCCCCTCCCTGGCTCCACCCGGCAGTGTGTGCCCAGGTCGCCCTAAAGCAGCTCTCACTGTGTGGGACAGAAATGCCCACAATGAGCTCAAAATGAAGACTCATGTTCAGGTACATTTGGGAGTCTGAAGTCCTGCACTACCCTGAAGTCCACAACTTTAAAGTGTACAACATCCAAGTAAAAAGCACACAAGTAATTTTAAATAATAGATGGCTTTAATGCAAAGTGCATGATAAACTTCTATCCAGACTTCAGGAAGGCAGGGAAAACAAGGTAATGCTCATTCTACCAGCACGTGTTTCAACTATTTCAAAGGAATCATCTTTACTCTAGAAGTAGGTCCAGATCAAATTTTAGGATAGAGCTCAGGAGCAGTTACTGTATTGTACAATTGCACGTTAAGTACTAAACCAGTAAGCACATTATGGAAAGTAACTGTAGCTAGAAATTAAGATAACAGCAAGCAGGGGACAGTCTTGCAGTTGAACTATTTATTATTTGCTCAGGACAGACCTTGTGCTTGATGCTTTGAACAGAGCAAGACAAGAGTCCCTGCCCAAAGGAGCACACAATCCAAGGAAACACAGATAAGTCAAGCACAGAACGCACCAGCTGACCATGCGATAGGGCCGGACAGAAGTGCAGCGCAGCGGATGTTTTCATTGTTAGTAAGGTACCACAGCACTTAAACAGCTCAGAGTTAACAGTGACAGTCTGCAGAAGAGATACATTTTGAGAGGATTCAGAAGCAAGGGCCAGAGCTTGCCACACCTGGATCATGACTGCATTTCAGGCATGTAAGGCAGAACAGAAGGCTCAGAACTGATACTGAGATGCACACCATTTAATATCTACAGTTGCTGGAGGTTGTATGAAGGTAAGATGACACACAAAGTAAGTTTATTCAAGCTGGTCATATTCATCACCATTCCTTTCACTAATGTGACTTGATAAAAGTTCAAAGAAGAAAACCAAGCAGTCACCTGCTATTTTTAAGAGTTTTGTTTATTTGTTTGTTTGCCCCCTTCCCCCCTCCCTTCTTTTAAAGACTTCTAGGGTCCTGAATACTCATGTTCTTTCTGAAGCAGAACATCCCAGTTCATCGTAAAAAGGTCAGTCTAAGGATTAAACAATATTTGCTTCTGTTAAAAGTTCTCTGTTCTCTAAATACTGTGTTTATAATTAATATATAATTGTAGGTCTCGAGCTCCTGGCTTTCATAAGCAGGAATGAAATACCCCAGTTTTATTCTTGCCTTAGACATAGTAAAATGAAGTAACTGCTTACACCACAGAAGACTGACATCTGTGTCCTCCACCATATTAATTTATATTAACTCCACTATATCAAATTCAAATTTATAAGAACAAATTGTAATTTTATGTCACTAAACTGCAGTGATAATTCATAAGTCAGGGAAACAGCAGATAGAAATACTTTTTATTTCCTTTGAAGATGATGTTGGCACATGAACTGACTCCACTGAAATACTCTTACTCAGCTCTCCTGTAATGGTCCCCATAATCTGCACTTGTACCTGCATAAGGCTTCACAGAACAACAACAGCAAAATATTTACTATCTTCATTTGTACATGGGGCAAAAAAAGTAGACTGAATTGGGGCAGCATCCTTGCACAACAAAAAACAGGAGTCTGCATGATGGACACTGACTTAAGGCTGCAGCTCCCCCTGCCCAAACACAGAAATGCTCCCTCTCCTGGGGCTTGAAAGTTGCTAGGAAGGTGTCTACAGGAAAATCAGTGCAATGAGAGTTCTCAGGATCAACTGAATGAAGTAGTAACACTAGGAAAGAGATGACAATCTGAGGCAGAAGTCATCTTATAAGCACTTACAGAAAAATTCCTTCCAGAAAACTGGACATCTCCAATATAAACTACAGTACAAGTTAAATAGTCAGGAAAAAAAACTACTACAAAACAAAAAAAAATCCAAAACCTGAAAAGTTGGTTGAGTGACAAAATAAAACTTTATATGGAGTTAAATGAAAGAAAAAGCCAACAATTTATTTTAAGACAGGCAAATTTGCATTAATAATGTCCAATTCAACAGAATTTTTGTAGATAAAGGTGATGGCAGTTTCATCATGACTGGTGCAGAAAAATGGGGAAAAAAAGAAATTTGAGTAAGAACTGATACAGAGCTGAGAATGAACCCTCAACACAACTGCTTTGGGGAAGTATACTGGACAGTTAATTTGCTATTTCAGCTGCATTTAATCTATTAATAACCAAGAGGATTAAATTTTTTCTACTGACAGCAGTTCTTAAACAAAAATGATCTCATCACTTTAAGAGATGCTCTATGACAAAAGCAGTGTGACTCCCAATTTAGAGTTTTAAAAATCTTGTAAACTATTTTATAAACTGAAATGCAGGTAACTGGAGTGATGCTGGCTTTTTTCAAAGCTCATGTTTCTCAATCATGATCTATAGCTCTGATATAGCAGCAGAGGACTCAATTTATACAGATACAAAGAGAGACTGCTTGCAAAAAGTCAATGTAGTTTTTGCAGAAAGAGACAAATTCAAAGATACAAAGTGGATCATCACTCCATAACAGCTGAGGCTCTGCTGGTTACATGTTCCATATATCAAGACAGGCTTCCATGTAAAACACTAAAACTTTCTAAAACTAAAACTAAACTCCCATATAATCTAATTCTGTATGAAATGCCAATCTTGTTTGGCATTATTACTGAACTTATCTGGACTATGCCAGAATGTCAGTTTTGTGATCCAAAATATTCCACTGCCTATTTCTTCAGTCAAAAAAGAATGCATCAAGGCTGCTTGATATATTCTCAAGGCTTCTTAAAACTTAATAAACACAGCAATTGCTATTAAAAAGAACTACAGTGAGGAAAAATACTAGATCGCGCTCAGACTTACTTTAAACTTTAAAATTTGAGCAGAATTAAAAAGAAGATTTTTAGATCCCCAGGCTGCCAGGGTACTTTGACACAAAATGTTTTTCCTCGGTTATGTCAAAGATCTATCCTAACAAGGGACTGGCTGGCTGTGTATGAGAAACTCACAAAAATGCAAATGTCTCCAGCCAGCATACATGTGATGAGAAACAAACAAACAAAAAGATATATCTTCCAATCTTTTCATTTTAGAGAGTTTCTTTTAGCACTTACTCTTGTGCCCTATTTTAGGCAAGGAATGATCTTTAAGTCACTCATGTCACTTTAAGCAGTGCAATTTGAGAAACACACAGAGAAAGTCACAGTGAACATTAAAAGAGGAAAAACTTTCCAAACTGAAAATACAATTAGAACTATTAATGAGGCACATCACTTTTGTAATAAAAAACAACAAACAAATCCAAACAAAGCCGAAAAGCAAACAATCCATTACCTCATCCCTCCCCAAATCCCAGCTACTGCTTTCACGGCATAAGAGATAGAGCCTTACACATTTAAAAGCACAGCTTCAGAGGACCATAGATATCTTACATAAAAATATGTGAATTAGTCAGTAAATCTAATTTTCTTCCATTCTTACAAGATGCAGGATTCATTCTCATGATAAAGCAGTTACTTCTTACTTCTATGTGCCAAAAAACTCTGAAGAGCCAGAAGCTTGAGAACAGTAACTGTGAGTTGTAAATCATATTAGCTTTTAAAAGCTAACACCAGTACACCTACTGTGACAAAACGAATAGTTATTCAATCCAGCTTCTTAACAGCTGAAAGTCATATTTTACTTTGAGTATTATGTTTTTCTCACCATTTTTGGTATGCCAAAGCTAGTGCATTTATAGGTGTATCATAAAACTACTTTTATAGTGCATCATAAAACTACAAATGCAAACCAAACATTTCTGTGCCGTGACCTGCATTGTTCTGAAAGTTTTCACTCTCCCTACACTTCTGCTGCTTTGCTAAAATGATCCATCACCAACACATGTTTTTCCGTGAGGGCAACCTACTGCAAAGGCTCATCTGAAGTTTCCAGAGTTACTGCTTTTCAGGGAGTTTAGAACCACAGTTCCTTACAGGAAAACAAAGTTAGATTTTTCTTACCATTTTCATCTACAGCAAGTACACTTGCTCCCTTCCCTAAAAGCTCTTGAACTACAACCGTTAGTCCATTTCGAGCAGCAACATGCAGAGGTCTGTGAAGACAAGCAAACTCATATATAAACCTTAGAACAAGTCATTAAATAAGATAGGTAGTTTGCATAACTTCTATGTTATTTACAGATTATATAAATATAAAATGCAATAACTAAGATGAGAAACTCAGAAAATCTCTTTTCTTATTGCAAATAAACTCTACAATCCCAGTTGTGAACTTTCTTCTTTCCATGGCAGCACACAGTGAGGAAGCAGCTGCTAGTGAAGATGTGCCTGCTTATGGACTTTATCATGTTAAAAAGTCAGAAACACTTGGCACCCTACTGTTGATAAATCCCCCACTCAACTGCTGTAACAGATACTGTCACATCTGAGAGTTACTGCATATCACTGCCATCAGTCACTGGAGTTCTAACAGCAGTGGCAGTCGTTTGTGCCACATGTAAATGCTCATAAGAGATGCAGAAGCACTTAATCAATCTGCCTTCTAGAAAACAATATATTCCATTGTGATTAGAGATGAAAAAATACTTCACAGTCTAATGCATGAAGCAAGAAAAGGAGGTTACTTTTCAAAACCTCAAACTACTAACCGTAAATCAATTTTGTGTTGACTTGCTCTATAAAGGAAAGTGTAGCTTTATCTCAAATATTCTAATTATATCTTTTTCAAATGCAACAGTTTTTAAAAATTGGTTCCCACTGGATTAAATAAAACCTTACTACCACTCAGCAGGAAACAGAATAATCAGCTTACTTCCCTTCTGCTTTATAATCCTCTTCATTCATTCTAAGATTCCGGAAGTTGTTTGAATTAACTTTAAGCTATATTTTGAGTTGGAAACAAATGTCTTACTTAGATATCAGAAATGCAAAAGATACAAACAGGAGCAGATGTATTTATGGTGCTCACATTAAAGTATTAAAAATTCAAGAATGACCACACTCCACAGATATACTGAAAAATGTACTGCAATTAAAATAATTTTAATGTAGAGACAAACAATTTTAATGCTTATTTTGCCACAAAAAGGACTTTGTTAAAGCTGTTCAGAAAGTCAATTTAGTTATTAAACATTTGCTAAAGCAGTAATATTTTAAACAACTGTTAAAACCTTGCAATTTATATAAACTCTCCATGGAGGTGCAAACGTGTACCTATTTTATCCCATGACATCTCTTGATCAAACTATTTGAGCCAAGGCATGTGGGTGGAATTACATGAGCCTGTGGTAGCATACTTTCCCACATCTGTTCCCGTCTCCTTTTTGCTTTTTCTTCTCCCAAGACATCCTTGCTTAAAGCCAGAAATGAGGCAATCAATCCTTTCCTGCTTTTTGGTTATTTAATGCTGCCTGAGGTGCACCATAGCGAGCAACAAAAGCAAAGGAACTATTTTAACTCCTTAATTAAAGCAGATCTTAGGGAATACTTGGAAGCACTGTATGGGCTTGAATATGGCAAGATTCCAGAAGGAATATAAGGCCAGAAGAATATGTGAGTTGCTTACAAGTTCCAGTGTAAGGGGTTTTTTTGTGCTTATTTTTTTTCATAAATGGACTGTAATAGCATTACTGAAGCAGTCTAATAATTCATGTGCATAACTCAGCTACACATTGTGTGTCAAGTATTCCTTGTAACACAAATGCATTCTCTAAAAGGAAAAAATTCCTGAGTCATTTTAGTAGCCCATCCTGTTGGTATGACATACCATATATTTCTAAGGTTTCCTTCTGATTTAGGCTAACTAAATAGGTATAATTCTACTTCAGAGATGATCTTCAGGAAGGTTTAAAAATATTGTGTTCTCCATGATATTTAATAGAAGATAAAGTTTCATCCTTGAAACATGAAACAGAAAGCATGCTGAAGAATAAAAGCACACTTCGGGTAGTTATTTTCAGGTTTTTTTTTAAAGTAGCTATCTTTGAAGACCAAGTCTTAGTTTGCGTCAAGTTGTTAAATGAAGTGATTTTTAATTGAAAAGCTGGATAATTTTTAAAATAGAAAAATCTCAGTTCACAGGTAATCTTAGTGAATTGCAGTAACTCCACATATTAATCACAATAATGTAAGTTTTATTTATCATCCTATTCACCCGCAAGAGAAAAAAAACCATCTAGACCTTTAAGTATGAGCAAAGCACCATTTCAATTCCAAGCTGGTTCAACTCTTGGTACCTATTAACAGTTAAAATTCAATGAATTTGAAAAACAAATTCTGAAAAATATTCCTCTTTATGAGCAAGATACACAGTAAGAACTCATCCTTCAAACACCCTCCGTGCTGATACGTACGTTTGCAAGGCTGCATTGGTGGCGTTGATGAGGTTTCTATCCGTAATCTTCTCCAGGATTAACAAGGCACTAGTTTCATGACCCTTAACACAGAACAAACATCTGTCACATAACAAATATTCTTCACAAATTGCTTTGAGTAATGAGCTTTCAATGAGTGAGCTTTCAAAGTAACAATACTTTCAAACACTGCCTGATAACACAAAGCTCAGCACTGATAAGTCAGACTGTGCACACACCTTGCTGCAAGCCAAATGGAGTGCTGTGTTCTTAGAACTGTCTTGCAAAGTCAGATCAGCCTTAGCACTGCTAACCAGCACCTCTGGGGAAATAAAGATATTGCATTAACTAAAAGCATATTCCTTAAAATCTAAACAGCAAAATGAAAACAGAATTTTGACAAAACATATTCATGAGAATGTTAAGTGTAAGGCTTCTTCACCCACAGTAAGATTAACAAAGCTGAGAGCAGAAATATATAAAGCTTTCTCATTACCAACTGTATTCGTCTGTCCATTTTCTGCAGCCATCATTAAAGGTGTTTTCCCAGAAGAATCTACAGCATTTACTTGAGCACTGTGACCAAGCAGAAGCTGTAGACACTCAACGTGATCTGTAAAAGCTGCTGCATGCAGAGGAGTTCTACAACAGATCAAAAGACAATATGGCCATGTTCAGCCATGCTTTTCACTGTATTCAAAGGGGCATCCCTGGCTGTGATCCTACAAATAAAAAAGACTCTGCAGTCGCTCCCACTGATCCTTTGCAATCAATCAGTATTGCTGGAGTTGTGACTGCTGCCTTTAAAAAGTCCCTTTCTAGTTTCAACTAACGCCACCCACGCAGTTTATAATAGAGATACAATTTGATTCAGAAAAAATGAAAGATGCATCATAAAGCTCTATCAACAAAGTGATAAAATTTAAAATATGCTCTAAGTTGCCTGTATAATAAAAAGCCAATTCAACTTTACTGAATCAGAACAGGATTTTTAAAATCTAAAATATATTTCTAGCACAGAATAAAACAAAAACCTTCAAATAATGAATCCGGGGGAATGAGGAATTAATGTTCAGTAGCAAATACAAAACCCCCAAACGACGGAAGCATTTAGCACAGCCACTGTATGACATTACAAACATTCTTTCTGCATTTACACTCTTACCTTCCTTTTGAATCTGTTGAATTTACAATACCACCACCTAGTGTGTCAATTAACATTTCTGCAGCACCTTCATTGTCATTTATCCTATAATGAATTAAACAGACTGTTATTTACAGAATGATAAATCTTTTGTTAAATACAGCAATGAAATATATGAAGAATAATTTTGCATTTCCTTACACAGCACAATGCAAGGGACTGAAAGAATTTCCTTCCATTTTCTGAAAAACTTCCTGTTCCAGGAGCAGCTCTACACAACTGTCGTGACCTAAAGCAAATGTAGAGTTAGATACTGAAAAGAAGGAAAAAGGTCTAACTACAGCTCTCAATGAAAAATATGCATCTAAATTAGATTAAGCAGTATTGTACTCGAAAGTTTCAAAGAAAGACTGGTTATATTCAACAGGACTACATTTAAGAACCAATACATTCTTAGAATCCTGAAAATCAAACTGACATGTAATACTGCAAACTTTATGAGATTTATAAGGTATCTCATGCTTCCAGGCATCTGGAAGAACATCCGGAACACCTAATTTAATTCTTACACCTCTGCATTTCAAACTCTTCTGTACATTCATCACTTTGTCTCCATGAAAAGAACTCCACCATCTGAGGTTTATTTTTGTTCCACTTTTGTTGAAATTATCACCCAGCTGCATCAGCTCAGTAGTTATTCACTTAATAATAATTGATGAAATGCAGGTTTAATCTCTTACATCTTGATTTTTCTCTATCATGTTGTTCAGAGAGGAAATAAAAAATCACCTCTACTGAGTTCTAAATGAACACACAGAACAAAATATTTAGCAAAGGTGCTAAAGGTCTTTAAAGACTCCTTGAGGCATAAAACTAAGATAGCATATGACAAAAACGTAGGACAAAAGTAAACATCTCTATGTATCAGATGTTAATACATTCCTCTTCAAGATCTCATGTCTGTCACTTTCTCTCATTCACTGAAAGGAAGTGAAAGAGGACAGTCTTTATATGTTGCTTTTGTAAGTATTAATAACTTCAACCCCAATATCTACAAAGAGCTTTAGAGCTGTGTTTGGAGGCATTTTACCATTATAGCAGGCCCAGTGCAGTGATGTATAGCCGTGATTGTCTGCCATGGCAGGTGCTGCATCCACGGAGGAGGCTGACTGCAGGAGAGCTCCCAGCACACCGATATGGCCACACGCAGCTGACAGGTGGATGGGGGTCCGTCCCCTACAGTCTCGTAGTAAGGACTTAGCACCGTGTTGGAGCAATGCTTCCACACATTCCTCGTGCCCAGTAACTGCCTGTGACAGGGAGACAGGAAAGGGTCAGTTCGAAAATATTCATGTATAGAAGCCAAGGTGTTGAACTAAAGCAAGCAAACCTCAAGCAAATTTTTGCATTTTTTAAGGCATAGCAAAATAAGCAAAAGTTGCTATTTTTATTACTAAAAACAGCCATTCTGCTGGGAAAATAGCAATGTATTATAATACTTATGACAGAATATTTTCTTAGAATAACACTGAATGAACTACTAATCTCTAGGGCTCATTCAATTGTCCTATTTGGCAGACACTATAAAAACAAAATATTTGGCATATGGCATGCATCATGCTTTTCTTCCTCACATTAACACTACCTTCCCCCCAACAAAACTGTACTCTAGGACCTCTCCAGTCAACACTTTACAGCAAGGTTAGGAGAGTCTAGAAGTCCAAAGGAATTCTGAAGGTAGGTAGTAAACAGACAGAATCGTCTTCTGAATGCAACTAAATACAAGTAAAACTTCTAATGGCAAGATGAGAATAATGAGAAATTAATTAACATTATATATTAAGTCTTTATTTGAAATTAGCATGTAGGAAACTGGAAATGAAAGAAAGGGAATATTCTCTTACCCCTCTATGTAATGCTGTCCTTCCCCACTTATCTTTGGCATCTACATTTGCTCCTTTGTTAAGGAGTGAATAAACACAGTCGGTGTGCCCATTGAGAACTGACAACATCAGAGGAGTCCTAAGCAGAGACAGAAATAAAGTGGAAATTTACACTTGGAAATTTAACAGACTAGCATTCAGCTCAAGTGTAACAACTGCTGTCCTTCTAATCAACACTGTTAAGATTTACATCATCAGTGACCTTCCACTCATTTGCTTTTTAGATTTGAGAAAATAAAGTAACATGCCCCAGTTCAGAAGTCCTGATTAAGTAACTAGAATCCATTTTCTCAGCATCTGGGCAGTAAGACACATTTTAGTTCCCTCCCAGCTGAACAAGAACATTTTTCTTTTAAAATAAGTTCAAAATAACTACTGTAAAATATTTTGTTTTTTCTTTTACAAAATGCAATAACTTGTGTAGAACAGAATGTCCATCATTTAAACTCACTGTCCATTTCCATCTTGAATGTCCACTGCATTCTGTGGTTCTGCATTTCCTATCAATAGTCGCAAACATTCTGAATGACCATTTGTAGCTGTAAAACATGATAAAAATATGGGGTTTACATTAATTGCCTTTGAGGAGAGAGCTCAAACAGAATGGCAACCTACCTGCTCAGACTAAAGCCCACTAGCTTGAAAACCCACTGTATACCTTTACCATTGTTATAACTTAAATTAAAACATGAACACTAGAAAATAATTTCAGAAATCAGGTATTCTCAGCTGTACAGTCTAAGAAACAACTGCCAACAGATTTTAACAATTTATATATATAAATAAGGTTGCACATATTAAAAGTAATTGGAATATATGCTTATACAACATACACAAGAAGGAACATTAAAATATAGGAATTAGCATAATTTTTACTTGTTTTAAGGCACCAGTAAACACATACTTAGCAAATCATAGTCAGATTTTTGTTAGCAAGTGTGGCGTGTGCATAGTTATAAAATAATAATGGAAATCACATTTAGAAAGGGGAAGGAAATGTAATGCAGAGATGTAATAAACCAAGCAGTTAAGAAAAATGGAAAAAGAACAAACAGAAAATTGAGAAATCTCATTTAAATGCAACTCATGAAAGATAAATGATTGCTTCATGGAAAGGAAATTTATTCTGACCTACAGCTGCAGTATTCAGTCCATACAACCACAGTGACAATTCATGTTTCTGTAGCTGACAGACATGCTAACACAAGCTCAATCAAATAGAAGAATGCAGCTTGTGCTCATGGACAGCAAATTAAGTGGTTAGAATGACGATGTTTTGTACATAATGCTCTTTTTAACTGCAACACTTCTGTAACACCATTACTATAAATGCCAAATTTAATAAGCCCATTTTTAATGCGAGGAAAAAAATAAGACTATAGTGTGGATTCTAGACTCTGAGAAAGGCAGGCTTAGAGATGTTTTCCAAGAAAATCAGCAAGAAAATACTGCAAAAGATTGCTGTTATTTTGAAAATGCTCAGGAGTAATTTAAATCCTTGGAAAAAAATCAAAGCAAGTTTTCATGTCTCTTCTCAAACTGCCAAAATTCTCCAAGACTGCAGTCATTTTTAGAAGCATTTTCCTGCCAAGACAGGCAACGCAATTTGCCTATCTAAATTTGGGCCTGCAGTTCGGGCTGCGTGAAAGACGAGGAGAGAAGCAGGGACATGTCACTGACACCTGCCAGCACAGCCAGCTGAATGGACAAGGACAATGCAACCATCCAGAGGGACAGCATTCCCTGGACTCAGCTGGTTTATTGGATTAATATTGGTTCCTTCCTCCCTGCAACTCTTTCAGTACATATTTCTAAGCACAGCATATACTTAAAAAATTAATCCTCTGTTCCTAAACATTATTTCTTAGAACATTAACGACAGAGACTTCTAAACAGATTATCCATTTCAAAAGCCACAATTTTAGAAGTTAGTGGCTAGCACATACCTGCAGCATGAATTGGGGTCCTCTTTACAACATAATCTTTCACTAAGATTGATGCTCCCTGATTAATGAGCACATCTACACATTCCACGTGTCCCTTAAAGGCAGCAAGATCCAGGGGCGTTCTTCCATTGTTATTCCTCACATCAAGGTCCAGCAGTGACTGTACCAGCACTTCCAAAGCTTGATGGTGGCCATGATAGGCCTACAAGAATAAGAAAATTCTTCAATTTTCCTATCCTTAACATTTTTCCATTTTTTGCCAGAACTACATAAATGAAACTGTAAAGAGACTATTCTTATTTTAGCATGCAGAAGAGCAACTGATACAGCATGTAAGTAGTTACAACAGTTACGACCAATTTAAAAAATGCCACAATTTCAGCAAGAAAGTTGGTGCTTTTTCCTATTTTATCCTTTCAGTCAGTAACTGCAACTACTCTCAGAAAATAATCTGTCTTCAATCTGCATAAATAACAGTATTTTGACTACTGCACATTTCATCGCTTTATGTTGTAGTTACATCATCCTCAGATTATTTCAAGTGAGGAACATAAGCAAACTTAAGTAATTCCTTTTAGCTTTTTACATAAATTACTAAAAAAAAGCACTTATAATAAGAATGCAGTACAAATAGCTTTCATTTACCAATGTCAAAGATTATTTTTTACTTTGGAGATATATATATATTGCATGAGACTTAGTATATTTGCACAATGTGGTTTTTCAATTACTTTAAATTCAGTGAAAAGATCAAAGCAACACAATGAACTGGTTACTCTGTATTTTGAATACTTTTATATAGACAGAATTTCATCACTGTCCTACATTGCTCCTTGTGTAAATCTTTCTTAAAGTATTGGGGACAAACATTTCTCATACTAAACAATTAAGAGAGTAAAGCAATATAATGATTTTAAAAGGTCATAATTACTTATAGAACAAGTCTTATAGAAGTTTAATTAGAATAAATTTTAATTAGAAGATTCCACATGAAAGCTGTTCCATGAAGCAAATTTTAAGTGACATGCAAAAATCACCCTGTATACCTCATTCAGGAATATTAGTAGGTATGTTTGCATTTTATTAACCTATTTTGAAAAAAATCAGAATTAATAAACCCATGCAACAACTGTTTGCTACCAGATGAGCTGTCATCACTAAAGAACTGAGAACTTACAGCTAAATGCAGTGGACTTATAGGTGCTCTGTTGTCTGAGTCATTCAGCATGTCAGCACCTGATGTTTCCATCAGCTTAGAGAGAGAAAATCAGAGTGAGTGCAAAAATCCCTCACCTTTGAAAACACTCAGCAATTATTGCTACAGTTTCCCATATACACAGATTGAAAAAGAAAGGAGAAAAAGTAGGAACAATAGTATAGAATTACAGATGTCCTGATCTTCAACCTTTCAGAGTTTGAATCAACTGCAACACCTCTCCTATGTTCACATTCCAACCCAAGTAGTTTAATTTTGCATAATAATGCAATAATTCAATCAGAAACTAAATTAAAATTAATACTTTTTCTGAAGTAGCAATATGGAAGATGAATACAAAGGGAAGACATGGACAGGTGAGAGCAGCAGCGGGAAATAAAACCCCAAACATCAGCCAAGTAAGCATTTTGAATAGGTGAAAAGTCAGCAAGAAAACAACATGAAAGGCCAAAACGTAGGATGAATTTCTCAGAACAGGAAAGCATTTCTCAGAGAGAAAAAATGGACTCAAAAAGAGCAAAAGCATTATAGGATTAAAATATCTATGTATATACATTTCTATTTGTGACTTTCAGATGTGTTCTAAAGTTTTACTTCTGGGCCTTTTTCAAGACCATATTTAATTAAGTACATTAGAAGAATTAAAACATTAAAAATATTTGAAGAATACATTCAAATGACATTTTCATTATCACACTTTTATATCATGGTCATCCAACTGTTTAAGTAAAAAACCACATGGCTTAAAAAATAATCTCCCATTTTAAAATTATAAAGTCCAATTAAATCCAAATTGTAGTTGAAATTAATACATTCATGTATTGAAGAAACGGTTCAATAAGTCTAAAAAATAAGCACTATTTTTAAAATTACATGTTCCCTTTTTGCTCTACACTAGTACTTAAAAAATAAGAAATAATACACTTACAACATCTAGAGGCGTTTCACTTGCAATCTGTAATTAAAAACACCCAAAATTCATGTTTGAATACATTTGAATATAAAAGTGCAATTTTAATAAAAATACTTCAGTTGTGTAACACAGCATATCAAATAGCATACATATTTTTGCAAAGGGAGCAATAAAAAACTAACTACGGCTTTATTATCTGAAATTCTATTATGTGGTCACTAGTTACTGTAACTGCATGAACTATTTTATAAGGCACCCTTTCTTTACAGGTTTTCCCCACATTTTCATTTGCTCCTTTTCAAATGACATTCATGAAATTTCTTAACAGTTCTCAATGGGTATCTAGCATCCTAGCTCCTCACCTTGCTTCTGTTATAGGAACACCAAATGCTTAAATTGATCTGCACAGAGGCTGAAAAACAGTATTGACCCAGCTGATAGCCAAGGTGAAGGAATGCCCTGGCGTCTCCATCACACCCTGTGTTACACCTTTCATCTAGGATATGTTCTCTTACCAATTCAAGACATAAGCGGTGACCATAGGCAGCTGAGTAATGAACTGCATTGTATCCTTGTTTGTCTCGGATCCCAGGGTTGGCATCGTTTCTTAGCAAGTATTCCAGGCACCTATTCAAATTGACATATGCAACCATGTATCTAAATGCTGAATTTCAACTTAACGCTAAGTGATAAATTGTTCCAATTCAACTGGAAAATAGAATACAGCACACAGGGACACTGATTTAATGTACAATATTGGCTAGGACTAGAGAAAGCTACCTCATTACATCAAACATCAAAGTCAGTCACAAAGCTTCAAAATTTGAAATAATCCTACTCTGCAGATATCCTGCATCTTCTGAGTTATCGGACTTGGTTAAAACTAGTATTTCATGGCTACTTTCCTCCCAGCTCACACAGGTGCAGTTGCCTTTGTTAATATCAATGATTACTATTTTGTATGCTTTTCTGCATTAATCTCTTCTTCTCAATGTTATATGGAAAGAAGAGAAGCAGTTCCTCATGGTAGCATACAAGAGTAACACACACACACACACTTCCACTACCAGACACTATTTTTAAAATTTATTTATTTATATAGTAAATACTCAGTTGTTGTCAAACTTTTATCTTCCAATTCCTTACTTTCACTGGACAAATTTATAAGGCAGAACATGATCAGCCCAGTTTCAACCACACTCAGCCAAGAGGACAGGAAATGGGGATTCAAGTCCATGCACTCTTTTCTGTTTCACTCATTTTCTCACAACTAATTTTCTGTTTTTAAGAGAATCCCTGTGTGCACACTAAATAATTGCAAGCAATAATCCTGCTGTTCCATACTTTCATGTTGTCTATCATTTCAGCAACACTTTCCAAAGTCATTATTATGACCCTGAATTTGTGGTGAAGCCATTCATTATTCTGAAGTTTACTACAGGTCAACATCCCTTCTTCTCTCTGGGATCACTAAATATTTCTTTATCAGAGGACTCTCACGTCCATCATTTTTTGGCCAGCATAAACAAGGATTTAGCATGTAGTGAAAAATGTAAAATTTCTTGAGTTTTAAAGAATAGTGTACGTAACATAAGATGCAATTAACTTAAAAACTAGTTCAGTAGAATAAAAACCTACTTGTAAAGCATATCTATGTTTTCAATCAATCAGTTCAGGTTTTATTTGTCCGGTAAACAAATGCCTGGATTTCATTAATGACAACTGTGTTTGCAGGTTTTTGTTTGAATTAAAATGAGATGAGATTTATGAAAATCCAAAGACAAATCAATTTGTCTCATTAAGTAAGAAATACAGTTCTGATATTTCATTTGTCCAATCATCTTTCTTTTTAATTTGGATCAGTAATTTTGCGTTAGCATTCATGGCTCATTCATAAATGTTACATGTCACTGGGTTTGGCTACCTAAATTTCTACAATACACTAAATACAAGTCTACTAAAAATCCTCAAATACCCAATCTTTCCAGTGCAAACCAGACATTTACTTTTGATTTTTCTTTGCATCCAAGAGATTACCTTTGCATATTTAACTGTCCTCAACAGGTCTCTTAAAGAGGAAATTAATCAAACTGTCTGAAAGCCCAAGTAAATTAAATTTATTTCCCACATTAGAAAATTATAAATAGAAAAAACATATTTTTTTCCCCTTTAAGATGTTGCTTATTCTACCTCATTTTGAAATCATGCTTTTCTCTCTAGTCTTGGCAAAATGAGGCTTCTTGGTGTTTGTTCCAGATCAAAAGCATTTGTTAAAGATACAAAAGACTTTCAAACAGAAATAAACTGGAAAATAATTTTCAACAAAAACATCCCTGTCTCTAAAATCTGTCTTTAAAGATGCCTGAAGGAAGACCATAAAATTGCACATAAATATCTTTGGAATTTTATGTAGATAGTTTCCTGACATGTTTTTTCCCAGGCTTTATGTTCCAACTCCAGTAATCATTTTTAACTTCACTCCTGTTTTCAATGAGTTGAGCAGTACTGGTTTTCCAGCTGTTACTACTCATCTTGGTGCATCAATATAAAAAGCTCCCCCTCAGGCCATTCAGCTTTTTCAGCCTGTCTTCCAGAGACCCAAATGTTAATCAGAAGAGCAACAGCCTGTGGGTTCCAGAGAGGATGCTTTGAGCTCCTCACAAAGCTCTGCAGTATTGTCATCATGATTCCTGCTCGTGCCTTTTGTAAGACAGATGGCAAAACGATGTCATCTGAAGAACCACTATAGTTTGGAGGTTTTCAGAGCAACTGTGAAGCTAAAATTAATCCTAGCTCAACTTGTAAAAGGGCAATTAAAGTAAAATTATCTCAGCAAGCTGCAGCAAGAATCGAAATTACTTCTAAAAAGCAGCAGACAATTTAATTTTGAAATTTAGCTTTACATAAAAAGGCACATTCTTCATAAGTGGCCATGAAGGTATTCTTTATTTAGCCTTCAAAACCTAATGTGTAAGTTCTATGCCACCTAATTCCTATTGCTGCCTCACCCTTTAAAAGGTGCTGTATGAAAACCCAGATGATTTGGCATGAAGCAGCACTTCTGCAGGGAAGGTGTCACTGTGTGCACGTGGAATGTGCTGCTGCACATCACAACCTGCATATATGTGTGTGTGCACAAAAAGTGATGCTCTTCTTGTCTCCTCAATATATCCAATGTCTGGAGCTTAAGTAAACTCATCACTTTGGTGTTACCTATGTATTCTTTGCATATAAGCATTTAAGTCATTAACAAATACGTCAAATATAACCTTTGGTTAGAAAATAAATAGATATAAGAGACCAGTGGATTTACAAAAGATTCTGGATGCATTTCATTCAGAAAAGTGTAACTGCATCATAAAAATTGACACTATCAAGAGATAGTAATGTTTGGCATTACAACTCTGGTTTACTCAAACATCAAATAGATAAAGCATCTTATATTGAAACATCAAGTTAATATCCATCCTTCACTGGAATTAGATTTTAAGGCAAAATGACCCTACTGCCCATAACTAGCTTAATAACCCCCACAAAGGATATTTATTCAACCACTACATAGCAGATGCGATTAAGAACTCTATTCCAAATTAATTCCTGATTTAGGAAATCTGCATTACAGGACATACAATTTTTACAATACATTTCCTCATTGTTAATTTTTTTCCTCTGAAATTTTTTTTTACCAAAAAAAAAATCTTTTATATACAATGCACTTATCACTGTCAAGCTTAATATTTAAAAGTACAAGAAATGCATTTGGCAAATCTGAAGGCAGAACACACATAAAATTCACAGCTCAAATGTTCCTAATGAGAAAGGCTTTAGTACAAAGCATGCCACTTACTTCCCATCTGTGTCTGATGCAGCTGCATAGTGCAGAGGTGTACAACCCCTCTCATCAAGGTCATTCACACTAGCTCCAGATCCCACAAGGGCAAACAGGCACTGATAATTACAATTGGCAGCAGCATAATGGAGTGGAGTTCTTTAGTACACATTTAAATAAAAAGTACAATGGTAAATAACAGCAAAATAATATTATAGAGACAGAAAAAGCAAAATAAAGTAAAACTTAAATCCTCCTTACATTTTTAAATAAGTATTTGTGGTGAAGAATGCATAATTACAGTACTAAAGAATAGGGCCAGTTTCTAGGGACTACTTTACAATGCTGAACAATATACAGCAGATTTGTTTGCCAGAAAAAATATGCACAAACTTCATATTAAAGGAAGCTTAAAGTGAATTTTCTTGTGTAAACTTAGAGAGGGAAATCCAGTTTATGTTAGAAATACTATTTTCTGTTAAATAATTTTAAGCCACATGGAAAACTATGGACAAATCAAAAACTGCACATCAACTAAATACAGCACAAATAAAATACAGCAATTGCACAAACAGACATTTTTACTAAACAAATCACAATTTTGCCTAAGAGAGAAAAACATTATTATTTCTTTTTATCTATACTGACATAGCAGAGGCACCAATATATCATCTTCTTGTAACAAAACCATGAAATATTAGTACTGATGTATAATCTCAGAGAAAACTCATCCCAGCTTCAAATACATGAACAATCTCTAAAAATGCCAGTTTAGCTAAAATTTAAAAAAGACCAATATGACGCAGAATTCAATTTTCTATTATTAAAAAGAGACTGCCACTATAAATATCTTGATTTTGAAGAGATAGGCTCTTTCCTCTCCCTTAAAATGTCTTTTTCCCATTTCTCTCCATTTTAAAATAATATTTTCCATCTGCTGAAAAAATTGCTCTATACAACATGAACATTAAACCAAAATCCAAACCAAACCAAAAGGAAACCCCAACTTTCAATGACAAAAGTTATGACAGAGAGTTGTTCCTTTCTCAGGAAATAATGGAAGTGGAATTTAAAGCAAAATACAACTTTGGGCCCATAACTTTTTCTTTAAATCCTACTCCTGCTTTTCACATCCCAGAAAATCATATTTTCCATTACGTGATGTGAGATTTTACATGAGTACTGATCCTGCCATCTAAACTTAAATAATCCTGTATTAAAAATAGAAATTTATGTCATTCCAAAAGAGTTCAGAGCTCAAACAGGGAAACAGAAAGGGATGAATATCGTGAAAGGAAAAAGGTGAAGCAGTTATAATAAAATACTGGGTATTTTAATAAAAGAGCTTAGAAATAGCCACAGATTTATAGATTTGTCTAATACATTATTTGGAAAACATTAGTAATGTCCTTGGGTGAGAGTAATTTAAACACATTAGATCCATGTTATAAAGAAAAAAGGTCCACAAAAATTATGTAAAATTCAGTCTTAAAAAACAAGACTAAACATCTACCTAACAAAACAGGATTACAAAATATGTTTGTGACTTTTGAGAACATATGCTGAAACATAATTTATTAGAGACATCATATCATAAAAAAAAACCCATTTAAACTGAAACACAGACTTGGACATATATCAATAAGCTGCTACTGCAATACTTTTAACAGCCCATTCCAATATACAAATCTGGAATGCCTTACCTTCCAAATCTGTCCTTTTTGTTGAAGTCTGCACCAGTATTTAGCAGAAGATTTAGGCACTCCAAATTCCTATTAAATTAATACACTATTACTTGTGATTGCAAAGTTTGTTTCCCTAATATTGGCCTCTAGAAATATCAGAGTTGCTACACATGTACATCTCATATGTTAGTTTTAATGGAACTAAACTATAATGTGGAATTTTTGGTATATACTTTTCTGTATGTAAAATAGATTCCATCATTTCTGGACCAAACCAATAAAGAATATAAATTATTTCAAGACCACAAATATAAATTTAATTGATACCAAATGGCATGCATAAAGCACATAAACGTGAACCTAATTCAATTAAAAATTCAAATCTTATAAACAAACAAACAATAAATAACATCTGCATGTCACATGCTTTTGCTACCAGGATTCCAGCACAGAGGCAAGACTTTACTGCATATTTTTTAAGGCCAAATGTAAGTTGAAACATCTATGTTTTACTTTTTAGTGTAATCAATTTTCAATAAAATATGATTATCATAATAGATGTACTATATTGTTTATTGTTTAAACATTATTTTTGATAAGTTTCCTAAACTGGAGATGAGTGAGGGAATATGTCACAAATTATTTGGTTTTTATATGAAAATATAGCATTTTAACCTTTATCACTTACAACAAGGATGTATCTAGCAAGTACTTTTGACTTAGAATGATTACTAAACAGTATTATTTAAACAACATTTAAACAGAAAAATGAAAATATCAATATCATGGAGTTCTTGTGTCCCACAAAGTGTATCATGAAATTTATTACCCAATTCTTCCAGGCAATTTTGAGTAGCTGCTATAGAAAACCTACAATACAATAACAATAATCAATATGGATCACAACTCAAGTGATGAGCAAGTAGTTCTGACTACTTCATCCACCTAAACTCTGGAATTTAATTATTGCTTTTAGTTTATTTAGACTGACCTTTTATTTATGGATTTGGTAAAAACAAATTTCCCAAAGTTGCTGTTCTCTATCTCATGTCCCACAGTGATCTGAGGTGGGCATGCCATCATGAATGCTGTAAATTCTAAAAATTTTATCATCATCCATGGGAATTTAAAAAAAAAAGAATCAGTTCATCCCCAAACATAAAGCTAAGGTAAGGCTGATGATACTTGGACACTGTACTCCAGCAACAACTTAGTAAGCTGAACAGTTAATTAATTTTTTGTTTGCAGATAGAATCCATCTTGAAATTATTGTCATGTTTACATAAGTTCCAAGGGAAGAGGGCAGGAAAAATGGAGAGGAGGTAATAGAAAAAAAGAACAAGAATGATCAGCAATTGAAAAAGAAACACTGAACATGAAAGTATAAATGCTTTTTTACACACCCTCCAGCTGCAGCTGCATGAAGACAAGTCCTGCCAAAGTCATCTGGTGTGTCAATGTCAAAACCTACAAAGCAAATATTTTGTAAAATCAGTATGTAACATCACCTTTCACAAAACTGCTGTCATCTGCTGTTAAGAGAAATGCCTGCTAAGCAAACTTAACAGCTATTTGCAAAAGAGCACTCAAGCATTAAAAATTACTTCATTTGAATCATGTCCTTGCTATTTACAATGTTTTGAAAAACAGGCATTTAAATGAAATTGAAAGGGGTAAGGTAAAAGAAAAGTAGCTGCACTGAGGCTGTGTTCTTTCTCATTCTATTTACCAGTTAATATTTCAGTGCCATTTACTATTGAATAGAAGATATATGCAAATTAAAATAAAAATTTAAGAGTACACTAGAATTTATCATTGTTGTGTAGAGATTATTAATTTTTGGGGATGTCAGTATTACAAAATATAGGAGCTACTTAAATTTTATCCTTGAGTTTAGTGATTTAGTCCCAAAGAAAGAACTTTACTGAGTTGGAGTGATGGCTGCAAATAGCAGTTAATTACAGAGGAGCTCTTTACAGATCACTGTAGTTTTCTCCTTCCGCAAAGGATCAGCTGTGGAACTTCAAATCCAAGATCACAAACTTTAACTGTGTAATTCCATATCTAACCATATATTTTGACAGAGAGATTACTATTTAAATCAGGTTTCAAAGCTACATTTTTAGTTTGAGAAAACTACTATGCTCTCATGAGAGTTTTGCTCTTGTGTAATGTAACTTATTTACTAGATCTCCAGTTGTGGTACCTGGGAATGCTGGCATTTTTTAAATTTTCCTTTTAAGAACTGCTCAACAACAATAAATAATGAACAACACAAGACCTGTTATTCAAGAACACTATTATCTCAAGACTGTTTTCCTACTCCATATCCCCTAAAGCAGGTTTTGTATGCACCACTATGCTCTTAGCCCATTTCAACAGAGAATGCTCTATAGCAAATAATTTAGAAGAGTTTACTGGTTTGGTTTGAAGAACAGCCTTTGATGCCTTTCCACATCCCTAAGTTGCTTGTCTACCATCACTAACTACTTGAATGTCATTCTGTACTGGAACAACGCAGATTGGTGACATTTTGTTACGGTTTGCACATGAATATTAACGAATTTAAAAATCAGAGATCTTTAATTTCCACAAGAAACATCTCCCAACCCCAAAAGGAAACATACTCTGCACATACCAATCCCCACACCAAGAGCACAACCTAAAAGCTCTTAGCAGTATCTAGTCTTACTAGCCTGAAGGCTGAACATACTCTTCAAGTCCTTATCTGCTCCAGGCTAGATCTGCATCTAAGTTTTCTCAATTTGTGTAAAAGCCACAGAAACCACTTGCAAGTCCTTCACACGATTTCCTTTGCCATACTGAACCTCCAGTAAGGGCACAGACAGCATCACAGCACGTGCAGGAAGGAGAAAGAGCCAGTATCCCTCATTTTGAACACATCCAATTGAAATATTGTCAAGTATCGGACAGTTCTTTCCAGAAATGAATCCTTGCAAGTTTGCCCATGACAGGACAGTAAATAAAAAGCCTTATCAGCAGGTAGCTTTAGTTATAGTATTTAGTTCTTCTCCCAGGCTTCCCTAAAAAACAGTATAAAGCTGGGGAAGCAACTTCTTACTCTTTTCCCTAACTCCCTCCTCCCCACTTATCTTTTTTCAAAAAACATTAAGTGTCTTCACATTAATACAGAACCATTTAGTTGATTCTTATTCCTCTTCTGCTCAAGAAGCTTCATTTGGATAAATCGACTTTCTCAGAATTGCAATGGTTCAAAGAGCTCAGAATTCACGTAAGATTCTGGCCAACAAGAGAAGTAATGACCTTCCAACATCTACATCTTAAGGGAGGAGTCAAACATCAAAAGAAAAGCTCATTTTGCGTTGCATTCAATTAACAACATAATACCAATGCAACAGTTTCTTAATTTAGCAGTCCACAGAGTCTTCAGAGCTATTAGGTGCCCAGTACAGGAATAGACAGGAAAAGACTGATCTGTATTAAGCTAAAGACATCATGGAATAGAAATTGGATGCTCCATGAAGTAATAAAAAAGAATATCAATCTTTCTCCTTGAAATTTCATTATGGTCTAAACCAGTCATCCCATCTATGGCCAACTCAAAACGCACAAACACAATATTAAAGAAATTATAAATGCATTTACTAAAATCTGGATTTTTTTTAACTTAATGTCTGTAAAAGTTTGCATTCACTTTAACTATGGACTGTCCATTAAAAAACAAACATTGGCCCCAAGGTACTAGTAAACTATAAGGATTTCTATGTATCACTAAACTAAGATTTAATTAAAAGCTATTCTGTGAAATAAAAAATGAAGTACAAAGCACCTTGTAAGAATTTAAAAGAGTATCCTACCTGATGAGAGGAGCTTTCTGCAGCAGTCTGAAAATCCACTTAATGCTGCCAAATGGAGAGGAAACATCCCATGTATACCCCGCCTAAGATACACCATAATCAGGTATCACAGTTTCATTACAATTAAAATAAAACAAACATGATTGTGTGCTAAAGTGCACATGCATGGTGGGTTCAGCAAACCACCTAATCAGGATACTGAACTAGCTTCACATCTTCATCACTTCCTTCCAAGCTATCAGCATGCATTATCAGTGCAACAGCCAATTAAAACTTTCAGAGCTTTTACTCCAAATACATTACAGAAAACTATTTCTCTTTGTTTTGGTACAAATTGTGACATACTAGCTACTTACAAGTACAATACAGGATAATAAACAAAGTATTTCCTATTGCAAGTTGAAGATTATATTAAAAATTCTACTACTTCTGTTAACCTAATAAATACACTTCTAAATTATATCAGCTTGCATTCATGTCAGTAAAGTTACCTACTTTGCAGTGTCAGCACCACTCGTAATCAGAGTGTTGATTAATAGCTCATGGCCATATCTAGCTGCTATGTGCAAAGGGGTATTTCCATTCTTATCTTCACAGTCTATTTCAGCTCCTATAATAAAGAGTAATTACTTAGTAAGGGTATATGTAGGTACACAGATACTTTGTTAGAAAAATAGCACTGATGACCGTTCAAGCAACGTTTTTGTCAGTGACTGACTAGTTCGGATTTAAAACCTATATAGATTTCAGTAGCAGAGAGAAGCATTTTATTATGGAACCTTACAGGACAAACTCTCTACAACCTGGGTTATGGAAAACAAATCTATATATATATATTCCTGCATTCTAAAAAATAAATGGTTCATCAGTGTAACTTAGCAAACTTTATAAGCAGATATGCCAGACTCCACCACTATTACCAGACACTGGATGTACATGTGTCCAATACGTTGGACTCAGCATGTTGTTATCAATACAAGAGGATGAAAACATCCAAACTGGAAAGCTGATGACAAAAATATTCCCTCCCCCTTTTTACCATTTTGAATGATGGTTTGGGATCTTGAAAATCTACCATGGATTGCTGTCATGTGCAAAGGTGTTTTCCCATCTTTACTCTGGAAAAGAATAAAAAATCCCATGTTTACGTATGCCAGTAACAGCAATTAATCAGAACTGCCAAAATAAAAAAACCCAGACAACAAAAAGGACATTTCTTTCTTCTTTTCTCTCTATACTCCATCCTTTAAATAATTTCTATGCACTTTTGCCAGACAAATGCTGGCAATGACAAGTCAGCATGACATGGCAAGCTTTTCACAAGAGCTGCTCTTAGTCACTCTTCCAGCTGCAAGTGACAATTCAGGGATGCCCACTCACTCACACTTATGTCCTTAGGATAAAAACTCTCAAGAGGATGATAACAGCACACAATTTCAGCAACAACCCTGTGTCAAACTCCTTCCCTTCCCCAGGCTAAAATAAAACAATGTTTTAAGTTTGTTTCTTGAAAGAAAGTAGCTGTATTTACTAGAGAGGTTTACACATTGTATTAGAAGATAACACATTACAAAGGTCATGTATTTCCTGGGAATTTCTGTAAAGTGATGGTTGCAAGCAATTTATCATAAACCACGAGCAATCCTACAGTAGAACTATTAAACCCTACTAGGTACTATGCCTTCCTATATATTTGAAATGCACATCTTAAATGTGCACTTAGTCATTCACCCAGTAAAGACATCCTTGAAGCAGGGCAACAGCAATGCATAAGGAAACCTCAATTTTTAACAGCTCAGTCTCAATGCACTTATAAAATTATTTTTTCTGTTGCTATTACTTAAGAACAATTTTCCACTTGCACTTATCACAGGTAACAGAAAAGCTTTACTGCAGAAACAAGTTCCTAGAAATGCACTCAAAAAATTGTAAACACGAACAGAAAATCAAAGGATCCTTTGATAAATGCACATGCATACCACATCTATGTTCTCAATGATGGCTTTGAAAATACAAAGTTAAATTAGACAAAGATGGCAAGGGAATATATGATACAAACATATTTATTGAAACACCACAAACTGCTGCCATATGCAAAAGTGTCTTCCCATCTTTACTCTCCCTTTGGCACCAAATGGACATGGTTCTATGGATTTGATACTGAAAGTCTGCTGGAGACCCTTTTAGGGATGGATATGGAATTTTTATGTCACTGCCCTGAGCAGCATAACAACACAATTATGTGAAACAGTGTCTTCTCAGACCTGAAAGAAATAAAATACTTGATAAGGAAAGCCAAGTTATCATCTCCAGATCTTCCAGATTTCTTTGGCCATAAATGATCCAAAAGACAACATCCACACATTCACAGCAGATGCAAATAAACACAGAAAATTGGGTTGAAATGCTCTTGAGGAATTAAGACAATCAATTTTAATTCTGACATTGGAGGCCTTAAGAAAAAGACAAATAAACACACCATAAGTGACAACTTCCCCAGGCCACCTCTATGGTCCAATTCTCTTTCATCTTCCTCCCTACAGTTTAGTTCTCGCCTCTTTATCCAATAATTAACAGCCTCTGTGTCCAATTAATTTCAAAAAACTGTTAGACATCTGGTTACTTTTTCCCCCTCACTTTTATCCTTCTTTAATCTGAAGGATCTATAGAATCCATTAATTTAAAGAGAAAAAATATCATATAAAATAAGCTTACTGAAGTAATAGACAGAAGAATTTCAGGGCTCAGATAAAAGTAGCCTAGAGTCTCTCTGGCCTAGACAGGATAAATCTGTATCTCAAAGGAAGGCTAATGAAGAGGAAGAAGATGGAGCTGAAAAAACACAGATCTAATGATTCACTTTACATAGGAATAACTTAAGATGATAGTATTAGAAACTGCAGATCAGTTTCTATACCAGTTTCTTCTGTAGTTAGGTGAGAACCCTCACAAGAAAACTTCAGTAAGACCTTGCAAAGAACAGCAAAATAAGCTACAGAATTGTTTTCCACTTACAATTGAAAAAAACCCAGTATAACCAGTAGGAGAATTTTAGATTTACTCTGTTCAAATTTACTTAAAAATGCACTAACATAGATTTCTAAGACAATGGATTTTATGAAAGTGCCTTTCTCATGTCTAACAGTCTCAGGTTCCTTTCCAGCCCAGGAATAACCCAACATACAATTATCTAAACACAGAAAAGGTATAAAATTAAATGAAGACAATTCCCATCTTGAAGCTGAACTGCTAGGTATAGGATTGCATTCAGAATTCCCTTCTAAGACACTGTCACTAGAAAAGGATATATAGGACCAGAACAGTAGCCAAACATTTCTTTAAGCAATGAAATATCAAGGCTCTATTAGCAAATCACTATTTCCTGAGATGCTAGGAGATTGGACTGCAGAAGCAGGGAGGTATCTTCTAAACTTTGCTTCTATTTCCCTTTCTTTATGTCTTTAAGGTCTTTTCTCTAAATATTAAGCTAATTACAGCTGTGTGATTTGATGAGATCAGGCAGGATCACAGCACATGACAGGACAGCTATGGGCTAATAATAATTTTTGTTGTCTTCACTGACATTCAGCTAAATGTGGTAATAGGAAAGAAATCACCCAAATCTCCTCTAGTGATAGAGAACACATCCACAAAATACTTAGATCATAGCAAATTTTCTATGAACAGTAATTGCTATCAGACAGAAATAATACACAGCACAAGGTGTCTTATTGAGTGATTACTCACATATTAACTGTAGTCAGTCTACTGAGCTTCACTGAGGGAGAGGAAATGTGGGTCTATCATGTCACAGCATTCCTCTAAATGAAATCTCCCCCCTAGCAACAATTCTTATGTTCTTGTACCATCAATGGAAGTAAAAAACTTTTTCTATTTAGGTCACTGAATTTTCCAGCAGCAATGGGGTCCATAAAACAATTAATACTGTCCCATTACATACTCATTTCAATGTGTTCTTCCATGCATGGAAATCCTGAATAGTGAGGAGGGAGTGCTGCAGTAATGAGCAATACTTAATAAGATTCACTGTTCTACAGTGGATACTGACTATGAAAACAAATAGGAAATTATGTCCAGAGGTAATAAAAAGCATATAACACATTTCTAGTGTTCTATTATCTTCTGCTGCAAAATCCCTTCTTGAGATGAGGCCAGCACTCACAGATGCACAAGAAATTCCCCTCTATCTGCCATCAAAAATAAGAGTGTTTCCCCTTTGCTCTCCCCACTAAGTCATCCACAGCAGGAAGCGATTTAATAGGACTGTCTAGTCTGCACCTAGATTATCATCCATATCCACTCTCTTACCTCTAACATCACAGGAACAGTTGCACATGGGAGGAAATGATTGAATCAGCCTATACAAGCAATATAATTATGATGAAGAATAGATCTTATAGCCATTTTAAGAACTACTTTGAACTCCAGCCTCAGTATTTGGAAAATGAACAGGCTTGGTTTCAATAAATATTTAGTAAGAACACCCTAATTGCATCTCATTCTGCATCCACAATTCATTCCTAGTTACACAACATATTCTATTCTTTTTAGGGATTGCTCTCCTGATTAAATCCAAGATTTATCTTTATAGGCATTTCCAGGGAAGCAGAAGTTGACTTAGAAATTATTTTCTTTTGCCTTAGTTCTTGCAGTTATCCACAGTGCAAGTGCTAAGTTTTCATATGCAAAGTAAGGCTGCTCATACCTTCAGGTACAAATTTACAGGCCAAATTCAGTCCTACTGGTATAAATCCACAGAAGTGCTACTAACAGAATGACAACAGAAACATCTTGATGAGGAAACCAGGGATAAATGCTGTTTTCAAGCTATAATTGCTTAAAATCCCTACGCAGCCCTACTCGCTCAATTTTGCACTTAAGAATTTCGATAGGTAGAAAACCAACAAATTTTAATTACAACCAACACATTGCTAAAGCTAACGCTGTTTCTGAAATGGAGTCCTGCCCATTTCTTTATTCTACACCAGAAATATGCACAAAATCACGAAACCTTGCAGCCCTGCATTTAGAAGAACAGTAATTCTTGGCTTGTTAATAATTGTCACAGAAGAGTTTGGGTTCAAAGGGACCTTAAAGACCATCTGGTTCCAACCCTTCTAGCATGGGCAGGGTTCCACTTGACTAAGTAGCTCAAAGCCCCATCCAACTTGGCATTGAACTCTTTCAGGGATGGGGCATCCACAGTTTCTCTGGACAACCTGTTCCAGTGCCACACCACCCTCACAGTAAAGAATTTCTTACTAATATCTAATCTATCCCTACCCTGAGAGTCTGAAGCCATTTCCCCATGTCCTGTAACTCCATGCCCTTGCACAAAGTCCCTCTCCAGCTCTCTTGTAGGCCCCCTTCAGGAACTGAAAGGTGTTATAAGCTCTCCTTCATTCTTATTTGTATGAATAACACACTAATATAATCATTAGTATATTCAATATTGTGGGACTATTTTCATGACAGACCACAATTTACTGAAAAATGACATTTCAAGAATGTAGGACAAAAGTCAGCCAGCCCTGCAACACTGAACACTCAGTCATATGCAGCCTGGGACATTGTGCAGAGCAGAAAGCTGGCAAAAATAAATGGACTGTGACCTGGATATTTTAGGACAAGTTGGCAATAAACTCTGTAACACAGCTCCTTACTTCTGCAGGGCACTTTGGTGATGAATTTTTCCACAACTGAGTTATGTACATTTTCATCAAATGAGCTGCACGTCTAAATATATGTAACAGTGAGCAGGAACATACGTTTAGGATTTTTCCACGTCAAAGAGGTTATTTTTAAACTACTCCCAAATTTTCGGTTAGCTATGAGTTTTGTACTAACCATAGATACAAAATCGTATTTTGGAATTAGATAGCTGATAATCAGCTTGAATCACTGTAAAAATCACTGCCTTACGTGAAATGAATGACAAACCCCAAGACTTTTAACAGAAATGTCACCTACTCCAACATTCACCTCCTGCACAGATCGTGCTGAAATTCAAGCACAAACCTATTAAGCAGATTTTTTTTCCATTTATTTTTTCAAAAAATTAAACAAGAGATAATTCTCCTCATACTATATATGCAGGTGACAGTTCAGGCAACCAGACATTTTGCCATAAGGAATACTTGGACTTTTCATTCCATATATCTATTTCCCACTTCCCTCAGCCTAAAACCTGGCAAGACACCAGATACTGCCACTAAATATTTCTGAATACAGTTAAGCTTTCATTACTAGAGTAAAAATCAACATAATACAAACCAGAAGGTCTTACATCTTTCTCACACATCTCAAGACCTTTCCCTACACACTGGAGAAGAAAATAGAAGATATAGGCTATAGTTACCTTTGAAGCTTGCTTGTTTTAACTTCTACCTACAACAAGGCTAGATTCTAAGGAATATTCTGCAGTCAAAGACTTGTGATCAAATAGAGATGTGGAATGTGTACCGACTCTGCTCACACACTTTTGCAGGAGTAATTAAAACACCAGCTGTTTAAGACTTTCCATTGGCCTGATCTACTTATATTTGTATTTTTAACACACTCTTCCCTGACTGATTAGATTCTAAGATCTTATATTATCACCTCTTCAACTGCTCCAGCAATTAGCCAGGTCATACACATTTCCCTGAAATATCCTTGATTTTGTTCATGTTACTTATTTATAAGAAAAACATGTACTTCTGCATTTTTTCAAATTATTTGCTCTTACTTATATGGCTAGACTAGGGAAAACAAAGTATACAGAATTCTGACACTTAAATGTAATTGAGACTGACCAGACAACACTGTTATTTTTCTTCATCCTTTTGGGCTACATAATACATCCCATTGAGATTTCCAGATTCAGATCAAGTTTCTTGAGGTGACATACTGGCTCACTTTTACCATAGTACTTTTCAAACAAATACTCCCTCTATCAGTGGGAACCTCTCCATGTTACCAAAACAAGCATTTATGAAAACACTACCTCTGATAAAGATGTACAGCATTTTTAAGTGTGAATGGATGGCTTTGGATACACCTACCTTTATATTTACATCTGCCCCATTGCAGACCAAGAGCTCTAAACATAATGCTCCATGTGTTGATGCAGCAGCAAAGTGCAAAGGTGTAAATCCCTTCTCATTCACTTGATTGACATTAGCACCACAGTCTATGAGCTCATTGACTACAACATCTTGCCCATTGTAACAAGCTACATGGAGAGGAGTATTTCCATAGGCATTTGGCTCATTCATCTATAAGAGAAAAAAACCCCAAGATTATTTAGTAGGCAAAAAGCTGTACTTAATGCAGCATTTAATTCTAACAAAATAAAAATCTTATTTCATGAGATTATGTTTTGGAACTCTTCAAAACCAGAAATTAAAAGCAAGTTCTGGATATAGCATTTTGATTGAGATCTGTGTCCTGGGGAAGAGTATGATTGCTTTACAAGTGAGCCAACCTCCTCCAATTGTCTCCACACCAGTTTCCTGTATGCAACTTAAGAGAATCCACACATGCCAAAAATATCAACTGTGGCAATTTACACAGATGCTACACACAAAGCATTGCAGAGACCTGTATAAAACAGCATTGCAAGGTTTTTTTAAAAAACAGAGGTCATAGAGCCTTTTTGTGTGTGTATGTGCACATATAGAAACAGAGTTTCTTGTACACAACATGACACTGAATTCTGATCTACTTCTCAATATATGCAATCTCCAGCCTTGCAAGACTAAGATTGTGATTCACAATGTAGCTTACACAGTTTCACAGTTTACTATTAACATATTTTCTACAGGCAGGTACTGTAGAACCTTTTAATTTATTTTGCATTTCAATATTAACATGGCCTCACTCACTGCACTATTGAAGTTTCTTTTTAGTATTATCTAAAATTTATGTAATGTAGGAAATTCAGTTCCACGTGTATTTTACCAACTGAGCAAAAGCATTTTATTTCCTGCACTTCAAAAATTATTGTGTGGCAAAGCTAGGATCGGAATTCCTATTTCCTGACTTCCAGTCCAATGAAATAAGAGCAAGAAATATCAAATAAACTAAAAGACCTACTAAATACACATTTATTTATTTTCAAACTATTGTGTAAAATCTGCAAGGCTCTTAAGGAGGTTTTCTTTTAATGGAGAAATAAGGGTTTATAAAAGAAAAAGTAGTATGTCCAGGGATCTCCCTTCACATACTTTCACTATATTCTAACCCGACCCTAAATAAACAGCATGCTACAGAACTACACAAGAGCATTTCAAACAATTTTAAAAAAATATTTCCTATTTGATTTTATTTTTCCTTACATCAACTCCAAGATCCAGAAGATATTTGACTACACTAATCATCCCACTAGATGCTGCAGCATGTAAGGGTGTATATGACTTCTTGTCTTTGCATGTCACTTCAGCTGTATGGGTCACAAGTAATTTCACAACTTCAATATGACCTAAAATAAGAAAGACAAATAAAATGAAGCATCATATTTTATTAACCAACACAGCTTCACAAACTTAATTCTATAATTGTTATAACATGATCAAGACATTATTCCTTCGGACCTAACAAGGAAAACAAAGAATTGTTCTTGTTTTCTAATCCTATCATGAACTATAAAAGCAACATAAAATAATCATCTCCACAAACTCCACCCAAAAATCATAGCATTTACATTGTAAAAATAAATTTGTATACTCAAAACACAATCCTGTCTTCTGCTTAAAAAGAAGGGGTTTTTTTGAAGACTTGAGAACTAGAGTGGCAAAGTAACTTTGTGATTATTAAATATTTACTGCAAATTTATGTTAACAACTTGAGAGACAATCAGACTATCAATCTTCCACCATCACTCCAATTCCATTAATATTTTTAAATCTTTGACAGAAACTTTGAAAAATTGATGCAAACATGAAAAGAAGAAAATACTCTACTTTTGCATCCAATCCAACTCCATTTACCCACAAAACACTTAAAATGTACATCATACACGATTTAGTAAAGCTCTACTTTCAAGACTGACTCAGATGGTCTTTGAGGAACTGCAGCCTTTTAAAAGCATCAACTGCTCTCCTAAGACAATGGAAGGAGAGTAAGAATAAGAGTTGGGATAATGAGGAAGGTATGACATGGGGGAAGTTCCAGGGGGAAAAGAGAAGAGAGGGCAGGGAGCCCAGCCTGAAGTGGTGAGCAGTAAGTATCTCTCACTGCAGCTTTGGGCTAGGGACCCCAACACCAACAGCCACCCCTGCTGCAAAGGGCAATGAACTTTCCCCTCCATGCCCACATGCTCTTCCTCTGCTTGTAGGCACTTGTGACACTGCCTGCTACGAAGCCATGAAAACGGGGTAACCAAATATGTGACATTCTTGCTCCAGTATCAATTTATCTGCCAAACAACTCATCACTGAAAGCACATGTATAGTCATGACAAAGACTGCAGAATAAAGAAATACATTACTGTAACAGACCACAATGCACACAGTGCTTTACCTTTGCAACTGACCCATACAGATCCATGTGGGACTCTATTTTACCTTTCAAGTGACACCCTTTCCTTAGTTAAAGGAGTGGTGAGGGGCACACTGAATACTTATGTTTATACTTTTCCAGTCAGACATTAAGTAGAAATTATCAAATCCAGCTTTCAGTTCAGGTGCTTCACAAACAGTGTGGGTCTTTGCTTTTTAAGCAGTTAAGAGAATTTGCAAAAGTTTGAATAGGAAGTACCTACCCAAAGGAGTACAGACAAAGCTATTTTTATAAACATTCAGACACTGTGATACTTATTTTATGCTGCGTACCCAACAGCACACAAAACATCATTTCATCTAGCATTAGCAACTAAAACTGTAAGACTTTACAGTGCAATGTGAAGTGCTGCAATATTTCACTTCTTAATTATCTCATTATGTTAGGAAAGAAGGGAAATAGAAATGCAAACATAATACTCATCTTTTGACCCAAATACAGTGGGGATAAGACTTAAGTCTTACGGGAGAGAAAGAAGTACAGAAGATATAGAAAGCAGTGAAAGGAGTAGAGACAGTGAACAGAACAGTGGCAGAAAAGGCTTCAAAGAGAAGGTAAAAAGCAAAAAAAAAACCCCTGACCTGCACTGAAAAGGCAAGCAGCGATCAGTGGAAGACTCTCAAAGAGAAGTGCAAGGTACTCGATGTGAGAAGTGCTGCAGAGACATCCCGGTGCACCAGTGAGGGCAACACCAGCACACGGGACTGTACGTCCATTTCAGTCGCAGCTTTGCAGCTGGACAGCAATGGAGCCGGGTGAAAAGCAGGAAGGAAGCAAAACAATGGAGAGAACCCTAGCAAGTTATTTATAGTAGAGTGACGAAAAGCACGACTTTTTTATTTTATGGTCAGTTTTACATGGTGGAAAAGTTTTTAAGGTTTTCTCCAAACAATTGAGCAATGTACAATGGCTCTAAATTGTGTGAGAGAATGTCATAATTATTTTTACTTTAATTGAAGACTTTCAAAAGGTTTTTCTTCTCTATTGTCTACAAGGAAATTTAGGTAGACTGACTTCAGTTAAATTACATTTTTCCTGCCCAAACACTGTTCATTAAGAGAGTTCCCTGTAAATAGCCTACAAAATAGCACTGATTAAAATTGGAATAAATGTAGCTTATTTGCAAAACAGAAGAATTCTCTCATGTAGGCAAGCATAAGACAGAAGGTGTCTCTGGCCTGTCACTGACACTTGCCAGTTCTCTGAAATTTCATGTACAAGTTTAATTCAACGAAATTTTGCAAATAACCACATTCAATAAGGTGGCTGGACAGACTGCCACAGACATTGCTTTGCAAATAGAAGCACATTAAATGCAGTAATGCAAAATATTTAAAGAATATTAGACCAATAATAAAGATTGTTCTTAACTTCCAGGGTTTTAAGTACTGGTATCAATACCTGAAGTGCAATCTCACCCAGCTTCAAATAATAAATTAAGAGCATTATTGCTGTGATGATCACTTCGTAATTGAATGGCACATTCAATTCTTTTCAAGTCTGATAAAGGGCAAGGAAGAACAGTATTGCCAGGGCATTGATCAAGACCATGAGAATAACAATTAACCATTCTTGGAATAAGAATGGCGAGGCAACAATTTGTAGTTTCAGAGATGAAATATTCTTTGAAAATACAATCCTCAAGGATGATGTAATGATCCTCTGCTTCAAGTGCCCCTTTTATTAACTGCTTACTTTCATTTAGCATTTCTGCAAAATTTTCACCTGTGACTAGACTTGCTGACTGAAGAATATAGCTCCTCCTTTTTAAAGAATAAAACTACTTATCTTACTTTTCTTTTTATAACAAACTGATTTTCCTCACCACAAAATACACATTTACAAGGCAATTTGAGTGATAATATTACTGGTTTTTTGGCAGACACAGATGACCTCAATTCTTACAATGCAAATATATTTTCCTAGAAATATGTCAAACCACGAAACATGAGACAATTTTTTTTTATTACTACAGTATTAATCAATTGAAATCTGTACATACCCATATATGCTGCCCAATGTATAGCTCGTCTGTCTTTCTTGTCAAATGCATTAATATTGGCCCCTCTAGACAACAGTAAGCTGACCATCTGAGATAAAGAAAAAGAACAGAAATCTTCTATTCATAATGGAAAAAATTTTTCTTCAACAGAGAAAACCACAAAAGAAAACAAAATCTACGCATTTTCAGAGGACTTAAATGTGTTGGGTTTTGAATATTCCATAAGTCTGGAAAAACTGACTGTCACAATAAAGTGACTGTAAGGAACACAAAACTTGATGTCAACAAAAATACTTCTCAGTTAAATATTGCAAAGCCATTACATCTTTTAAATCTTCATGCTATTATTAAGGGACTAATGAGTCAGAGCTTATTACATATATTTCCTCTAAATTTAATTGATAATGTACTCCCTATGTTCACTATTTACTGAACAGAAAAATATCCGGGCGTTTCCATTTTAAATTTACATGTTACAAATTCAACTCCACTTAACTCGACAAATTTGCTCCTGTTATAAGAAAAGTGAACACTTTTAGTGTATAAATTTTCAATTAAATCATGTAACAAGTAATAAACTTCCAATTAAATGATGTAACATTTATTTTCCACAACTCTTCTGCAGAGAGATGCAGACAGAAAACAAATTCAAACACAAAATAGGGCTTGAGGATTTTTGAGGGAATGGGGGAGAAATGGTTTTAAACTCAAAAATGAAACATCAAAAACATGAGGGACAGAATGCTGAGTGGAAGAAATGAAAATTAACTTTTACCTCAACATGTCCACTGAAGGCTGCATGATGCAATGCAGTTCTGCCTGCTCGATCAGACACATTTACATTGCTTAGGAGAGGCACCAAAGCTTCAGCACACTTCACAGCTTTGTTTGCAGCTGCTATATGTAGGGGTGTCTGCCAGTTTTTATCACGAGCATTGACATCTGCTGAATGCTTTAACAACACCTGAACAGCATCCTGGAAGCATTTACAAAAAAAAAAAGTCACTTAGTAAAGATCAGAAATGACAGCCTCAGATTTAAGGACAGTACAGTGGAAAACAACTCTTTAAAATTTGTTCATTTGCAAATATAATCTTTGGGACACTTTGGGATTTGTACTTTATCATAAATCCAAACTTGTGGATGTTCTCAAGGATGTGAATAATTTAACCAAATCAACCATTCCCAGGCCTTTTATCTAGTTCCTTAAGCCACATGGAAAATTGTTTTGTCATCACAACTAATTTCCAAAGTTTAATAAACCATCCTAGAATTTCTTCCGTTAGTGGAATCCTTAGCCAAGTGCTATGAACTGATAATGAATTTCCATCAATCTGCCAAACAAAATTTTTCAACTGTCCAAGTCTACAAATGGCAAACCTGAGATTATTAAATTTACATTTAGAGAACCACAAATAAAACAGTGCACAGTCACAAAAAAGTTTCAACATACACTGTTGCAAAACTCCTGAAAACTGTTTTAAAATCTTGCACTGAATTCCATCTCTCAAAATGATTATTCATTTCCTTTTATCAGAAGTACAAACTGTGAAAATTTGACAAATAAGACTATAATTCTTACAGCAAGATAAACAAATCCCATTAAAATATGCACACACAATTGGAATGCATAAAAAAAAACGTGCTGGCAGTATCAACATGATAATGAATATTGCATTTTGCATCAGCTGTGTGACCTTCCCACGATTCACTAATTGCTTTTGGTGACTGCCAACTCAGTCATTGAGCACACAAATAATTGATTACCACTTTGAACTTCAAACATGTTAGCACAAATTGTTAGCAGAGATTCTTGAATTACACTGTGGTACGATAGCAAGGTTTATGGGCAGAATGCTAAATCACAATCGATCCTACTAGAATAAATCAAATTTAAAATGCTGAAATTTCTCATACTGTCAATAAAAAAGAAGATAGGAGCAAACACAAAAGTGAAAATACTGCATCACAGACTTGTGATTTAATGAGAAAATTGAATACATCTTTTCTGAGAAACTGAAGCAGATGCAGTACTTGAAAAAATGAATTATATCTTAAGTCTTGTCTTTTAAAATCCAAATATTAAGAAATACCATGTCAGTACAAGGAAATTTCAGAACAGCTGTTACCCTTTGGCAGAAGGAAGCATCACAGTATTAGGATAAAAATAATGAGTCTCATTTTTATGTACATTTGCATTAATGAATTTCATGACTGAATTTACTTGGGGTTTCTTTTTTTTTCTTTAATTTGCAACATGCAGCAAGTACACACAAATAAAAATGTGACTGTCTTGACATGAAGCTGCCTGAACTTGTGCAGCTGACAGCTAAACCAGCTATTTTTAAAGTTTCAATGTCTTTGTATAATTGCAGCTTTCCTTACTTCAAGAGTCCAGATGTTTTATTGAAATCATTATCCAGTTTTTCATTACAGCTTTCCATCCAGCAGCCCAAACCCATATAGGTCAGTCATATATATACACTGACACGTACCAGCCCTGTATAAGGGCTCCCATGACTCAGTGTGTTTATAAATAGAGAATTCTGACAAGTGTCTATCAAGCATCTGACTGCTTCACTTGTCTTGTTTGCCTTTGATTAATGTTTTGTTTCAAATCTTCCATACTTAAAACAAACTATGAGCATGGCTGCATTTCTTGAAGTTATCATTTAAACCCAGTGTGTTTGCAGCACTCCTCTGCCTCTGCAAGCATTACACACGAGGAGAGCTTTTATTGTTTCTCAATTCTGAAGAATGCAGCATTTGGTGCTTTGGTCAGCTCCCAAAGGAGCAGCCTAAAAATATCTCAAGAACAAATAGCATTTGGGAATAAGGCGCCCTTGAAGATTCATTTTCAAACACTGTTTTTTTGAATAACATGATCCCTACATAACTTTGCTATTAATGCTAGTGACAAAATACTGCAATTTATCCAGGGAATTCAAAAGAAAAACTGAAACAAGGCTTGTTTATACAGCTCATGGATCAAACACTTGAAGTTCAATGCTTGTCAAAACTAAAATATTCTATTCTATCTTCCCAAACAAAAATTTACTAATAAAAAGCTTTATTTGAAACGTACTGAAATGAGCATCAATTTGATTCAGGATCTCAAAGGAGATAGTTTTGCATAAACTCTTCCACATAACAAGCTCAGCATTTCTCTCTTTGTTTTGATCTTCTACAGGCATTTAAATTTTTTATTAGGACAACCACCACAGAGAAACAATAACGAAGTAATTTCTTGCATTATGATATTCTCACAACTGTCTAACTGGTAGACTTTAAGAAACAGTCTACATTCCACTTAAAATTTTTAAAGTGATATTCAATACTATTAATTAATCACATTTTTTTAAAAGAAGACACTGGCAAGCCTCTAATAAAACCATTTATTTCTTCAATGCCTGAACACACAAGCATGTAAAAAATATGAACTAATGCAAAGACTGTGCTTTAAAAAATCTTAATTCATCTGTACTTCCCTCATGCTGAACCATTCTGGCTATCTTAGGAAAAGTAAACTGGACTTGAGAACACTGCATGCAGAGTCCTCTGCTAGGGAAGTCACAGACAGCAAAGATGAGAACTCAAAGTTTTAGTTTTCCTCCTTTCTTATTGCTTAAGCAATAGATATACCTATATACATACTCTCAAAAGGCAAAAAAAAAAAACCAACATTGCAAAAATGTTCTGCAATTCCAAACGTACAGAGCAGCTTCACTTTTTAAAAAATGAACAACAGCCAGAAGATAATTTGAGATGTCTTATTTTAACACAAAGTAGTCAAAATGAGCAACATACCTCACTACAAGATGCTACAGCTCTGTGTAAAGGAGTCAACCATTTGCTGTCTTTGGCATTAACTCTAGCTCCTGTAACAAAAAGTAAAAACAACAGAAATTTAAAAGATATTTAGAGAACGACTGAAATACTTACAAGAACAGAGATAGAACTAATTACTTATTCTAATAAAATGAATTTACTTATTCTAGGCACTTCTTTGCATTTTTCATGCAAAAAATGAAAAGGAATCTTTTCTCCAGCTGAAGTCAACCCCTTGAGGAAATTCTTTTAACACTGCACCAACAAGATTCTTCCACATCAAAACATACTCATATTTTTACACTAGGTCATCCTCTATAATCTTTTGCCCTTTCAAAGCCACATAAAAGGCTGCTGTGCAGGAAAGATGATATCCTTGCCTTCACACAGCAACAAAAATCTCAGTTTCCCATTATAGTTGAAATTCTCCATGAAAATATAGAAAGAGGCTGCATTTACTCCCCAAGCCTACAGTTTCCTTGTGGTTGCCATGTCTAATGAACAGGTATATAGAATGAGGATGGATGATTCTTCTACTGGGACTTACTTTGGGAACAAATCTTCATTACTCCAGCAGGTCACCCAGCCCACCCCAGGACCTCCTGGTGCTCCCTTCAGTAGAGAGACTAACAGCCACACCACTCTACTTCTGAAACCACACTCAAGGAACAGCTGTCCCTGTCCCCAGGAAATAAAGCTGCACAAACATCTCTAAGGGACACAAGCCTGGGTTTGGATTTTAACTTTTTTCTTAATAATAAAAGGAAAGAAGGGTTTGGGAATTTCTTTCCCCCAAAGGAAGCAGCTAAATTACATCTTAACTTCCAGTGAACTCCAACAAACAAGAAAATCTAATGATTAAAGTTAATAATTTAATCTCTTACTGTTACACACACATATAGAACCTTGTAGGATATTTAGATCCTGACCGGAAACTTACCTAAAAACTTAACTTTATTTCAGAGCTTCTGAGATTCTACAGAGATAGCTTAGACAAAATCTCACATTCTTTAAAAAAAGAGTTCAGAAATACTGTTGGAAAGAATTATACAGTAACATTAACGCTACATGACCAGAGCTGATTAACGTCTCAAGCTAAACATAATACTGCTAAGTCAGAACCAACTGCAGTTTTTGTTATGCAAAGAACAGAAAAGGATGGAAGGCCAGTAAGACACAAGATGCCAAAAAGGTAGCTGGTCAAGTCAGGATATTCAATTGACAGACTGGGTATTTTGATCCAAGAACTGCACCCAGCCCACCTGATCAAGGAACACAGCAGTGTGTACAAAATCATGGCTGTATATACTAAGCAACCCAAATATCTGAAGTAAATTCTGTTGTTTCTAATCAATCTATGCCTTTCAGTTGTAAGAACAGAACACGGAAGCTGACACAGGATCCAAACTTCCAGTTTGATCCTAGGTCCTCCATGCACTGGACAGAGACTGAGGTCTAACTGCTGGCTACTATTCCACAGATTTCCATCTTTATCTAAATTTCAGAATAGGACGTCATCCTATTTTCCTAAGTGCAAATTTTTTTGAAAAATAAGACTAATAAATAGGAAAGAAAGTCCAAGCTCATTTGAAGAAAACCTCCACAGTCTAACAAAAGTTTAGGAGATACCACAAGTATCTGGTTTTGTCACACATCCTAAGGACCCAGTGCTGCACTGCAACACATCATGTGCCATAGCAGACTGTACTATACCAAGTCTGGCATAGAACTCAAGCAAAGAAAGAATCTGAGTATTCTAGAAGTCACTAGAAATGCCTGAGGATTTTTGGCAATCCTTCCCAAAAGACAGTAAGTGATGAATAACATCACAAATATAATGAAGCAATGACTGGTAAGTGAGAATGTAATCAATATATTTCAAAAGTATCTGTAATTCTTCATTATTTTCCAAGTAATTTTTGGCCACATCTTGCTTTTGGCAGACGAGACAAAAACAAGAGCCAAAACTGTACTCCAAGCTCCACCTGACTTCACATCCAGTCAACAACCAAGGAATAGAGACTTTCATAGTCTGATTTCCATCTCTAACTTTAGGATACAAACATCTTTAAAGTATTTGAGAGAATTTGAGTGAGTTACTAAGTTATTAATTACTATCCTCATTTTCCTGAGGAAAATGCATTTGCAAGACTTGGGGTCAAGTCAGATCCATCCAGATAATAAAGCCCAAGATAGGAAAAGCAATGTGTCCATCAGAAGAGATGCACATTTCCACTCCAAAAAAGGAGCAGTTACCTAAGCTCTAGCTCAAAGTGAAAATGTGCTTAGAGTCCAAGCAGTGTTTACATGTTCAGATTTTACTGACATTTCTAGTACTCCTAATACACAGCCTAAAAACTACACCAGAAGAGAGAAGAAATAAATAGAAAAAGATACTGCACAAAAGGTTTTCACAACAATAAGTTAATCACATTTGCTAAGACTAAAATAAAAGAATAGGTGAAAGTAAGAAAGAAAATCAGCATAAGCCAGAGAAATGTCAAAGGAAATTTGAAGTGGTATCTAAAAGTAACATAGTCCTCTTAAAAGAACAAAAATCAACATAACAAATGGACCCCACTCCGTAAGTGGTCTTCCACCCAAGGAAACAAGGATGCCTAGATCTAGCACATTAGAACAGTATAAAATACAGATACTAAAATAATTTAATTTTTCAAATACACAAAAAAAGGGTAGATTCTTTGACATAGGAAAAGCCAAAGCTGACAAGTCTGAATCTCTGATGGACTTACTTAAGAAAGAAGCAGCAAGCTTGCGTTTTCCTTCCACAAGAAAAACTCTTAAAGAAGTTGCAAAATTGTTACATTGAAAGAAAGTTTTTAAGCAATAATCAGAATAAATGTACTACCAAAAAACACATATGCATTATTAATGTGGGGATTGGGAGAGCTACAGCTTTAGACACATTAAACAAAATAATATTTTAAAATTAATAGAGAGATACTTGTAATTAAATTTCGCCAAGAAGCCATGCTGCCAAGAATCACATACATTTCATAAAGGAGCTTCTCCAAACAGCCTTGTATCTGAGGATATAATCCTCCTCCACGCTGTAATTTACTGCCTAGCACATGATCTGGGGAAAACGTCACTGTTCCACCCTGACCCTTCATGGGCTCCCTCAAACCTCTCACAGTCCTCCCATGCAACAGTGAGGAAGTTTACAGCCTTGATCACCTGAGGTACTGCTCAGACACTCCAAATAAATACTCCAGACCACTGGAAAAAAATGTTACAAAAATGTATTACACCTCTACTGAATAACTTTTGCTTTAAGATATTGCTTCACAGTTGGCTTAAAGAGAGTCTGAACATGTGTATAACACACTGCACAGCACTGCCAATGCAATGCTATCCCTGTGAAGCTCAACCTGCTGACATGTTAACCAGGGTATTTCTCACATTTCAAATGCCAGCTATGAGCAGTTTGCTCTTTCAAAGCACACTACAGTGTATCCTAATACCCTGCATGCAAAACCAAAAAACACAAAACAAAAAACAACCCTAACAAATCACTGTTCTCTCCCTGCCTCCGTCCCTTGGATCTGCCAGACTTCAAGGGCCTGGTCTTAACATGTTTATTAAAACTCATTTGTTTGCTATAAAATTTCTTATATTCAAATTCTTTTAATGCCATAGAGTTTGCAGGAAAAGGATTAGGGCGCTTGTTAGAGCAATCACAATGCTGGAACACAAATATTCAACTTGAACTTAAGAACCAATCATGTAAATGACCCTCCCCTAAAACAGCACCTTACAAACAAAGTAAATTATTCTTCCATGCTGGTGCACTAAGCCAAAACATTAAACAAGATCATCCCTTTCATCATTAATTTTGCTACTGCAGCCCAGTAAGTTTACACATCTAGGCAAATACAAAAGCAGGACTTTTGCTCTGCAAAAGGTGGGGAAAGGGGAGGGAATGAGAGAGAAGTATTACATAATTTTTTTCCCTTGTCCCCGAATCTTACATCTCATCTTGCCAAGTTATAGTCACAAGACTGACAATTAGAAAGACATGCTTTATTTAAAAAATAAAGCACAGAAGCTACTGAAAAGCTCTGTGATGCTTACTTCTAGCCAATTTATGTTTCAAGAGACACATTTTCTAACTGAATCCGTGCATTGATTTACAGAATGATCTCGGGGGGTTTAATTCTACCAGTCCACATGTGGCAATTGCACGTTTAAATGTGCTATTAGTCACCAATTCCTGGACATATGTTTCTGCATACTTCTTGGTGTCCATATCCTTACATTCCAGCAAGAGCCAGCATCTCAACCATCTCTTAGAAAGACAGACAAGGAATGACTGGGCAGGAAATGCTGCAAGGAACAACCACACGTCTTCCTTCACTCATAAACTGCCACACAACTCTTACACTGCCCTGTCTCACACCACCTCTGTGTTCCTCACAAAAAACTCTTGCTATGACACTCCTCCACAACTTCTCTGCACCAGAACTCTTCCTATTTGGAAATGTCCTCAGACGACTAATGAATGCAGTGGCTGAATTACTTATGCGTCACTAGTTGGAAATAGATTAAGAAATACAACAGAACTGACAAGACATTTTCATCTTTGTTCACAGTACTGACTTAAGTACTCAACTGCCTTCCACTGTTCTGTTTTCAGTCTGTATTTTTAGACTCTCAAGGATGGTATTTTCCTTTGTTATTGTACAAGATGTGCTAGTGACTGACAAATATCATAACATAAGCAAAGACAGCGAAAGTGTTTTCATTCAATTATGCAATACAGACTCCCAGTGTTCAGTATTTGAAGCTCTGAAATGTCTATTTAGGAGTACGAGATGTAAATAAGATGTTTATAGAGTGCATTTAATAAAGCAACAAACCTTGTCTTAAAAACTAGTATACTGAAATTATTTTAGCTATTATCTTTGGAGAAATTAGGAAGATCTCAGGTATAAGTCACTGAGAGTAACCACTAGTCCTACTGTAATTAGATTCTACTTAATTATTTTCCTAACAGCTAGTGATAGGTTCAGAAGTTCTTTCTTTTGAATGATCCACTTTTTTACCTGGAGACAATGACCTTGGAAGCACTTAAACTGGAAAGCAGAAATTCTCAGACTATACTGAGGAATAAACAGATAGAGATGAAAACTTTTCCTTAGATAGAAAAATATGCGAACAGTGAGATGGAGATACAGAAGTTTTGGAAGAATAAGAAGATTTGAGATATTAATTGGAATAATCAATAATAGAAATTGAGTGTAACTTCCTGTTAAAAACTTGGATACTTGGAATATTATTGCTGCAAAAACAATGAGTAAGACCTTATGGAGAGAAAGCTTCTTGCTGTTTAAAAGCTAAATGCATAGTAGAAGATTTATAGATTAGTGAAAAAATCCAAGAGGAACAAGTCTGGAATCTTTTGTCCAGATAGAACGAGATTTCAAGACCAGGGATTTTTTGTTCATTTGTTTGTTAATCAACAAACAAAGAAAACCATTCCCAAACCCCAAAACAACCCCACAAAACAAATACACATGGAGACATAGTGGCCAGAGAAGGAAGGAAAACCACAATTAAGTCGAAGCCATCCTTCCAGGACTTTACTGATTTGTCAATATAAGCAAATTTCAGTTTCTACTCCACCACCCCCTTGAGAGTGAGTGAGCAACATGAGGTTCTCCCACTCGAGCTACTGAGCAGTTGTGTCTTTTCCTGAGTCAGCTTAACTCTTTCTCTCAAAGAACATCAGAGCAACTGACTTTCACTGCTGCCAGGGGGAAGTTAGGCCACCTTGGAAAAGAAAAGCATCAGCCAACAGCGCTGAGAAAAGAAGAGGAAGCGGTCAGAGATAGAGTCAGTGTCAAAGGGGCCCCTGTGAAACGCCCTCAGCGTGTGGGCACATCTGCAATGCAAACAAAGGCAGCTTCATTCAGCTGGGACTGAGGCAGCAAGAGCCTTTCAGCAGCTGAGCTGTGTGACTGCATGGCATGGATTTCTCATACTCACAGAGATTCCGAATTAGATGAAGGAAACACAGGTAGAGTGGTGTAACATTGAAGGGTCTTTACTATCTTCCAAAATCTGTTATTACTACAGTGGCAGTTTTCCAGCACGGTTCTTAAATTTTTCAGCATGGTTCTTAAATTTTCCAGCTGGCCCAGAGGAAACAAAAACTTGTGGGCTGCTAAACCTTAGTGAGATAGAGTTTGACCACACTCATGTAACACTGAGCTTCATGCAGAGAAAATGTTGGGTTAAGCAAACAGCAATGTGTTGTGTTAGTATTTAAGCATCAGTGCAACATAGTAACTAAATCTATTCAGAAGAAAACAACAGGCAATTCAGATGTTGATTTTTGTGAATTACACTGATTTCAGTGAAAGCAATAATCATCTCCACAGTATTTTTAGAAAATAAATGGAAAAAGTTAGTAATCAAAAGAATATATCCGGTGATCCCACTAAGCTGTTCTGCTTTTCACATGACACTTCCTGGCACAGTAGACCCTGATGGTATTGAAAATCATGGGACAGCTGGAAAGAATGATTTTTTTATAAAGCAAGAAGCCTCTCCAGAACAGTTCATATGCCAGACTTAAATAAGGGTTTGATTTTTTTAATCAGGACTTCTTGGAAAGAACAAAAATCTGGACATTTGGTTAATTAAGACTTAACTATTATACTTTTCTACTTTTCAGTACTTTTCTACTTTTCAGTAGTTTGCCATCATTTACACTCTTAAAGTTGGTGCAATTATGCAAAGTAGACAGATGTCTTTATGTACCAGGATGCAGTGCTGTACAAAGATCATAAAAATTCTACTGTGATGAGTGTTACTACTCTTCCCAGAACAATACAAAATGGGAAATGCTTCTAAAATTATGTTTCTTAAATGACTAAAATATAAATTTCTGTTCTATCCTTTCTGGACGCTACAAATAATCTTCATGCCTCCTCTTGGTCACCTCCCTACACAACAAATCTAGGAATGCTAATTGCTTTTCAAGCTACAATCCAGAAATGAGAGATTATTTGAAAATTTAGACTTCCACAAACCACAGTGGCATGAAAAAAGTGTTGGTAAGACATTCACATCCTCAGAGGACAAGTTCATTAGTGTTCAGTGTCTCAAAATAAAAGCCAAAAGACAATTCACTGTCCAGGCCCAAAATGGAGTCAGTAAAACGATTTTCTTTGATGTCTGGAGCCTGCATCCAAATCATCACCTTCAGATTCCTTGTCCCGGTGAAAGACAATAAGAAAGGTCAAAGAGTAACCTTAAGATGTAGTAAAAAAAATCTCAAGAATTCAACAACTAAGTAAGAATGCTCTTGAGAATGAAAACTCACTCCAAAAAAAGTCTGCAAAAAGCCTGAATCACTTGTATCTTCAGGATGTGCAATCTGGGTTATTTAGGTCTGTAGAAAAGTAATATAAGGACACTGTGACTGCAATATGTGATCCACAATACATATTTGAAAGAAACGTGGATCCCCTGGAGCAGGATGAAAAAGACATTCCAATCAAATTAAAAGAATTCTACGTGTAAGTAGTCTATAATAACACTTTAAGAACAGAGAATAATGAGAAAGAATCAAGTAAGAGCCACTGAATAGTGGAAAGATTAATACTGACTTGAGTAATTTTGAGGTCTAGTTTGAAGAAAGAATAAAAACATCAAAGCAAACATTTGTTTTTCTATTTGTAGAATAGTTTGCACAGCAGGAAAACTGTAAAGTGGTTCCTAGTACCATTCCAGCAAAGCTGTGTTAAAGGACATTACAAGTTGCAAAGACAAGCTTTCACAAGGTGAGAAATGTTAGGATGAAAGTAGCCTACACTTAATTCAATCCCTTGTGCAGGTATGTTACAATAGGTCAGTTAAAGTCACATACCCAATTTTTACATGCAAATTTACTGCACAGAGGAGATGCTTGCACAGAAATGCTATTTATTCAACAAACCACTTTCCTCAATTTTAAAAAAGAGGTCGTGCAACACAAGAAACGGTTTTCAAGCCTTGCTGTGGTAACAGATGCTCTTTATTTTCTCCCTAATGCTCATCTATTATGACAAAATGTACCATTATACATCTGTCTCAAAGGAGATATTTTATTTCCAGCTGAAACACAACAGATGAATTTCCCTTATCTTTATGAAATGGAGAGGATAAATACACTTAACCTCTGTTCCCCACCTTTCAATTAAGTGAGCTAAAAGACAAATCACAGCTTGTACATTTTGAGACATCTAGACCTGATTTCTCTGAGAAGCAGCTGGCTCAGCACTTCTGATACAGCTGAGTGCTCATACTTCACCAACCACAAAGATTTCAAGTCCAGCATTCATTAATGAGGAAGACTAAATTGGTGAGTACTTATTAAAGATTTAAGAGGCTTGCATAAAACTACTGCATGCAGGCAGGTAATATACAGATTTGTGCCCAAGTACAACACAGCCTTGCAAACTGCACAGCCTGAGCACTCAGACATCACTTTCACCCTGTAATCATTGCCCTGCTTCACTCACTCACAAACGTGTCAACAACTCACACCTACCTATGCATCCCTCACTGCACCACCTCAAGTTCACTCCCAGGGCAGCCTCTCTCTGGGACTTTCAGGAGGCTGTGCCTCTCCAGCAAGGCACAACATGGTACTGCAGTCCACAGCTCAGCATGTGAGCACAGCAAGGTTGGACTGACATCGCCACAGCTTTCAAAGCTTTTGATTTGCAGCTGTCTAATGTATTGTTTTGTTGCAAGCAAATATTGATTTTCATTAAATAAATGTTATGTGGGACATATCAATGCTTCACCTGAACAACCTGCAGACACTGCAGCACCCACAACCTCTCCTCCATGCAACTGCTCAGCTTTGGACTGTTTTTACAGTACTAATTCTCTCCTCCCTTCTTTGTTCTCCATTTTCCCTTATGCTTAACCCCAGACTACGTGCCAAACAACAGGACAAATATTTCTTCTCCTACCATTTCCCCCCGTCAGGATCTCATTTCATTCCCATCTGATCTAGAATTGTCTTTCTTCCATAAACCCCAAGAAAGGGGTATTTTGTTCTATCACGGCTCTAGTAAAAGGACTGTGTTCATCTAAACCAGCCAGAAGATGCCCTCTCAGAAGCAGCTGACTACAACTCTGTAAAGTTTGTAACATTGTTAGTTGATGAAAGGGGTCACGACATATTTTCAAGAGTCACCAGAACTTGCCTTTCTCCTTGACAGGGAAAACCAGCCCCTTTTTAGATTTTCAAACCTTGCCATCTTTATAAAAGTGAACTTTTCTCAACAAAATGTCACTATAGAGTATGTCTGTACAATAGCTATATTAATTAATATCACATCACGTATATTTATATGTATATATACTTCTATAGAGAGAGTACAAGTAATACATATAATGAAAATATTACATCATACTAAAATTATAACAAATTAAATTATATCTAGCAAATTCAGTTGAAGGTCTGGAAGCAACTCCTATAACCCTAGAAGTGGCATTTCCATGAAGCAGAATTTGTTAGAAAGGATTGAGGGTGGTGGTGGTGGTGGAAGTAGTCAGCTTTGCATAGGTAAGACGTGCAATTAAGCAGACTGAAGATTAAAGTAGTTCTGTGGGACTGCTACAAGTTTTTGTCTTTCTATGTAAGCTTAAAGCCCTGTATTATGAATTCAGCCTCAAGCTATTTGATGGGTAGGTCTCTCTAAGATCAAAGACAGTCAATTCAGTCCTTCAGTCATGATGTTCTTCAGGTTTTTGGTTTAGTTTCTTGGTTTCCTTCCCTTTTAAAAAAATCCAAAAACCAACCCAAAGTATACTGTTTTACAGAACTTGGGATTTTCCTTTGTACAAATAAATAAGAAAAGAGACTTTAACATTCTCAGCTGGTTCTAATTATATTCTGTGCATTTAAACCAACAGAAAAAAAAAATAATACAACCAACTCTGGATGGCATCTTTATGGTCAAATGTAATTGCTTTTCTAAAGAGCATTTCAGAATGAAAGCAATGCTGCTAATACCTATCTGTACCATATACACTATTACTTTTTTAAACTAGTGTTGAACTACTGAAAACTGATCAAGCTACAAATAAAAATCGCTAAAACTAAGTAAGCTTTCTACAAAGAAATATTTTAGAGCAGAGCTACAGAACTACACAGTACTGTAACACTAATAAGTCTGGAAACTAAAATTTCAGTACAAGCATCTTTAATTTCTAGTACATTCAATATCTCAATAAAAGCTACACAGACTAAGATGTACATAAATACTTCTTTGGATGTGCATAGAGTTGTTTTCCATTAACAGGAACAGAACATACCAGATAAAATAAGTAGTTCAATAATTTCTGCATCTCCCAGATAGGCAGCAGCATGTAAAGGGGTCCTTTTCTCATTATCCTGTGTAAGAGGGGGGAAAAAAGGTTTTATTTAAAAGAAAAAAAAGTATGGTTTAGCATTTTGTATGTTATGAAAAAACACTGCATAAAAGTTCAACTTCCAAATATTGTACATTATATATTTTAAAAAACCATAATTACTCTAAAGGCATCAGTCACATTCACTAAGACAAGAATGTTTCTCCCTAAGGAGCTCTTAACACCTACATAGTCAACCACTGCTTTCCTGACACACACAGGATGCTCATCACATCTTTAGATTAACCTACCAGTTATAAATCACCATTCACTTGTCTCCAGAGACAAGAACTTGAGTCTGTCCTACACAGTTAAAAACAGTGTGTGACTGTCATATGCAACAATTAGTGCCAAACATTTTCTTTTTGAAGTTTAAAGCAATTTCGGAAGTTATTATTTTAATCAAAAATAGAAAAGAACCTAGAGTGTGTAAGGTCAGAAATAGTGGAATCCAATTTCAACTGTCCTGTTTAGTGTAAATAAGCAAAGAGAAGATAGAGGTGAAATTTATTTTGCAAAATCCCACTCTGTACTTTTCATTAGTTCAAGGTGATCTAAGGTCCTTCTGAAGGTATCAGTAGGGAATCTTATTTATTCATGCACAATATATACTAATGAAGATTCTCTTTCAAAAGATTAACACAAAATATCTCGTAACTCTTTCAAGATCAGTGCCAACTTCCCTGCACCAGTTTACAGCATAATCAGAAGAAGATCACATCACAGTGAGTGATAAAAATGAACAAGAACCAACCAGTTTGCTCTCTGAGGGAAGGCTGGTGAGAAATCAGAAAAAAGACAAATAATCAGTCAGCATCCTGGTTCTGCTCTAAGGTCTACTTGGATATCTAGCTCCTTTTAGTACAGTTTCAAATACACTGGGGGTGAGGAATCAAGATTATATGCAGCAAGAAATTTTAAGCAGCAAGACATTTCTATTAATTCAACGTGTTGTGTCACGACTATCATAAAATTAACACTTTTTCTTTTGACATTTTATTGTGAAAAGCATTCTTCTCCCTTGCTAGAATAAACTTATTTAGTGATTCCTGACTTGAGAGCTAGCATCAAGTAAGAATAAAATTAGAGTTCATGGCAGGAAAGATCTTATAGCAAAACTGGAGCTGAGATCCAAGAAGTTCTTCTGAAACATAAAAGACAACTTCAGAATTCAGAGCATTCAAACCACCCCCTCTAAAAAAAAAAAAAATCACCTACTCCCTGCTCAGAAAACGTCAAAGCTACACAGTTCACCATACTAGCAGTGTTTCCTAACAAAATTTCTGAATTACACACAAAAAATTCCAAATTGAGCAGTGCAAATCTGACACTGATGCACCCTAAAGAATTAATGCTATACTTATCACTAACCCCACATAGTACCTCACCAATTTCTTGCCAGGATGTCTCAAATGCAGCTTACGCATCTAGGATAAAAAATGCCAGGCCCCTGGCACTAACGACTTGCTGTCTTGAAAAAAAAACTTTAAGAAAAGGAGGAAAACCAACCACCACCTCCCAAAAAAAAAAAAGCAAAAATAAAAAACAAAAACAAACAAAAATTAAACAAAACAAAAAACCACAAAACCAAAAACAAACAGAAAGGAATGAAAAAATACTAGATGCACAAAAGAAAAAGAAAAGCAATACAAATAATAAACTTGCTTCCGCAGCTGAAAGACAGTAAAGACCAGCCAGCAATGACAATCTGTTTTCATTTCTCCAGTATAGAGAACAGAGCTGCCTTTTAGATAATGCTAAAGAACCTATAAACTAGAGATTAGGGAACACATAAGAATGATAGTATGCTGTCTGCAATTTCATCATAGAATTAGAGAAAATAAGATGGGCCATGAGCACATTCTTCTGTAGAGACAGCGTTTACACAGGAGCATGAGACATAAATGCATTCCTCACTCAAAGAGCAAAACTCACTATTATAAAAATGTTCATCACACTTGTGTTGTTGGTGACTTTGTTTTGTTTTGGTTTTTTTTTAACATCTCAGTGACAGTCATACCAGCAACCAATGTGACAGAATGAATCAGAAATCTACCACTAATCGGTGGACAGAAGGGAGGTGTTTATCTAAAAATACACTAATCACCAAGCCACAAAAATACATTTTCCTGAAACATCCACGGTCCAAACTTGTGATGAATTTCAGACATACTTCTCAAAAAAATCTAACCCCTATTAAAGAAAACATATACTGAAACCACCAAGATACAAACATAAAAGCAGCTTGAACACAAGCAACATTTCTCCTCCACCACTCCTGTTTCCAAGCTGTGAGTTTCCAGCCGTGCAGTTTTGCTGCTCTTAAGCAGACAAGCTGAAAACGCTCAAAGCCCAGCCTGCAGTTCTGCAGCAGGGAGCACAAACTGGGAGCATACCCAGGCAGGAGACTGGAGGTGTCCCTGCTCTCTGCAGCACCAGGGCAGCACTGCTGGGATGCTCAGGGCTTGCCACTTTCTGGGTCAATCCAGAGATCGGAATTTCAACAATCCCAAACCCCAGGGTATCTATTGACCACAAATATTCCACATGCTGAGGGTGCTGTGACAGAAGCTCTGGCCTTTCTTTCCCCTCTAGTTTCATAGCTGGCACTTTTTTGATGCTTCCAAAATTTTTTTAATTTAAAGTCTCTGTGCAAAAGTTTTTGTTTAGTATTTAAAAACCTGTTTTTCAGAACCTGTTAAAAAAAGCAGAAATGCTGCATTCAATAACGTCTTGTGAAGTTTTACTTCCACTAAAGGAAAATTGCTCCATCTGAAGACTTACATTGAATGAATGAATATTAATAAATGAAATCTGAATAAAATTAAAGAGAATTCTGTATTTTAAATGCTACTAAAGTACTGCTGAACAGATCTACTACTTTTTATTTTAAAAGTAATAATTTGATGAATAAATTTCATCTGCAAATACAAAGTGGTGTGTGTAAAGGACTACTTTAAATAACACTAAGAAAGCTTTCTGCCTTAACAAGGAACTTTGGAAGCCGACATCTTGCAGCACTATTGTCATACTAATATAAATACTGGCCCTAACATTCTTCCTTTAATTTCATAAATTTAAATGACACTAAAAAAATTTTCACTAGAGAGCAGGTTTTGTACATACTGTACATACTAACACTGTTGGTACTATTTAATTCCAAGTATTGCAGTGTTGCAGCAGTATTTGACAACACAGAAAAGTAAACGTTGTGGCACCTTCATTTTGAAATTCAAAAATCTGCAAGGCAAATGGGACTATTACAACTCTAAATCAGCTCTAATGGTAGTAAGGACACAGATCACACTGATCGTACTAACCAGGTTTTACATAGTTGAAAGAGAACTTTCAACTTTTTAAAACTTGTTTCCAGTGGAAGCAACAAAGGAATTTATATTCCCAATAAGCAACTCTCAAGTTTAATTCCAGATATTAGTCAGTACTGTCATTAAGCTAAAAAGCAATAAAAGGGCTCAGTTCTTTAGGAATCAGTTTTCAGAATGATAGTTCTGCATCACAAAATCCCCAGTATCATATCTATATGTGCCTTTGGGATGCATTACATGAAAAATATATAATCCTGCCATTCCCTGTACTTCTATTTATCAAGTTTCCCAAGCATTTCATCTACACAGGAGTTTGCATAAGATGGCAACATGAGAAAGGCGTAGGAGAAGGCCTTATGATCCCGTCAAAACCAAATTTTTGGATGGGGCACTGTGAACTTCTTCATAAACTCTAACCTAGAACAAGGGTGATGCCACCTTTGACCTAAACCAAAAGTTTTAATTGCTTCATTGCTTATTTCATGGATCAAAACTTCTACAATGGACAAATCTATGCTAATTTAAAGACACAGGTTTCAAACCTGCCTCTTTTTAAAGTATCCCATGGTTAAGTGTCCTTTCAGATATAACAATTTATTTCTGGTTTGGGTTCTATCTCAGCAACTGATTTAGAATAACCATATACAACTACAGTGAGTTTTAAGGAGCTAGATGCCTTAAAGGAAAATCTCTTATCCCATACATAGCCAGTAAGACTGCCATAACCAGTCTATGATTCTCCCAAGAGTACATCAGAATATAACTTGCCCTTCAAATAGTTTCAACATCTACAGATCTTTGTATTAAAGCATTTTTTTAAATAGTCTGAATGCAGCTTTGCCCTTCATAAAAACTCCTCTTTAGCTATCTGCTCTTCAAAACCAAATTCTGCAATAACACTTTAATATACTCTCATTATTTTATGGTCACGCTTACAAAATATCATTTAATAGGTGTTTTGTGCTGTATGACTTGTCATCTGTCTGCTTCTACTGCCATCTGTTCCTGGTAGAAATCAACCCTAAATACACAATCGCAAATCTTGAACGAGTTTCAATTCCAACAGACCCTGCAGTAGCTTTAACAAACATTCCTTTTAAGTGAAACTGAGTTTAAATACAACTTAGTGTATTTTTCAGTTAGTTTAGAGAGACAGAACTTTTCAACCAGGATAATGTATAACTCCTGAGTTCACAGAAAATGTCCAAGAAGTGATTACAAAGTATTTCCAACTCTTTGACAGTGTCCCATATAACAGTGTGAAGTCCCAGTGCTACTCTTGGGATTAGAGCAAAGGTGGAATAAGTGTCTACTCTAACTAAATTTTTTGTTCCTATTAAAAAAAATAGAAAAAAAAAAGAACACACATAAATATTTGGCCTTTACATTCCAACTTTAAACTTCTTAGAAGTTTTAGGTACCTGATTCCAGAAATGCAGACTAACTTCTCAGAAGTATGTTCAATCACAACAGTGTCTTAAAAATACACAGCTAGAAAATAGTAAACTGAAACTAGAAGAAAAAGATTAAGTACTAAACTTTCAAGACTTGAAAATATGTGATAAATTAATACTGTATCCCTATCCTACCTTAACTGTAACTAATCCGCTATTTCTTTGGATTTTTTCTTGTATTTTTAAATGAATTCTCAGAACATTGCATTGCCAAAAATCAACAAATAACTAACTAATTTCATTTGACATAATTTTTAGAAGCAGACCTCTTTCTCCCCATATTCCAAAATTAAGATGCATATCCAATATAGAGTGTTAGAATATTACACTAATGGTCTCCTGCATGATTAAAATATGAAGAAAGCATGACAGCAAACCACAGAAAAAATACATATTATATGGCTAAACACAAAGTATCCTTTGAAGCCAGACAACAGATACATTTTCGTTGAAATTACTCGATTTGTCATACTAACTGCATTAATTCCTTAAACTAATTGTCATGTTCCTATTTGTATGAACACTTGTACCGCATTTGCAAGAAACATTTTTGAAAGCCCTGTATTAAACTTGCACTGGTAAGATCTTATCACTTCTCATTAAATTTCAGGGCATGTCCTTTTCATGCTATCTATTAGGAGGGCAGAGCAAATCTAGACCTCCAAACAACCACAAAAGGGAGGAATCTTTGCCCTCTTGCTCATTAAGACAGAGCGACCATTGACTCGAGAGACCTTATCCTGCAGGAGAAGAGGTTTTAGCAACAAGGGTCACATCAGCCATAATCTGCCAAACCCCACTGTTGTTTCTAATTAAGATCTTCAATACTAGCTTAATAGTGCATGCTCTTTACTTGTTTCTAGCTGATAATAATGATAATGACAATAGTAGCAACAACAACAAAAACTGGCACACCATGGAATAAACCACAAAATCATTTACTCATGACTACCATTTGTGGCCCTGTGAATTTGTGGAGGGCTTAAAAAAACTGGATAACAGCTGTAGGTTACAAAAAAATTAAAAGATCATCAGAAGAGAACTACAAAGTAGCCTGGAAAAATGTCACCAGAGCACCATTTTATGACAAACCAGGAGCTGACCTGAACGTAAGTCATTCTAAACACCTGCATTCCTCGAGAGCACTGGCTCAGTTTTCTAAATTGTCACAAGGAACAATAATACATAAAATACCATGATATGATAATTTTGAGTAGATCTACACTGACCCACAAAACAACCATGAAGCACCGTACTTGTAGGACGTTAGAAGAAATTACTATTAGCTATGTAATTGCAAAGGAGACACTAACTTTCTACTCCAAAATTTGATTTTCTAAACATCAAAAACTCAGCAACTGCAAATGGTAAGATCTTGCATATGGGTATATTTCAGAAATAAGACAGAAGTTTAACTTGAGTCTGGGTGAACAGGATGAACAAAATGGGAAGAACTTATGCTGAGAGGCATCAAAAACTACAGCAATTAAAAAGTCTGATCTATTCTGATTTCATTACTTATGGCAGTCATAATTGGCTAAGAAATTTGGGTATAAAAACTATCAAGGTATATTCACATTTCCACCATGAGAAATGAATGAATTAGAGCAACACAGTGAACCTTGGTCTGGAAACCTCCTTCTCCTGGATAATAGGTCATATGTCATGGTAAAAACCAAAGCGGGGAAAAAAGTATCACTTATGCCAAATTATTACCAACTGACCAACTATAATGCATTTCATAACCAAACAACTGTTCCTTCCTTTTCTGACAATTGAAACATCCCAGGCAATCAAGTTTCTTTCCTAACGTGAAACCTGGGGGATATTTAAAGTTCTACAGAAAAAGTCAAACATTTGAGTTTCACCTTTATCTGGAGAAGAGCAGAACTACATTATCTGTTTGCACACCATTCCACATTGCATGCACACAAATGAGAATCCCCACCAAGGAGGAGGCAGGGAAGAATTCACCTTGCATGGCTTTGCTGTATGGACATACTTGGCAGTTCCAAAAGCACTGTCGTTTAGCATGACACCTCCGGGCATTTTTAAAATTGAATTATTGTGACTGAATTTAAGCTCATGTTCACAGAACTACACTAAAATCTCTGGGAAATAATTTACTTTCCATTCAGCTAATTATTCTAGTAATATAATAAACCTAAAACTGATAAAAATCTCCATCCCTACTGTACCACTGCATACTATTCATACACAATATAAAAACTTATAAACAAAAATCACATTGAAGGTTTGCACAGAAAAAAACATAATTTTATACATATATATATGTATGTATTTCTATGATATGTATATATATGCATATATATGTGTGTATTTATATTATATGATATGTATATATATATACACGTATATATGCGTGTATTTATATGATATGTATATATATACGTATATATGTGTGTAATTTTTTTTATTTTATATTATATTTTATTTTTTTTTTTATTTATTTTTTTTTTTTATTTTTTTTTTATTTATTTTTTTTTTTTATTTATTTTTTTTTTTTTTTATTTTTTTTTTTTTTTTTTTTTTTTTTTAGTATATATGAGAGATATATATATATATATAGGAACATTCACTTATATTCAAACACTTCTTATTAAAAATTCCTTTTTAGAAACAAGTAAGATAGCTCATTTGTATCTTTCTAGTATTTTTAAATAACAACAGGAAATCTCTTTTATAAAAATTGTACAAAATCATTGGATGCCAAACTACTCTCGCCTAAAAGACAATCTAGTCTTTAACCTTGGCACAGATTAGAACAACTTGAGAGGAAGAGGACAGGAGAAAATTTACTTGTTTAGCTTTTACTGAATCCCAAACTTTGATGTCCATAGAAACTCAGTGAAGCGAGATTTTAAATGTCAGTTGATACTACATTTCCAAAAAGATTGGTGAAAAAGGAACCCAAAGTTCAGAACAATTCATATTGTTAAATAACACTGTTCTGGGCATTTCATTAAATGAGTTAACTTCAAATGCTGTCTTACATGACAAAAATCAGGTACAAAACACCATTCAGGTGCAATTGTTTGAAGCCCTGTTCCTCTTATAAGGGTGGCCCCAAAAGAAAGCCACACAAAAGAAAGTGAGTCACACTTAAAGCAAGGAACAGCCATTAAGCTTCAAACTCCATCTAAGATTATGATTGCCAGCAATCATCTTACAGCCAGCTAATGTCTCATTCAGAACATGAGAGTAAAAAATTCTCATTTAAATAAGTAGAGTAAAAAAACCGAACAAGTTATTTTGATGTGGTTAAGATGTTTAAAAAGTGAAATTCAGTACTTGAGCATGTCTTGTTCACATATGAGAACAGGAGTGCTTGAGGTGTTTTGGTAGACATTGCATCTTTATTTGTCTCAACTAAAGAGGTCCACAGCAAGAAGACTTTCTGACTTGCTGTCAAGTATTTCAAGAAGCAGATTTTGAAACAACTAAACACCTCTGTATTTTTCCAAGTAATTCAGCTCAAAACCACTTACCTTCAATTATTCTTTTTTGAAAGTACTGAGTCAGAGTGGTTCTTTGAAATACTTATCTTCTCATATCCTTTAACCTTGATGTTCCATGCAGGTTTTTGTAATATTTCTATGATATTCTGCTGCTCAAGGTGTAGAACTTGTAGTGTAGAAGCATTGCTTGTAAGAAAAGCTAAACCCACGTTTTTTACATGCTTCTACATTTTTACATGCTTTGTAGACATTTTTACACAACATATAAATGTTTCTGGCTGAATTATAAAGGCCAGGATTTCTCGTGAGCAAACTCAAGCATTCATTTGGATATTGGCTAAGGACCTGAATAACTAAGCAGGTTTTGTGAGCTAATGTTCCCTTTCACGGAAAAGTTCCAACATCAAGAACTGCTACCATTTATCACAAATAAAGTTTACTGAATTCTTGCCCAATACATAGAATGAATAAAGAGCTATTCTGTACCCTTTGGTAAAAGCAACTCAATCTCACAGCGCAGCTGAGGCATTTTGGATGTATTTTCCTTCCTTTAACTTGGGAATAAAAAAAGCAACTTTCAGGGCCAAGAGCGTTTGTTAGCATGCTAGATCCCTGGGGGGGAGAGCAAAGAAAAAAATTGACTAAAATTAAGAAATATCCACCCATTAACCTCTAGAGCATTCAGAACTCTGCTATACTAAAGAAAAAATAAACACACAAAACCCCAACAACAACAACCACCAAAAAAACAAACACAAAACCCCCCAAACCAATAATGTATCATTGAAAATAATTGCCCTTGGCTTTATCCTTCCCAAATGCCAGTTATATGATGTATAAACATTTACCTGGTATGTATGGCAGAAGAAAACCCCAGCTTTTAATGCAGTTGCTGGTAAAAAAAAAAAGATAAATAATTCTGAAACTATTTCTGAAAAAAAAAAATGCAGTATAAGAAAACAATGGATTTTCCATAATGAGAGTACAGTGCTGTGGAGCACGTTATGTAATCCAGCCTGTGCTCACAGAGTGGGCTGGAACAGGGGCACTGCCTCGTCTTACAGTGTCATCATCTGTAATGTTTGAGGACACAAATAAGAAAATATGCCAAGAGAAAGCAGCACAATAGAGGCTCTGTTTATGCTCCAGTGAAAGATCACACACCACACTAGGTAAGGTATGCACATCTCCACCACAGTTTAAATCCAGCACATTACGTTCAGGCCACTGACACTTTTGTTCAGAAAAGCTGGGGTTTCTGCCCTGTTCATTGCAAAGGCAAGTGCTCAAACACAACCACCAATGTAGAACAGATATTTGTCCCACTAACTGCATTGTCTTGCTGACAGGAAAAGATGTGCTTTTCAGGTTGTATGTTTAATGTTAGCTTCCTCTTCTTGGAGCAAGCCAAAACATTTTCCTGGTGTATGTTAAGCTGAACAGCCTCATGAAGTAAGGTCATCTAGTTGGAATATCCAAAGCCCTCCTTTTAGGAGAACTGAACTCCAAACAGCATACTACACAATCTATCCTAATTCAAAGGCTAATTTTGATGGGCAAGAAAAATCCTGCAGAACACATCTATGCTGAAAAACACAAATAAAATGAGAGTAAAAAAAATTTCCACCCAACAGCAGTCTGCAATGGAACATGAAAACTCCCCACACTGATCACAAAAGAAACCCAACAGAAAGCCTCTGACAGTGAGGATAAGAACTCATCTGAACCTGCTGGTTGCCTTAGGATCAAAGTATCTTATGTACACTATTTCATAGGCTAAGTGGACACAGGAAAAGCTTAGAAGATAACTGTCATTACAGGAAACTCTTGCAACAACTAAGGCAAAGTATTTGCACTCCTTTGAGACAGCAAGTCAGCATCATGTAATTTATTTATTAGTTACCATAATTACACATATACATATGTATATAACTAGTATTTAATGCAAATTCAAACAGAAATTTGAAACAGAAATTAAATTAATGGTCAGGAAGGATGATAATAATAAAGTAGGAATTTAAAAGATTGGAAAGAGAACAGAATTCCACTGGTTTTTGGAAACAGAAAGGCACAGGCTGATATCAAAGGCTTGAGAAAATACTCCCTCGAACTTCATAATAAAGACATTTTATCTGAACTTTTTGAGCATACTCTTCATCAAGAACTCATTGCAATGACCTTCCAGTTCCTTTGTCCTGATACCTGACACCAATATGAGCCTTTTCAGGTCCTACTGACAACAGACAAGAGTCCTCCTCCTTGGTTATTTATGGGACAGCCCTCCCTACATCATGTAGCAAACAAATGAGAAACACTTTCTTTTCACTGATTTTGATGTACAAAGAAGATTTAACTTGTGTACAAGGGCCACACTAGACAAACGAAATTATGTTTACTGATGGCATATTGGATAATCCACAGTAAGACAGCCTCAACAACTTGCATAGTGGAGAAAACCTTCTTGTTCAAAGGTATGTTGCATATGTATAAAGTTTTCATCCAGAAAATGACTACAAATAATCAGTAAACTCAAATCCTATCTTGCTTTTCCCAGCAGTGCAAAGTCTTTAAGGACTTTGTCTATGTTGGAAGCTAATGCACATTAAGACTATCGAACTTTTTTCTTCTCTCTGCTCTTTCAGTGGGGATGTTCTGTTCTAAAATACCAATCCTTTGCATGTCAGGCACAGCAACTGCCAGGAATAACTCCAGTAAGCTCTAACTATTCAAGACCTTTGCCTCTAGCTTGTTTTGTAAAGCAGCAAGAAATGCAGAATTTCATTTATGCTTTGAAGGTTACAATATTAAGCAATAATCACTAAAAGTAAAATGGCAAATTAGACATGATCTACAAAATCATTATCACTAAGAATCATACTGGAGACTCAAATACAAAATCCCTGAAACTTTAAACTCTTTAAACTTTTAAATTTGAAGTAATTATTCATGGCTCTCTACGCCAATGAGAATTTTTCAACATTAAAGAAATCACAGCGACTGAAACAAAAGCTGTCTCTCAAATTCCCAATTACTGCAAAAGAAATTCAGTGTTTGGCCAATACTGTAAACCACTGCCATGCAGACATCTAGGCCTGTTTGCCCAGTTTAGCAAACAGTAAATCCACATTAGCATAGCACTGGGCAAGCTTACTAGGGCTGATGAGAAGGAGGATATGTTTGCCTCAGTAGCACACTGAGCAGCAATATTAATTCATACTAAAGTCTCTAAAGAATAATTCTCATTTCCTGTCAAGGCAGCAGCGTGCCATGTAATGTTCTCAGTTCTATCCTTTGCAATGGTAACTTTTCAAGAGCTACTGCCCAGAAGACTGCTGTACTGAGTACCAATTTGCTGATGTTGGTTCAGATTATCCTGTAACTCTGCTGCAGGTTTGTTTGTATCACTCTAATAAGAATAATAACTTGATACATCAGAAAATCTCATTTGCAGAGGCTAAAAACATTGCTATTGACACGAAGCAAAGACTTATTCCTCTCTGTACTGTCAAGTTTCTCTCATTAAGCATTTCAATTCTGAAGGAAGATGCCTAATTATACAGATTTGTATTTAAAACATCTTGAATCTATTTCTACACCAGCAGAGGTACTCAACACCATTTGGACAGACTTTATATTGAGGCTGAAAAACATGATTCACTCTAAACCATTACAGAGGAACTAAGATAATCTGATTAATCATTACAGATGACAGGCTTGAAAAACATCCCACACTAATGAACAGGAAATGCTCAACTTTAAAGTTAAGTTACAGTAAATAATTTCTGCATAAAGAATTTAAATAATCTTTGAGTAGCTGTGGATACTGTTTACAATATACAACTGGCAGCAATTTTCCACTACACCTGGAAGAATTAGTCTCCAAAGTTCTACATTTCTGGAATCAGTCAGGCTTCAGATCAATGGATCAAACAACCTAATATTCAATCCTTTAGAAGCAGAATCAGCTTTTGTATAGAAATAGCTTTCCTACATTTTCTGCAGTGAAGTTTCTTCTTCTCTCTTCAGACATAAAACATGAATATTCATGTATTTAAGAAGGTACTTAATTCTTTACCAAAATCATTCCTAGACATTCCCAAATGGTAGTGCTGCACTCCATTTCCTCCTTTAAAATCACTTCACTAAAAATTGATCAGGCTTAGTGACAAGGTGTTTCACAAGCTTTGTGTCTTGTTAATACAACATCACATACATTGGCCTGTGCTATTCACAAAACATCCTTCTAAAAACCAGTTCCTGGACTTTCTTACATGCAATATACTTCAGCTCCACATTAAAAGCTGATGCATAGATGCAAGCTCTGAGCAGCCACAACCTGCTCCGGTTTGTGCATCACAAACACTCCCTTCAAAAACAGAATTCTTCACAGAATCTTCTTGCCATTTTTCAAATTTCAATTAACTGAACACATTTTAAAGCAAGAGTCTCATATGACTCATAATTTCATCAGGCTGGTCACACAGGAAATGAGGTTTAAGGAGGAACAAACATCTTACTCCCATTAGAAAGCTGTATTTTATTAGAAGCATGTGGGCAAATAAATAGAGAAGATAAGAACTACCATCAATCTCTGAGATTATACACTTTATTTTTCTCACATTTGAAAAATGTATTTACATATACTTTGCACAAAATAAAAACATACCAAATTAAAGCCATTAACTATTTTAAATGCCTCTATCTAATTAAAAAAGCTCTCAGTTCTTCTTAGTGATCAGATCTTACTAAGAGATAATTATTTTTATTTAAATGGGTAATAAAAATTCTTCTGTTAGAAATGAGTAGTAGAAGGGTCTGAAGGCATACACAGCTTGTTTTGTGGTTTATGTCCAGCCTGAGTTCACCTGTGCTTTGTGAAATCCCACAGCCCAATACAGGATCTCTTGGCCTCTGTTCAAGCACCTAAAGCTGGGTTCCAGGCAGAGGCTGCCAGGCAGCAGCTGCTGCCCTGAGTTTCTCAGCAGTGTATTTTGCTGCAGGAATTCTCTTTATTGGTGTTTGTTTGTACAGGAATGTTTTATTTCCTCTCCAACCTCCCGCAGTTAGTTCAGAGGGCTGTTCTCACTGTCATTTCATTACATGCCTACTGTTGTTCACATTAGGTAAGCGACTATAAAAAAAAAAAAAGCTCACATTTTATATATAACTTGCATGCATTTATATAAAGGCATACACATGTATGTGCTCGTTCAATATACAGTTATCTGCAGGAAAACTGAAGGGGAATTACTGCTTGAAAATCCAAAGGATGAAACGGAATTAAAATAACTAGCACCAAGCTCTAAGTTATAACATATCCTATGTTCTCATCATACTAAAAAGTCTTTCAAACTCAAAAATACCTGTAATTTTATCCCTCAAATCTGCTACGCTCTAAACTGAAGACAAAAACATATCACAGAGAATGTTCAACCAAGCAGAAACCTTTCTAGTGGAGAAAGAAACAGCTTCAAGGTTGAACTGATTTTTAAATAGATAAAAAATACAGGAAATTAGCAAGCAGTTTTAAAACAATTTTTCCTCTAGATTGGATTACTATAACGTGAAGATATAAATATTTAAAGATACACACCAGCTATAAAAAACACATTACAAAGATAGGACTCTAAATTTGTTGTTATTCCAGCTGTCTCTGAGAGAAAAAAAAGTTTTCTCAATATAGCAGAAAACATGCAAATATTTCTATGCATTTTATTAATACCTCAAAAGTCACCATTTTTAAAAACACTTCTTTGCTATGATTAGACTCAAGATATTACAACATTTTTGGAAAGAAGGCCTTAAATTCAAGTTTTATTTTAATAGGTCTAAACTATGCACTCCTCCAAAATACTACTGCAGCTACACTTTCACAATGTCAGTCTAGATGGTTCAAGTTACAGTAACTACAGTGTCTCTTTATTAAAAGCTTGCCTGCATTTGGAAATTAGCAAAAGACCCAATTAAAAAAACAGTGACTGAGACTTTTAGAGAAGAAAAATGAGACAGATTGAAACTCTTAAGCAATGGCAACAACTAAGAAACAAAAAGTGTATAACCTGTTGTTTTAAAATAGGAACAAAAAAAAAAAATAAATTGTGCTCTTCAGAATATTTTACAATTTTCTGGGCATCCTTTTAATTCCTCCCTCACATTCAAATGAGTAAACCAGACATTATGTCTGTCCTGCCAAGGAACACAATAAGATGCTGCTCCACAGTAACAAATACTTTAGTGCAAGTTTTTGTTGCCAACTCCAGTTGCCAGTGAAAAAGTCCTTCCTGTAAATCATCTGATTTGCCTGCAGGAACCTGACAAAATAGTTACCAACACTGGCTGTGAGGCATGTCTGGGACAAATAGACTGGTTACCAAACCCACAATCTCACCTCTTCAGAAACACAACTTGAAGAGTCAAAAACTTTTCACAACTTCTGCTTAGCTTTTGCTACATTACACTTATTTTTTTACCACTATTTATCTCACCAGTTGAGGTACAAAAACCAGAGAGTAGCTTTGCTGTGATTGCCAGAAGCTTTCTCTATAACCAAGAGGTGCTACAGCAGAACTGGCCTGGAAAATTATTTCCCTGCAAACATAGTTTGAGTGCACCAAATCACAAACCACTTTTCCCAATCAGTAGTGTCAGCGCTCCTGAAGTGGAAAGCAGTACTGTTTGGACATTTGGACATCTATTGCTTTTATCTGGCCCATACAAATCTCTGTAAAACTGTCAGTCTTCTCCCCTGTTCTCAAAACTATTTCCACTCCCATTAAAAACAACCTCTGAGTCTTGCCCTCACCAAAAGCACAGAAACATGGCACTGCACATCAACCACCACTGTTTAAAGAGCATCACATGTTAACCTGCTTTGAGAACTTCTTCCAGTTGTCCCAACCAGCAAATTCTTACACTAACAATGACTTTAAGTTACAAAGGCACTGATAACAAAAGGCATAACTCAAACATTTTATGTATATCAATTAATGCAGAAAATTTTCTAGAAGCACATAAGTCAAACTAAACTGAATTTACATTTGTAGCCTGCCTGTATGCTTTTCCTAAAAAAATAAAAAAATAAATGAGAAAATCCACGTTAGTAATTGGTAAAATAATTGGCTACAGAAAGATCATGAACACAAAGGTAAGAAAATACCTAACGATTATTTTTACCTCATTACAAATTATGGCTTCTCATTCATCTGTTTTCAAGCAAGTCCATGATATTTACTCCTGAAAGGTTCTTTATACTGAGAAATATTTCAGTGTAATTGCTGAATTAGAGAGTAATTACAATTTCCACAAAACGACATATATAAAAATTATATTAATGTACAAAATAGGCACAGGATTCATTTGTATGATCAGAACATCAAACTTTATTAAATCTTGTAGAATGTTCCATACTGCAGCCAAGTAATTCAGGCTTTCCTGTTGTAAACTGCACTCCTAAGTGTACAGAAAAACACCTGTTACTCCAGAGTTCAAACAACAAGGTAAAGTATAAAGATAAAAGAGAAGTGACCATACATCCATTACCTATTTTTTCTATTTAATCTCTTTTAGGGCTTTGCTGACCATAACCATCATCTCAAAGAATCTATCTTGTTATTTAAACTGTACTGAAATTTTCATTAGCCATTCTTAAATTACAACATATTTGAGACTCTCAATAATCTAATTCTCCTGATACCCAGACCTGATGCTGTATAAGGAATCCTAGACTTGTCACTAGACTAAAAAGCCAGTTTTCTTCCTCTTTCAGTATATACAGTGATCTGCAGAATAGGATAACCTAATGTTATGTCTCACCCTAGAACAACATCTAGCACCATTCTCCTACTATGCAAAAAACACAAAAGTTATGCAAACCCCCATTTGGCAGGACTGGAAGCCCACATGTCTAATGGAACATGGAGCCACCCCACCACTCAAAATACCAGTTGGATATAACTTTAACCATCCTGTTTGTAGTCAGCACTTTGGTGCTATAGGATCATACCCCTTGTCAGTCCCCCCAATAAAATATGGGATATATGGGCAATACTTCATTGCTATCTAATATAAGTGTGGGTTAGGGAGCACAGACAAAAGATCATTTGGTTCCATGGTTTTGTTTTGTTTCTCCCTTCTTCCCAAAATAGCAGCACAGGTGAATTTTAACTTTGTGGTTACTTACTATACAGAAAAGACATTAAATTAAGAGCCATGATGGATCAATAATTCAAAATAGAAACCATACAGAGAACCCTGATTGCTACAGGCTAACGATGACTGTAATGGTACAGCCTGAGGAATTTCACTTCCCCTTATTACATTTTATGTCGTGAAAAAATACCAACTCACATAAAGTAGCCTTAGAACATTTAATAATTTAAATCTATTTTAATCTCACAAAGCACAATATACAGTAAGATCTCAGTACTTCATGTCCTTGTCACATATGTCAATATTATTATTTTATATAGCAACAGTGAGCGCTTTTGAGCACTGTGAGAGATCTGTGATTTTGGGAATCCTCCCAAAAAAGAGCTTGTTTGGCTTTAGTATGAGAAGAGCAAGGGGCACATGGACACCAGTTCCAGAGAGGATCAGATGTTTGTCCCCTTGGCTAAGATCAAGTGCAATGGGATTATAAAAAATGCATATTGGGTTACCTAAAGTATCAATTTTCACGGCCAGAAATACTACCCTAATAGGTCTAGGAGGAGGAAAAATTGTTCTGATTTTGAACAATCACTTCAGTAGTCAGATTTGCAACCTTTAAATCATTTTTGACAGTGAGCTGGCATTCCCTTGAGAGCATTACATTCTTAACTAATAGCTGAGATTAAATATTCCATTTTCACGAGCTTTTAAATGAAACATACATCATACGAGTTTTGATTACAAACAGAAATGGCAGAGTTTACAACAGTAACAGTCTCCAAATCTTAAAAAAAAAAGCCCAAATCAATACTAATTTATAAATACAATGTTGAAATCACTCAGTTAGCTAAAACTAATTGCTGAAAAGTAGAATTCAAACCAGCCACACTAATCTAATCAGGAAGAGCAGGAAATGTTGATGATCTCTATTAATTAATAGATATTAAACATGGCCATTATCACACACGATTGTCCTTTCTTTCCTTTCGATTGTCAAGTCTCAAAAGCTCAGGATGGTACCAAGAAATAAAAATAATTTTTTAAACAAACACACACGCACAGCATAGCAAAAACCATGCTTGTAACAGAAACGATGCTGTCTGACAGATGTGATGCGTGTGATTTAAGCCTGATTCATGAAACAAGCAGCTACAGTTACTCAAGCTTTCTTGGGGAAAGAGAAGTGAGAAGCAACCCCTTCCCCTCTGGTTGTTTTCTTTTTTTTCCATTAACTGGAACCTCAGGAAACTACACCTTTCAAACAATTTATTTGAACAAAATTCCTACAAAGCAGTTTTGTCTATGAAGAGTTGTACATTTCCAGCTTGCATAGAGGGTGAGCCTTTTTGAACCCCAGCTGAAGCAGCTAGGGATACACTCAGTTTGTTCTTTCTTCACAATAGATTACAACAGCAGACAGAATACAATACATACTTTATAAATCTAAACTGAATCTGTGACTCAAGAGGCTGGTGTGGCATGAACAGAGAACAATCTTCCCAAAAAAAGCCCATTTGCTGTTTGAACATCATCTTACACACAGCAACTCACAATCTGAAAGAATTTGTAAAAGTAAGAAGGTAAATGAAGCTGGATGAAACAGAAGAAAAAAAATACCCACATTTGAATGCCACTGTCACAACAAAGATGTACAACAGCCCTATCTTCAGTTCACTTTTGGGCAAAATTAACTCACAGAACTGTTGCTGGGTCTCCAGTTACAGAGTCCAGCCCATGCACAAGGGAAGGGAGGATGGAAGGAATCTCAACTATTAGAATACAAACTGCAAAATAATTAGTTGCTCTTGAGAGGGGGAAATGACTCTGCAGAGGCGCTGGAGGGAATGACTCTGGAATTCAAGTAACTGTACTGAAATACTTGGATAGCAAAGTGGAAAAAAATCCAGTGTATACACTGGTCTGATACAATCCACAATGGTCAAAACAGTTTATCCTGATCCTTCTCTTTTTCAGAAAGATAAAAAACTACTTCATTTTCTTCCCTTTCTCCCTCTTTCTGTCCACACCAATTTGTAACACATAACTCAGGGAGCAACCCTGGATCTAGGCTTATGTAGATGTATTACCTCCAGCCAAGGACATCTTGAACAAAAAACCCAAGGAAAGGAACAAAATGCACACAGACACACAGAAAAAAGTACTAGGCAGTCTACTTCATTTCTACCAGACAATGGGAGAATTTACATGCTCATTTAGTGCCAACAACCTGCACTCATAGGATGAATGTAAATCTAATATGAAATAACTGCAGTAGGACTAGGATGGCCATGATAATAAACAGTGGCCATGTGTGATAAGCATCTCCCTACGCTGAAGAAGGTGGCTGTGAGAAAATGGCATATTTGTCCTATTTGGACTCCAACCACACCTTGGGTGTTACTAGGCTAACACCTAGTGCACTCATGTTCCATTAAAGGGAGATGTATCCACAGAAAGGAATAAAATAAAAAAGGAATTAATATATAAAAGTAAAAGCCTCTAGATTTTAACTATTCTATCTACAATATAAGTACCTGCCAATCTGAAGTAATTCTATTCAAAGACAGCAAAAAATTATGAACTTTTCCTATTTAAGCACATCAGTTGACTTCTCATCTTTCTACTTACTTGCAAGTATTTGACAAAACTTAAGAACAAAACCCAATAGCAAACCACTCCCACATACATACTGGAAATATAACAGAGGCTTTGGCAATACATAATAAAAAAAAGGCAGAAATATAGTAAACCTAACTTTGTTTACAAGCTCTATAGCTATGAATGCTAAACCTGACTTTAACAGATGAATGAATACAAAGTAACAACACGAACTAATTATCTTCTAAAAATAAAAATGGCAAGGTGACCAGCATATAGATGCAGACATGAGAAGGATACAAAACTAATGCTCTCATAACTAAAAAGAATATTAAGTCTTTTGGTATAATTCATCAAACAATCTTGCTTAAGGACATACAAAACTCCTGAAAGAGTAAAAAACGTCCAACCTTATCAAACAAAGTTTCAGATTTGATAGAAAATTTCTTTATATAGCGTACTACTCAAGCTCTTCAAGAGGGCTCCCTTACACTTGGACTTCTCAGCTGGCATTTCTCAGCTGTAAATTCTGCAGAATGCTTTTAAATGACAAAAGGGACATACCAAACTAAATATTTGCTTTTGGTTTACATCTCTCCAGAAGAAAGTGGAAACAATCATCATGGTCTTAAATGGGCCCCAAGGTAGCAACTACATCTTAGCCTTTGCCTTTTAGCATCACTCTTGTTCTGAGGCATTTGGAGGAGAGACAGCTATATACATTCCTGTAGCATGAGTCCTAAATACTTTGTGTTAGTTTGCTGTAATAATCAAAGCAATTTCTAATCCATGTAAAGAGTTTATGCTCTATTATCTTTCATAGTGTCAAACACACATATTAGAATTTTAATAGAAATACAGTAATTGCATGCTGTTCAAATCTTGAATTTCACCCAATGGAACAAACTTAGTACCATTTCAGTAAAATTTTTATGTCTGCAGTGCCTGAGTTTGCAGCACTGCAAAATAAAAACACAGTTTCTCATTCTTACTAATATAATCATTAGGCTTCCCTTTGTAAAATTCACTATTAAATGTACCTACTGAAACCCCAGACTATGTTCTTATAATTTTATAATGTATACTATAGGCTATATTCAATTTAAAAACAATTCAAGTCTACATCCATCACACTCAACCAGTCTAGCTTTCTATAAATTAGTTTGATGCAACTGCATAAACAAACTTTGCAGTTACCCAAGCACTGCAGAACTAGCATTTGCAGGGAATATAAAATTAGGTATTCACTATTCTCACAAATCTGCAAAGCTATACACCTCATTTCCATTATTAAGTGTATGTATAGGCTTTACTTAGCCTAGAGTATAAAATATACAGCTCAAGAACTAGCAACGTTTTAAAGAGATTAGTATAGCAGAAAGATACAACTAACAAAACTAAAATATATTCAAAGATAATGATATTTTGATTTTACCTGAAAATTAACATCTTCTTTCTTAAATATTAGTGCTCGAACTTCATCAGGATCTCCATTAAATATAGCTTGAACCAATGGTGGCTAAAATGAAGAAAAAACACATCTTAAAATAAACTCCATTTTAGGTTTTAGTGATACATATACAGTTTTTTTTATACATAACAGAAACATAAGGTAATGACAAAAAATGCCGTTCCAGGCAAGAAAACAGCACCAGTATTTAGAATCAAAGAAACTGCAAGTTTTAGAAACCTCAAACACATGGACATCCTCTAAGTCAATTACATATATACGTGAAAGAAAATAAAAAAGGAGATGAGAAGGACAAGCTTATAACAGCTGAAAAGAGAATGGCTCAGAATAAAATTAGGGCTGTCACTACATGCTGCAAATTCTATACAGTATAAGCAAACAATCCTCTTTTACATTAGCAAGTGACTCAAGTTACTGAAAGTCTTTCACCTGTTTAGACAGAGTGGGAAAGTAAAGTGCATCAGATAAGTATGGTAACAAATTCACACTCACACACATCTATTACTAAATATAGCAGGATTTCTTAGTAAGTAAGAAAAGCTGCTGAGGTATGCTAGCAAGATTTAAATCAGTCACTTGGCATAATAAAATAATTTAAAGCAATGAAAGCACAGTCCCCAGTGTTGATCATTTTCAGAAAGTGCTAACTTGAATCTAACAGTTATACCAGGATTGTGACTTATGTTAATTTTTATTTGAGCTTAGAATTGCTCCTGTTCGATATAACTATATACTCTATCAGTTCTCAAAATAAACACAGCATATTATTATAATACAATGATCACATCAGCTTCTAAAAAGTGGTACTGCATAAATGTACTACTGAAGAGTGAGAAGTGGAGCAGGGAAAACCCATTTACTTCAAATACATTTCCCAAAGCCCTTTAAAACCCCCTGCTATTACACAAGAATCAAGACCTCTTCTTGCTGCACCATAAATAAAGTTACACAAAATAGACTGGACCCTTGCAAGCATAAATTTTACCACTAAGTTTCAGCTTTTTCCATCTTTATTACATGCAGATTTTATCACTTTGTCTTATTTCAATGTTGTACATATTAATCCTAATTTTAGGAATATAGCTATTGGTATTTGAGACAGCGCTATAAGCAGGAAACAGGCCAACAAACAGCATGCCTTACCAGCACATTTCCAGAGGGTGATGGATGTACAGATACATTTTCCTGAGGTAAATTGGAAATAAATGTGGGAGAATCATCTTCCTCCTCCTCCAAAACAACAATACAGACTCGACTCATTCGATCCGTTTAAGGAAGCAAAAGCAAACAAGAAAATGCCAGCAATGGTATTTCTGGAAGCAGACTGCAGGTATCGCAATAGTGACCATAGAGGAAATACTGTCACCTGTTTCACATGCCCTCACGAACTTGTAAGTGCTACTGCTGGTGCCTTAGCATTTAGAAAGGGACATTGCAATCCCCCCTCACACTTCATTTTCCACACTTAAACACCATGAGATGTTCAAGACGCTGCTGAAAAAAAGTTGTTCTTTATAAAATAGAAAGTCCCTAAGCATCGAAACCACAAAAGCAAAACTGTGGAACAGCTGATAAAAATATCCCAAGATCCAATTCCATTCGAACAGCACTCACTGTCGCACACAGCTGTCCTTTCAGGAGCAAATTTGTTAATGTCACAACTTCCACAGCGTCCTTCTACCCCCACAGTGAAGTCATTGTTGCAGAAGACGACTCCGTCCTGCAGAGGACGGAACAAGGAACAATTGCCCCGGGAGAGACGGCCGCAGCTATTCCCGCTCCTGCAAGGTCAGTTTCAATCAGCCCTCACGGCTTTCTGGGCACTGAAAATAAACGCGCCTCCCGATCATCCTGCCATTCTACAGCTTCCTTTCTCAATGTCAAAAACAGTGCAGACACAAAAACACATCTCGGTTCGGCAGTTGTTCAGGACGTGCTCAGAGGAAAAGAACTCTTTCCCATGCAAGAAAAGAGCTGCAACGTGCAGCAAGGCTGCAGCACATTTACATGCGATGAGTCAGACCACAGGGACAATGAACTCCTTGAAGAATCTTGCCGACTGAATCCAGCAAAAGCAAAGCAGCCGGTGTTACTCCGTCAGGGACACGAGCAATGCGGAGCGTTCCTTTTTCCTTCTCCAGGCAGTAGCTGTGGCTTCTCCATCAGGAATGCGTAAGGCAGAAACACTGTTGAAGAGGAATGCTTCAGCAAAACAAGCTAGCTACTGCACACAAAAGCTCAAATTACTGCCTTAGACGATTTCTGCAAAAGCAGTTCATCATTCAAGTGTTTCTTTTGATCACCATGTGAATGCAGTTCCCATGATAGTCTTCATTCAGATTGAGAGGGAGGAAAAAAAAAGGGGGGGGGGGGGGAAATCAGACTCTGTACATCTTCTCTGAGCCAACTTCTTTATCCGAACATCTGTCACTGCGCCAACCTGGTTCTCCGGTTCTCCTCTTCAGCTAGAGCTTCTGCTTATCAGGTTTTTTCCTTGACAAGCGCATTACACAATCAGCAGATCGCCTCGTAAAGCTCCAAGAGCAGCGGGGCTGTCCGGGGCGGCAGGAGCGGCGCACCAAGCGCTGCCCGAGCAGCAGCCACTGCAGCCTGCCAGGCTGAAATGCCTCGTAATGCTCACATGTCACACTTACCAGAGCACCAGCCACCGCTCCCAGGGCAACTTCCTCTGGCACCAAAAAAAACCCGCCTTTTGCTTTTTTTGGGGGCAGTCTTTGCAGGCTGCGCCAGTTCGGTGACTAACGCAGCTGAAAACGTAAAAATTCTATAACTGAAGAAAGAACGACTGTTTAATATTTTCCACGAAAAGCCGCAAAGAAATGTGGTGTACTGGCTCTGCTGACTAACTACACTTTAGGCAGTAAACAATTCCAGCACTTTTAACTGCTTTCATATGGCACTGGTCAGAGCAGCAAAACAGTCCTCACTTAACTCATTGAGGACAACAAATGCCCCACATAAATCCTCTGAAAATTAAAAGTAAAATATTAAAGCAATAGGCTGACTGTTAAAAAGCCAGCTATTAATGACCAAACCCGTGGGTTTTTTGCAATTAGTACAGACAAACACAACCTCAACTTGAAAAAAAAATCAAGTATAATTAAAATATATTATTATTAAAATATACCATAATAATCAAGTATAATCTGAAGCCCTACAACTTGCTGAATAAATACTTCAGCTTGAATCTGCCTAAATGGTGCTGGCTCGTGGGTGTATTATGTAAATGGCTTCTGTCAAAAGTTGCTGGATAAGCTTCAGTGTTACAGGAACAGAGGGAGGGTTTTTGCTCCTGCTGTGCAGCAGGAAGGCAATTCTGATGTCCTTCAGTGGCAGCAAAGAGCAGAATTTGTCAATGGTGAGCAAGTTTATAGCTCTTCAATAAAGTATTTGCACTCAGGTTTCACACAGGAATCCAGGCAGAGAGAGAGACAGGTTTAAATGGTGTGTAAATGGTTTGGCTATAAATAGACATACTGAATTCCCACCTTTGGGGGCCACAGGCAGGAAAAGCTTACATGAGTTCTTTTGCAAAAATGTCTATAGTAGCTTCATTGCAACATAATAAATTGCTTAAACATCTCCCTTTCCCCCTGAAACTTTATGCAGGTGAAAGTTTTCTAAGTGCAAAAGAGTACCTTGTCCAAGGGCTCTCTGACCTCAAGAGTCCTGGCCTGGCAGAATATAGCACCAGATTCTGATTCATCATGAAATTTTACATTAAAATTTCTCAAGACTAACAAATACCTTTATAAATATATTCTTTACATTTTTTGGTCTTAATTACAAAAAAAAAGCAATGATTAGTAAACCACACTGCTTTGTTCTAGCATTTCAGCCATTTATTAAAAAGCAACAACACAGATTCACATGAGTACATATGACAACTCTTGTTCTTCTTGGCCACAGCAAAACTAGTTCTAATATATTGTGGACATCCTCAAAGCTCAACCATTGCAACACCCTACTATCTGCTACAGAACACATCAACCACAACATAGAAAATAGCTTGCTTTCTATTTGTGAAAAATGCCCTAAGCAACAGACACTGTAGCTTGTTTGCATAACAGAATATGCATTTAAAAAAAAAAAAAAAAATCAGGTTTTATGTGTAAAAGCAAAATACTGGAAAAATCCATACTCAAGCTTCATATGATATACACGCACGCTTGCTAGATAATGGTTTTGCAGCTAAGCCCATATGTTCAGTGTAAATGAACACTTTTCAAGAGTTAGTACATTTGTACAGTAAGCAAATGCCAAGGGTTCCATATGCTTTGTTTGGAATTACCAACTAGACACATTGCTAGATAGAGATAACACCTAATTTAGTTCAAATTATCTGAACTTGGTCCATTTTTTTACCTTTGTAATTAATACTTCAAAGTCAGCTAGAAATTCAATAGTTACCTTAAAAAGTACGCTTTCACACTCAGTTATTTGTGAAAATTCAGAACATTTTAATATACTCTGATAATTATTCTAGTGATCTTAGATATAATTATAATACAATTAATATAAACTGTTTCCAAAAGCAAGTTAACATATATCTCCCCCAAACTGTGCATTTTTGAATTGTGATATTACTACAGAGAGTTAAAAGCCCGTATGTCACAGTTTGCATTAGAAAGAGAACCAACACAACTGAGTCAATATTATATTGATTTCTATAGCAATCCAAACCATGTAAGTAAGCAAAAACACCCTACTCACTATAGGACTGTTTGTGTGTAATTGCTTCCATAACCAAAAGAAAATCCAGTTCTGGATATTTAATTTTCGCTCACAATTAACCAGCATTTCCCCCTTACATCCCCTTCAACCAGAAGCCGTGCCTTCACCTCAATGCAAATAGCATCTCTAATCACCTCTTCTTTCAGCTTCAGAAAACCATCCAAAGTATCTTCTGGTGTACAAAATGCAGGTTCTAATGTTACCTACATGGTCTCAAAGAACCAAAAGCTGTTTAGAATTCTACTGTAAGAAACCAAACTAAGGTTTCAATTTTTCAGCAGCTTATGTAGACTAACAACTTTCTGTGTAGAAGAGTTAATAGTAATAGAGAATGAAAGCAGAGGAAATTCAAGATGATTAATTTAAGCTTCTGTTCCTGAGACTAATTTAGGAATCATAACAGAACTTTGCGAAGGTATAAAGAACATTGCATCGCAGTTTGTATTAATTAAACTTAAAATAACTGAAGACAGCAGGTCATCACCATCCATCTTCTCCAAATGTCATCTATTTCCAATAAGAAAGCTTATTAAATGAGATGTAGGAAAGAAGGCTCAAAAATGGCCTAACATTTAAAAAGAATGCCATGTCTACAGGGGTTTGAGTGGTGATCTGATGACCTCCACAAGATCTGTTAGCAAAGTAAGATCTCCACACTTAATTCTCAAAAAGAAGTGCAATGATGATATGCATTTTTATGAAAGTAAAGGCTTTTTTTGTTGACGTGATAGCTGTAAGAAAAAAAGGCGTTGTAATTTTCAAACTACACTTGTCTTTAAGTAAATCAAGTTTCAGGAGTCTTTAATGGGTGCGTATAAAGAGAATATTTTTTTTATAACCTGCAGGTTAACAAGAGTCTGTAATGGATGCATATAAAGAGAATATTTTTTTATAACCTGCAGGTTAAAACACAGATGTCTGCCATCTTGACTAGACAGAAAAAACCATGAACTCACCTAAAAATAGCAACCTTTTCTATAGATCTGCCCTCTTCTCTAGGAACAGCAGAGCACAAGACTGTAGCAGCACTGCTGATGACACCAAAAACCAAAGTACATTCAGTATCAAAGAATCTACTCAAATAAAGATTTCTCTCCTGTCAAGCAGCATTTACTAAGTTTTTTTCTGGGCTGAGGTTAATCCAAATGGTTTCAGGTAATATTTTATATGATTAAAAGGATCTAGGAAAGGAAGAAAATTGTTCTCTCAGGTTCCAGTAAAAATGAAAAAAACTTAGAACCAAGTCATATATTAACTCTGCAAGGCAAATACCTAATCTGTGTATTTCTTCAGAAGAGAATGATTGCTTTTAACAGCGACAGCTCTAAGTAAAGAGGCATGCCCCTGTATCAGTATAAGCTGATTTTATTACATACAGACAGAAATGAGTGTTCAGCATCACCATGAATATAATTTACAATACTTCTAGAATACTTCTCATGAGTCACTCATCTGAACTCCTCTGCTGTTTCCTCCCCACTCCTGAGGGAATGAGGTGGAGTCAGGAAAGAGAACAGTCTAAAGGAAGAAATTAGTACCTTTTTTCCCAGTTTTGCTCTGTTTATTCCAGAGCATCTGCAGAATGGTTTTAACCCCTGTACTCCACAGTTCTGCTTCTAAGGACAAGCAAAATAGCTCTGCTTGCACCTCATGATACCATAGGCAATTCCTACTTTTTCTCATGCAATTATACAGGCTCTGGTAAGCTGAAGAACTATTTCACATAGTCACATATTATCTTTGAACACTAGGCAATTCGTAAAATCCAGTATCTGAAAAGCCATTTCAGCTGAAACTGAAACACAAATACAGAGAAAAAAAGCAATCCAGCATTCATTCTAACTTTTCTCAATTGGAGCCCCATAAGACAATTTCTAATAAAAAATGTATGTGATTCAGACATAAACTTCAGTTGTATACTTAAAGAGCCTGTAACATGTTAAAAATATAATCTGATCAAAGAGCAATAAAGCACCTTGAAAGTGTTAGAAGTCTAATAAGCAATTTTCTGTTTAAGAATTCTCTTTTATATGTCTGAACAATACACCAAGACAAACTCTTAGCTGAAGGACCATACAGCCATCATAGTACAAGGTAAGTAGATACCTGAAAAAAATTATCTCTGACGTCCAAAACATGGAGTCTAGCAATCAAGCTGCGCACAGAACAAAACCCAGAAAAGCAAATACAATTCCTATTTCTCTTAAAGTGAAAATATGAGGGTCCTGCATCTTCCAATATGTTTTCTAGCTAGAATATTACCCAGCACACCTTCCTTTTAGGCTAGATTTAAATTCACTGACAGGAGGAGGCACTTTCCTCCTGTGCACTTTCAGTGTACAATCCTGTAATCAAAACCAACAACTCATTCTTACATTAACACACAGTACATAAAAGAAGTCCTACAATCTGTCTAAATTCATAGTGTCAAGGTACTTTTTAGAAAATGTGTATGCTCAGATTTATCAGCTGCACCCAACAGCATCCACCTCTGTCTTTTGAGAAACAAAAGGCAGCTATTACATCCAACAGCTTTTCTAAGTAACAACCACACAAGTCTGACGGTGGTATTGTCAGTCTTGTAAAATTGACTAGAAGTCAAAACAACTCCTGTTTCAGGGAAGAGAGACCACAAAAAGGTGCACCTATCCATATACATTGTTATGAATAGTTAAGGTAAGTTTGCAACCATGAAGAAAAAGATCTTGACAAACTACTTTAGCTACTGTGGTGTGGATTTTGGACAGAAGACAGGTTGCTTTTTAAGCAATTTTTCTTTTTGGGAGAAGGTGAGAGAAGATGACTTCTGTTGGAAAATGGAGAAGATATTATCTTAAAATACCAGCTTAGTCAAAGAGAGAAGCAGGCAAAACACTTCAGCATTTGTTAAACCCACACAGACACAAAATTATTAGCTGTACACTTAAGGTTTTTGCAACCATGACAGCTTATAAAAAAGTTTTCATAATAAAGCAAGGCCCACAGGTTTGTTAAAAGTATTTCCACCTGTTGGCAGAGCAAAGGCAGAAAAGACACTGATAAGAGCAATTCTTCTGGGCCTCCTTAGCTCCTTCTAGCTCAGATTGCGTCCACGGCCAATTTTGGGTTTTGGCACTGAAAAATGGCATCAATTACAATAACCACCACAGTGTCCTTCCAGGAATAATTACTGAGGGCAGCAATTTCAGCTGTGCACACGAGCACAGCTAAAAGCAGAGCTGATGAAAACAAAACAAAAATCAAAGGCTCAGTCTCAGCAGTCCCCGTTTGCTCTTTCACATGTCAACCACCTTCTCCCAGCACACCCAGCCCGTTGCTGGGAGGTGAGGCTGGACAGGAACGCCAACAAGAGCAGAGCAAAAATAACAACCCAGACACCCTGGAAGACCAACCCACTGTCACAGCTGGCACTGACAGCCTGATGCTTCAGGGAACAATGCTATTACATTTTCCCAAGGAGAAGAAACAGGTAGCTTGGCTGGAGCAAATGAACGACTGCAGAATTCCTAATTATAGTTTTATGTCATCTATCACCTTGCTTTGAAAGTGTTTATACCAATACTGTACACACTTCTATAAATTAACTAAAATATGATCCTACTAAATTATATTAGGGTAGCTGGTGAAACAACTAAGATAATTCCCTTTGGGCCTGTGGGCACACACATACACTGAGAAGAATTAGCACATCTCCTTTGATCTACTTTTCTACTGATCTATAGTCACGCTCACGATGAACAGAGGAAGTGCTGATTTTACATGTTTCCTCTTTGAAAATTTCTTCCTGCAATACTGTTCCTGCAGAGAAAAAAAAAAGAATCAAAAGAATCAAACTCATTATTCATTACAGAAAAACTAGCCCACATTGCAGAAGGTCAACATAACATTGCCTTATTTTTCACTATGCAATAGATTTGCTCTTCCCTCTTCAGTAGGAATTAAAGCGTTTGTGAATAGCATGTGGGATTCAAGGACAGACACTATAACACACAAGAGCACCACAAGCCCCTCAGAGGCTGCATCCTTGAATACCAGAAATTCCTTGGGATTTTCTAATGTATGGCATAACAGGCTTCTTCTGTCTCTGATGCACTGAAACCAATTCTCTATGTTTGTATCCCAAGGAAAAGAAGCAATTCGCACCTGGCAGCTGATTACTCAAAAAAAAAAAACATGGGAAAAGAACAAGTCCCAGTTTCCCTGTATTTGTATGCTTTTCTGGTTGAACAAACTGCTGTTTCTCCAGCAGATGATTAGGAACACATTACAATCTGTCCGTAGGGCTTAGCTTTCCCAGAGAGGCTCATTTAGCTGGGTGGGATGTAAACCAATAACCTTTATTCTTTGCTCTTTTTCTAACCTCGGTTCTTTAGCTGGAAGGTTGGAAACCCTCATAAAGGAAAGGCAGCACAATGCAAAACACCCAGATTCAGCACTGGACAGTGCTGGTGTTGAGACGAAAATGAGGAGGTTGCCACTGGAGACATGAAATCTGGCATAAAGTTTATCATTTCCTCATTAAAACTGCAGGGCTGCCATGCTTCTGAAGAAGAAAATGGTAGTCAGATTTCCAGAACTGAGAATTGCTCTGCTGCCTATGGTGAGTAACCACTCTGATTCAATCCCAATCTCCACTATATTAATGACAGATAAAACATTTCATTGTAGCATGTTTGATGAGCTTGGGATGACAGACAAACCAGTTAGTCCTTTCCAAGTCACATCAAGGTTATCCTTCTAATACCATTCTTTAACACAAATGCACCCATTCTTTTCCTTTTCCTCTTTTCCCTGTAAAATTCACTAGCTAACTAATTTGTTTCAGCACCCTTTCAGTTAACACTGGAGTATGCATCATTTTTGATACTCTAAGTTATGTAGAAAGAACAAAGAAACCTGAAATTGGCTAAGAACATATGAAACTACAGAGGAGATGTGGGTTCATAAAAAAATACCTCAGTTCTGGAAGATAGGAACAGTAGCAGGCAGCCATATAAAAATGTAACTCAAATTCTAGCATTCTACAAGACATTCTACACACTTGAAAAGCGATTCTCATGACTGAATTTTTATCCTATACCACTTAACACATTTTAGACAGAAAAGTCAAGTCAGTTATGCCAGTCAGAAGAGGACTTTCAAAGTTTTATGTCACCAACCACATCAATCCTTGTGGGTAAGTTGCCATCGTTACAAAATGTTTGCTTTTATACATTTGTCAGAAGTTCCTATGGAATTCCCATATGACCAAAATCAGCAGTGGTTGGGAGTGCTCCACCAACATTTAGGAACTTGAGTCAGAAACACATACCACTTCCACTCAGACTATTATCTGGGAAACACTAAAAAAAAATGATTCATACAATTTTGAGCCATGGAAGGGAGGAAACAAACATCATATTCAACTATTTAAATCCTTCGCTGATGACTCACATCAGTTTAGAACATTTCCAGAAACAGTTGCTTTTCTCAAGTAACAAACAGCAGTTGCCTATTAAAAAAAATAAACAACAGTGATAGACCTGCTTTCAGCAGAACCATTCAACTATCAAAGAATTAGTAAAAAGGAAAGAGTTGGGATTTTTTTTTGCCCCCTCACGTCCTCCCAAAGCACAAAACCCAAGAAGCTCAGTAGATGTATCGCTGCTAGCCAAGGTCAGAAAACTCACTGACTTCTAGCTGCTAATTATGCTTATTTAAGTTTGACTTTAGCAGTATTTGCAAGAATCACCTTTGACATGCTGCTACAGCAGTCCATTACCTGCCTAATTTCAGCAATATCTGCAGAATTTTATCTTAGTCCATGTTTTGCTTGGACTCACATTTGTGTTATTTTAGCAGCAAATACTAACAAAATGTAAATCCAGTCACATAAGCAAGAAGTTATAACCAATTAAGAGTGAGAAGTAATGAACATCCTGTGAAAAACTAAAAACCAGAGCAGAGCAATGCATCCAAAGAAGTGTTAAACAGCACTCACTGGCTTCCTAGTGGTTAAACGACCAAAAGGGGAAATAACACAGTTTGGACTGAGGAACAAAGATACAACCTAAATAGGAGCAACTATACAGTACAGGCTGCTTTACCTCTACTAGAAGGGCAGCATCAGGAAGAGAACACTTCCAAATCTGACCATCTTAGGGAAGGAAAGTCCACTCAGCTTCAAATGTATGTCTGCTATTCACTCAGACTGATAAGTAAAATAACTAAAATGTATTATCTAGAGGAAACTATTTAGAATGACAGAGTGATAGCAGCATGTATTTTCAAAAAGGACCACACAATTTCTGCTATTCAAAACAAAGCTCTGATTTTGTCAAGAAGAAAAGGACTACAAAATCTGCTCCTTCAAAGTATCTATTCAATACTTTAGCCATTACTGAAACTCTCCTAGTAGAAAGTTGGGGAAGTCTGTAATACTGAGTGGAGGAAGAAGCTGAATTTTTTCATAGCTCTAAAAGAAAACAGAAAAACTGTGGCCTTTAAAAGTTTCTGCTCAGATTTTCCAACCCATTAGTCACGTGATGGTACAATCTGCCTACCCCCCTCCCTGTTCCCCCCAGGGATGAGTGTTGTTGCAGGGACAGAGGAGGCAAAAAGAGGGGCACACTTTAATGGTGAGGGCTTTTTTCCCAGGATGAAGTTTGCGAGAGAAAGGTCCTGAATACATTAATTTTCTTATGAAGATTTAAGTTTTCTTTTAAAGAAAACTTTTTAAAAATAATTTCTCTCTTGCAGAAGAGTTACAAGAGTGAGAACAAACTTTTAAATAAATATTTAATTATTATAATACTAAAAATGCATATAGTATTTCTACTAGTGCAGTACTTTTAATTAAGTTTTGGGTAGATAGGAATAGACTTCTGTGACCACAGAAGCCACAGTTCAGCTGGCTTGCTCACATGTGAAGTTTTGGTTTCCATACATACCAGGAACTCAAAATCCTGTACGTAAGTGAGCAAAATGATTCCCAGTTGCTATGGATACCATTTTTTTTTCTCTCTTCAGTATGTAAACAGTCAGTGGCACCGTACACAAATTATTTTGATTATCTTTAAAACAGCGTGCGTCAATAGCTGCCTCAAGCATCAGGATTTGCTGCTTGGGGAAAGCCAGACTTCCTAGAAGTTTTCAGGAACCCCTTACACCTCCCTCATGTCCAAGAAAAAACTCCTTCCTGGCAACTGAAAACACTCTATAAAACACAGCTGGATAAAATCCACATATTCCACGCACACACACACGTACAGGCACTACTACAGGACAAGAGAGCTCATCTAAAACTTCTGCAGCTGCCAAAATAGATGTGGCTTTTCCCAAACTGAGCAAGGAGAAACACAGCTGCAGACAAAAAGTCTTCCCTGCCTTCTTCAAACCTTCCAAGGAGTCCTCCCCACAATGCCCACAAGGGAAGCAGCTCTCAGGAGGGTTCTTACACATCACTACAGGATAAGAGCATGTACACAACCATCACTCCTTAGTTACTTTTCCTATCAAATTTTAAATTCTGTATTTACAAGATTAAAAAGCACTTTGATTAAAAGTCTATTACTAAATGAAATTTCATAAAATACAACAGAGTATTACTTTAGAATGCGAATTAAATTCTTACCACCCTAGAAATCTGTTATTTGTAGGCTGTTTTTTGTTGTTTTTTTTTTTAAGTGACATTTGTAAAAGTGTATTAGTCTGATTTTAACTGCTGGTCACCAGACAGACTCTTCACTCCTCCCTTCCCCACATGATCCTTGCACATTCACATCCCTTTCCTGAGCCAGCACAGGCAACTTGTATGACCCAACTGCCACTATTTACTTTTTTTTTGCTGTGAACTGTGATCCAGCTCACCACGGGCCAGCAGCTGCCACAGAGCAGTGGGAGAGTCCAAACTACTCAGTGCAACAGACAGTGATGAGATGGCTTTGCAAACCCACACACCCATGAGCTCCCCTCATCAACCATATATCAAAACTATTCCATTCCTTGTATTTTTCTTAAAATATCTCAAAACAGTTTTCATGACACCTGAACTTTTCCAAACTTGGACACTATTACAACCAAGTATATCACTCCTTAAGTTCTTTCCAGTTACACAAAACCATAGCTATGTAGAGAATTCTAAGTTTCTCCTCCCATGATTTAATATGTAAATTGTTCCTAGTAAATTTTCTTTAAAAACAAAAAGCATTTCACAACATAGAAATTTCACAGATTGTGTTAATCAAACTGTCCCTACAGTACTAACAGTATTTATAAAGCATATGGCTTTATAAAAAAAATCCTAGAGAACTTTAGGGCCCAGACTTCAAGAAAAGCAGATGAAACCAATTATGTATCCAGAATCCACAAAATTTATGTATTAAATACAAGCACAACAAGGTAGTTACAACTTCTACACAATTATCCATACATGATCTAAAACTTGTGGGTTTGGGGAGGATTTAGTATTTTTTCAATCAGGATTATTTTGGGCTTCATGCCTTCCAAAATCTTCCTTACAGTGGCTTCAATCAGTTATTTATTCAATTAAGACGACACCTAGAGGAGAACTTGTAAAGTAAATTTTGGCATTCCCAAGAGCCAGGAAATCGCATTATAAAGAAATGTTATCATACAGAATCAGAAAGATGGTGTCAAAACACAATATATAGTACACAAGACACATGAGCTGCATATTACTTATTCAAAATTTTAAGAAAATTAACTTCTATACACTCCTGGCCCTAAAATTCCTTTAGGATTAGGCATCTTAGAACCTACACATAACCAAATCTCACTCAGCAAATAAGTGGTATAAAGAGGGAGAGTATTTGGTCAAGTTTTGTGGCAAAAACGAGGTCACAAGGCATCTTGTATGCAATTGTTTTCTACTTCTTCTTGGCAAGACAACTTTTATTTTATAATAGCATTATGAAAAACAAATGCCAGATTTCTAAAAAATATAAATATGATAGGAAGATTTCAATATTTAGCAACAAGAAGTCAGTAATATGGTTAGGAATAGTCCTATTTGTTTGGATCTTGCATACCAAGCTGTGGAGTTTCTTCCCCAGAAAACACCTCATGCAACCAGCATCCTCATAATGCAGTGAAGAGAAACATCAATGAAGTCATGGACTGGTTTGCAAACTAAACTAGAGTCCAGAAATACATCATCTTGGTTGAAAAATACCACATAACTATGAAAATGTAACCTTTAAGTCAGGCAGATATAAATTTTACAGCCTTGGCTCAACTGTCGTAACCTTCTCCCCTAGAGATTATTTCAGTCCCTAGGAAAAGGCATCTAACTATTTTTTCAGAAGTGTTGATCATCCAAGTTTCTTTTTGGATGTACACTGACACCTCATGGCCATTTAAAAATACTTAAGGTCTACACTCTCTCAGTTCTATTTTTCTCTCTTTTTTAAAAACTCTAATTAATTTCTATTTCTTTTAATGAAATGCCCCCTTTATAAATGTCAATCTTTAGTTGACACTATGTGGTCTATTGTTCCTTTTCTTTTAGTAAGAAACTACTCAGCATTAATTTTTGATGAGCAGTGAGGAACTCTGCCCCCCACAAACACTGAATCATGGAAGACAGAAGGACAAGGCACCTCTTCTCTCCAGCTTCAGACCCTCCAAACTGCAGAGAAGTAACCACAGCTACTCTAACTCTTCACAGAACAGAGAGACCAAGAAGATAAATAGGACTAGTGCCATATGAAGAGAATGAGACTGGAAATGTTCCTCCCCAAATGACAGAAATAGCCTCTGGGTAAATTTCTGGCACTACGCAAAAGCCTTTTACTCTTTGAAGTACATGGAAACCTTCAAAGTCACACACATGGTTACCTAAGAATATTAATAAAATTCACTACTTCCTGCAGATTCTCATACTGGAAGTAGAAGTCTGTTACTTTTCACTCTTTCCAACAGGGTGACATGTATGAAAAAAACCCCAAACCTCTGCCATCTTTCTTCTTGATTGAGAACTCTGTGGCATATCTCTATAAATAGTCAAGTCACACACTACATATCTCAAGACTGATAATCTGACAAACTACTCCTTGCTAAGTAAAATTATAAAGTCTCCAATTGCAAAAAATAAAGAGTAATATATATGTAATAGGTCTGTAATGTTATTTGCTAGGGGTATTACCAACTCTTTAAAAATACTGTAGAGCTGATTGAATTAACATTATCCAAGAAATGTTAATATCCATGGAAAAAAAAAGACATTCTTTTGAAATATTTATCTTTACCTAAATATGCAAGACAAAGCCATTTAGAGGATATTGTCAGTTCTTGAAAATGAAAAGCAGCTACATTATATCTTTTCTTTAGAGATGCTACTTCAAATTTTTTGACCTTCTAAGAAAGAATACTTCAATTCTGTTCTCTGAAGTATTTATAACATTAATTAATACAATATTAATATTTTGGCAAAATCTGCAAAACCTTCAATTTTTGAAAAATCAAATTATTAAAAGCAAATGTAAAAATAAGCCTTTAGTCCATCTCTTTACCAAACCTAAGGGAAGAGGAAAAGATTCTCAAGCATTTACTCTTTACTTAATACAAGATTTGTTTTTGAAGTGGAATTCCCATAGCATTAACATGTGATCAAGAAGGACAAAAAGATTCACTTTCTGTATCAGAGAAAAATCCAACCAACTTCTTGTCCCACAGAACTCTGTCTTTAACAGAAGAAACAAACTGCCAGTCAGCATATTTTTACAACATATTCCCTCCCACCCCTGCCAAAAAGCAGCAGCTGATAAATTCCATTCATCGTGGAAGGGAGCTTATTTTTCAGTCATTACTATCCCCATCTGGTCAGCAGCAAGGGAAATATCATAAGTAGTCACATTTATAAAAGATTGAAATTAGGTCAACTTGAAGTGCACACTGGAGAAAGAAACCAAGGTAACGGACTTAAAACTTATTCTGCTCCCCATTATTTGCATTAAAGAGCTACCACAACATCTGCACAACTGCTAGACCATACATACTAAGTGCCACAGGCATCCAGCTTCTAAACTCAGCCAAAATTCAGATTCAAGTTTTCAGTATCAGGTGCCAAAATCATTGTAAAAATATAGGGAAAAGAAAAAAAAATTAAAACACAAACAAACAAAAAAAACCCCAAACCAACAACGAACCTCCACCCATCCAGTATCCTAAGATTAGGAGAAAAATAAATTTTATCTTCATCTGTTTAATCCACACAGTAACTGAAGTAATAGCACCCTAAGTTTATATAGCAGCACAGTATTTTATAGTTGGTACTGAAATTTTGAAAGGTCAAAGAAACAAGCATGCACCATTCGGGTACCCATTACACACAAATAATGGGTATCAAAGTCTCATATCTGTACCTGACCAATGTGTTTGGATAGCTTGTAGCTGTCTGGTGACCCATTTTCCTGAATAATTTACCCCAAAAGAACAACTACCAGGCCTAAACAGTTCCCATATCATGTATAAAGTGGACTGCATGCTCCACCCAAAAAACCCAATCACCCATCTTTCAGCAAGTGCATTTTGGAAATACTGTAGCTAGCAATGTGTTTCCAGTATTTCTAAATAAGGACATGCATCACTTTTGTATTGGAACATGAGCAAAACAAGGTTTAACAACTACCATGGTTTTCAGTTTCTAAAGAAAACCACTATAAGCCATCATCTTCACAGCCACTTCAACCCCAGGGAAGATGTAAGGATGAGAGGGGGAAACCAACACTTCTCCCAGGACATTTGACACTTTCTTCTAATAGTATGATTTGTATTGAAGTTTCTCTAGTTTGATTCCACGATATGTCAGTCAAGAAAAACAACCACCAGACATATAAAACTGTAAAAGATCAGATGTGGGGAAAGATCTGGAACCTGATCTTCACACTGGCCCCAAATTATACGAGGACATCTACACCACAAAGCAGCTTCCAGATTTCTAGCATGTGATGTTGAGGAACTAAGAGAAGATGCAGCTCTTCAAAACTGAAAAAATACAACTGGTACCAGCAGTACAGAAGAAAAGTCACTTTTTAATTATTAGTAGTAGTACCACCAAAAGACATTTAACAGGATGATTAAAGAGATATAAAATCCACTTGATCTTCAGTTCAAGATTCTTAGGGCAGCCAGGAGGGTGCACAGCAAGCTCACTACCTCAGACATGAGGAGGGCAGACTTTGGTCTCCTCAAGGATCCCCCTGGTTGTGTGCCATGGGATAGAGCACTAGAGAGCTGGATGATATTCAAAGACTGTCTGTTCCAGGCTCAAGAGCAATGTATCCCTACAAAGTTCAGGAAATAGTGAAGAAGGCCTACATGGATGAACAAGGAGCTCCAAACAAACAAACAAACAAACACAAACAGCTTACAGAGGGTGGAAGCAAGGACAGATAGTCTGGGAGGAATACAAACGAATTGTCTGAACAGCCAGGGATCTGGTTAGGAAAGCTGAAGTACTGACAGAGGTAAATCTATCCAAGGGCATAAAGGGTAAAAAAGAAAACACCTTTAGATACATAATTAATAAAAGAAAGACTGGGAAAAACACAGGTTTTCTCAGGAAAGATACAGGAGACCTGGTTACCCAGACCTGTAGAAGGCTGAGGGACTCAGTGACTACTTTGCCTTGGTCTTTACCAGCAAGTGCTCCAGCTACACTGCCCAATTTGCAGAAGGTGAAAGCAGGAACTGGGAAAAAGAAGAACCTCCCTCTGCAGGAAGAAGATCAAGTTCAAGATCATCTTAGAAACCTGAAGGTGCACAAGTCCATGGAACCTGGTAAGATACATCCATGGGTCCTGAGGCAACTGCCTGAGGAAGTGGCTAAGCTAATCTGTCATATTTGAGAAGTCATGGCAGTCCAGTGTAGTTCTCACTGACAAAGGGGGAAGAGAATTCCCATTTTAAAAAAAGGAAATAAGGAAGCCCCAGGCAACAACAGGCTAGTCAGTCTCACCTTAGTGCCTGGCATGATAATGGATCCTTCTTTAAATTAGGCTAAGGCACATAGAAAATAAAGCGGTGACTGGTGACAGTCAGCACTGGCTTCACTGAAGGCAAATCATGCCTGAGAAGTTTGCTGGCTTTCTATGATGGGGTTGCAGCAGTGGTAGATGAGAGAAGGGCAACAGACATCACCTACCTGGACTTGTGAAAAGCATTTGACACTGTCCTCCACAATATTCTTGGCTCCAAACTGGACAGACATCTGATGGATGGACCACTTAGTGGATACAATATTGGCTGGATCGCCTCACTCAGAGAACTGCAGTCAGCAGTTCAATGTCCAAGTGGAGAACAGTGATAAAGCGATGTCCCTCAGGGATTAGTACTGGGGCTGGTCCTTTTTAACATTTTTGTCAGTGCCAGTGGGGTAAAGTGCACCCTCAGCAAGTTTTCCAGCAATACCAATATGTGTGGTGTGGTGTGGTCACACTGGAGTAAGGGATGCCATCCAGAGGGAGCTTCACAGGTTTGAGAGGTGAGTCTTATGTGGTTCAACAAGGCCAAGTGCAAAGTCCTGCATGTGGGTTGGGGCAACCCCCAGCACAAGTACAGACTAGGCTGAGAATGGATTGAGAGTAGCCCTGGGGAGAAGGACCTGGGTGTGTGGGTGGACAAGAAGCTCGCTGTAACCCAGCAATGTGCACTTGCAGCACAGAGAGCCGAATGTGTCCTGGGCTGTACCAAAAGCTGCATGGCCAGCAGGCCAGGGGAGGTGATTCTCCCCCTATGCTCTGCTTTAGTAAGATCCCACTGGCGTGCTGTGTCGTGTTCTGGGACACCCAGCACAACAAAGACTCAGGGCTGTTGGAACAAGCCCTGGGGAGAGTCATTAAATTGATCACATAGGACAGTAGCACCTCTCGTACAAACACAGGCTGAGAGAGCTGCAGCTGCTCAGCCTGGAGAAGAGAAAGCTCCAGGGAGACCTTAGAGCAGCCTTCCAGGACCTAAAGGGGGCCTAGAAAAAAGCTGGAAAGAAGCTTTTCACAAGGGTATAGAGTGATAGGACAATGAGGAATGGCTTTAAACTAAAGGAGGGCAGGTTCTGATTAGATATTAGGAAAAAATTCTTGCCTATAAGGGCGGTGAGGTATAGGTTTCCCAGAGGCTGTGGACTCCCCATCCCTGGAGATCTTCAAGACCTGGTTGGCTGGAGCTCTGAGCAACCTGGTCTAGTGGGAGGTGTCCCTGCCTGTGGAAGGGCCATTGGAACTGGATAAACTTTTAGGTCCCTTCCAACTCAAACCATTCTATACAAGGAAAGAGACCAATGGATTCCTCTCCTCTTGGGGAAAGTAAGAAAGGTTCTTTAGAGCACTTCAACAACACTATGAACAATTTTACTCTTGGCAACCAGTGAAAATAGACCCACTTTTCTCCCTGTGAGAACTACCTTAGAGCATACTCCTCAGAAAGGTACAATGTCACAGGCCCCTGCTGGGCTTCACGACACAGTAGGGAATCAGGATACAAAGGCTGACTGCATAGACTGATGGGAGCAGGCAGAGGTTCTGCAAATCTCAGCACCTTCCCTGCTAAGGGATGCCTACTTTCAATCTAATTACAGTCTTGTATCGGTAAACTGAAGCACCTCTGGGTCTCAGGGTTTTCGCTGGTTCTATTTTTTTTGTATGTATTTTTTGCTGGATTTTTTTAAGGTTTCTACCAGTTACAGACCTTTCTTTTATTAACAACATTGTTCCAATTCAAGAAAAAAAACAAAAAAAACCCCAAACAAATTACTGGCACTAGCTGGAAGTTAGGAACTTCTCCTATTCAAGTGTGTATAGTTACAGCGCTTGCACAGCTTCTCAGTGAAAATTAAGGCTTATGAGGGTAGGGCAGGGGAGGCAGACAAGAACAAAAAAGCAATACAATGATAATACTCAGCACCTATGCAGATCTTATGCTTCTTAATCATTGGGCTACTTGACCTGACTTTATATGCAAAGTTTACAACTTTCTAGGGCAAGCAGATACAAAAAAGATGCACCTTCTTTCTCACTGACAGCAGAGAAAATGATAACAAATAATTCCTTATAGAGGAGGCTTTTGAAAATATCAGTCACAGCCCAAAATAAATAGCTACATAAACTGAACAGTTTGAGGAGGTTATTCTAGTAAAGATCTGAAAGACTTCTGTGCACCATTTCTCTCCTGAGTTTGGCCATCTATTCAGATGAAATTCTGAATATCATTTACCTTGAAACCCTGAAAAGACATAATCATCCTAACCATATGGTAACTATCACAAACTGAACACCTCTGTGCAAGTCATAGCAACTACAGAAACACTCAGACAAAACAAAAGGAGTATAGTGGAACCATCTGAAGTCCCTACTAGTCTCAGAAGGAATGTGTCTTGCAAAAGAAGGCTTCAATCAAACAGTACCAGTTTTAACAATTTGGCTGCAAATGCTGCAAGTATAGTCAGGAATCCCAAAAGCAACACTTACCAATCAAAGACACTGTTGAGCTCTGTGAGTTAAGGGTCTTCCTGAACATCACTCACAAGGGAGATGGGTTCCAGTGCACCCCAACTGGGGAGCCCCCAGCAGCCAAACCCAGGCCCTGTATTGACAGGGCCAGAAGTATCCCATTTGCTGGGGACATGGACTGCCATGCTGTCCAAGGTCCTAACAAAGACCAGCTCAACAGAGACCAGGGTGAGATCAGCTCTGGGTAGGTTGTGAAAAGCAAATTACTACTACTTGCTTCAGTTTTATTAACAGACTTGCCCATATGGAGCTCCAAGACAAATCACAGCTTTTAAGTCTGATTTTGAAAGTCACATGTTTAAGCAGTAGAAATGCATGGAGAAATAAGGACTATCATGTAAGCATGAAAGGTCCTAATGAACTTACTTAATGAACAAAGTGAGGTTCATGTTCCACAGCATTAAAGCAAAAACTTCCAGCAACTGAAACTACCATTTCATGCCAATCTTCCTCATTCAGTACAAGAAAGTTGTTGAGATGGGAGAGAGAAGTACTGAAACTGCTTCCTCGTACATCCAGCAACAACTCCTCTGCTTAGAAATCTATCATACTATAATGAACTTTTAGAATGTAAAGTTCTACCAAAATTGTCCTAATATCATTGTTACTGCACCAGAATCTGGTGCTTTCAAACCAAAATAATATGAACAATGCACCTTTTCATTATTGGCAAGAAGTATTACTGCTATTTGTTTCTATGTCAAAGTCTACATGAGATGGTATGTGGAATAGGGTAAGAGTATGCTAAGTGACAACAGCCTCCAATTTTCTAACCTGGTGGTAGCAACACAGAAAAAAACCATGTCGGTGCTACTTCTTTCAAAGTAGAGGTCTTCTTCAGTACAGAAACAGAACAGTAAAAAAAAGACACATTAATTAGAACTCATGAACATGCAGCCTGTTGGTCAAAACTGGCCTTCTCAGCTTTTATTCAGCAGTAATAATCTGAAATTATGTACACTAGCTTCTCAGGTAAATTTACTTTTGAAGTCAAACACTAAAAACTGCAATGCTTTTCCAAAACTCCAGAATAGACGACAAATAACCAGTTATTCCCCAAAAGACAAGAAAAAGATGGGATTTACATCTTCTCTAAGCTGTTTTGATTTTTTCACTATGCCAGGTTTACATATTTTTCCCTCCATAAGTGTTTCAGCTTAGCAAGAGGAATCAACAAAAAAGAGCATAACAGCTTAAAAGCGTTTTGGCCCCCATCAAGAGCAAAGCAACTACTTCTTTGAGACCTATATAAACAAAAATTACAGAAAGCCTGTGCAAGCTGGGAAGAACAGTGGTTTTATACAACTAAAGCAATTATGCAAGCAAACTCTAATTTAGACTTTTGTCAACAGGGACTATTTTGTTTGGAGAATCCATAGATACTACACTGGCAATAGTAGCATAGGATAATCTCCTCTAGGGATATTCTAGCCCTAGGGGAGAGCTTGACACTAATGCTCTATTTACAGTTTCAGAACTACTTTTAAGTGTAAAGAGTCTTGATCTGTTTTCCCATGCTAGGAGGAAGAAAGGAAGTATTTGAACTAGTCTAAACCAGAAGGCAATAGACCAGTCAAGAGTCACTGTCATGGTTAAACAGGAAAACATGCTTCAGTTAAAAAAAAAAATCTGTAATTTCAAATGAAACAATGATGTTTCGTATTGAAATTGGGACATACAAAACAGAGTTCAGAATCTGAAGCAAAAAACCCCAACATTATAAGAAATAAAAGCAAATGCAACTTCAGGTACAAAGCTAAAACACACCCATGGCCCTAAAGCAGTAATGGAAGTCTACTTGTGTTCCTAAAGGTTTTCATCACCAGTGACCTGCTCCATCAACCTAAACCAATTTTTCTCATGGTTTCTACAATCCAGATACTATCAAAATAAATACTATGAACAAAAAAAGTGCTGCCACAAACCAGATACTTGTTACATACAGTTTACTTGTTAAATTAAATCCTGACAAGGTTCACTCTTTTTTTGCTTATCCATTTTATTTACATGCCAAAATAGGTAGTTAGAGTAGTTACCTTTGTGCAAACACAAGAAGAACAGAAACACTGCATACAAAACACTGGCTCAAGGTACTCAGTGTACTGGTATTGGCTGGGACAGAGGTTCATTTTCTTCACAGTAACTGTAATGGAGCTGTGTTTTGTATTTGTGATGAAAAGAATATTAATAACACAGGGTTGTTTTAGTTATTGCTGAGCTGTGCTTGCACAGCACCAAGGCCTTTTCTGTTTCTCACAATGCCCCACCAGCAAGCAGGCTGGTGACCTGAAAGCTGGAAGGGACAGAGCTGGGAGAGCTGACCCCAGCTGACCCAAGAGATATCCCATGCCATATGAGATCACACTCAACATATAAAGGTGAGGAAGGGTGGATGAAGAGAGGAGTATTTGGAATGATGGCATTTGTCTTCCCAAGTCCTTGTTATGTGTGATGGGGCTCTGCTTTCCTGGAGATGGCTCAACATGTGCCTGCCCATGGGAAGTGGTGAATGAATTCCTTGTTTTGTTTTGTTTTGCTTGCATGCAATTTTTGCTTTCCCTATTGAACTGCCTTTATCTCAACCCACGACTTTTCTCATGTTTATGTTTCTGATTCTCTCTCCCATTGCACTGATGAAGAAGGAGCAAGTGCCTGCATAAGGCTGAGCTGCCCACCAGGATCAAACCAAGCTAGAAAATGGCAGAATTAAGGTAATGTACAACCTTGATATAGTTACCTTAAACAGAATAAAGACAGTGCTTAATTACACATCACTACTACTTTGAAAGTTAGGAGGATAAGTGTTTCTTAATTAAAAAGTCTATCCACAATAGCAGTTTTAAACACTTTGGATATTCCTTTATAGATTAGCTCTGTTAAGGGGGACCAATGAAACGTCATAGAATACACAGTGGATTTAACTGAATTTACTTATTTTGCTATTTCAATAAATAACACAAGCACTTGAAGAAGATTAGGAGAACGAGGAAATACACAACAGGAAACAGAGCATTTAATGAAATTATATGGAAGTGTCTTACCCTGTAAAATGCCATGTGACTGTTGTAGCCTTTACGCATCATGAGACAGGAACACTTACACTGGAGTTGAAATGGCCACAGGCAAAATTAATTCCTAATTTACAGGAAAAAAAATTCAGAACTTAAATCCTCTTTCACTAAGTTTAAATATAACCCAATATATCACATGCTGGATATATTTTACAGGAACAACTACTGTCACCTCAGAAGTAAACCTTTTAAGTATACTAAAACTGTTGCAACAGTTTACTGAGGCAAACAGAATTGTATCTTTGGTAATTCATTTTTTCCTTTTGCAAAGTAAGAAGCACAGCTGGCATACTGATAGGCCAATACTTCAGGACAGAACTGGCAGCACAGTCAGCAACATGTGACTATTTCCCGTGCCAGAGAGGAGATCTCTGGAAGCTTCTGTGTATTTATATAAACAGTTTTAGTCTTTACTGCTATTAGGTTTTACTGACGGATTTCCTCTCTGTGGATCAAAACAAGTGAATCACTGTTTTCTCCTCCTCCTTTACACATGATATTTACAAAGAAATTCTAGCTTTCACAGATGCCCTCCCTTCCACCTGAGGAGGGGCAAAGGGGGAGAGCAGGGAGAAAACCTCAACAGATTCAGCTTTCATAGTTAAGAGGGGGTATAGAATGCACATGGAAAGGTAACAGCAAGGCAAGTAGGCACAGAACAATCCAAAACAACGGCATTGTTTAGATGAGCCTTAATGATAAATTAATTACTCAGGTCAAAAAACAATCCTCAGTCACCTTTCCAAACTGGGCGGAGTAGCACGTGACAGATTCAGCCCCAGCAGAACCAAGAACAAAGAGGGATTACTGCTGTAGTTACATGTCCCCAGTGTTTTCTTTGTGCTGTCACTGCATTTACCTTACTGTCTCACAAACTGACTTACAGAGAACAACTGGCAGAAAGTTAAAACTGTTTTTTTGCTAATTCAGCCCCCAAACTTGCCTGCTGTAAGATCTGCTGAACAACAGTGCAAGAGAACAGCCAGGAAACTCCCAAGGGTGAGATATAAAGGGAGATTACCTTTCCTAGCAAAAGCTTGAAGTTTTAAGTCTTTTTAAACAGCACTCAGGATGCATTTGCTAATCTGTGCAGATGTACCTGGCCTACTGGTCTTATCCACAAATCAGACCTCTAATCATACTCCCAAATAATACTGTAACTAAAATCTTATATGTCTTAATTTTCTTAGAAAGTATAATTCCACTGCTCAGCAATTTTTACAGCGCTCAAGTCTGTAAGAATCAGAAGATAAAGACTATAAACAATCAGTGGCAACACATCATCTTTTCTCTAATTTCTGCACCCCACCATCATTCTGTCCACACACAGTGCCCAGCAGGTCAAGCAGACAGCACACCTCAGATGTGTGAGCTGCACAGATGTCAGATCACCCCCAGCACCCCATGACCACCTCACTCCACCTGCAACTCTCCCCTTAGACACACCAAGATCCTTCATCTTACCAAGCAAAGCAATTTCTGCATAGATTAGCACAGGGAAGTATTTTGAGCACTTTGAGTATTGCTCAGAATATGGGTTTAATATATTGACTATTTTTATAGGATTGTTCATCAAAAGATACCTTGAAATATCTAAGTGCAGGATTCAAACATTACTTTTATAATACATTTTGATCTGCCAGATACTGTTGTTTTTCTTTTATCTCAGTATTTTTATACTTGATGTTTATGTTGAGACCTGTGCTTACATTGTATTGTCTTGGATTGAAGATTATTTCCAATCATGGAATCATAGGTGCAAGGTGCAATCATGGAAGCATAGGTGAGGTTGGAAGGGACAACTGTGGGACATCTAGTCCAACCTCCCTGCTCAAGCAGAGTCATCCTAGAGCACAGGACTGCATCCCAACAATTCTTGAATATCTCCAGTGACAGAGACTGCACAATAATTTACAGAATCCAAATATCTAAACTGAATGGCAGAATGATGGAGGAGGTGGGGGGGAATCTTCGTTTTGATAGTTCTTTTATCCTAGAAATTTTCAGTCAGACTTTGCAAGCAGTAATGTTATTCTGAATAATAATTTGAAATATTGTATGGAAAAGTACCAAGAGTGTAAAGTAATAATCTAACTTTTTCAGTTTGAAAAAAAGAAATTAGTAATTATTGGAAATCACTCTCTAAAAAAAACCAAAACAATCAAAACAAAAAAAACCCAAACAAACCAAAAAAACCCAAAACAAACAAACAAGAGCAGCAATATCAAACCTTGTCACTTGGTGGCAGCACACCAAAGAAAACCAAAACGAGCAAGACCACAAAATTCCTTCCCAGTCAGCAAATACTACTTTAATACCTCTCCTACAAGTGCCAGAATTCTTGGAAGGCCCTAGTCACTTCACATATTTAAGGTAAGGCACCTAAATTTTTAAGACTACTGACTTCACATTCAAAGAGATACTAAAGGCTCAAAATTAAAAGAGCTTTATTTCAGTCTTTTTGATATATTTAGAGGTTCACCTACCTCCACTAAAATTGCCAGAAACATACTAAACAGTATTCCCAAAGAGATGCAAGGCTGAGCAAGCAAACAGAAGCCTGACATCCCAACAGTTCCTACAAAATGAACAAAACAGGGTACTCTGAGTCAGATGCATCAATTTGGATTACATGCCATCAGAAAAGGCCTGACAACACACCAGAAAACTCATTACAATCCTACATCTCTTCCACCAGTGGAAACTCTTGCCAGCATCACACATGAAAGGCAACACCACATAGAGTAAGCACCCAACAGTGCTAATATAGTCAGTGACAATGAACGAGAACTGATCGTCTTTACCCATTTAAATAATTGATGTTAAGCAAAGGTTAGATTCAATTAAATTAGTAATATTTAATAACAAATAATTTAGCTTTCAAGAAACATTTGAAACTACTACTACTGAAGCAGGAAAGAGATGCAATGAGAAGACAAAGATCTGCTGACTTCCTTCTTCTCTGAGTAATGTTGTAGCAAAGGGTCATTTATCAAAGGGGCAATAGGATCGTTCTTTTCTCTCAAAATGGTCTTCTACACACAGATGTACAAAGACTTACAAACTGTACAATGTCTTATTTCTGTAACCACACGATAAACAGCTTTGTTTTGCACTATTTGTAATCTACATGCCAAATTCACTAATAAAAGATTACCATATGCTATCACATCATTAACACACAAGTTGCAATGACAGCTCTATTTTCTCTTTATTAGATGTTTATTAGTATAACTACAAGATCTAAAATACAGTCATTTCTTAATAACAACCCCATACAAAAGCAATAACAAAGTCTTTATAGTACTGAGGGCTTATTGTAGCAAACAGAAGATGATGTTATCCAAACAATTGATTCTTGGAATAAAGAATTTGAGCTTAAAAGAGCAGAGTAATCAAATACGAGGTTCAGGAAGATAAAGCCATCAGTTTAAGCCAAGCATTAGAAAGTAAATATGACTTGTACCACTGAAGAGTGACTGCAATAGCTAAAAATATTAAATAAATTCAAGAAGAGAAGAAAACCTCTCCCTCCTTTCCCCCTACCTAACCAGCTAGCTTACTGTTGTCTAGTATACATGCAGTCTGGTAGGGCCCTTCAATTTTGTCAGCTTCATTAAAACAGCACTTTCAGTGGGACACACATGAAACAACAGCCTAATCCAGCATCGCAGCAAGATAAAATGGAGACCAAGGGAGAGAGATGAAAGTGAACACAGACAGCAAAAGAAGAGCAGCAGCAGTTTGCCATCAGAGGGAGTATGAGCCTTAAACAAGTGTTCAGCTTCCAGGTGGGAGCAGACAGTTCTGTGATTGTGAACACCTACATAGGTTCAAGGGAGGGCTGGTCCTCCAAATTAAATTCTTGTTGAGAAAAAGCATAAATGTGAAAGAGGTGCAAGAAAACAAAGTTTTTGTTGAAAAACAGAGCTGCTATACTATTTTAACAAGTACAAAGACATAGCCATGGGACAATGAAAAACAACTTCAAACGTCTGCCCATTTAAACTACTGATATTAAAAAAAAGTTAGGAAAATGTGCGCCCAATCCTTTTTCTCAGTAAACGTTCTGCCTTCAAAAGAAAAAAAATGCATTCTATATCACAACACAGAACTTGATTTTGGGCCTGACTGATATGAAAAGAGAAACACTAAACAAATAAGGCACATGACTATATATCAACCTGCATTTTATCCCAAACTCTCAGCTCCACTTCAGTGCTGTTCAGTGCCAAGCATGTCTTCAACACACTGCATGTTGCTCAACGTAATTACCTGTAAGAGCAGATCCTCAGCTGAGGCATGGAGAAAAGAGAGGTGAGTGATTCTGTGTAAAAATAAATAATATTCCACCACTACCACCACCACACACAAGTTTCTAAGATTTCTTTTTTATCCCTTTTCCTAAAGAGGAAAGATAAACCATTCAGCATATTCAGGACTGCCAGACAAGGTCTAGGTAACAATGAAGCGCTATCAGACCCACTCTGTTTCAGAAAGGAAAATGTTTGCCCATTTATCCATGTCCCAAGTTGCAGACTACACTAACTTCCTCATACACTAGGAAAAAACAGTTCTCTATATTGCAGAGGTACTGAAAAAATAGCAGAGTAGGTCTACAGTACCTCTGTGTATTTTCTACATCCAAACAATGGAGCCATTCATTTGCTCATTCATTTTTCCTATTTAAAAGCGGTCTCAGCAAAATCAGCAGAGGTCTGGAAATTTTTTAAAATAGTGTCAATTGCATTTTAGACAGGGGAAACAGAAAAGGAGACTGCTTCCCTAATTTTAAAAGGAAGGTGAACCAAAATCTGATTTGAATCATAGAAAAATAACTCTCATTGGGGTGGGGAGAGGTAAACACCCTTTTTCACAGGAATCAAAAGCTGGAGGCACATACTTGGTGTTAAGTACATCGCCTGCTTAGGACAAGTGTAAATGAGTCATACCATCTGTACTCACATTCAAATGATAGTCTGGCAAGATAGCAGGGATAACACAAAGCAATATGATGTTCTGCTCTTAATGGTATGGATGCAGTTAAGCTGGGAAATAGAAGGAGACTTAGCAGTTAAACTAAGAACTACCTACAGTGACAGACACTGAACACCTTATTCTCTGAATTTATAATGAGTTGTAGAATGCTACACAGAAATCGATAGTACCTACAAACTCACATATAACAATACTGCAGAGGCTAATTAATGTTGTATTTCACATGAATATTTCTATCTCACAGAATAATGCAGAGATGCTCAAAGTATAAATAGACTGGAGCAAGAAGTCATTGTGGAACATCAATAATTCAGAGAGAAGCTATTTAAGATAACCATTTGTTATAGAGACAAGACCAAATGCATTGACTAAAAAATAACAACACGAAAACAACAGAATCAACACTGGCAAGCAGCTTTCTGAAGCAAGTTATGCTGAGCAGAGTAAAAGCAATAAGCACATTAGAAAAAACGAGGAGCTCACAAAGAGGAAAGTGTGAGACTAATCTCAGCAAAGGTGAGGAAGTCTCATCCAAAGTGGCCATATCTGAGCGAGGGCAGACAAAGCCATCACCAGCGTCTGGAGCAACAAGCCACAGAAAGCTGCTATTCTCAAAACAGCTGGGTGGGGGACCCAAATTAATGGAAGTCATAACCAAGGCTTATCATGAAACAAATTACTAATACTGGAAAAATGTGCCAAGTTCAGGTTTCTTCAGTATTCTTTCAAAAAGTCCTGGAAAGTCAAACTACACGGAAGGCTGAGCTTACCAACAGTGTTTTAGTTGTAATAAAAGCAATATATTTTAAAGTAGAAAAGTAAGCTTTACTTTGGATCTCAGGGTATGTAATTTAACATATGTAGCACCAAACCCACCATCTTTTACATCTGATGAGAGTGGTACCAAATGATGCTAAAGACTGTTTCAATGCAGCACAGAGTTTATTTATCATGGTTACATATAAACAAGAGTACTTACAGGAAGGACAACAAGTTCTTCCCAAGATATGCCCGGATATCTCAGATACTGGAAGGAGAATAGACATACATCCTCTCTTCCAAAATCCTTGTGATTATTTGTTTATGTTTATACTAAGCTTTGAGGAGCATGAAATGTAGAAATAATTTTAAATGGTATCTCACTTTCTCCTCGTTTTCATGCCTTCATCTTTTAATTATAGAATAAAACTGTTTACGATCTTAAAAAAAAAGATCACTGATGCACTTACGTTGGTTTACTTACTTGATCCTCTAATTTTTTTGTTGGTTAAAATCAGGCAAATTATTTCAAAGCGTTCTGTTATAGCAACAGCATTTACAACTCCCAGCAGGTTTAGCAGCAGCAGATATTCACAAGGATGTCTGCCCCCGATAATCACAGTTCACAAGTAGGTACACTACCATAAAATCAATACCATTAACATGCACATGCAGCTGTGAGCCGAGCTGATTTGAGGGGAAGGAGGATTTGAGGGGGTAGGAGGATGCTATCCTTTACTATTTCCTCAGCAACTACTGTTTACCAAGGACAACCAGGCAGAGGAGCCTCACAGACAAACAAAGCAATAATTCAAGCTGTTTCATTATGAATCAGCAGAACCGTCAGAGATCATAGCAAAAGTATTAGACCATTTTAAAATAAAAGTAAATTAAAAACCAGATTTAATAGTTCTCCTGATGTTGAATCCGACTCTATGATTTGCTATTCAGATAAAAGCTTTGAGCTTGAACAGCTCCCTGGCATAAAACAAGAGGTGAAGTAATGAACTGACAAGCCTGAAGACTTGTGAACCTATGAAGCATCCCAAATGACATAAGTGAAAACACGTGTTCATCCTCCGATGTTAACACCACTGTTATAAATGAAAAATGATGAAAGCAGAAAAGGAGTAAGGTCCTCTAACAAATCCAGAAACCTTTACCTACATGTTATTTCAGCACGTGCATATGTATAATTTCAAACAATAACTACTTATACAAAAAGCTGTATCAACACTGAAAATTCCTATGATACACTTGGAAATGACACACCTTAAAAAAACCCCACAAACTACTGCAGCTGAGATGCCACTATGGCCTTCACTTTCACTTTTACTATTCTTTAAGCACTTCAGAGATAATTTCCATTTAAAAATTTGGGAAGAAGGCAAAGCAAGCAGAAGATGAATTCTGATCAAACTTAACATCAAAAGAACAGATAGACAATAGCATTGCTCCTCTCACTGCTTCCTCAGCTTCCAAGCTGAGGCAAGAAATCTTTACATTTCACACATCTTTTAGCAAGGTAATTATCTGGATAAAAATAAGGTAGTGTGCTATGAGTCACAGCAGTTCATACATAAATCAACCCATTAAGAAACTTCACAACCAGGACAAACTTCTTCAGAACCTACAGCTACTCTTCAAAAACACCATAAGACCAGAAAAGAGTAATGCTTTTCAATCTGAACAGATGCCTGTCACATTCAAAGAGAAATACAAATCAAAAAGTGATGTTCATAGACATTAAAATCAGAAGAAAGCACAGGTTTGGAACTATTTAAGTCTATGTTTGTCCATAGCAGGTCACCTCTCAAAGTCTACAGTCTGGCTTCACAGAAACCTCAATATTTAAAACACACAAGAGGACTGAAGAGTTAAAACCCTCAGATTGTGACTGTGGAACAGAGACTTTCTAATACACAGCTGTGACATATTTGAGAACATCTATGGGAAGACAGCAGTTAGAAATGGATATTAAGTAGAGGGAGGAAAGAATTGCATACTTTAGGTATCTGCCAAGGCATAAAGATTAGACTTGATCAATAGTGTTTATAGGATAGAAGGGTGGAAGTTTGTGAGGTAATCTTTTACCAGAACACCACCTTTCAGAAATTGTTTCTTGATTCATGGGTTTTAATCATCACTATTTAATTTTCACGTGTCTGAATTTTAACATTTCCACTCTACCTAATACAAGGGTAAGAAAAACAAGAAGAAGGGTTTGGAGTATTTTAGAAAATACACATCCATCAGACAGAATGATAACACCTAAATACTATTTCTAACAAAAAAGTATGCATTTGCAAAATTAAATTACAGGCATAAAAAAGAATGCTTACTGGAAACATTCAGCTCATGCATTAACCAGAACAAATCATCATAAGTAAAAACTTCCTTGGAGTTGTTTCTCTCTCCCTGAAAGGAAAACAGTACCTTTAAAAAGAATATTTTTAGATTAATTTTTGAAAGCAAAAACAGAAGTACATCTAAATGGCCTCACTGGATCTTTAATGAGGAAGTGCCATAATACATAGGGAATAACAGTTCATGCAGTCATTTCTCTATTCCCAGGGCCAGCAATGCAAATAGCAATTGTCTTCTTAATCCTCTTGATTAGGGCTTTTAAGAAAAAGATATAGCAAAAGATATGGAATAATCTTTGAATAGATTTAAGAGTCTGCAATTTCATATAAGCATTAGTGCACATGGGGTGGTGTTGTCTTATCAGCCTTGAGGCTATTGTAACAGGACAAAAACATTTTTAAAATTGGACAGGAGAAGAGTCAGAATTCACTTGGAACAGAGGCGTTCCACATAGCTGTGTCCAAACAAAGCTTTGAGATTTTAACACAGCTCAATGATACACAGCTTTCATTCCCCAAAATGCAAAACAGGTAAAGAGAACTGGCCAGTAGACTCAGAGACACAGTTTCACATATGGATGTAGCTGCACTTCACCTTACAAGAGGCGCAAATCAGTCAATTGCAAGTCAAATATTTGAATGAAAAACAAGATATGCATTTTCCAGTTCACTGTAATTCCACAGGAAACACAGAGGGTACTACCAAACATCTTATTCCAGGGAAAAATCCAGTTGCTTGGACCTATTTGGCCTGTTTGCCATATGGGCAAACATCTCCTTTATGTGCACTCTGTCAATTGCTTAAAGCTTAAATCATGACTGCCACTTCCACATAAATGCACAAGGAAGACTGGCATTCTTATCTGCCATGCACAAGTGCCACAGCAGATTCCACTACATCAATATAGCCTGCAAAGGGAAGAAAATCGGACACCTCTGACTGCCAGAAGTCAGTTACCTTCTCTATCTGACCTGAGAACTGCTGTACATAAGAGCACAACTTCGAAGTTCAGGAGGATCTGGTCATTACATGAGAAAAAAAAGAGCAATTTTTTAAAAAAGTATTATTACATTTCAAAGATAGTGGAAGACTTCAAGGGACGAGAAAAAAAGACATTACCTGTTACAGCTAAGTCCACTTGCATGGTGGATACAGACATTCTCAGGAAAATTAATCCCAACCAAGTAATGCCCTCAATCTAAAGCAGATCACATAAACCAAACTAAGATCTTGCTCAGTTAGTGTCATTACAGTGACTGAATAGAATTCACTTCCAAAGTACATTTGCCTACCTACAATTATCTAGGTGCAATGCTCTTAAAAACAAATAAACAAGTCAGATATTTTCTTGACAGACAGGAACCCAAGAATTGTGCCACATGAAAATTTCAAGTTTTTCACTTCTTCAGGGTGAAGATAGGGGCCAGATGGGAAAAGACTGTGAGAACACATCTCTTATGAGGAGAGACTGTGGGAGCTGGACCTTTTAGGTTAGAGAAGAGAGAGAGGGAATCTCATCAATGCTTATAAATACCTTAAAGGTGGGTGCCAAGAGGATGGTGCCAGATTCTTTTCAGTGGTGCCCAGTGACAGGACAAGGAACACTGTCCATAAACCAAACCACAAGAAGTTTCACCTCAACACAAGGAACAACTTCTTTTCATTGAGGTGGCAGAGCATTGGAACAGGCTGCCTAGAGAGGTGGTGGAGCCTCCCTCTCCAGAGACATTTAAAACTCACTTGAGTGTGTTTGTGTGTCACCTGCTCTGTGTGATCCTGCCTTGGGAGGGGTTGGACTGATCATCAGAGGTCATTTCCAACCCTAGTGACATGAAGACAACCTTCCAAACACAGAACAGCAAAATGATGTGCACTAAACAGGGTGTAATCCAGCACACCAAAAACAGAACAAAAGAAACCCCCTATAAAATGACTATTCTAGCATCTCTCCACAATAGCATTGCAATGTTGCAACAATATTTCTCAGTCCTGACTGCTTAAATTCCTCCACAGGGAAAAGACAAGTAAGCTACCACTAAATAAGATCATCAGGTGTAACACTTGCAGAACAGACAGCTGATTGCTTTACTAACACTTCAACTAATCTCTACTTGTGTTCAGAAGAAGGGCAGACCTGGGCAAATAAAACTGAGTTATCCTGGGTTCTACTTTTGCTTTTTGGATGCACTTAAATAGCACACGATAACCTTTACATCTTGTTAATTACTTTAATGCGCTAATTACTTTACTTTTATTAGTCCTGCTATACTTTTTAATTTGTGATTTTATCAGAGCAGCTAACAAAGACAGAAATAAAAAAAATATTTTAAGTTGCTTTAATTACACGTGCCACTAATTAAAGCCTTCCAAAAATGTCTTGAGTTAAGTAGTCCACAGTATTTCCTTCATACAACGACAGTTAATGAGCAGAATCAATGACTTGGGGCTGGCCATAAAGTCTCAAAATTTTAGGATTAGCACAGTTCTGTCAGACTTCATCTCATATGAGAAGCTTTTCTTTTTCCCAGCTTCTTCTGGTTTTCAACACTGAACAGACCAATTAAGAGGAGTAATTGTAAAGAAAATACCATTTGTTCCAGAAGAGGCTACTGTCTAATGCCGCTTTCAAACACTGAGCTTTCACAAACTCGTTCCAAGTGCTTAGCTCATGACTTCCGTCCATGAAGCACTCTGAATTGAATCCTCTGGCAACAAATATATACTACTTAAGTGTTATTTTTAATAATTCTGTGAAAGCACATAGAGGCTATACTTAAATCTTAACAAGCTACATTCATATCTTTTCCGAATGTAATTTTTAAATCAAAAATTTCCCTATCTTGTTCTCTACATACTCAAGCTTGAACATTCCCTCGAAGTTCCCACAGTCCATGCCAACAAACCACACTGAAAATAGATTAACCTTTTGTCTAGTCTTATCACTGAGAACCTTTGTACAACATAATACATAAAGCACAACAAAAAACACTCTGTATCTTCTATAAAACAAGGAACATAAAGTACAGAATAATGAGAAATTTGCCATAAATGTAATTTAATTTGCAGCTCTGTCTCCGATTTTTAAACACTAATAGCTACATATTACAGGTATTCTCAAAATTTTGCATGCTTTTAGTAACTTGATTTATTTCAGCATAGTAAAGAAGATTCTGCTATCCTCTCATATTCTGTCCTCTTACCAAGAAAATCTATAATCTCATACTTAGGAAAGCTATTTTAAATAGCAAACTATGTTTCTTATTACCACTGTGCAAAATAGTTCTTTATTTAATGTTTGTCATTCTCATTCCCTCTCCCCACCCTTCCCCCATTCCTGTGGTCATTTGTTTATGTTTTACATTTTTATATCGCCCATCTGGGTTTTGACACCTACTAGGAGCAGCATAATACCACCCTCCAGCCCACAGCAGAGACAGCTGACCTACTCAGAAAGCAGCCCCTGAACAGCTGCCTAAGACTTTTAGGCTGAATTTTTTTGTTTTTAATAACTTAAATGGTGCTGATGACAAGCTTCAAGAACCACCCTGAAGTAGGGGCTGTAACCTGAGTCCTCACAAATATGCAGGTGATATGTAGGCAACTGTTCATTTGGAAACTCTTCAGAACCATTTTATTATACCCTTATTTGCCAAAGTAATTATTCCCAGTGCATTCTCACAGTCAAAAGACCTGCCCAATTTGTTGGGTTTTTTTCTTGTAAACAAAGCTTTGTAGTTTTACCATTGTTTATTCCAGAAAATAAAACCAGTCAGATGAATGAATAGCCACATCTATTACCCACTGAATTAAATGTTTTTGCAGCACAATCAAACTGAGAAACAGAGGAGCAGTCTAAAGGAAGGAATAGTCTACCTTGATAAGGTTTTTATTAATGGCAATTCAAAATGTTATCTTCTCTAGCTGCTGATAAAAATATTTGCACAACCAGTGTGCTTATGTTGTGGTATTCATATAACTACACGAGGTGGTATGCAGAATATAAAACACTAACTACTATTTTTTGTTTCCATTTCCTATTGAGCTGAGATGAAAAATTTTCTTCTATTCCAGAAGGTTGCAGTTTACTCTTAGACTGACATGCTTCATTTAATGACTATTTGTAGAGTCTATTGCAACTTAGGCATTCTTCTATGACTGTGTTTTCTTGCTAGGTATTTCCCCACCCCAAGCATATATCTCTGTGCAGGGAGATAGAAGGATCACTAGTCACAACAGGCATGACTCCAAGCCATCACTGGATGGTGTCTAAGAATTAAAGCTGCATGCATAAGAAGCACAAATATTGATGGGCCTTCTATCCATACATGTTTCTATGAGGAAGAAAAGGCTGCAGGAAGTTCACACTGCTTTTGGCATATGATTTTCAGGTAACTGGACTACCTGAACATGGTCTTATACTTTCACTGTAACCTCCTGAGAGGAGATGGAAGGCAAGAGAAAGTCTTTTTTGGTGCCATTTTCAGAGCTCCAGTTGCAAAACTGACTGGTGGAACATGTAATCACCCTAAGAGGGAGAAAAAGAAACTTTAAAATGCTGCAGGAAAACTGTCACGCTGTTGTCAGATTGGAGATGGGAAAAAGCTGAGGATCCTGACAGGCAGCACATGTGGTAAACAGTGCAACTTTTCTTCTTTCAAAGTTTTCAGCCAATGTAAGTCAACATGGTGTGTTATAATGAGAAGCAGGCTTTTGAAGACCCTGGGTTCTTTCAGATTTAAAGAGGAATTCACAACCACACTCAAACCCCAGAACAATCAAGAACCAGACGAGAAAATCAAGCCTGTTGTTGAGTTTCAAAATGCATTCTAAGAAGTTTAAGACCAGCAGCATGAAAGTTACTCAGAGAGAAAGGTCCAAGGTAGACTACACTCAAGTTTCTCCACTCACCTCCAGCCCCCAAACCAAAGGACACTCACATAAGACACACCATCTGTGATTACAGGACTTCTGACACAAAGATAGACAGTAGGGTAAGTTTATCTGATCCAAACCACTCCTTTCTACTTCCTACTTTAGAAAACTTTCAAGGAACAACTTCACAGTCCTATGCTAAACTAAATAATTTGCCTTTCCTCTCCCTTTTCACTACTTTGCAGAAGAAAACAATGAGAGACTGCTTAAGCTCAGCTACCACCTAATATCAAACCACGGCCTTAGGCAGGAGATTAGAAGCCAGTGAGTTTCAACGATTATTGTTAGAAGCCTTGCAAATGAAAAAATAAAACAAAAAAAACCCAAGGAGAAGCCCATTAAACTTCATCCCAAAGTTACTGAATTCTAACCCCTCATGAAAATTTACCTATTCCACTGGCTTAAAGGAACAGGGTTGATTCAGGCAATGTATTCCATTTCTCACACACACAGTCCTACCCTACACCAGAAATACATTTGCATTCAGTAGTTCATGTATCTGTATTTCCTTCTTCTATCTGTCAGCTGAAGATATTGGCCTTCACTGTTGTAGACACTATCCAAGTCATATAATTAGCATAGTTTTGGCTGTTAATTAGCCTCTTAAAAGAAAAACAGAATTACATAAAAAGACATATCCTAATGTTTCTGTCAGTTAATGTCAGTATTTAACTTTGCTTGTTACAGGTAATTTTCATTGTTTCTTATCTAGTGAAAAAATCAAGACAGTGCAAATACACACCAAAGAAGTTGCCACCTCACTTCTGCAGCCATGCCACACAGTGAAAAGCAAGAACTTGGCATTCTGAACAGGCATCCTGTGACAACACAGCACTTCCCAGGCAGGCTGCATGTCACCGCACTCCACACAAGAGCATGTCACGAATCCTTGAGGTCAAATGATGTAATTCCAACAATTCCTCCTTTTTTGTTCAATTATCCACCCTACTTTTACAGGTTACTTTTCCCCCAAACAAGGCGTCAGTGTCAGGCATCATAAAAGAAGCACTAGTGCGTAAGACAATCATATATGCATGACTATATATATATGTAAAAAAAACCAAAAACAAACACCAGGGCTTTTCTGGAAACATCTACAACACTTGTATGTCAGTAGAGGTAATAAGGGCTGCCACAACATGGAAGGCCTGAGCTCCAGCAGACACTTCTGATATCTTTTCTGCAGGCACATTCATCCTGTCTTTGGATTCTGTTCACTGTCGCTGACTGCTGCCACCAGATCAAGCTTCCAGCCCACAGCTTTCATTTGTGCTTGTGGCCACTGTGGAGGCAAAGAGCTAATTTTCTAAAGAACTTATTCCAGAATGACAGTTCCCAAACAACTCTGCAACACCTCCAATCAACACGGAGGACAGCACTGCTAATACTGGTGTGGATCCTTCCAAGGATAGGGAGCTGAGCTTCCCTGCCAGTCTCCTCCAGCCAGCACTGCTGGCATTGCTGTCCCTCCCCTCCTTCAGACAGATACTGTTTCCTTGGCTTATGTAAGTTCCAGCTGAGAGCTTTATAGAAGGAAACATATCTGGCTGCTCCCCCATGGAAGGGGTGGGATGTCGAGACAGGAAACCAGTGTGATACCCTACATGTGTGGGGTATTTTGTACATCCACTGCAACAGCAAAGGAGAGCCTTCCAGATGACAACAAGGCTAAAATGCAAACATACAATCAACAGTTTTTTAACAGTCATGGCAATTTTTCTGCAAAATTCTTCTAATACTTGTGGACACAGACTCATGAACCATGGCACTTCTAGTAATTATTCTTGAATTACATATGCAGTAAATTTAATACTTAAATGATTATGAAAGCAGTTTTGACACATGCAGAATAATACAGAAAATTTAGCAACCTTCAGGTATGAAAACCCTATAAATAATCTGTTCAAATGCATGCTATAAAAAAAAAATCACATTTTTTTAAACAATTATGGCTTGCTAGATGTTGAGTTAAAAAAAAAAAAAGGAAGCAAATTCATGATGTAGAGAGTCAAAGTTCTTTCAGAGATAAAAGATATGGCTGCATGCAGCTATATTTGCCCTTCCAAAATAACAAATTTGATATACTTGATCCAAAAACATTTTTTACATCTCTGGGTGTAGAAAAACAGCGGGAGGCATCCTCTTCCGTGTATTATTCACAATGTTAGTTTGAGATTATAGATGCTGTGAAAGTCCCCTTCCTGTGCTGTAAAAAGGTGCAGTAGGTAGAAAAATGAATCAATATCTTCTAGTCATTGCAAACACAGCTCCACAGGGTAGCTGGATACCTGTTGGTTTTTGGATGATCCTTGACTATGAAACTTGAAGTTCATCAGAGGAGCATTGCTATCCACTGATGCTGACAAGCTGTGATATCCTAACCATTCCTATCCTCCTGGTTCTCTCTGGTGTTTTATAAATCCTCTCTTCACCTTTCCTTTTCACTCTCATTATGAAAACATTCAAAGAACTCTCCTGAGCTCTGTTTCTTATGGAGTAGATTAACTTGACTATTTACATCCCTGATTGCAGCAATTATAACTTGCTAAACTTATGGTAAAAAATAGAGACATGTCTACGGACAAGTCATAAAATATTCTTTACTTGAAAGGTTTTATTTTAAAAGATCTACCATTCTGTAATCTATGTAGTGTTAGACAATAAACTTTAAATGTTCCTGTACTTATGGATGGAAAGAAACTGCAAACAATATCAGTGGGTAGAAGAAAAGTGGGTGAGCTGGCTGGTTACTACAGGATCGGTACTGCTGCAGGTCAATAATTGCCTTTGCAGCCTTGCAAGTGAAAGAAACAAGAAGAGAAAGTGTTCTTCTACAAGTACTCTTTAATACTGAAAATTATCCCCCAGAACGAATGAGGACTGTTAAAAAAAAGAAAGAAAAGGTAGTAGATACAGCAGAGCTATAAAACAAAATACGGCTCCTGGAACTGGGACAAGGAGCAAAGGAAATAAAAGCCATCAGGCAGTACCATTACACGGCTCTGATTTGGCAGAGTCTGCACAGCAACACAGTATTAAGCATTAGACCTCTTTCTATCGATCCTCGTGTTTTAGCAAACACAGCAAGAATGGAACAAAACTCTACAGTTACAAAGGGACAGAGGACAGGGGTGGAGAATACCATTAACATGCTGCTTCTGAAGCATCCTTCTACCACGACTCGGGACCAATTGAACTAATTTGAAACAATGTATAATAATGTAACCAGAAAAACAATCTTAGCATTTTGTTTTCCTTCCTTTCCTGATTTTATATCCTTCATTTTAACCTACCAACAATGTTGGTGAGTGAATGAAATGTTAGCAGACACTACACAGAGATCTGAGATCTGAGGCAGGAAAGACACATCAAGTGCTTGAGATGAAGAAAAGGACTTGCATAGATTACCTGCCCACTCTCGTGAGCCACTGACAGAAGAAGCAGATGACCTGAAGATGGGACAGGGAAGGAGAGAATACTAATTACCCCAAACATGGTACAAAATTTAGTCTTCAGTGGCAGATTTAAATTACTTAATTATTCATTAGTTATAGATTATGTTAGTACATAAATAACTACAGAACTTCCTGAAAATGTTTTTCACTGCTCACAGGTGAGTTGTCTATGACACAAGCAGCTCCTTCATCTATGAGCAGGATAGATCTCTGCTCTATTATGCTGCCTGCTACTTGATGACAAGGTTCCTGATGGAAAGTTCAACTTCCTCCTTTGTCAAGGGGACCAGCATAGATGAAGCTACCAAAATAAAATCAAAAACAAGGACAAACAGCAAAATGTTGAAACAAAACATGGATTCTTCATGACTGCTAGAAGTTCTGTAAGCTCTAAAAAAGGCTTATTTTGGTCTCAATGCTTTAACAAAATGAAATTTCATTTTCATTTTGTCCTGACTGTCTGACTGTTCTTGCTTGTGCTCCCTTCTCTTCCTTCATTAAGGCAGTGCTGTATCTTCACTTTGGCAAAGTAAAAAAAAAAAAAAAAAAAAATCTAGATGTATTCATGCTTTCTTCTCTGCACCAGATGGAAGCAGATACAGAACTTCAGCACAGAGTGGACCTTAAGCATAATTGCATGACTGCAAATGACCAGGAATGACTTATAGGCAAATGTTCATCATCTTGAATTAGAAAGGCCATTAAGTGAAATTCATTGTGTGAGAATATGGAAACATTAAACACTTAGGATGACTTCACAACAGTTCAAGACACAGTCAGAATTAGACTTAAGTCATGTAAACATGCAGTTACCTACAACACCTGAACATTCAGGAAGCTCTAATATGAGTCAATTACAATAACTTGTAAACACTTTCACCTCCACCCCTGTAAATTTAGTTATGAAATTTAACAACATAAGCTTAAGTTGTTTTTTTCCTTTTTTCTTTTACCAGATACCAAGCATTAGAATAGGCAGACCTCTGCTTCATACTTCTCCAATTTATATACCATTTCAGTAATTTACTGAGAAAAATATTTGTTCTCAGGCTGCCCTAAACAGGTAGACTTTATTCATGTAGAAAACAATCTACCTACATAATACTGTTCATTCAATTCACATGCATACATTACTGTAGAGATAAACAATGAAAATCTCAGAGTATATTTAATTCATAGTAAAGAGCATCTCATTATTTAAGGAGAAGTCATCAGGTAAGTCATTAGCTTCAGCTAACAAGCAGTTTCCTAATCTACAAAAATGCTACAAACCAGCTATTTTGTCCCTCTTTTATTTGCATATCACTGCTGGTGCTTCCTTCTTATCTCTCTGCACCCACACAGCTGGCTACAAGTCTCATCTTCCCTTCTCTCCCAACTACTCAGTCCCACCACTCTTCCATTCACTCTGGTTTCTGTGCTGAAATGGGTCAGCGCTGTATAATTCCTCACAGAATCACAACTGAATTAACAGACTTAAACTGGTATATTGCCACTCCCTGGGGAGAGTGCTAATGTCTACTAAGGAAAGAGTAACATTCCCTGATATTCTGGAGCTTAAACATTAGGATTCTTTTCTCATTTGTACAAAGGATAACATCAAGACACCTTATTTCAGTTTCATCTTCAAATGGCAGATTAGAACTTGTCCTCCACCCCCAACAATGAAAGGAAAACACACCTCTCAAAAATCAGCACAGTAAGCATTCTCCCAGTGATGTACTGCTTTGTTTACTTTTTTATTGATGTGAAATGTTCTGTGATTAGTACTGCGATACAGGTTATTTAAACACAAATATTATAAATAACTTTGAAACAGTTAGTCACTGTAACTAAGGCAACAAGTCTCCCACTCAATTTCCAGAAATAGGAGTAAGGAATAGAGGTAAGAACAAAGTGAAAAGTTGGCAGGAGCAAGAAAACAAATCACCAGATACTAGTTTGACCTCAGGAAGGCCCAGCTGATTAGAGAAAAATATCAGGTATGGCAAATGAGAAACAAGCTTGCTGACAAAAGATGAGGCAGAGAATATGAAGTATATAATAGCAAATATACTTAATTTCAGTAATATTTCACAACCCATTTCAGTTGGTTGCAACAACCATAGGAATCTGGGAAAATAATCCATGTCAGATAGCAGACTGCTAGTTCAGAGTCTCAACAGCTACTAGTTTCCTACAGGAATGGTCTTTTTTTGTGGGTGCTAAAGAAGTCACTTCTTCATAGACACTTGCACATTTGCCTCATTCTTCCCCTGATACTTGCCTCCATCGAAATAATGGTCAGAAACCTTCGATGCTATCTACATGAATAAACCTTTATATCCCCACAGAAGGCTGCTGAGTTAACAGGATCTGCCTTAAGGATCTGACTGCAGAATCAAGGCTTGCTTTGTTTCTCCCCCACCTTTTTTTTCCTTCTTCTTTCAAAAGGTTTATTTTCTTGACTGAGTAGAACTGCTTGTTCACAAGTCAAAAGTTCCCAAGTTATCATGGGGCAATCTGATCCCCCCAAACGAACACGTGGTAGAACCAGGTTCTCTCAACACGTTCTAATGGAAGGGCTGGTAATTACTGTATATAACAAGATAAACAGAGTTCAGGTTACTCAGAGTTCTCCATCAGCTAAAGAAACTTATCTTCTCAGCACATGTAAGTTCTTAGCCTGGGAACAACAGAACTAACAGTAAGACTTTAGGTGTCTTGGTAAAAGCTACAATTTCTTAATTTCATTTTCTTGTATACAGTTTGAAAAGATTAGATGCAAATTTTAGGAAGAACATATGGTGGACAACAGAGTACAAAGAGTTGGTTCTTAGCCATTACAAGATTCATGAAAGAAATTACTGGGTTTTTTTAAAGAAGAGTAACTTTAAAGTAACTTCTACTAAAGAAGTCAAAAATAAAACACACATCTCATTAGTCTACATCTGAACAGGATTTGTAGAGCAACACCACATAATTCCATTTCCACCATATCCCTCCCTCATCGAACAGCAGCAGCTCCTTTTCATCACCACAGGAGACCATTCCTCCTCTTAGTGTAACAAGGAACTAGTTGGGACATTTATTCTTGGCATGAATTCTAAAAGAATGAAGTCTAATACTGGCAGTAATGAAAATAGCAACCATAGCAGCATTCAGAGCGTTCACTATGACACTGCAAACATTTGTTTAACTGCCAATTGAACAGGATCCATCTTAGCTAAGAGAAAGATATAAATGGGCAATAAAGAAGTCAGCGCTCTCACTCTTCAAGGACTTTAAAGATAAGTGGTCATTCTAATATCCTCATGTAGTTGCTCCTACTTAGAGCCTTACCACGCATATCTGACTTCTGGAAATAAATGCACTGCCTCAAGCAAGTCTAACAGTCATACAGGAAAATCCCATGCAAAGTCTTTTCAAATGCCCATCATTATTAGCCCTAAGACATCTTCCTATTACACATTTAAGATTCTGAGAAAATGGGAAATGCATAATATTAAAAACTACGATGCACTGAAAGAAAAAAAATAAAGCTTTACCAAATACAATGACACTGCATCCAATGAGTACTGACAGAAATAGTTATATAGATGCAAAACTAAAGAAAAAAAAAAAACAAGCTAGTTTTGATTAGTTTCACGCCTTTCAACAAAACTCTGCTGAGATGCAGGCTTATGTGAGCCTAAAAGATGACCTGTAGGCACATAGGCAGGTCAGGCTTGCAACAGAAAAGGAAAAAATCCCTGGGCTGTTGGGCAATCCAGATTTCACCTACACACTAAGAAAATCTAAGCTGTCAATTACCTCTTAGGTGGAAGAGAGACTAACTCACAACCTCTTAAAGTAAGAATTTATCTCTTCTGGGAAACAGTTAATGTACCTAGAAACTATGACTGCATAACAAAAAACCCAGAAGATACTTAGCCTTTCACAGTTAGCTATGCAGAGGTGAGAGGGCTTTGACACAGGAGACCAAGGCATAACACTATGGATACCCACAAGCAAGTTACTCCTTTCTTTTCCCCCCCCCACCCCATACCTTCCCTTCCACACACTCCCCTAAAAAGGGGGGAAAAAACAAAAACAAACAAACAAACAAACAAAAAACCCCACCCCATTTTGTGATAAAACATTAGTTACCCTTGATCTAAACTGGACTGTCAGTGCAGTTTCTTACAGCAATGTAACACAGCATTTCAGGGAGAAACAAACTTTTCTAGGCTTCGTCTCACTCAGCATTTTTGTAGTTAAAGCAGCATTATCATCTAGAAGAACCTGGTATACAAGCACCAATATATGAAGACAATACAAAAGCAAACAAACTTAAGAGCCAATACCTCAATTATAATGTACATTTATCATATTTTTCATCTCTACATTGAATAGTTAAACATTCAGAATTTGCAATTTGCTTCCTTTGTTATTAACACCTGCACAACACTGCACAAAACCCCAAGAGCAATGAGAACAATCCACAGCTTCTAATTTGACACTTGAATGGTTGCTTTTCTATACCTGAGTTACAGTTCACTATTGAGCATTACAGGTATCAGCTTTGCCCAACAGAGCTCAATTTAGCTTTAAATGCAATTTTTGCAAACATGGCTTATGAGTTTTTTTGATACCTGATGTACTTTGAAAGCAAACATAAGTCATTGCTGAAAGTGGAGTGTACACCCTCAATTATGTCAAAACTTTGAAATATATTCCTACCTGGTAGGATGGCAAAGCAATAAAGCTCAAGCAGCAACACAAATTTATAGATAATGTACTGGCTGGCAGGTTGTTGAACCCAAGGAAAGGCCTACTTTTCTCAGTGCACAGAAAACCTGTATTCTGAAGGTTAAACGTGTCAAATCAGCCTCCATAGACAAACAAATATTTGAGCTTCACAAACACATTAAGCATCTGCAGGATCAAAGTTTTGTTTATCAGGTACTAAGTAAATTAAATCAAGCAAGCGGAACTGGGATTTCACCCTCTGAGCTCAACTAAGAGCCTTAGAGTAGAATTTCTCACCTCGTTGTAACTTCCCAAGCACTGCTTTTACACTAGCCTGCAGTAACTTGAAAAACTATGCAAGGGCAAGAAAACACTAAGCTTCCTGTATGGCATAAGTCTGCCTGTCCCCAGCACAATTCTGACATTTAATGCAGAGCCCTTCTACGTTATAAAAGAATAAAATCAACAGGTTCATGCTGAATTTGGAAAAACCATCTTGATAATTACATTTAAGTAATACTTTATTTAGTAAAAATTTTGTTTCAGAAAGTTATTAATCTGACAGTTGAAGAAAGAAACTAGCAAATCTCTTCCCTTCTTCATACCAGCTGAACAGTACAAACACTTTGCACTTCCCTGTGAAGCACAGCCACCGCTGAAGAGTCACTGTAAGGACTACAAATACACAGGGCAGCTTACTTTATTCTAACCAAACACTACAGAGCAAAGCATACGGTTCAAGCAAACAAGAAGCATGTTTCATGAAGTCCTGAAGAGGAGCACCTCTGTCCCCATACAGTACCACAGGCTGGTTTTCATAAAGAGCAGGTGGTGCCACACTCTCAGCACAGCATCCTGTCCTCAAGTCAAGACATCCTGCAGCACACTGCAACACTGACCTGCAGGAATGCTCTCTAACTACCAAAGCTGAGGGATTTCATCTTAACATCACTCCTCATGACTTTCTGGCATTCTTACACAGTTGTAACAGAATTCAGTTTGAAATAACTGATTTGTCAAGCAACTGACACTAGCAGCAGCAATGCAGCTGCTGCTAAAAATCACTCCCTCTACAAAAGACTGTCCAAAACCAGCATTCCCTTCCTTTCCTCCATCCCTTCCCTAACACCCTCTCCTTTATGTGAAAGAATACTTCAATTCCCAGTGTATTAATTCACCTTTACAAATGTGAAAGCCTCTAAAAAATCCACCTTATACTTCTCCTGGATTAAAATTTGCATTATGACAGAAGCTGAAAGCCTCACACGCATTACTCTGTCAAACCAATGGTCCAACACAGTCCAATACTTCACTTCAACATCTGTCAATAGCAGGATCTTTCCAGAAGAAAAGTTCTGAAATACAGTACTTTCATGTTAACATATTGATGATGGGGTTTTTGCTGACTATTTTACAATGATTATTTGCAGAAGGGTTGTAGTTCTTGGTTTTAACAGAAGAGCTTATTTCATAGAAGAGATGAACAAGTGCTTATTTCTGTGAGAAGTCTCCCATAGAAGAACAGCAACAAATCCTGAAAGGAAACCTAACTCAAAGGACACTAAGTGTATGTCGGATCCACAGTTGTTGCTGATTCATAGATGAAGTTCTAAAACAACATGAGACTTCACAAAGTTTACATACAACATAGCAGGACATAAGAGATCCCAGCCCGGTATCAACAAATGTTCCTTAGAACAAAATCCCGAGGGATCATGCAACCTTAGGTGTGAAAACGCAGATGTGTACGTAACTAATGAAAGGGCTCGCAGGTAAGGATGGGCTGATACCGATCAGCATAACAAACAGACACAGGATACCAGCAGCCTAACCACCCCCAAGTTTCTACAGGTTTTTTCTCTGCGGGGCTTTTTTTTTGGTTGTTTTTTGGAAGGGGGTGGGGTCTTCAAGTGTTACAGTTGGTTATCTTTAAGGAAGAGTAACAAGGAGACCCACAGCAGGACGTATCAGGTTTTTTACACGGAATTTGGCCTCACACACATGAAAACACCATTCCTACGAAACACCTTTTCATAGGCGGCAAACTGGCAGCGCAGACCCTCCCACCTTTGTATCCTGATACCGCACCGGAGACAATAGGTAGGACAGGGGAGACACCAGGAAAGGACAGAGCAGCGAAGACAAGTATTTTTCACCAGCTGGGATGGAAACCGAAGAGGCTGGCAGACAAAGAAGGGTGTGATGCGACGAGAGCAACAACCCACTGAAGGCACCAAGAACCTCCTTCGCTTTCAGGAGGGGAGCGCGGGCTCGGGGAAGGTCTGTCAAAACCGCGGGAGGCGAAAGACACGGCGGCCGAACAAAAGATTTTAAAGGCCTGGAAGGGAAAGGTGGAGGGACGAGCAGGCGGTTCCCGGGCACGTGAAACTGCGCAGGGCAAGGGCCGGGTCTGGGTCCGGGGGAGCGCCGCCAGCTCCAGCTCCATCTCCCGGGCACGCCGCCTCCCGCCGGCAGTCTCCAGGTCGATCCCCTCACACCGGCCAGTCTCCCAGGCCCGGGTACTCCCGGGCAGACACCCTGCCCTTCCCAGAACAGGCGCGGGGCAGGGCTGGCCCAGGGGGAGCCCTCAGACCCACCCCCATCACCCCTCCCGGGCTTCCCTTTCGCTCCGGGGCGGGGGCTCTGCAGGGACCCGCCGGCGAGCGGAGGCGAGGGACGGGCGGGCTGCGGAGCCCACCTGTTCGGCCCGGTACCTGCGAGGGACGGCGGCCCCCGCCCGCCCCGCGGGGGCACCGGCGCCGCCACCGAGCGCACATGGCGCCTCCCACCCAGCCCGGACCCCGGCGGCGGCAGCAGCCATGCTGCCTCCCGCTGCCCACCTCCTGTCACCCGCGCACGCACGGCACCCCGCGGCAGCGGAGGGCGCGCCCGGCGGCACCGGGAGGGGAGGAGAAGGGAAGGGAAGCTCGGGAATACCCACCTGCTCGCGGAGTTTCAGGAACACCATGGCGAGCGCGCGCCGCCGCCTCCGCCCGCCAACGACTCCCGGCTCCGCGCGCCGCGCGGCCACGCCCCCCCCGCCGCCGCCACCGCCCGCGCGCCGGCCGCGCCCCCGGCCACGCCCCCCACGCCCGCCACCACCCGCCGGGGCCGCGCGCCCTGCCCCGCTGGGGGCGGTCTCCTGGAGCCCCGCCCCCCGGCCCCGCCCCGCCGCTCGCGCTCCCCAGCAGCTTCCTGAATGAACCGGCCCGCTCGCCCGCACCACTAAGGGCTTCGCTGATTGGCCCTCGGGAGGCGGGACAGAGTAAGGGTGGTGCTGATTGGCCCTCGGGAGGCGGGGCAGAGTAAGGGCTGCGCTGATTGGCGGGTGGGGCGCGGCGGGCCCGGCACGGGGCGATAACGTGGGGTGGGCACGTGGGAGAGGAGCAGGAGCGGGCGCGGTCCGGGAGTAGCGTGGCCTTTGGGAATTGCTCTACTTTCCCCTGGCACTCGCTCTCCTTTTCCCTGGCACGGCCTCGGCGGCTCGGAGCGAAAAACCCCGGGAAGGGGATTACCGGCACAGGCGGCTTGGCCCGAGGCGGGATTCCTCCGGCACCAAAGGCAGCTCTGAGTTCCTGATCCAAGGGGAAAGAAGGAAGGAGAGCTAGAGTGGCATCGTGATGAGGAGTGTCAACAGGCCAGATAAACACAGAGAGAGGCACTCTGACAAAATGCCAAACGGAGCAGACATGTACAAATACAATACACAAGATAGTTAATTCGGAAAAGGGAAAGATGGTTTAGCAATGTATTTATTCAGTGTTCACCTCTTTTGGCAGAGGGCCAGCAGAGATGTCACCTGCAACGCTCTGATACTGTATTTTGACATAATTTACAGGTTTACTGTATGCTGTACATCAAGCACAAAGTGACAGGATAGGTAGGACATAGGTCGGTCTTGAAAACCTCTTGTGAAAGGAACAAGAAGTGACGCATGTAACCCTGAAATTAGACTGTGCTCCTCTTCCATAAAATAATGCCAGCCCAGCATAGTAACTAAGATTGGGAAGAGTTATTTTCTCCTGAATTTTCATTTCCCCTCCAAAAAAAGAGATAGCAGACTGGAGAGACTAAGGCTTTTTAGAATTGCATATTGCTGCAGACAATGCTGATGTGAATGTTTCAAGTTTCTTGATTTTCTTGTAGCTTCAAAATAGACTGTGACTTCTTAGTGCTCCACATACAGTTAAATCTACTTAGACTTTATTATTAACCTAAGAAAAATGAATGTTTAATAAAGCAACAAGTATATTCTGTGTGAACACTTGTTTGTGTGGTTTTGCCCTCGCTCATGTGCTTGTTATTGCTTCCAGTAGGAGCCTGGCACGTGGACATGTTATTTTGGAGACTGGTAACATGAGAAAAGAAGGGTTTTCTATAGGTGCTAGCTGAGGCAGATATGTTAGTTAGCTTTGAATATCAGTGATCTGATGGAATGTGTTTGTTTGGTCTATTTTATTTAACCAGTTAAGAATTGTAGTCCGATTTTACCAGGCAAAGGGAAAAAAAATCAATATTGCTACACTTTCTAAATGAGTGTTTTTGACATCTGGATATGTCCAGAAATGCTGATTAGGATAAGTAAATGTTTTAATGAATTTCAAATAGCCCTCTAATTTATTATTTGTGTACCCATGGGTTTTTTTTGTTGTTGTTTGTTTGTGAATAGAGTATTTTGTAAATTGCCAATATGAAGCAGGTAGATTTTGACTCTATGCAAAGCAGTTGAGGACTGTGACAGCAATGTGGTAGAGAGACCAATGGTTGTGGAAAATAGAGATAATTTTATCACTGCAGTCAGTGAAGGAGCAAATGACATCAGGAAGCATTGCCTTTGTCTGTCCCCAAATTAGACTGCTCCTTTTCAAAGTAAAAAGAATGTCTGGAAGCTGTTAAAGTCTTCTTCCCTCTGTGAAGCTTATCAGTTTATGGAGTTATTCAGAAAAACATCTACTTTCAGCTCACCTGCTATTTCGAGCAATTTATATAGACAGTTTGCCCTGCATGAAAATGTCTCACCTGTCTCAGGAGCACCTCGTGCAGATTGGAGCCAGGTACTGCTTCAGTGGGGGAAGGCAAATCTTTATGTTATTGGTTTTCCAGCTCCTTGCTCCAGTACTCAGGATACAGCCAGGGACAGGCCTGTTGGCTGTACCCTCTGCACTGAAATGTGTCGTCAACCAACAGATTTTTTTTTTTTCCCCCTCTTTGGGTTATAAGATTCTACAGCATGAAAACGCTTAAGTGGTAAAATGAAGTAGAAATACGGATCTTGGAGATACCTGTCTGTTTCAATTTAAGCATGAGAGGTTGTTGAGATAGCTTGCATGCATGAAGGAGGGAGATTTTCTGTGTGTTGTTTCCCTGCTACCAATCAGTTGCATGTGGTTATTTTTACTCAAGTCACAATATAAATTACTGCCTTATTCTGTGAAAAACAGCCCAAAAGGTCATTAGAACTGAAACAAAAAAATGAGAGATCACCAATATCAGTATTGTCTGATCTTCTAGTGTCCCACAAAATACAGTATTTGACTGCAGATTTATAGAAATAAAACAGAAACGAAACCTCAGATGTAACAGTGCTGCAAGGAAACGAGAGCTTTTAAATGTTTTGTTAAAGGGTAGGTTACTGTCCAAGCATCCTGTAGGAACATTCACAGAATATTTCACACAAGTCTGAATATTGACATACAAACACACCAAAAGCCACAGCATTTCTCATAGTGTTGAGAAGATATGTCTGCAGAAGTTAGACATTTCCACAACGCTTTTTAATTAGACAATTTGTAAATTATTAGCAGCCTGGCTCTCCTGAAGGCACACTTTCAGCAGAGAGCCATAGGCTTTAACTGCACAGCTCCCATTAATGTTAATATTAAATCTTCATGCTGTAACTTATCCCACAGCACGTAACACTACCCAGTGTTTTAAAGATAGGACCGTGTGTGCTGCACTGAAATACATAACCGGATCGAGCTGAAGAGACCATAGAAACCTCATACTGGAGATGTTTTTTGAGCTCATCTGAAATATCCTCATGATTTATTTACTTTGCCAGGAATGCCTGTGTATTTGGCTCTTTCTGACTGAGGGCTTCGACCCCAGTGAAGTAGGTATTCATTCTTTTTTCATTGTTCAATGTGGGTAAACAGGCACAGAGGTCAACAGGCTTACACAAGGTCATGGCATGAGTCACTGTTGTGGCTAGGAATAGAATCTAGGAGTCTTCATTGCCATTGCTCTCCTCCAAACACTTCCCTGTACTCCTAAATTAAAGCAGGGCTAATTTTATTTCTGTGCAGAATACAAGGTGTCTGAAATCAATAGAAATGTTATAGTTTCTAACAGAGAGATACATTTCTCTTTATGGCCCTGAATCAGCACTACTGGGGAGCTAGATGGAAACCATACTCATTTTATAATGGTATGCTGGAAGCATCATCATAAAGATTTTTACACATTCTGTGACACATTTTATCCATCAAAATCGAATCCAGTTAGGGTTTTGTAGTTCTGTCCGAGAGATTCCATTTTGAATTGTTGGCTGTTCATAGTTACTGATTGTAGTGGAAATATATTCAGTATCATAATGTCTTCATCAATCAAATATCATCAATTGGCACTTCTAAAGTGCCATTATGCCTATGGTGGCTCATTTGACCAATTTTGTCCCTGTCTGGTGCAGACAGGAGGAGAGAGAACTCCTGTGCCCTGCTTATTTAAAGAACAAATTTAACATCCAGAAGAGGGTAGGGAAAATGTGAGTGTCCTTTGAACAATCAGCAAGGGACAGGGGCCATCAAAACAGCTCTAAGTTCCTATCAGTGCTGTATTCTAAGGAAAATTCAAGTAGAAGTGAGAGAAAACAGAAAATTAAGAATATATAGAATGAGATAGCAATGCAAGAAATGACATCACTCACATTTTGATTGGAAAAAATGTTGCAGGAAGTTTGCAAGATGTTTGGTGTGTCCTTATGCTGCCTATTTTACAGTGTTACTGGTAAAAAATATGCAGAAATATTGGTAAAAAGGGGATACAAAGGAGGCTTTTAGAAAGGTAGCAATTTTATCTGGAATTGTGTGTTAGAAATCTTGTTCACATTTCTTCTTGTTTGAATAACATGCAACTTTTTTTCACCAGAAATTAAATTTATCTCCTTCACCAGGATAGGGTCTCAAAGAATCATAGGAAAGATACAAGGACCGTGTCATCTGGGTTGACACAGGGGAGAATTTTATCCGAAATCTTCTTACACTTTTTTTTAAACGTCCCCAGACTATCCAAGAATAGTGAAAAGAAGTTGTATGCTTTTGGGAATTAGATCTTTAAAAACTATTAGTTCTGAATAGCTGTGAAGCCAAAATGAATATAATAAACATTAAAGAAATAAATTGTATCTTTAAAATTACCTGAGACATGGAAAGAGAAAGAAAAACATAATTAACATATTTTCTGCTATTAGCCCACCCCAAGGTGACTCCTTAAAACGCAGTATCAGCACCCTTATACATTCTCAAATCAACCTACCTTGAATTAATGTTTATAGACTAGTGTTTATAGAATATTTTGTTGCATATTTCTTTATATAAACAAAATAGAATATTTTACTTACATTTTATTTATTCAACAAAATACTCTGCTTTGTTTATATAAATAACCAAATGCCTCAAGATGTTTTGGTTCTTTTTTCAGGCTCTTTATAAATCAGAGTGGACAGTATTGACTAACTGGAAACTCCAGTGGGATGTGATTTTGCAGATTACTTTTTCTGGCTTGGCCAGTTCTTCAAAAACTAACACCCAACGTGAAGCACCTAAGCCCAATGAGAGGGAATGGGTTTTGGTCAGTCACCTTGGCTAGCTGAAAGCTTTATGCACCATAAAAGTCTTGTTGGGAGGTTTCACCTGCTACACAGGGATATTTTGTCGAAATGCAACAAGTTCTGTAGCAAAATATTAAGTGGAAGTAGTGAAAGTATTAAAATGGAAATGCTGATTTTCATGTGAGTAGCAAAATATAGGATCTGAGAAGCAAAATAGAGGATTGAGAAATTCCTGGGCATCCAAACCCCTTACTTTCTGATGATATAATTCTAATATTGCAACCAACTGCCTGTTTAGGGGAGTTCTGCGTACATAAATTTCCTTTCCTGATAAGATGGAGATCCCTTATTGACTATGTCCTCTGGTTTTTGCTTCCAGACTGGATTGGTTTCAATTGTGGGAAAGTGATTCCAGTAAATAGTTTACATATTTGGCTATAAAGCACTGAAGTGGTCACCAGGGTGGGAGTAGGGAAACAAGGGAAAAGACATTTTTCCACTAGCCAAATTCTAGTGGAAATAAGATCTCTGAAAATTAACTACATGTAATATAATGTGAGCTCAGAAAGAAGGACAAGTTGGGGGTTCTGCTTTCACAAGTTCCACTTTCACACCCAATACTCTGGGAGTAGGTGCCATTAAAAAGGGAACAGTGTGTATAAGGAAAAGTGAAGATGAAGAAAAGCTTGTGTTTCCAATATCACGGTTGCTGCAGTAATAATCAACTTTCTCAGCTCTCGTTCCCCTCAGGACAGCTATATAAACCAAAATGCAGTAGCTATTCTTACCTAGTAATAATGTGTTGCCTGATGCCATCTTATGTAAATGGCTATTACACATCCAAATGTAGTAATGTAGCTGCATTGTCACACACTGAGAACCTCCAATGAAACTTTAAAGGTCATAAAATACACTTGCGTGCTCCTTAATTGCTACAGCAGAGAGCATTTTACTGTCCAAACACAGTGGAAAGAAGATCACTGTACAGCCATTGTAGAAATAATATTCTGTCATAAAGAATATCCATCCTTAAAGCTGATTTTTTTTCTTGGAAATACAATTTTTTGGAATACTTTGATGATGTGCGTGAGCCTACAGCCACATAGATATGTATATAAACTCTTCTCAGAAAAATACTTTTATCATCTAAAGGAATAAAGTGCTTGAGGCAGAAGACAGGAATCTCTGAGAAATACACTACTGTGATGAATACATTTGTCAACCCAGTGCCACAGTGATGAATTTCAGGAAAGATGAAAAGGTTTTTCATGACAGCAAGAAATTTGTAACTCAAAGAAGAGAAAATGAAGCAAACAGTTTGCATTTATCTTTGCATCTTAATAGACAACTTTATTCCTGTTTTCATGATGTTGTCTTCATTCTCATGCTAAAGGATTTCCATTTGTATAAAATATTAACACGAAATGGAGTCATACAGGTACTGGTTAGTACTGTTGTCAGTTGCAGCAGTTAGAGAACCTAATATATGGATATTTTAGTCTGAGATTTTTCATTAGTACTGATTTTGGAGCTGCTTTGGACCTGACAGTTGACATGCACAGAGGAAATGCATTAAAATACCTCCAACTTTATTATTAATTAGGATTTGATAACTTGCTCCTCCCACCCTCCCCTAGAACATATGCCACAACAAATGAAATCAGAAAGGCGTTTCAGCTCTTTGATAGCTGGGTCTGCCACTACAGCGCTGGAATCAGTGGGGATTTCTTTCTTTAGTAGGTGCAAAGATTGAGCCCCGAGCTCCATCAAGCTGCATATGGTGTGTTTTCTGCTCAGAATCTGTACTGGTGGTCGGTTCTCCCTCCTTACCTGGCACAACCTGAGTTTCTTAACTTGTAGGGCATGCTGAATAACCAGTGTTTTCATTTTCTAAATAGCAAAGTATGATACTTTTCTTGGAAAAGTGAAGAGAATAACCTCCACAATAGCCAACACTGGGATGAGGGTAATTAAAGCTCTTTTACTGAAGACATTAACACCAAATAATCCCTATAGTACTGACTGTAGAGCACTATATTGCCATGAGGTGAATTTAAATTTACATACACTGAAATAGCAAAATTTAAGAGAAATCCTGGAAAAGTTCCATGTAACATATTTGGCAATGGTTCTGTACAGGCAACTGGTCTGTGCAATACAGTGTTGATTTAGGGAAAGACTTTGCATTTGCCCACATGCCCATTAGTAAATGTACTGGAAAGCGAGCATGAATTGAAAGTGCTGCACACACTGTGTAGTTATGTTTCTAAATTGCAGGTTTTCCAATTCTGTAAAATAATCTGCAATTTATTTATTATGTTTCTGAGAATTATGTCCGGCAGTCATACTGTGGAACTGTGTTACCATCACAGTTGATTTTGAGTGCCCTCCGAAATAGGAATAGAGGATGAGAATCACTGTTAGACCTGCCATGGGTCCAAGGATAAGTCCTCCCTGCATTATAGCTCAGACACACCCACCCACACTTGTATGTTATTTAAATACATGTATTTCCTTACTGCTGTCACTTAGAGCAGGCATTTGGCTGAATGTGGAAGTTTTTATTGGTGTTATTACTATTTACATTGCTGTTCCAGCTAAGATTTCCTGCTGTTCATTTCTTTCACCACTTTCTGTAAGCATCAAAGCAAGACCCTTTCAGCTGCAAAGACGCTGTTTCGGTAGAAAAAAATGCAGTTTCTATCCCAGAGGTCATGCCCTGCAAGCCTGAGGCAGGTGGTGCAGGATGCAGGGACGAGGCAGGAGCGGTGGCTGTGTCAGCTCCCGGGTAATCTGACCCGTCTGGCACTCGCAGCAGTGGTGATGGGCTGAGGCCGTGGCTGGATTGGTTTTCAGTAGAAAAGCCACGGGCAGGGCTGCACGACTGCCAACAGCCATGACAAAGCGGCAGGAGTGCCTGAATGGGGGCAGAGGAGGCTTCTGAGGGTCCCTCCTGCTGGGGTTTGTGTGGAAGAAGTTGTGGCTATGGCAGTGCCCAGCCAAAGGTCAGAGCTGCTGAGCACCAGGTGGATTTCAGGGGTCTGAGACATTTTTGTTGGGGGCCAACCAGTGAAGTTGAGGTGAATGAATCTGGCTATACTTTTAACACTTCCAGAAAATAGTATGTCCATCAGAGCATTATAGGACAAAAAGAGCCCTTAATCCACGGATCTCTGGCAGCAGAAAAGGAAGCCAAGTTGCTGCAGCCTGCATTGCACCTTCTCCAGCCACCCAGAACTGCCAGTGCCAGCCACTGCATCTGGGGAGAGCAATGGATCAGCTCCACTGCATGATGTATCTGGTGTTAGACATTATTAATAGTTTCACTTATGGAGACTGGCCAGAACTGTGCTTCTCTTTGTGCCAAAAAAAATACAAATAAAATGTAGCTCAAAAGTCCTTTTAGTATCTGCTATCTTTGCTTCTCCCCTATGGAGAAATCCAGCACAAACTCCTTCTCCTCATATCTGGTACAGATATTTACATCTTTGGGGCTGAAGTCACTGCACCACTGCCCTCCCACCATGGGAACCCAGTGATTCCCTCTGCACTGATGTGGCCAGATCCTGCTTAAAACAGGCTATGACTACTTTGCCCATTGTTCACAGGTACATGTAATGACTCACAATGCAAAACAGAAGTACTGTGCAAGGCAAAGTGGTTTTGGCTGGGAATCACATATTCATCCACCTGAAATCAGTGTTTGTTTTATTTTATCAGGCTTTTGGACAGGCCTGCATGAGGCCAAGCAGTATGGGGACACATTGGAGGAGAGGGAAGAAGAAAGTTGGCACATAAATTTATGGTAGTAAAAAAGTGCATATCTCAATGTAAGATATAGATCTGTGTGTGTGTATTGGCAGGTCTGCATGTGCTGATCTGCAGATTTTTACCCAATGTAATAATTCTTGGGATTTCTCTTGGACCATCAGCAGTGCTGAGCTGGAACCGTCTCCTGATTTTCCGACTCTGTCAAAACACTTCAGCTGCATAATAAATAATGCATATGGGCATTCTCTGATCACCCATATACCCAAGAGGAGATATACATAATCTGAAACTTTTACTGGTTCATGGGAGGTTTTGATCTTCAGAGGATTTGCCAAATTAAATCAGCAGAGTGCAGGGGAAAGTATTTCCTGATGACAGCTTACTTGGCAGGCTCTGGATGAGGATGTGACCCAAAATGGTGTGTGTGGCACACCAGCAGGTCAGTGGCCCAGGAGCCACCAGCACTGGGTGCCTGCAGGTGTCTGCAGCTCAGGGACCTCACTGCTCACCCGGAGCTGGCCAGCTCCAGGCAGCACGTGGCCACCACAGCAACCTGGTAAGTTTTGATTAAATAATCAGGGTCAGATTCAGTTTCTGATACATAAGTGTCAGGTATGCTCGGTAGATAAAGAGCCACCAAGAAAAGGCTGGTTATATTTTCTGAGCAGTATGCAAATCTTGGTTTGTCATTGTATCAATCTAGTCCCTCTGAAAAGTCTAAGATGTCCATTCAGTATCTCGTGTACCCAAAAGGTTAAGACTGCAGCAAGAACTAAAAGAAATACTATCTTTCTTATTTTTAAAGACCTTATGACTTCTGTCAGCCCAGCTCAGGATTTCTGAATGCTTGGGGCTGGCACTACCATCATTTCCATTATCACACAATCCCTTTTCCATCTCCCCTGAACCAGCTTGGTGCTCTTCTGTGTCAGGAAGCACTGGGGTGGATAAAGTGAGCTAACAACACACCCCTCACTCTTTCCTATTCCTCAGCAGAGGAGTTTTGCAGTGAGGCTGTGCTTTCACAGAAGCTGCTGCAAGAACCTGGGGATGTGAGCATCCCTGAATGCACGGCCAAGAACCTGCTTCTGCCACCTGGGCAGCCAGGCTGAAAAATAACTTTTTTCTTTGTATTTTTTTTTCTTTTTTTATTTTTCTTGTATGATCATTAACTAAGACCTGTCCACTGAGCCAGCTCATTGCACAGTCACAGAAATAATCCTGCTAAGCATGGTCAAGGACAGCACAGGGCTGGGATAGAGGGGTGGGAGTCATGGAACTGCTTCCACAGGCTGCTGCCAACTGCACATATGAAAGCACATCGTGTTAGCAAGGCTTGGATGTCTCTGGACATTCACAGCTCGACCTAGAGCCCTTTGTTCCTTGTTAAATGTGATTTTTAATGACTATCATAGATAGAAACTGTAATTTTTTTTCCTGCTGACACTATGTAAAGAAGCTGTGGGATAGATGGTGACTATTCCCATCGAAACAGACACTTCTGGGCAGGACACAACAGATTTTCTTTGAAAAGTACAGGAAAGTGATATTAATCACCTCATCAATTTCATATATATCCAGCTCCTCATTTATGATCCACAGCTATCCTGTTTCTGTTCAACTCATTGATTCAAAATATTAGGCTTAAGAAAACTCTGGAGAGCAAACAGGGAAATCCTCACTGTCCCTTTTGTAATGTAAACCTAGATTTTCCTTTCCTTTCTTCTAAAAGGAAAAAAAATTAAAAAGAAATGTAAATACTTATATCAGTTTAATTTAAAAATAACAGAACTATTCTATTTATATTCCCACTGACATATTTAGTGCTGTTTTTAAATACCCTTATTAAATCTAATCATCCTTCCCAAAATATATTTGCATTTCACAGTGCTTTACAGCACCCCACAGCTTACTCTCTATGATACATCAAAAGAAATATGTGATGCTTTCTTTGCTGTCTCCCACAGTGGTCTAAGGAAGAAAATGCAGAAAACAGTTTTCTTCTCTGTGTCCCAAAGACAGTTTAAAGGCACCTGTGGTCTTTTCTGTGATTATATTTAACATTTACACTCAGTGTTCTAATCCTCTTCGGGTTAAGGAAAAAACACAAACCCATTAATTTGAAAACATAGTATTCAAATAATTTAATAGCATGGTCAGGGTATGGGAAGGGGTAAATTAACTTGGGATGGTAAGAGACACAGGACTATCTAAAACACTAGTGGCTCTCCATTACTGTCCTATCTCTCTTTGTCTGTAGCACATGACAAGTCTAGATGGGATCCTGTAGCCACTAAGCCCCAAGACTTCAGGACAGATCCCTGAAATTCTTGGGTAATTGAATGGCAGGGATCTGGTGTTGGAGACCTTTCTCCAGAAGGATGTCACAGCTGCCCTCCAGAATGAGAACCTGGGTTCCTACCTGTGGAAGCAAAAGTCAGCACTGGATTAGCTTCTGTCCTTGTAAGCTGTCAGTAGGTTGCCAGTGTCCTTAGCTGGGCAGGGGGGCTGGCAGCCATCAGGTCTCACAGGTTCTGCACAGCTGCAGGTAGACATACTGTAACACAAGCAGAAACATAATTTTTCATAATTTCACTATGCCTTATTGCATAATACACATATTTTTATGATGTTAAATCTGCATAGCCCATAAATAAGGATATATAATGTGTATATGTATATATATATATATATATATATATATAATATAATGTTTAAAAAAATTGTTATATTTACCTAACAACTGACATACTTAAAAAAACATAAGTACAAGTCAGGTTTGTCAAACATCTTCAAAATCCTTGCACTACCCTTCCAGTGCAAAATCATCCTGGAAGAGTACACCCACTTTCTAGCACATCTGGGGTAAAAAAAAGAAAAAGAAAGAAGTGTGGAATCCTGACAACTTTATGTTGCAGTGAAAGACTGGCTGGAGTAAGAGCTGGGACATCCTTGAAACTTGAGCAAGATCCAAGTACAGGTTGGAGCTCTCAGCAAGTGTTGCCATAGTCAGAATTTTTTTGGCTGTTCTAGTCTATATCCTCAGACTTGGGGACGAGCAAGTGCATGATGCTGTACCCTCCCTGCTGATTTTGCCCTGCTGGTCATGCAGTTACATTTGGGCATTTGTTTCAAAAAGGAAAAGAAAAAACTCTGAGCACAATCTGATGCTAGCAGAAACACACAGTTTAATGCTGTTAGAATGCTACTACACCTTATTTTCTAAATCACAAAGTCAGTGACTACATTTTGCATGCAAGTAACAGAAGACACTGAAGTTCAGTGTCTATGGGAAGAGCAAACCTATTAGATGATCAAGGGAAGCTATAACAGAGAAGTGATCAAGATAAATCTAAAAGAACAATGTAAATCCATTAAGCTGGTAATTGCCTATGTGTGACAAATTTCTTTTAGTTACTGCACTTTTCTTGTGTAGTAATACTGACACAGCACTATAAAATTTAGGGCTCTTTTTCATGTCTGCTCCATCCCAGTGGGATCTCTGGCTGAAATACTGCTCCAAGGAGTACAGCACATAATCAGTCCCTTTGAAACTGCTTCAGTAATGCTGGATCCATGTAAGTGCTGATGCCAATTATGCTAATGAAACTGCAATGGGCCCGTGGTTCTTGCCATCCTCAAACAGTGCTGTAAAACTACTGTCACACTCAGCAACTATATTTTTGTAGCATGTGACCACACAGAATACTGAAATTTGCTGTATGGTGGAGGTGATGCCTCATGTTCCCCAAACCAAATCCTGCCAAGAACACAAAGAAAGCAACAGATAACTATAGAAAATCTGGGATTTTTTTTTTGTTGCCTTTTCTACTTGTCCTATATTTGCATCTCCAGAAGGTGCAAGGCTAATGCAAATAATATTTATATTGCCCTTCTTTCTTGCTCCCTGTTTCCCTCCAAGGCAATGCTCCATCCTGAGGAGCAGGCACTGGGAAACATAGCAGGCTAGCAAAATTTCAAGGTGCCCCTGAGAAAATTCAAGACAGATCCTTAACATCCTTTCTCCATTTCCTCTTTTGGGCTGATAGGATCTCTCTTAGAAATACTCACTGATGCCTTGTCAGGGCATTGGGCTCAGGCAGGACCAGTCACGTGTGGTTTCTCCTTTCCTCTCTTGTGTTCTCTCACACAGCCCTACTGTGGCAAGGATAACTCTTCTCAGGCAACAAGTGTGGGGGGTTCAAAGTCTATATGTTAAAATGTCTACATCCCCTCCCCTTTGTCTTTACAGCCTGGCAATGTTATAATCATCTCTGCAATATGGCACAGGCCAAGGTACCAGTCAGCCTGTGTGAACAGCATTAAGGCTACTATAAAATTCCACTTAGGACGCTTTAGGGTGTGGCGGGAGTAGTTAATACAGATCATGAGAAAACACAGACAGGAATATGGATTCATCAGGAGTAATAGCTTTCACACATGATTAGTCAGGATAAAAAAAATGGCAACACAAGGCTGACCAGTCTACATTATTGGGCTATTACTTCTTGCATCAGTGGAAAGTCCTGCCTTACTGTTTTTTTCCACATTAAATCCTATCACGCCATTATGGTTCCAGCGCTGCTGTGTTTCAACAGCGCTTTGTAGACTGTGACAATTGCAGTCCATAATATTTTTATAAAAGCCTACAAATGTTAACTTTTTGCTTAGTTTATTGTTTATAAAACAATAATATGCTGTCGTGTTTTCCCTTCCTCTCATCTGCCTTCAAAGGGACATCTCGCTAATGACAGGAATTCCATGATAGGTGAAGGATGCTTGGAATTACTGTTGTAGTTAATGGCTGGCAGCTTTTCTGGGAACAGACTTCATTCCTTGGCGTGCCTGCAAATCCATGCTAGTGTTCCTCCCTAACTTCTCAGGGCACTGGTTGAAGAGCAAAGGCAGCCTATGGTGGGGAGCTCCTTCAGCTCACAGGAGTCACCTACTCCGCCCTTGCTCCACAGGCTGCAGATGAGTTCACAAAACAGTTCCTAAACCATTTGCAGCCTGTCATTTGAAAATGTAGCTTCAGAGGTACCAACATGAGGTAGAAATACTAATCTCATGTTTCCTGACACTTACTGTGCCTTTTCTTGAGTCAGAGCCCAGAGATGTGCTATGATACTTGATCTTTAGGCTGCTCAGATGTAATACAAAATAACAAAGTCATTTCCAAAATTAAGTCTCCTGACACTAACATAGTGTTGACAACGTTCAGATAACTAATATTTCTTTTTCTCCAAGGAAAATCATGAAAATATTAAACATAGTTGTTATTTGTTTAACTGGTTCCATATTATTATTTATTTCTTACATACAGGTCTATTTTAACTTAATTAGGTTTGCCTTCTTCTCAGTACTCTAGGAGAAGGGAAGCAAAAACATGACACCCCAACATAACAAGGCACACCCCTCTCTCTGCATTTCACTTTTGGCTTCAGCATCCTATCCTTAGCCCTGAGCTGGCATTAGATATTATAAGAGCAGTTGTTACAACCTAGGCTTGGGGAGCAGGCTAAGCAGCAACAGCTAAGAATTGTTACATTGCTCCTGTGTTTGTGAGGATCATCTAGTTCCTGTCTATGGTCTGAACTGCTCATTAGAAGTGTTCTGATACACACACACACAGTGGGATAAAATGCCCTCAGAAAACACTCATATTCCTACCTGGACTTGCAATGACACGTGTAAAGAATGCAGAAATATACACATAGGCACGTGGAAAACTCAACAGTTCTATGGAATTTGCCCATATCTTAAGCTCATTGAAGTCTGAGTATCAGTTTCATAATTCCTTCCTTGCTACTCACTGCTGCCACCAGGTGTTAACCACAATTTTGGGTTTTGTTCTGAAATAATAATGCCCCTTGAAATAGAAATGTGTTCTGCCGTGGGTGAGAAGGACTTGGAATTTGGCAGTACTCAGGAGAAAAGATGTGACATGGGCAAGCCATTCCTTGGCAGACTGACATTGCTGGAAACAGTATAACAAGCTGCAGAAGAGCCCCCTATAAGCAAGACTTCAAATTCTGAATTGAGGATTCATACTATATATTACCAATACAGTTTATAGATGTGTGGTAGGAAGTGCCAGGCTAGTGCTAGTAAATTCAAGTTCATACACTGACACTCTCTCTCTCTCTCTCTCTCTCTCTCTCTCCTCCATGCCTTCCTCTTGCACTTGGACCTCTTGTCATGCTTTTTGAGGATGAAAAATGCATTAATAATGAACAAAAGTGGAATGTAGTCAGGAAAGCACTTTCTTCCTAATTCCCATGATCTGGTAGTGTGCCTGTTCCCTTGGGAATAATATCCTTGGGAATAAAAGCAGTCTTCCAGTTTGGGCTTCATAACAGTAAGTGTGGGGGTATTTTCCTGTTGGTACAAATGACTAATTAAATCATTATTAACATTTGGTGCGTGTCCATCATACAAAATACAGGTAAGTTTTACCCATGTCACTACACACTACTAAAAATGAGTGTGGCTCAGAGCTAATAGGACAGCAAATTTGTACAAGCTGAACTTCCCCCAGTGTGGCTTGATTCTTAGCTAAATTCATTTCATCTTAAATAACTCGTGAAGGATGACATTTAAGTGACAATCTGTTGATAGCTAATCACAGGCCTGCAGTGTATCATTTCAATGGAATGTCTCGATATGCAAGTCAAGGTTAGTGTAACAATTTTCTGGTTTATGGTTGTGTTGAGGAAACAGGGAGCATATGCAAAGCTTAGCTGTTCTCTCTTCCTTCTGTCTGGCAAGGTCTGAAAGCACATGCCTAGGTATAGATGCAGTGTTACCAGTTCTCACGTCGGATAATGTGTTACCAGCACATACTCCCAGGCCAAGGAATGATTTCAGAATATCAGTTTGCATTTAAAACATAAAATCAAGCTTGGTTTCCAGCTTTTGTGACTGAGAGATTAATGGATGGCTAATCCTAGCTCCAAACCAAGAAAGATACCAAAGATGAGTATGAAGATGTGACATTGTAGCCATTCATGTTTCTGACAATCTGTTTATGCATGCGAAAGTTTGTCTTAAGTCAGTGGTGCTCTACACAGGTGTCCTTGCAGCTGAGCCCATGTTTGTCACACCTTGCTGGATCAGCATGCTGGGGAAAGATGGGGAGATAATGCTCAGTCAGGATTGAGAAGGAGAGGAAATGGGAGACACCCATACGAAGGTCTGATGTTACTGTCGACAAATCATAGCCTATTTAGGATTTACTTCTGGTTTTGCACATTGTTTAATTCCAGTGCCTATATAAGGAGGTTTTTGAGGAAACTGAACCACAGTTTTCATGGTGATGCCTGGCAAGGGCATGTGAGGAAACAGGTGTAGCTTGAAAGAAGAGATGCTCTGGCTGGATATAAAGAAACATCATAAGGCAAATTGAGCATGGGAAAACATTGAGACCATCGAGAGCTTGTACAATCCGTGTCCTTGGAGGTTTTAAGGAATCTGACTGTTTAGAGCCCTGAGGACAGGAGCCCTCCAGAGGCACCTTTCCACTTGGATTACCTCATAAGCCAGTAGTAGATGTAATCTTTTTGGATTTCAGCAAAGCTTTATGAAACTGTCTCTTACAGTATCCTTCTGGACGAAATGTCCAGCACACAGCTTGATAATGATGCTATGCAATGGGTGACAGTCAGTCGTCTGTTCTGTTTATGCTGCATATGAAGTTCTGCACCTTTCAGACTGGCTCTGAGAGCGAAGGGGGGAGAAGAAGTGCACAGTTTGTTTTCAAAAGCTGCACTCGCTCCCCCGCATTCCTCGCTCTCTCAGTGCGTGTTGTCTGCAGCATGGACAGTGGGAGAGAGCTCTCCTTTGCTTCTAGTTAGTGTTTTTAGCTATGGCTAAAAACTGTGGCTTTCCTTTTTCTTGCAACTCTTCAAACATGCTCTGGACTGAAAACCCGGAAGAACACCAGGAGCTCATACCTGTGGCCCAGCAGGGCCCAGGACATGGCATTTTCCAGAGCAGGAGGAACTGATAAGAAGCTGAGCGAGCTGAGCTGCACCCCACAAGCTACATCCCACCAAGGACTTTCTGAATTTGCCATCTCCTCAGAACAGCAAAAAGTGTTATTGTTTAATAGTATCCTTTTTCATGCTTGCGAATACGTTGCTTGTTAAATAAAGACATCTTTTCCACTTTTCTCCCAGGAAATCTTTTCCTGAACCAGTTGGGGGAAGGGCTTGAACTGCTTTCTAGAGGGACCCCTTTGGGAGTGTCCTCCTGAATTTGCCCTAAACCAGGACTATCCTCTCCTCACTTCTCTTCAACATCTTCATTAATGACTTGGACACAGGACCCAAAGTTTCCTGATGACACTAAATGGGAAGAAGCTGTAGACTCCCTCAGAGTCAGAGGCCCTGCAGAGAGACCTTGACAAATTAGGGATGTGGGAAATCACCAGTCAAATGAAGTTCAACAAGGGAAAGTGCTGGATTTGGCACCTGAGACAGGACAGTCCTGGTTGTGTGCATAGACAGGAATGAGATGCTGGAGAGCAGCACTATGGAGAGCTCAGGGGGTCCTGGTTGATGGCAAGTTGAATGAGAATCAGCAGTGCCCAGGCAGCCAGGAGGGCCAACCCTGTCCTGGGGAGCATCAGGCACAGCATCACAGCCGGGCAAGGGAGGGCATTGTCCTGCTCTGCTCTGAGCTGGGGCAGCCTCACCTCCAGTGCTGGGGGCAGTTTTGGGTGCAACAACATAAAAGACTATTAGAGAACATCCAAAGGAGGGTCACGAGGATGGTGAATCATACAATCGTGGAATATGCAGATTTGGAAGAGACCCTTTTGGATTAGTGAGTGGGGAGGTCTTACGAGGTCACTTGGTCTGTTTGGCCTGGAGAAGAGAAGACTGAGGGGAGACCTCATTGTGACCGTCAACATCCTCACAATGATAAGAGGAGGGGCAGACATTAATCTCTTCACTCTCGTGACCAGTGATGGCATTTGAGGAAATAGCATGAAGCAGAGTCAGGGGAGGTTTAGGTTGGTTATCAGGTAAAAGTTTTTCACCCAGAGGGTGATTGGGCACTGGGACAGCTCCTCAGGGAAATGTCACAGCACCAAGCCGGACAGAGTTCAAGAAGCATTTGGACAGCACTCTCATGCACATAGTGTGATTCTGGGGGATGTCCTGTGCAGGGCCAGGAATTGGACTCAATGATCCTGATGGGTCTCTTCCAACACAGTAAATTCTATGATTCTGTGATTCTATGGTGCTCTTATGCTACGGACTTATGCAAGGGCAGTCTCCAGCAGTGTTGAAAAGTAACCATCATGCACCAAACATCAAATACAGTATTTTAATCATCAAAACAGATTGAAGTAATTAATCTGTGTTTTCAATGATCAGTTTTCAAAGAAACATTAAAAAATGTGGGATTCCTATTTATTCTCTGGGGCAGGAGCACCTTTATTGATGGGAGAAGAGAACAGAAGGAAACTCTGAACTGATTTAGTATCCGTGTTATGCTGGTGGTAGGCAGCACCTCTGTGATCACCCTCTGTCCTACTGAGATATTTTTGAAAATACAGCAAGTACAGGGTCACTTTTGTAATAGGACCTAGGTCCCTCAAATGTAATGAAATTCATAATCTTGAGCCTCAATGCTTTCCACTGCCAACCCTCTGCAACATGGCATATGTGCCCTAGTTTTGAGACCGATGGGAGAACCTAATAGTCTGTCTCAGACTGTCCTTGATATTATGAAATTAATATTCCATTTTCTTCTATTCTTGCTTCTGTTTTCACCTCACCATGAAGTGCTTTGTTACAACATACTTTCCTTTTGTTATCTGCCCAACTACTGGCCCATATAAAGCAAGAAGAGAAGGGTGTGTAAATACCAGGAGTGTCCTGTCATTAAAAAAAAAAAAGAGATTGTATTGAATTTCACTTTCTAGACCAGAGATGGTAAACCACTACTTCTAAGTGACAGAACCATGACATTTTCTACTTGAGGGACAAGATAGAGAAGACTTAGGTCCTCAGGTTTTGCTGTTGTCTCTGATTCCTGGTTAAGGTCACGCCATTACAATGATGCTATGATGACATATATTCTTTTTGTTTGGCAGAGGATTATGGCTTCAAAAATTTACTTCAAAGGTGATGTGGATGTCCTGAATGCTCTATAATCTTGAAACAAACAGTATTGCCTTGTTTGAGCTGTCACTACAGTATTTGACATGAAACAGAAAAGAAAAAGTGTGTATTTTGGAGGATGTGAAGTGATTTAAATCAGTTTAGAAGGATAATGTTTCTTTAACAGGGTAATCCATGTGAGACTTTCCTACCAAGTACAAAAGGATCCACACCAGCCACCTCTAGGGCAAGTCTAAAAAATATTGCAAATGATTTAGGCAGTCATTAAATATGACCTTTGTTCTTGGCAGCAACGCAAGGAAAGCAAGAAACAATTAAGCAAGTGACTGTTGAAAGCACTACTGACCGATTTCAACACTGAGCTTGTTTTCTGCTGTGAGATGTTTTTGCCTCTTGTAGTTTCATTTTCCCATGTTGGATGAAAGATAAAGATGTCATTTTAGAGTCTACAAATCTAGTTATGTTGATTAGCAGTATACGTTTAGAATTGGCATCAGTTATTTTCATGCATAGTGCAGCATCCAGCTTTACTGTTTACATTTTTATGTTTCTAGGTTATGAATTTTTTAGTAATTCTTTGGAATTAGTGGTATAGTGTATTGTTGATTTCAGGGGGAAAAAAAGCAGTACTGGGCCAAATGCTCCTTCAAGGCATAAGAAATTATTAAGAAAATTATTTTGGTCCTTTGCCCTTCCATCTCACTGAGCTGAACCAAAACAGTCTAATTTCTCAAAGAATGGCATTGGACATCTGCCTTGACCACTGACAGGTGCTAAAGAGACTTTCCAAAATTCCTATGTATTTTGCTACGAAGCTCATCTTGATTCTCATGAAATTAGGCAGCTCAGCACTTGGAAATATCCCACTAGGGTCCAGATTCTTTAACATTTCTAAGAAGTCGCAGGAAGATTCAGAATCTTTTAACATAAGAACCCAAATGCATTTTATTTTTAGACATCTACTGAAAAAATTGTGTGCTTTTCTCTTACACTAAACAGTTGCAGTAGAATGCAATACAGAAAAACCAGCCTAAGGGATTCTGTGATTGATTCTGTGAGAATACACATGGGAAACCTCTTTTAAGCAAGTATATAACAGGCTAGTTTACCCTAAATATCTTATTTCTCATCTCAGTTTTTGTGAATGAGATATTTTTTTATATTAGAAGAATTATAAATTTGAATAGATTTTGAGTCTTCAGATCTGTTTCAGCAGATCTTCACTGGGATATTACCCTTAGAGGATGACGGCACTATCTGCCCTGATGAAAGGAGAGAAAACAAAAATTTACAGTCATCAGAAGCTCCAAGAATTCAAGTACTGAATTAACAACATATTATTGCTGTGCAAATGGTAAAAACTGGACAGCAAGGGGTACGTTCCACTACAAAGTCAAGCAAAAATAGAGGTGTTTTGCATATAATCACTTCTATTTAATTACTTACATTGTTTACATATTACAAGAATTGCCATCAACTCATTAACACGCACCATTTCTAATTAAAATATCTCACGAATTTAATAGAAAAGTCAAACTTACTCTTGAGTGGTGGAAGAACAGGCTGAGGAGAGGATGGATCTGGTGGGTGAGAGCAACATATGACCCTCTGTTATCAGACACTGTGCTTTACAAGCACAGGTTAAAAGAATTGGAATTATCTTGTCAGGTAAAGAGAAGAATTAGAAGGGGAATGTGATGCCTCTTGAAATGTATAAGTGGTTGGAGAAGTGGAATAAAGTACTATTTATCAGAATATTCCCTGCGGAGAGGATGAGACCTAAAGGGCTTCAAATGCAACAAGGAAGACTTAGGTTACATGTTAGGAGAAATAGAGTTTAACTGTAAAGGCTGGTTGGAGACAGGAGGAGGAGGCCTGGAGAGGCTGTGTACCTATCACCAGAAAGTGGCCTTAATAACATCTGCTGGATGTGGAAAAGGTCTGGCTGGCTATGCCACAAGGCAAAAGGATGAACTAGATGAGCTCTCAGACTCCAACCCCCACTGCTGTGATTCTGAGATTCATTATATTGGAAAGCAGCAATTCCCCTATCAAAACCACATTATTCGTGGGACACATGAGCACGTGGAAATAGAAGTTTTCTGAGGAGTGGAACACTGCATCCATCATTTTATTATCATTTTTTTCTTACTTATAAAACAGTGGTGTGGTCCAGCTCAAGAAATTTGGGAGTTATCAAGAACCCTATTATTAGGAACCATCTGTTTCATTTCAATGTTTCAAAGGTTAGAGGCTAGATTCCCAGCAGTAGTTTCATTTTTGTAGCCTAAACAGTCACTGAGAGGCTTGCTTACGCCAAAAAAAAACCCAAAACAAAACAAAAAAACAAAAACAAAACAAACAAAAAAAAGTTTATCACATTAATAGAGCTATTTTTCACAAATCTTTAAATAATGTATGAACTTCCTTCTATAATTTCATAATGTGTACCCTTAAATAACTTGCTGTTATGCTAGTCACATCATGAAATTAAACCTATTGGAAACAAATTAAATACCAGATATAGTTTAATTGTCCATGTAAGTAAAGTACAAATGGTAAGCAAATAACTTTAATAGTAATAACAAGGTCTAATACTGACATTGCATCATAATGAAGCTAATTTTTAGCACAGATGATGATTTGCTTAAAGAAGAAGCAGTTTAACTTTGACAGTAAATACAGCTTTCAAGCTATGCAGAGGAGATAGGAAGGAATAAGAAGTTATATTTCCAGATACCTATGTTAGTGGGGAAAATAGTTTCTTATGTGCAAGGGAATGTTTCCCCTGCATTAAACCATTAATACAGACCAGTGGCATGCAAAAGGGAATGCCTGCATGTGAGCATACTGATCTAGTGCTTTCTTTGGTCTGTCAGCTACAGGAAAACATGAACCTCAGATGAAATCTGGGCCGATGAAGAGTTGATGTTGCTGATCCCTGAACTCCAAGAACAAACTACTTTATCTGAATTCTCATCTTCATGTATTTTCCTTGAAGTACTCTGCCACTCTTAATGGGAGTTCAATTTCTTATGCCTCCACCTCCATGAATGTATGCCAGTTTAAATATCAAAACTGCTGTGTGCATTTCCATATAATTGAAAATAAGTATCTCTCATGTTCCTTCCTACAGAGCACTTTAAATGCCACATTCCAGCCTGTAATTTATTGACAGAAAGAAAGGCTACTGCCATAGTTTATCAGCCTTCCCCCTGCTCCCAGAGGAGGCTGAGGATGCAATGCAGCCACCTGAGCAGCCCCTTGCTGTCCACTGCATGCAATCCTTGCAGAGAACAGACACTCAGGTGGTGCTCACACATCAGAGCACAAAGAATCCTTCTCAATGCTCCCAGAAACTTGCCAGCCCCATACTCTCCTGCCTGCAGGTACCTTCCTAGGTTGTCCTTTCTAAGAGGTCTGGCCCTCTGCTTCCATTCTGTCTCTTGTAATGAACAGAATTTGGATAATTGCTGCCCCTCCCTCCTCCTACCTACCCAGGCAGCTGGAGTCACTATATCCTGTCTTCCTGCATTTTTTTTATTTCTACACCTCATCAACACTCATTTTTTGTCAGTGGTTGGTCTTTGCAGATTGGACTTCCCTCAGCATGTTGAAAGAGCTTGCCAGCCCTATGTAAGAGACCAGCCTGGAACATAAAACATCTGATAAAATGCATTATGAAGTCCATTAAACTCTCATCATGGGTTGTCCTTTATCATTAACAAAAATGTTATAGTCTCTCTTGTTTATCATCACATCCTCCTCTTGAAAGTCCTGTCTGAAAGCATTTAATGTCTTTACATCTCATTTCTCAATTTTTTTTACATTATTCACTAGCTCCTTGTTTCTGTTATGCATTGTAGCACAAGAAAAAGGTCCCTATCACAATTTCCCAAAGAAAGAGTGTAAGAATCAAAGTTAGATGTCTAAGTGCACTCACTAATAGCTGTTTATGGGAGTAAGCAGGGTTCATTCATCTACTAACCAGCATTTTTTGATTCTTGGGTTAATGACAGTCCATCAGGTTCTGTTGTTCAGCAAAAGCTATAATCAGAAACAAAATCTAGCTGAGACCATTTCTATTATTCTACAGTGTGTGAGTTTAATGTCCTGTAGTTGGAGACAACTCTCATTTCATTTTTGTAGAACTTTCATAGTGTAAAACATTATATTCACTGGGTAGATCAGTAATTATGTTCTTGTAGTTTGAAGAATCACCCAGTTCTCGGAAAAAAACCCCACCAAATCAAAGCTATAATAATGAATAAGGAGAGATAATTCAAGCTATGCTTTTGTTTCTTACTGCTCTGGCATCCTTCCTTCTACGCTTTTCTGTTCAGCTTAAGTGATTTGACTTCCTGAGCCAATTCTTTAGGCAAACTAGTGCTCTAATTTTAGGTTTATCAGATGGCTCACAAGACATTTTCCCTGTGTGATTCTGCAGTGTCCATTTCCATACAGTCATTACTGTGTTGAGGGTCAGAAGAAGAAAGAACACTTAGACTCTAATTCATCCTGTGTATATGTACAGGGAATTTAGTTCCAAGGAAGCTCTAAATAATAAAATGCATGGCCTCACAACATGCTGCAAAGTGCTCATTATCTGAATACACTCTGACTGCTTTTGCAAACAGATGCTCCAAATACTGTTCTTAATTAAATATCAAGGGTTGGATTCAAATGTTGGTCCATGCCAGCAGAAGATAGCACAAATCCTGGCATTGGGCCCCAGTCCAACAAAAGGATGGTTGTGAATGCCTGAAACATTGCAGGCTTCCCTCTCTTGTGGGCAGACTTGCCAGACATCGAGATATAATGCAAAGAGTCTGGATTTTGGGGTGTTTCTCAGGGTGGGAGTGCAGTCCAGACGGCTGCTTGACAGCAGACTTGTGTATGGATTGGGCATGATGCTCTCCAGTCAGGCTGGAGAGAGCTGCTTCCTCGTATCATCAACAACCATCACTACTAATTCCTTGAATCTTTAAGGAAGATACAGGAGTCAAAGTCGAGTCAGGAATTGAGTAAGAACTATGAGCTGAGCTTTCACTTAAACAATTCCTCTTTTTTTCTTACCACCTTATGGGATTTTTTTCTGCTTAGCAATGGCTGTGCAATAGTTTTTAGATAGTGATGGAGATGGTAAAAGATTTGTTTTGGGAGTGTGGATTGACTCTTAATACTCAGGGTTTTGGTATTTTGTTTTGACAAGGAGAAGAGAGGCAAAGAAAAGGAAAATGCAGGTAGCAAAGGGATCTTTTCTTTGAGCTGATGACTTCTGAGCCACATCAACATTGCATGTTGTAACCTGTCTAAAGAGGGCTGCACAGCCTTCCTAATCTAGTACCAGAGATTTCAAGTATTTCAAAGACAGTATTTCTGATTTTCAAATATCTGCAGAGAAAGGATGAAGAAAAACAAAGACATAGCAGTCAGATCAGCCATTGCATAATAGATACTAATCCCACTGAAGCAAAGTTTTGGTGTTGTTTTTTGTTTTTTTAAAGATCATTTCTTCTCATGGGTTCACAGCTTTTTTGGAAAAAGATTTAATCTTGGACAGCAAGGCTAAACATTTTCCTTAAGAGGCACACAAAAAATAAGAACAGAAAAAGAGCAGGAAGCAAAAATTAAAATGGACAAAGAGGCAGAAACATGATGGGTTGCCAGCTGAGTTCCTTTTTGGTCTCCTTCTCTAATAACTGATCAAGTTTTTTCTTTGGCTCAACAGGGTACCTTGGGCTCAAAGTCATGGGTATCCTGAGGCAAAGGAGCTCACAGAGCTCGACAGCTTTCCTGGCTGCCTGGTTCTCCCAGCCCCTGTGTCAGGGTGTCAACCTCCTCAAAGGTCCATTACCTACTTTCCAACAGAAATTTTAGTCAATTGAGTAATATCCAATGGTTTGTGTTATTTTAATTTAAAAGCCATAGTGTTATCACTGTGCTTTGATGTATGAAGTAGTATTTATTTTTAACTTTGCTGTTTTTTATAAACAAGTTTGCAGAGTAAACTGATTCAAACTTTTCTATGCTTTATAGGTCTATATGCCCTCATCCACAACTGAGGCATCTCAATCTACCATCTGTCTTTCCTCAGTACACACAAACAATTTTCAGGGCAAGAAGACCCGGGTGGTGGTCTTCTTCCTTCACCACTGCTACAGGAAAACTGCCAGAAGAAGCCAGCCTGAGACTCCAGGTGAGGAGAAAAATCAAAGTTTTATGGATTCTTGGAAAATGTTGTACTTTTGTATCACTCTCTCTGCTGTGTTTTTCTGTAATGATTGCTTTACCTCTTTAGCACTCATTCATCAATCTGTTCTTTTCTTTTTTTTTACCTTTCCTATTTAGTCATCCTCATTTCACATTTTGCTTTCTGTTTATCTGATTTCCTTCTAATTCAGAAAAGATGGGAAGAACACCTGCGAAGCAAATATCCTAATTTTTGCCATCATTCCAGTGAACCTCATTGCTTATGATTTATACCTCTTTCTTCATCCCATTTATACCTGATCTACCTCTATTTCAAACTGTGTAGTACAGACACTGCCTACAACTTTTTGTTTGTACAAGGATGCCACATTCATATTTCGTTCCTACCTAGCATTGAAATATCTTGCTGATGTTTAACATTGGTGCATAGAGGCAAACTAAGCAGGGCCAGCACGGTAGGACTTCATGACAGTCTAAAGAAAAAGCACTTGTATTCTAATCCCAGTTTTACTTTATTATATCCTTAGTTTCAGGCACTGGGAAAAATCTTCAGGGACTGCATCTTATCAATCTGTTTGCTTTCATGCTTAAGTGTGGTTTAAGGCTTATGACCCTCATAAAAAAAATGCCCCTTTTTGGTGGTGAATTGGATGCTTAGCACAGCAGCAGCAATAAAACTCAGCAAATTGGAATGCACACTCAGGTACTCCTGTAAATCTTGCATCTCTTTTGTCTCCTTGAATGGGAATAGTCACAAAAAACTTGCAGGTAGTTCTCTGCCTTTTTCTCAACAGATCTGCTGTGTAGAAATCCCTTAAGACAATGAAAGGCACAGTGCTTTCCCCTACGTCTCTACTGGCATTTTTAAGCATTATCCCAGGCTTTTTACCAAGCCCATCTGTTCTACTTTATGCCACTTCTCTGCAATATAAGAGAACTAGAGGACATATTTGGGGAGGAAAAGCAAAGTACAATTATCCTCTTACTGTATCCTCTCAATATCTTCCTGGGTGAAGTTGACTGCTTGGCAACCTAGTGGGGTTTCACCCTGGGTGTGTATCCAGCAGCCTTCAGGGCTAACACAGTGTCCATTAATAACTCCTGATCAGCAAACCCTAACTGTGAGTCAGGAATGGAAGTGACCCCTGCTTGGAAGGGTTTTGGCAGCAAAGATACAAACACATGTAGATCTGGCAGGTGCTGTGGTGGTGAGAGCTCCAGGACAGGCTGGGGGCAGTGCTGTCCGTGCATGGTACTGCTGAAGGTGGGCTTGGACCCCCAGAAAGGGCCTCTGAGATCTGAGATAGTCCAGCAGTCAGTGTCTTGTATGTCTTCATTGGGGTGCAAATGCTGAGGAAAGCAATATGAGGAGAGGGGAGAAAGCATGAAGACTCCAACATGTGATTATGCAAAATGCAAGGTGTGTCTGGATGTATGTGCTTTCTCATTAAGATGACTTTCACATGATTACAAGAAGCCAACAAGAGATAAATCTGTTGTTAAATCAACTTGTCATGTTTTCCTCTTTTGGTTTTGTGCATGTGTATACTTACAGGAAACTCAAGTGAGGAAAAGGGAGCATATAAAATATTATCTATAAAAACTGACTGTATGCCCTCTTATAAAATTGCCCTTTAACATAAAAAAAAAAAAAAAAAAATTAGTGTTTACATGCAGCTTATTTCCACTACAGCCAGGTAAGAAATCACATTCCTACCAAGCCTTACAAGACTATTCCAGTCACAAAACTCTTTTACATGACCAGCTTCATGGTGTCTTCTCAGGAATAAACTGCATTCCCAGCAGGTCAATATGAGTCCACTCAGTGAACAACCAAAAAAAAGATATTCAGTGCAAGCTGCTTTGAAAGGTCAACAATATAATGGGGAGTTTTAAAACTATGAGTACAACTGTTGTATTCACCTCCACAAAGATAAAGCTGTTGCTTTGTATGTCAGTTACTTCTGACTGTACTTTTTTCTTTCCCTACAACTGGTGTGCATGTCTGACAGAGTGCAACTAATTGCCTTTTTGAGTATGAAGAAGGAAATAAATATTTTTTTTCTTTCTATGCAGAAATGCAGGAAAATATTTACTTTATCAGTTGGAGTTACGAGAACAAACAACATGACTGGCAGAAAGTTTTTAAAGAATTGGGATTTTTTTGTGCATCAAAGAGGTAAAGCAATCACAGAATCTGAGCATAGAGGAAGTGATCTAGGAACATTGGAAGGACTGAGCCCTTTTGATTCAACCTTGCAGTGCCTGTCCAAAAATGTTGAAACCCTGCTAAACAGAGTTCTGTTTATCTGCAAAAATACACGATGCAAGCGAGAGTGACAGTACTGAGACAGTATTGCAGTCTTAAGCAGTATTTTCTGCAAGCCTTTTTGTATTAGAAAAGTAAGATGTGATTCATTTAGTGTGCCTCTTTCCCCAACAATATATGGTGCCATTCCGTTGATTTTTCACAGTATAACATACAGAAGACCAAATCTCAGTGAGGTAGTTTCAGGAATTTATTACTCATGGCAACATCCATGGTATATTGTAGCAATTAGCAGTGTGCAAGAATAGAATCTCTCTCCTTCAGAGCACCATGGTCATGACAATGCATCAACTATATGAGGACGTTACACACTTTTATAGGCACAATTAAAAGGATTGAGTGAGTTTGCTGAATATATTCTCCATGTGGGGCAATGCTTAATAGTAATAATTGTATAATGAATGTAGGATGCAAGTTATTTTGTGTGACCTGATTAGTCAGAAATAATGTTTCCACTCTTTGGAATGAGATTGTTATCAGTTTCAATAAAAACAAGCAAGACTACACTTGATGTGAACTGTGGGCTTCTAGCATAGTCAAATCTGTACATAAAACATTTGAGAGACAAAGTGTGAGGAACTGAAATGGAGGTAAAGCAGCTTCACAACTTGATGGCAACAGCAAGGAAGGTATGAGATAACTCATTCTGGGAGAGCTACTAGCAAAACTGCTTCTCCAATTGCTTCTCCAAGAAGCAAGAAGTCCTGATTTCATCTGTACCCTAAATGAGGCCAGTTTCAGCCTGATTTCTTTGTCCCCTGTCTAAACAGATCTCTGTAATTTGTACAACAAGTTCTTCTATTAGCAATTTGTTAGTCTCAAATATGCTTGACCTTCTGACTGTTCACCACACACAGGTGCTACCTTGCCAGCCTCTCATGTCAGCTTATGCTTTACTGGAGTCACCCATACAGGGCAGTTGCCAGAAGCTGGAACCTACCTCCTGCTGAGGCTGTGGTGGGCTCCCTCCTTCATCTCTCTCCCTGCACCTGGAGGCCCCACACTTCTCCTCTCACCTGGACTGTGTTTCCTCCCATTTTCTTATTCTCTAATTCCAGAAAAATGCTTATTTCTGGGAAAAGGCATATACTTCAAGGGCTGTTCCTTCCTCTTGGGAAGGAAGTAGGGTGATAGCAACCACAGCAAAGCACTTATTCTGACTCCTCATATCTGCCTCTTTGCTTTTTGTCGGAGGACATTCTGCTGAGCTTCTAAAGAAATGCTACATAATTAACTTGGTTACTTCTAGGACTAAATATCTTTCCCAACATTGGTACACGTTATTTTGATGTTGTGTCTCTGATTCTCAAATATGAATGCAGGCGTCTCTGGGTCCAGGATCTGGCTGCTTTATCCCCTTCATTATTTCTCAGTCACTCCTGATCCATGGTGTTCAAGTACCTTCTCATCTCAAAGACTTTATCTAACATTGGTTATTGCTCAGTTTCACAACTTTTCATCAAGTACTGATGGATTTTCATCCAGTCTGTTCTCCTGTCACCTCCACATATTTTTGGGACTGTCTCCCCAAACATAGTAGTCCAAGCACAGATATCTAGGATACTGGGTGTCACCTACATCACTATAACTAAGACTTCCCTTGTCCTTGATGTAAGGCAGTTCTTTAAACACTTTAAACAGTGACTGCTTCCAGGCCTGTTTGCTGCCATTTTATTTCTTCTTGTCTCTACTCTTAAAACTCCCTGCCATTACTTCTGCTGCTCTATCTGCAGGCTAGACAGACAACATCACATCTTCTCTGCTCTATTTCCTCTTGCTGCTTCTGTAATGCCACTTACGTCTCCACATATTTTTGGGGGGAAAACCAGCTGCAATACCCCTATCTAGAGCTCTTCCTTGCAAGCAGCAGTGTATTATTCAACTGCAATGGCCTCTGATATTTCAATGTTTTGGAGAATTAACAGTTCAACAGTTTCAAGAAAACAGAGTTCCACCATCACAAGTTAATTTTATGTAGGATCTTCAATCTGCAGATTGCCACATCTCTCATGCTGTCAGGATAGTGAGTCCCAAGATGTCACATTGTGCCTATCTGCTTTTCCCACCCTTGTCAATCTTTATCTCCCAAGTTCTCCTTCTTGACTAGCTTTCAACTATTACCTTACAATTTTTGGCATCTGGCTGCTGGCAGGTGCTCACATACCACTGCTTTCCTGAGCCCGAGTCCCGCATTCACATACTTTTTACTTTTACCCAACTCCCGATCATTTGCTGCTTGAAGGTGACACCAGAGTCAGACCACCTTCCAAGGATTCAGGTCTCTAGTGCAGTCCCTTCTGATCCTCCTGTCAGTGTTAATAAACTGCTAAAGGAAGAGCCCTCTTTAAAGATATAACTGAATTAAAAACATGCTTTCACAGGCATGTGCCACAAACAAGACTAAATTCTCTACCACATAACAACAGGACACTAATATTTGTTCACTCAATACACAGAGAATTGAATAAACGCAGAAAACAGCCATCAAGAGCTAGTCTTTGAAAAGGCACTGTCCGTCAGTCAGGAAATCCCTCTGCAGCACATTGCTGGTGCCTATGCAAGTATTTCAGGGAAGCATTTTTTGTATGGTTTGCATTACTGCCAAAAGTCAGAAACAAGACGCTGAGCCAGCTGGATCTCAGCCTGATCACCTTAGAGTATTTTAATTTTCTGTGTTCTAAGGCTGTATTTACAAGCGTTAAATACTTCCAGGAAGTTCTTGAATGTGCTAAGACAGCAAAGATGAAATTTCAAAGGTGTCTCTAATTTAAAAGCTTGAGCGACAGAGCTGTTGATTACACATGAATAGCAACAAAAGGGGAAGGACCAGAGAAGATTTTAAAAGTAAAACCTGATAATTTTGATCATTGTAAGGTGGAAGGTCATGTGGGGTCATTCACTAGAAGAAGTTTCTCTAGTTTTCACTTTCTGTTTTCTGATCTTGAGATCTGAAAATGTTGAGAGTTGCTGTTAGTTAAAAGCCTGAGTTGATACCAAAACAAACCCCAGGAATTACACTGCGAATTTACAGACTTTGCAACTGCCCCTTGCTTGTTTATATTCCTGAGACAAATTCAGGCAGAAATATTAGAAACATGTTTACTGAACAAGCAAAGCTGGGAGTTGAGCACATCCTGAGTGCGAAGGAGCATTTTGTTCTTTGTTAACCGGCTGAGGCCCGACAGTGCCGAGACATCCCTTTGTTGGGAGGATCTGAAGAGACAGTTTGCAAGTGCCTGACCGCCTAGCTTGCACAGCTTTGCCAGCTTAATTAACACATTTCTTCCTCTGGGGAGGAGAGAGCTTCTGAACTGATGGAAAGTGCCCCACACTGTTTGCAAAGCCACTCAAGTGTCACCAGCTCAGAGACTTTACCAGAGGGCTAGCTAGAAGCACAGGCTGCAGCTTTCCTTTTTTTCACCAATGAGTACCTTGGAGTGGAAAGCAAATCTGCTTCCTGACAAAGAATGACTCACTCAGGCTGCTTGGCTTTCCTTGCTAGGTCGGTGATAGGGCATTGGGCTGTGTCTTCCACGGTACCTTTTATATACAAAATACCTGATATACATCTGTGATGTGGCTTTGCTTTTGCACAGATGTGTGCGAGAGCAAACACAGCAGGCTCAGGTGACTCATGGGGTGTTGCTAGAGCTAACTAAAAGAAATAAGCTGGCCAGATATGTTCAGGTCTCGAGTTCATGTCTAAGTGTGACTGCGGCATAGCAGCTAAGGAGGGAAACTGGAACTCGGCATTCCCAAATCTCGACCAGAGCAGTGGCATATGCCTGAGCTGTGCCTGAGCTCCTAGCAGAGGGCAGAGCAGCAGAGCTTGCTGACCTGAGAGCCTGGTTAGCTCCCTCTGCCCCCATGGTGTATGTCAGCTCTCCTGCCAAGAGCCCCACAGTCCTGGGAAGAGAGAAAGCAACAGGTCTGGGGCTGCCCCACAAACTGGAAAGAGGATTGCTGATGCTGCTTTCCTAGTGCTGGCACATGGCTCTGCTGTCAACTGTGGTTCTTGAATGAAAGTAATTTTTTAAAAATTGGGTCAGTTTGTTTTTCTGCACAGAGAATGCAAGTGTTCAGTACTTTACCTAGGGGTAATACAAACAATCCCTGTATCCCTCTGTGACACAACTTGTTCTGAACAAACTTGCTTTATCGCTTTGGTGTGCTTGAGGCTGTTGTTCTGTTTTTAATTGCTCTTATTTCAGCAGCACCTCAAAGACCCTACCAAAAGCAGGACATCATCTTCCTAGCAATACAGAATGTAAAACAGTGCCCTCTTCAAACAGGTGGTGATCTCAGTATGTCTTGGAGGCTAAAGGGAGGATGCAATGGAGCAAATATGTGATGCAGCAAGGCTCTTCCTCACAGGGTTCCATCAATTTGATGGCCAAGTGGAGACTGGAGGTTGGGTTTCCTGGCACTGTGGCATGCATCCACTTTTCCAGTCACCCCAAGAATCACATCTGCACATTTGGAATTTGTCCTCTTGCCCACGGCAAACTGTGTGTCTGGGGAGGCTGCCTGAGTACTTATTTTCTAAACACGTCACATCAGCCCTTCTCACTGTCAGGATATCACCTTACAAACATTCATGTAAGTACTACTCCAGCACAACCATCAAAGAGGAGGAGCAACTTGAAGCCAGGTCTGACTACATAACTCTCCCCAGATAAACAAGACCTGATTTATGACCCTTATAAATCCCAGGCTTGAGTGAATAAAACTAAGATGATGGCTATATGTTCAGAAGAATTTGAGATAACTCTGTAGTGAAAATTTCCTTCTACAAAAAAAAAGTGGGAGAAAAGAGGAAATGTGTGGTACAGACAATAGCTATCACTAGCAACATCTCTGCCAACCTCTTCTGCAAAATTTCAACCTCAAAGGGAAGAAGTGACAGACACTCAGAAAATACTACTTATATTGTGATTTTTGAAGGAAGTGCTCAAAACACAGTGGTGAGGTACAGCATGATAGGATACCCAAGGTTACATTAGGAAATTAAATACTTTAAAATGAGGAACCACCATGTGAACTAGCAATTGCATCTCAATCAGGATGATGTAATTTATCTATCACCAGAAGCATCCATGGTTGTTAGCAGACAAAAGAAAAAATAAAAACCCTCCAGCATGAGTTTGCTAATCATAATTAGGCATAATCAGACTGGAAGATATTTTGTCAATTATTTTTGTTTTGTTGTGTTATTTTTTTTGGAAGGGTCAATTTACTAAAAGGGAAGGTTTTTGCAGAGAGAGATTCACATAAATAAATTTCCTATGCAACTTTGCTGAAAGAAAATATTCATACAAGGAAATGCTTTAGACATTTCAAAATGAAAACATTTGCATGTGAAATTAACCTAAGCTTTGTGATGATTCCTCCTGTTGCAAACTGTAAGGATCTTTGTTTTTCACTCTGCTTTGTTGCACAACACATCCTATAAACTGCTTATTGATTGGATTTTTTTTTTGTCTGTGTGGTGCAATGAAGTGTGAAACTTCATTATATCAAGAATGGGGGTCAGGATAGTGCTGGGCATCAGAGACCCACTGAAAGTATCACACAGGCTTAGAAACACAGACAGGTTACAGGCTGCATGGGCAATCCAAGCAGAGAAGTACTGAAAGAAACGTCATAGAATTTCTCCTGGAAAGGGGCCAAAGGAGCCTCAAGGGCAGGAGAATTGACAGGGCTTAAGGGGAGAGGGGCAGCAGGGGAGCACAGTATGATACCGAGCTATTGCTAAGGAAATGGCTGATCCAGGAAAGGATGTGCTATAAGGAAATGTCAGCATGAATATTTCATATGTTGACCCTTTTTGTAGTTTTAACATCTTAAAAGACAGTGACTGTAATTGACGTTAGACTCCGGGAAGAGAATGCAATTCCTGTCCCAGGAGATTGACATATTACCCCAAAAATGCAGCTCCAGGCTATGTTCTGCAAGGTGACATGCACTGCTACATGTATTCACTGAAGGAGCATCATCATTATCGCCCTGAACCTTAATTTCTCATGGAATATCACCCCTGTGCTTTTTTCTTTCTAGCTAATGTTGCAGTTTCATATATAAGGGCTCTAGTGGAACAGAAAGGTATAATAAGACTCAGTGCTTGCAGGTTGAAACCAGACGAGTTCAGACTACAAATTAGCTGAGGCATTTTTGCTTATCACTGAAGGTAAGTAAACATTAACGAGGGCTGTAGTGGATTTTCCACAATTGGAAAGCTTAACATTATAATTGGTTGTTTTTTTAGCACCAAACACTGCTAATGATTTTTGCACAAGAATTAAGAGAGGGGCATTCTTTGGTCTGTGCTACGTGCAAGACCAGACTAGTCCTTTCTGGCCTAAGTTGTTGATTACTCTAAAGCAAACTCTCGTGTCCTCAATAAGAAGAAATCTGTGAACTGAAAGCTAACTACAGATGCCTCAGGTTCTAGCAAAACCGTTTTATTGTGAAAGCTATTTCCCTGGCTCTGGTCTGTACACAACAGCATCCTGTGTATGATATGTGCATTGAAGCCCTTTAAATAATACACTCTCTGGTAGCTGGTGCAGCATCTAATGGACACATCTAGTGTGGGAGTGAAAACAATACATGATGTGAAAAGGTTTATGCACTGACCCTAGTATTGCTTAGCATGGCTTCTTTTTCATGTTTTGACATCACAGTCCCTGCTCTTCTTACCCATTAAATCTTTCAAGCAGAGCTCCCATCTGTCTGCTCCCCAGGCTCCACGGAGGTGCCAGGACCTTGCATTTTTGGAGTGTAGGACTGGAGCTCTTGCTGTTCTCTGGGCTATCTGAGCTGCCTCACTGTTAGAGAACCTTTCAGTGAGGAACTGTTTCCAAGACTGTCCTTCTGCTCCGTAGCAACAGGGTTTCACTACCATACTCCTCATGCCACCCCTAGAGCACACAAGGAGTGCAGACAGGAACTAGCAGGCCTATGGACACACAGCCACCACGGAAGCCAAAGAACCTTCATCAACCACCTCATTTGTCCAAGCAATCCAAGTCGTGTAATTCACAAGCCAAATGCTTGGAAACCGAGCTCTGCCTGCACTGAGAGCACAGACCTCTCTTTGAATGGGCTGGGCAAAGAGCACCTTCCAGGTGACCTCAGGGAGCGAGGTTTGCCAGGCAATCTGTGCCATGAAGATGTGCCTTGTTGACCATGAGCGAGGTTATGTGCTCTTCTGAGCCACACAGCCACCCTGGGAGCTGTGAGTGCAGAACAGGAACAGAGTACTAAAAGACCTGGAGCCTACTCCTGGTGCTGAAAGTTAGGTACCTACTGAAGTGCTTTGCTGATCAAAGCCTTTGCACAAGAGACTTTGTCACCAAACAGTACAATGCCATTGTCTATTGGCACTTCACACCAACTGCTACAGTCAGTTTCTCTCTGGGAGCTGTAGTAAGAAAGTCAGTATGTATCAAGTAGAAGATGGAAGAATAAACCCCAAAGTTGGCCTTTACTTTGCTTTAGTTTCATCAAAACATCTTTGTTGTCATCAAAGGGAACTTTTTTGTTCCAAGCCAATTTAAATATTAATATAGGCTACAAACACAGGATAAACCAAAACAAGGAAAACATTTTACTAATCTATAAACTAGAGAGAACAAGCTGCCAGCTGGGAATAATGCTAAATGGTCCCTTTAAGCTACTCTCTGGAATGTGAGTTTGATCAATTTAATCCAAGCCACATTAGTATCATAAAAGCTAAGAGCAGTGTTTTCTCCTAAGGGTTTTCTTTAAGGGATATTCCTCTCAGAGGACAGTATCACAGAAACAATTAAAGATGACAACATTTTTTGCATACACCAAGCAACTGATGTATCAACACTGACCAAGACATACTTTCCTAATTATTTTTAACTGCACTTCCAAGTTCACAGTATAGTCACCAAGCTGACAGAAGCAGTAATGACTAGTGAAAATTATTGTACCATGACCTTGTGAACTATTTTTGACAAGCAAATACTTTCCAAGAAGCTGATAGGGGAAAAAAACGAGGTGTTCTCATTAACAGTCTGTGCACTTACTCAGGTGGAAGACAAGGTGGGTATGTTACAAGTCTTTCTAGCATCATTGGCACATTCTTACTCTTCCCTCTCAGATTAATGGGCATTAAGGTTCCCAGGTCTCAGTGATGGTTGCAAGCTCATTACAGGTGCTGCTTTGCTTGTATATCATTGCTGTCCCACAAGCCTATAATTTATTGCTTAGAAAGGATTTCTGGATATTTTCCCAGATGTAAAATCACAGAGGGTTGTATTTAGTGCTCCAGCTGATGACAACCCTACCTGGATACATACTCTCTCTCTCTCTCTCTCATACACACACACACATACTTGGCTTTGAACTCTGACATTTATTTTATGTCATACATTTCTTCAATTAAGCAACACAGTGCATTAGTATAATTGTTAGTCCCAGCCTACGTTGTCTTTTGGAATAGCTAAGTAGAATTCTAGTGATGTTGTTGCAGTTCATATCGTACACACAGTCTGCTAATAGGCATTTAAGGAGGTATTGGTGAAGCTTTTGCTATGGTAATGCTCTTACTTCAAGGTTATTTATATAAAAAGGTGTCTAGTCTTTGTAAGGAAAACTCAGCATTCCTCTGTGCTTCCTGTAGAATAACATGATGCAATACCTTTCCTTCTGAAGTTATTATCTTGGCTTCTCTATATACATTTTCAGCCCATTATGAAAATTCAGGCAGGCCTTAAAACAAATTGAAAAGATTAATTCAAAGGTGCCCTTGAAAATCCAGGGCCATAAAATGGGAACAGAAAAAACCAGCATGATGAAAACTAGTCCAGTTGTGGACTCATTTGTTTAAGTCAGACTTCTCTGTCCTTTAGAACAGCAAGATGATCCAATGTTAATGAAAGTTCAGGAAAACCCATGGCATCACTCACAAACATGTAGTTCAGAGAAGAGTGAAACTCTCATCCTTTTTTTAACTATGCATTCCAACTTTGCAGAGGGAATTTTTTTCCTTGTGAAATACAAGGGAACACAGAAAGATCTGGGAATGCCAACGAGCACCACTGGATCATCACAAGACAGCACTTCCATCAACAACGGAGCCTGTCTGTCAGTCCTAAATGGTTTCCTTAAAGTAAGATGCCAAGTCCCAGGGCCATAGCATCCTCACAACTGTGTACCAATTTTTTTGCTTTTTCAACAGGGAACCAAGAAATAGTTTTTCACAGAGTGAAGGTTTTTACAGCAGCAGAGTCGACATGTCTCCTGTCCCAACACTTTCCTAGGAGAGCCTTAGAGCTCTGCAGGACTGCCTGTTTTCACTGTATTGATCCCTGCTGCAGCAAGCACAACAGGGAAACGCTTTTAATTAAATAATCACTCACTCTCAAGTCCATCAGTTATTGCTGAATCACAGCTTTCTGACCACTAAAATCATGTTTTGTTGTCAGATGTTTTCAGCAGTATTTTCTACACAATCCAGCATTGTTTTGCATGGAATGGGCAGTGGACTTGCTTGTTTAGAGTGACTTATTACAGACATGAAGTATTCACACCCAAAGCAATGATTAACATACTTCCAAGATGGCATGGAAAGAGGGAGGTGGGGGTGCTGTGAGGCTTTCCATTGCTCTGGGATAAAAGTCTTTGTCACACTTTACAGTGCCGTTCCATTTCAACAAATTTACCCGTAGCGAATCATTTGTTTCTGGGGTGATTCATAGCCACGGCTGTTTCCCGTCTTCCTGGGGGCTTTCTGCAGCATGAGGCTTCTCACAGCCTCAGCAAGACCCACGCTTGAAGAGAGCTGTCACCAGCATGCAGCCTGGGCTTCTTTCCTGGCGAGAGCGGGTGATAAGGACGGCAGGCTGAACAATGGGCGCTCCTCCACAAGCAGATTAGCCTGGCCCTGCAGAACATCATGTATCTTTTAAGGGATGCTGTCAGGAAGAAAACGGCAGGTCAAATCCTTGGTGGGAGCAAATTAGCCCGGCTGCGTCAGCTGCACTGCGGTTGGTGGAGCAGCGCCAGCTGATAGGAGCTGAGGATGTGACCCTGTCTATCTAGGAAAAGCAGTGTGCATCTGGGGCTTGAACAATGCTAGAGAAAGGATTACTGGACTCCAAAGCAGTGTTAGCTTTTTGCTCACTTTTCACCACTTGTGCTGTTTCCCACACTGTCTGCTAGAGTGCCAGCAGGGCTGGGCAGCTCTGGCCTCTGCGACGCATTTCTGGCTTTCGTGGGATTGCAAAACAACTGCTGTAATGAGGCTTTCTCACTAAGATTAGAAAACGCTGCAAAAGGTTCTCAAGCATACTGAAATTCTATTACATGGAAGGCTGCATTCCCACCCCTTCTCTCTTCAAGTGAAGGGGACCTGATACTGGCGAAAAGCAGCAGCAGCATTTGCCCTCTGTGCCACCTCAGCCCGCTGGCACCCACCAGGGACCCTCAAAGGATGTGAATCTGCTGCAGCTCTGCTGCAGGGGCAGCAGAGAGAGAAGGGGACAGAGCCTCCCATCCCCCTGCAAGGCACAAACCTGATGTTCTCTGCGGGAACATCAAGTGCATTTTGAGGACTGACAGAAATGTCATAGCGCATCACAAGTGCTTTCATCCCCTCACCAGAAATAAAGCACACGTCAGGTCACAGAAGGCTGTTTTCACTCTTACCAACAGCGCCGGCTGTTGTCTGGCTGTGAAGGACCTCCCAGCCTCTCCAAAGGCATTTTTATGCCAATGAAACAAGCATCAACCTAAATGAATCTATGATTTTATGAAAGTGTTTTCCTCTCTTTCCTTCTCAGTGGTTTGGTTATTTTTTTTGGTCACTCAAGCCTGAAATAAAAAGTCCAGCTCATTGGAGCCTGTTGGTCCAGATACAGCTTCATTTGCTGAGGTTTTGATATCACTCAAACCAGGATTTATCTAGCTTTCATGGATTGTGGCTAAACTTTTTGAACAGTTTGTCCTTCAGGATTTCCCAGATGTCTCAGCTGACACTTTTCTGGCATATATTTCAGGAGAAGAAAGTTGTAAAGAAACCCTGTCACTCATCTAACTGGATTTTTTTTTTCTTGCTACAGTGCTATAATAGTGTTGATAAATACTGAGAAAAATTGGCTTCAGCTCCACTTTTCTTTGTGTCTGCCAGGACATGTCCAGCTTCAGTTTGCTGGGTGATCTGCAAACTTTGTTGGCAGGTGGCCTGTATAGTATTGTCCACAGTTTTGGCCTGCTCTTTTCACACTCATTCTACATCCAGGATTTAGAGGGTTTCCCAGAAGTTATCTTTGATTCTCTGACGCTGTGCAGGCGGCATACTAACAATCAACTTTAATGGTAGGTTTTCAATTAATGATTCTTATTCAGTGATCCAGTTGCCAAAGGCTGTTTGTTTTATTAATTCTGGGGAAAATCTGCCCCGATAATTTGCCTGAATCTATTCAGTAACTAAAGCGTGAAATCAATTTTAATAGGCCTTAAGGGATGTGCATAGAACCCATCGTATAACCCTGAGTGTGTCTGATTCTCAAATGAGATAAATCATGCCCATTACTTTGTGGCTAATATTTTTCTTGATGAAGTAGGTATCATGCATTTATGATTCAGCAAAGCAAAGTGTCTTAAGTTTCTATGGATTCAGTTAACACACAAACTGTCAAGGGCTGAAACACATCCATGCTTTTAGCAGATCAGCTGGAGGCATCTGTAGCACACTGATGCTGGTTTCTATCAGCCTTCTGACTCCAATTCTGTTTAAACCTAGAGGTATTTGAAGTTTTCCATCTTTCCAGGACAAGCAAAGTGGCTTCTCTGGGTTGCTCCAAGCATAAACATTCAGGAGACAGCCCAAGAAACTAAGTACCTGACACCTCTAAACTCACTGAAAACCCTACAGGATTGCTTACAGATGGAGAGGCTTGTTCCATTGTATTTGCCAAACATTCTTTTCTAAAGTATGCAAAGGCTTGGGTCTTTAGTTTCTGGGATTAGTGACCAGTTTGCTCCCCTTGCAACACTGTCCAGCACAACCAAGTGTAGGAAGTTTACACACTGGTACTTGGACACTTCCCTAGATGCAATGGCCTTCCCAGAGAAAGGGCTGCATTTCCTTTCTGCCTGACTGAGAAGCTGAAATTGCCCTTTAAGATAATTCAAGTCAGTAGGAGGTGGAAAATTAAGATCGCACATATTAGACATCACAGCTGAGAGAGCTTAGTCAGAGGAAGACACACACCTGTCATGTTAACTATTTTCTTGTAATGGAAACTATTTTCCTGTTTTATCTATAGTCTTTGTGTCTGCAGGCTCTTCTGGGTTCCACACAGATCCATCAGTTCCCACGTTTCCTCCTCACATGTGGTCAGCAGCTACACATGTCTTTGAGTAAACAGGACTCTGGCCACTGCAAGAAGGCAGGATAATGCATGTGGGTTTTCTTTTATCAGTAGCTTTTGCAGCAATCAGCCACTGTTTTCTAAAAACTGCCTCAAGTGAGAATCAGTCCTGCTATTAGTAATTTGATTTCAAGGTGAGCTCATGGTCATGGCAAGTTCCCAGCACAGTAATTACTTGGGGTGCTTAAGAGCAATGAGAGCTTCTGGAGAATTTGATAGAGTACTAATTATATCAGAAAGGCTTTTAATGATTACTTTCTGTATAAAGATGGAGGAACAAAATAAGGCATATATTCTGCATATATCCTGAGTGTTGGCAAATAAATTTTCCTTGCGTGAGAGGCCTCATGGTTGCTCTAACAAGAAATATCTCAGTGCTCACAGGGGCTTTGGTTTACTCAGTCAACAAGCAGCTGCACCTCTGTTGTGGCACTACCCAGATTCTGTACCTCTCTACACCATGTACTTTTATATAAAAATATCCCCTGGAATCCGTGAAGTTTAACACATTCTTGTATTATAAACACACATTATTTATAAATTATTTCATTTATGAGTTTGACACTTCATAAAGTATAATTTCTGGAAAGATCAACACTCTTGAGAGGGTCTTCTCCTTGAGGAGAAGTGTAAATAGTCATACGTTGATATTACAATACTGAGCCTTTCATTAAAGTAGAATTAGCTGGAATCCAAGCACACTGGGCCTGAATTTGCTCCATTCTTCAAAAAGATAAGGAATATATCCCTTGCACAGCAAATAATGCAAAGTCCAGTTCCTAAGCCTCTTTCTATAGTTAATTGACTTCTTCCCTGGCCTGAGGACATTGGGTGATGAGTGATAATCTAAGTACTATAGATCTTCATACCTAAAAAAAACCCCTCCTAACTTTGATGTACTGACTGGTTTTGGGTTTTTCCATGGTATTTGTTAAACACTAAGACTGGAGAGGTCCACGCTTGGTCTTTGGTAACTGGGCACCTCAGCCAGTACGAGGTGCCTCATCTGCACAAAAGCTGAGTTCTTTCTCCTGCTGCCAAAGAAAACTGCAGCAGCTCCATTTACTTCAAAAGGAGTTGGAAACATGGAGCATCTACTGGAAGACCAGGCTGCTCATATCCAACGCATATATGTACATATATATGTAGGCCTGGAAATTTTGGCCAGAGTGCCTGACTTTTTTTTGGTCATCCACACCTGATCTCATGCAACTGGTGAGACTGCACTGTAAGGGAGAGGTGTCATTGCACAAGCTGACACACATTTGTGCAAGAACAACCACGGGAGGAAACACCTGCATTCCACCACTTAGCGAGCCATCTTAATACCACCTGTGGAGTTTTTTGAACTACAGATAGTCTGTGATTTTTAAGAGAGTTCCTTCTTCCCAGGACACAGTGTTTGAAACACTACCCATAGCAGCACTTGCTTGTCCACTGCTGTAGTGCAATACACTGACATGGTCCTTGGTTTCCACAACCATTTCATGTGTATGGACAATTCTGTCCCACAGTCTTTCAGCAAACTTATTGATGGCAGTTCTAGCACCCCTCCAAAGTGAAGGGAGTGACATGAACTGCATGTCACAACCACATGAAGCCTGTTCACCACAAAGCAGAGAGGTCTGGCAAGTAGCACAGAGCAGACCCCAACAAGGAGAACTTTCAGACACTGGGAAGGAAGGCCAGTAGATTTGAGACTATCCAGGTAATCTACTCAGGTAAAACATATTGCTCTTCCTTAGTTTAAGACACTGTGGTCTTACTCAGTGCTTAAGCAATACATCTGTTGTCTCTTCTTTCCTCACCTTAAATTATCCTCCCTAAAAGCTACAGCATTGAAGGCTCCACTTTTTTTGCCAAGAAGTAAATCTAACATCCATTTAAATATGTTACATATATTCTTACCCAAGAAACTAAGAAAGAAAACTTTTCAGCATCATCCTAGATGAAACCAACATGTTTAGATTGCTAGTCTACATTATTAGCTTCAGCAGTTTTCAGAAGTGATAAAACCAAGTTCCCACAAAAATAAAATACTGGCTGTCATTTCTTAGTGACTGGTTTTTCTGATTTAGGAACTAGATTATGTGGAACAGATGGGGCCAAATTTTGCTCTCATTTGCATCAGCATAAGTCAATTTATTTAAATGACAGCAGTTCCTAGCACAGTTATATGAGACATGTCTTTTTGGAGCTCCTGGAACACCACAGCTCAACAGCAAAAAAAGCAAAGGAACTGTTTCAAAAATCTTTGGTTAAACAACCAGCAAAATGAGATTATTTAAGAAGTAAATATACAGTGCTGTCACTTAAAACATATTATCACCAGCACTCTATGAAGATGGGATAATACAAAAACCCAGGGAAATACAGTAAATAATTCAGAGGGTAATGGTAGTGCACAGAAGACCACTAGGACAAAAGAATGAAGCAACCAAACAGAAGCAGAAACATCACAGAGTGCAGACAAGGAAGCCTTCTTGCTCAACTTGAATATATGTTCTTGTTTTATATAGAGAGCAGTTTCTTTTACCTCTTTAATATGAACACAGAATTTCTACCAATGTGTGCATATATATGTTGGTGTATAAATATATATGGGAAATTAGTACTACATCTTAAAAATGTAACTGTGATTTTAATGTAAATATTGTTTGGTGACTATGTAATGAAACAAATCTATTAATTCTATCAATGTTTATGTGGCTGCTCTTTGGAACATGACCTGCACACAGCTGAACAGATGCATTTTCTTCATGTTCATGTTTGCTGTTGGCTGTTTCAGGCTTGTCTGTTTCTAAGGACCAGCTATCTGAGGAAATCAAAAGCACGGGGTCAGCGGAGGAACACAATGGATTTTAGAGGCTTGGCACAGGAAAGCTGGGGAAATCTGCTTGATTGAGGATATCTACTGTTCTGGCCTGAAAAAACACACGTTTCATGCCCGCATGTACATCACATCGCTGCAGTGCAGCTGAACTCTGCCAGACACGACTCCCAGAGTGTGTAACACCGACCCACACCCTTCAGAAGGGATTTATCTAGGCACATATGGTAAGTAGTTTCCTGGGGTGCAAACCAGAATCACTGAAAAAAAGCAGCTAGTTGCAGTGAAAATACAGGAAATGTCCCATGATATCCCTTGGAGCAGACCTGAGCCTTGCAACATGGAAAGCTCTCACACATTGCAGGATAGCTAACACCATGGCCTGGGTGATGGCTCATGGAGCACCAGCACGGGGGCTCACAGCACCACATGAAGGCAGTGCTGGTGGGAACTGTGTGTCCCTGCAGCATGGTGGGAAGGATTAACCATCCTGAACAGAAGAAGTCTTCTCCGTTTTCAGCAGAATGAAGCTATTTGGAGAACTGTTTCTAGAGAGAATACACTTCTGTCCAGGCAATATTCCATGTGTACTGGATTTCACACACAATTTACCAGACTCAGGCAGGTATCTTAGTTCAGTCCTACCAGTGCTGTCAACATCTGCCTCACTTCCAGCCAAAAAACCCTTATTTCCTGGACTCACCTGTCTAGTTAAAAAGGTGGTTCCCCTTGGGGACCTGCCTCACCAGCATAGCCCTGTCACTGGCATGTCCCCTTCCACCCAGCCCAAGCTGACAATCAGATGACCTGGTTCAGTGGGTGTGGGATGGGATTCAGCTGAAACAAGCTTCCTCTATTACTCTTGGTTCCCTTTTGCCAGCCACAGAGGTTTTGAGTTATTCCTGTCTATTGCACCAAAGCACAGATTATTAGCGGATGTGTCAGCCTGTAATTTGTTTCACAATGTGAGCCCACATGCCTGAGTGGTTCTGTTCCCCTTTCTTTCAGCAAAGCCAGTCCATCCTTTAATTCAATTACAGCCTTTTATAGCTGGCTTCCTCGCAGATCCCCAGCAAACCATCCTCTTTGCTCTGCAGATGATAAGGGTACTAGCACCCTGGATTCTTGATCTCAATTTTTATGCAAGCTACAAAGATAAGCGGACTGTGTTTTTTTCAATCAACATACCCTGATCCTCTGAGATGAAGAGCTCTTGTCCTGCTCCAGAAAGCCCCCTTTGCTTTAGAGGAAAGAAATGCTCCTCAGTGTGTGCTCAGCACTTGCAAGACCCCACAATTAAGTCATTTCCTGAAGACCACTAAGTGAATCAGAAATAGTGCCAAGAACTTAATACAGCTTCCTGAATCCATCCCCTGCTAATCATGAGAACAAAACCATGCTCTGTTTACACAGAAATTAAATGTCACTGAAGTTTTACTATTGCATGATTGCATTCCATTTGTAATTAATTTTTCTCTCAGGTCTCTTTTCCACACTTTTCATCTGGAGCATTAATTTCTCTGTTGAAACTGCATGTTTTCTAGAGGTCCCAATGGGAGAATTGCAGCTGCTGGCAAAATTTGGGCCCTGAAGGGCTTTGTGTGCCAGCATCCTCCTATCCTCCAAAGCAGATACCACCTTCTCCAGTTTCTTCTGTCTTTCTCCCAGCCCCTGCACTGGATTTGTCTGGGGTCCTACTTCAGAAGAAGGTAGACTGAAAAGGAAAGAGAACACCCTTCTCCTCACCTCTCTTTGAAATAAGGGTCAAGTAAAGACAGGGTCCACAGCTAAGACTAGGGGCTGCTCTCAGGCAAAGTCTCTCCTCTGTCAAAACAAAGGAAGAGAGACATTCTCCAACCCAGTCTTCCCTTTGCAGAACCTACTTCCTGGAGAAGGGTTAAGATTCAGGGTTGGGGAAAGATTCAATATCTTGCAGTCCAGGAATTGAAGTGGAGTGACCTCTGCTACAGTGGTCTTGACCCAAGCAACATAAGGGAATACTGCTGAGCTGCTGTTTATGTCATTTCCACCCCCGTCTCTCTAGCATATGGCCTTTTCCTCTCCTATTTGCTATCAGAACTGACACTGGCTATATCAGACTCTCAGAGGGGCTTTTTCTGTCTCTGTACTAATTATCTTTTCCCACCTATGGTTGCTCATCCAGTACTGTAAGATCCTGGCTTCTGAAACCACACAAGTTTGCATGCTCCCATCCAAATGAAAATGAATCCACATCCCATCAGCTGGCATTCACTCCACACACTGCTGGGCTGAGACTTCTTTATTACCCATGGCACTGCCATTTCCCCCTTGGGCTTGTTGTCTCTTCCAAGGGACCACAAGCCATGGCAGTACTGGTCCCCAAATGCACAGTGTTGGCTGGGGGTGGGAGATTGCTCAGTCTGTGCAGCTCATGTTTTTTATATAGTCTGTCAGAGATTCACTTTCTTCCTCAGATCTGCTGCCATGTCTCAGAGAACTGCCCGCTTCTGTGAGCTTCACCACAGCTGGAGACTTTCCTCTCAGGCTATGTTTTGATAATCTTGTCAAGGGTTTAGCCTTTACAGAGTGTTTTGCTGCACAGACTCGTCCTAGTCTCCTACTAAGAGTTCAACATTTTCCCAAAATGACTATATTGGCTCATTGGGCCAATCACTTACTTGTCTGTGCTCTTGCCATCCTTTTGGTTTGCCACTTACAAATATATTGCTCATGTTTCATGGGCTGCCACTGCCAGTCAAATGCCCACAATACAGTTTCATATCTAGCTGCATTCTCTTAAATTAAGTGGAAACTTTCACAACCATCAAATGCTTTAGAAAAACAATGGTCAGAATTTAGACTAGTTTGACTTAAGTATCTTTATTTTGGAACCCATTTCTTGCAGTTAGAGAATTGAGTCACTGTTTAAAGTCTCTCCAGTAGATTATTCTCTTCCAGAGAATTTTAGCCCTGGAAGGCAGAAAGCTTTCACGCTTCCTTTCAGAGAATATTCTCACTTTCTTTTAATCCTGGTTCCCTGTATTGCTCAGCAATTACTCCAAACCCTGAATTCTGAGCTCCTTGACTGCTTCCCTCCCAGTCCTAGTTATAGTCAGATGCGGCCCCGAGCCTGGCCCAAGGGGAATCTCTTCACTATTTGGGCATCAGCTCTAACTGACTCTTGCACAGACCTCTCGGGAGTGCCATCCCCTCACAAAGGCAAGCCCACAAAAAGCTCCTTGAAAAGCAGAGATTGACACTGTTATCAGTCTCAAGGAAAGAACATGGGACCTTTCACACAGATTAAATACAGAACAGTGGTAGAAATTAGTAGATTCTGTACAACAGTGATTTTCTGCTCTCACAAGATGGGAGGGGGGAGTAATTTCCAAGGCAGTTATGTCAGTATTCACAATATCATCTCTATTTCAGAGATCTTCCTAGGCGTCAAGAAATGCATTGATAAGATGAAATTCAAAGCCAAATGTGACAGCCCCAAATCCATAGATTCCCCCCTCCTCCCCAAGAAAATAAAAAATAGTACACACTGTACACCAATCTGTTTCTTGGAAAACTGGCATATTGCAACACCCAGGGTTGGCTCAGATGCTTCCATAGCAGCCAGACTCTTGCAAACTCGAGCAGTGATTGCTGAGGATAGCACCAGGCTTTTCTCCATGGCAATGCAGACCACTTCTGCTCAGCCATCTGTCTTATCCATCACCTTTTAAATTTCACTGCTGTCCTTGTCCATGCAATTCTGACATTTCATATGCAAGCATGCTGCATACAAATCCCCAGTGCAGGATTTCTCTGTAAAACTCCAGGTGCTGTTCAGAGATTTTATTCAAATGAAGTAATACATGTATTATCATCACATTGAAGATTATTAGAACTTGCTTTTTTCCCTTCTTTTCCACACTGACTAAGCCAGTTCAATTTTATTTAAGGTTACTTAAGAGACAAAAAATGACAGGCTTGCTTACTGAAATATGTTCTGTTTTTCTTATAGGCACCTGGATGCCAAGGAATTACATAATGTTGATAATTACCTTGCATTTCTATGGTATTTTCATGTCATGAATGTGTTCTGTGAGCTGAACATGGAAATAAATGGAAATGCCACATTCCTAGGGATTTTACAGCCAATGTGAGTGCTAGATAGATAATAAGGAATGATAACCTATCTAAATGAAATCCTTTGAGCAGGCTTGTTTGGAATGTAGGCAGCTACAGAACTGTTATTTTCACATGAAAATTTTGGGATTTACTTAAGCTTCTACTCTTGAAATGAAGGGATTACAATATTTTACTGGTAATATCTCTCTTTTGATCTGCCATTCAAAAAAGCTTGAACATAGGAAACTCAGAAACTCGAAAACAAATGGAGGCAACCCCTGCTATATTCAGTTTGAGGCAGTGTTATGATTTGAAAAGGAAGGGGAAGCTGCACCTCTGTTTTCAGTATATGCAGTCAGCAGGCACGGTTTTTGACATACTGACTGCAACTCGTCACAAAGACAAGATGCAGCCTATGTTAATTAGTAGAGGTCTGGCAATCTCTACTCACAGGGCTTTCAGCGATCTGTATTTTCAAACAACCGATTTGACTCTGATCTTTGCTCTGAGTAACAAATCATGGAACACATGAAACCTGGGAGTGTAAAATACGTGGCTCCATTTCTTACAGCCTGTGGTCATTTTGTTAAGGATTCTTTGCTTTTACTGATTGTTCACATTAAACTTCTACTAAAAGTATTGGAGAGTCCTTCTGGGCCTTCAAGAAGCAAAATGTTCCCTAGATCTGCCATAGCAGGGGTTTTGGGATGTCAGACTATAGGGGAAAATCCATCCAAATCTACCAAAGATGTGAAATTGTGGAGGTTTCACTCATAGAATCATAAAATTGTTTAGGTTGGAAAATACCTTTAAGGTCAAGTCCAGTTGTTAACCCAGCACTGCCAAGTCCACCACAAAACCAGGTGCCACATCGACGCATAAATGTGGTTAATGTTTAACCACATTAAACTCCCATAGGGATGCTCCTACCTAAACTAGTTCCATTTGATTAAGTTCACTTTCTTTTGGAAATATTTAAATAGAGTCACAGTGCAGCCACTTTAGTTTAGAATGGGATTAGAGCAGGCTCAAATCAGCTTCTTTCTCTCTCTGAAGCATGGCCCTCAGTGTAATGATTCACACACACATATCCACGTTCTTCCACAGCTCTTCCTGCAATTTCAGTACATCTTTTTCCCCCTCCATTCTGGAAAAAATAGTGAATGGACCAGGTAGGCACAAAAGACACAGCACTTGAACACAGAAAACTGACATCTCGCCTGCCTGCACGTCGCTCTCTGACTCAGCAGGCAGACGAGGAGCCTTTCAGTTCACACTACTTATTTGTTCACGTCTGGAACGTCCTGCATGTCATGAGGCAATGTCAGATTGCCCAGGCCTTTTGCAACCTTTACAGGTGGGCAGAGTCCAAATGCCATCACATCTTTTACAGCCTTCCCGAAGGGGTTTAATCCAGAGGATGTCTCAACCTTTTATATCTGAGTCCCCTCGAGTTTACTGGCATCACCCCTGACTAAACAGGACAAAGTGAAAGGAAGCCAGGAATTGCAGAAATGCTGGCCCATTGTGCAGAACTTGCAAATGCTAATCAGTCTTTAGAAAAATGCAGTAAGTTATGGCTGATCCAGCAAAAAGAGAGAAGAAAAATGAAGATATCAAGCAATGTCTGTCTTCTTTCCAAGCTGTGTGTTTTGTTTACTCATATGAGGGCCACTGAGCAAAACAGGCGGACATTTTGCTGGTTTCTTTCTTTTCTACACTCAGAGGATGACTTGGCAGCAGGGTTTGATTTGAAGAAAGAAATCCAAGTCAATACAATCTGGATGATTAATTCTATTATAAGCAATGATTACTTAAACTGGCAGGCTTAAAAATTCGGAGAATGTCACTTTATCATTTATGATTATCTAATGTTGCAGTGCCTTTTCTTTTACTCTGCTTGCCACTTGAGTTAAACTGGAATCCGAAATTTCAAAGCTAAAGCATTTGAAAGGAATTTTTAGGGGAAAGGGAAGAAGAGATGCCTCTGATTTCTTTTATTTGCAGTCCAATCAAACCCAAAAAGGCCCTACTCTGAGATTCCCATTTAAAAGGAACTGACATCCTAAGAAAACGAGATGTGTTAATGTTAATATTTTAAATATGAACTTGAACCACAGTCTTCATTTGACCTTGACTCAAAACAATTAAAGCTCCTTTGCCTCGGCCCATTGCCATGCACTGCACATTTAGCCAGTATCTCTCCTGGCACAAGTTCTGGTTCTATGTCCCATTTATTTTGCTTTTCCACCAAATTATCCTTCTTCTTTCCTGTCTATAAAAAAGTCAGAAGGGAGAATTACAGTGCACAGGAAATCAGCATTACTTCCTTTTGCATTTGCAGCCAGCTGCCAAGCACAATAAACACATCCAATGTCAGCTCGGCTCCCTTCCCCTCCACACTCCTCCCATACCTGGCCAAAGAAAGAAGAAAAACAGCCAAAGGGAAAATACTCTGGAGTCTAGGGGAGGATGCCCGGCTGGGAGCGTGCTGTTTCTGCGCTGAACAGCAGAGGGGAGCAGCAGAACGGCGTCTGTCTGGCTGCACAGGGGCTGCCAGGACCAGCACCGGGGTCGGCCCCGGTACCACTGGCTCCCCAATAGGGGGAAACCCTAAATACTCTCATGCATTAAAACGTAACATTAAATACGTCTCCTAAATGGCCCTGAGGTGAATGAACCTCTTTGGCAACAGAGCACACATCTTCAAGATGGGGCTCTAGGTTTTTCCCACTCTTAACTCTGTATTGCACTCTTAATGGTCCAGAACTGCAGAGATGTTTAGTACCTAACTCTCACTGTTTTGGAGTGGTGTCCACAGCCCTTTGAAAATGCTTCAGCCGGTATTTCCCTAGGATAAATATGTATGAGCAAATGACACAGCCATCTACATTCAATCAAATCCAAGCTGGCATATAAGAGATCCTGGAAATAAGTTCAGAATAAGAAAAATATGCAGTATTTTTGTAGTTTTGTATAGGAAATGTGGGAACTGACCCACTAAAGAGAGCAGAAGCCACTGGAACTGGCTCATATTGGGGTTGGGAGCCATGCATGTAGGGTATTAGGAAGCACTCAGCCTGGGAAAAACTCATGATAAGGGCTTAAATTCATGAAACAAAGGATGGGGAGGCCTTTTAAGAAGGCTAAAGACTGCAAGTATCAGCCTCGTGCTGGGTTATATACAAAGCCTGGAAAAGAGGTTGCCTTGAAAGTCACCTGGTCTTCATATGGACCAGCACCCAGATGTTTTAGCTACCTCCTGAATAGCCTTGGCATGATACCAAGCTGTGTGTGATTTTTAAGGAGATAGTCTGGAATGTCTAATAGCCTTGCAGTTTACCTGAGGAGTAGGGCCTGCTGTAGCAAATGCAGAGCTTGCTACATGATCATATCCAGTGCACATTGTGGTACACCCAGATTTGCAATACAGCACATGCCTGGAATTTTGGGGAGTCATGAACACAGAGAACATGGTGCCAGCACTGTCCTGGAGTGGCACATCTGAGAAGTGGGCTCCTTCAGACACGAGTATTGAGCAGAGCACGGGGAGTGTGCGTCTAAATGAAGCCATCTCTGAAGTTTGTCTGGGAAAGCAGTCAAAGATCCTGCAGATGTAATAGCAGATATGCATTCATAGAAGCCCCTAAACTGAAAGCCTAATTTTAGGCAGAACTGAAAGAAAAGGGACTCTGGTGAATAGCTTTTCCTGGAACAACAAAGAAAGCCAAGATCTCGGGGTTGTCCTTCTGACGTTAAGTCATGTTCCTGAAGGCACGGAAAATTTGGAGGTCTAGGGAACTTGTTGGATGACAGGAGCTGAAAAGGCTGCTTTGAGTTTCACAGCAAGGCACAATCCATTAGCTGAACTTCTGCTAGGGGTACACAAGGAGATGTGAGGGCCAAGTCACAGGCACTGGATCACATATTCCAAACTACTGTTGTACACTTGAATGTGTGTGTGCATCTGCAAATCTGTGTACATTGTCTATCTAGCTCAACCAGAAGCTGAAATGATGACCAGCCTCAAAGTTTAAAAAGCCTTTGGGGTAAGAAACTGTAGAAGTTCTCATCTCTGTGGTGAGTCTGTGACTTCAAATGCAAAAGTTACTTACTTGGAGGGTCATCTTACCCAAAATAACCCTTTAGCACTTTAACTCCTTCAAATAGGCCATTCTGGCAACAATAACATAAAATTTTACTAAAAAAAAATTAGACAGATTAAAAAATCCCAAACAAACAAGCAACAGACCAATTGCACTGGTCTTCATTTTCTTACCAAAATTATCTGTGAAATAATTTGTGTAACTGAGGTCCGTACACCAAAATTCCAGCCTGATTTCATTCATTTAAGACTTCCTATATTTCCCCTGCAGTCTTGATGGCCCAGCTTCCCACAAAATACCAATATTAATGTTGACTAAAAACTTTATATGCATGATTTCAAAACACACTTATGGACTTTGGAAGAAACAAATGCATCTTGCAAGAGTGAAGTGTCATGTCAGCAAACACTAATAGAAGCAGACCTGCAGTAACAGTAGCTGTGAAATAAGGGCAGTTCAAGCCACCTGAACACTAAAACTGTGTTTTTTGTTGTGGATAGGCACAGCCAAAGTGGATTGCATCAATTAGGCAAATTGAAGAAATTTATAGAGCAAAGAAATCATGCACTGTTAATTAGTGAAATTAATATTTCACGGCCTGTTTTTCCCCACAGTGATAATCAGAATTAATTCATGTCACAAGGATAAATGTATAGGAGCTGCCAAGTGACATGGTCAGATCTAGGAAGAGGGAAGGAAGAAGAAACACTGGTGGCCAAACTGGTGGGCATGCACACCGGGCAGAAAGATGTTGCTTCAAAAGCACTTAAAACAGCTACAACACAGGGAGGGATTCAGTCATGAGATAGTCCTGAAACAAATGTCTTTGTTGCAAGAGAAAGTAAGACCATACAGAATCCCTGTGCTCTGTACAAGGATCCTGATGGGTGTCCCTCAGCCCAGGGAAAGTGAGGCACAGACCAAGACAACTGCAAGAGGTATTTCAGCCTCTTGGTCCTGCAGAGGGAGAGGGAAGAAGTCTGCAGCACCCAACACCTGCATGGAGTTCATGCAGGGGTGTAAGGAGATGGCGCTCAGATCCTGAGGATGGAATCAATTTGTCACAGCTGGATAAACCAAGCTTATTGTCACAGGGAATTTGCAGAGTTTTAGGGCAGGGCACAGGTACTGAGGTGCCAGTCAACCTGAATATCCATTTAGCCATGAATGGATAAAAAGAGTATCAAGAAGCACACACACTACTGAAAGGAAGGCAGGTAGTAAAGGCAGTGAATGGTCCCAAAGCCCCTTTATGAAGCTGGGCTGATGAAGAAATGCAAATGGGAGGAAAAGTCCTTCACTTCATATGTGCCTGTTGCTAGCCACTACCTCTTCCTATCACATCAGTACATCTGCTGGAGGGTTGCTAATGCAGACAAGGATGGCATATAAGTGCTTTTTAAACAGAAATATTGGATGTACTGGGTATTTTTCACCTGCTTCTGCATTTATGGCATTTCTAAAGTCAAAAGCAGCGTGTAATACTCGTATATTGTCTGTATGCAATAATTTAAAATGAGATCCTGGAAAACAAGTATTTGATCATGGGGGCATTTTAAGGACCCTAAATAGACACAAACTCTGTTTTATAGCTTAGCTAAAAACCCCTTATGAAACCAAAGAGCTCATAATTAACTTTATAACAACACCTAGAAATGCATGCATGTTGCTCAGCTTGCTCCCTAATC